>JALJEV010000736.1:0-1200000 GCA_026586105.1 Hylodesmum podocarpum | reverse complement strand
TAATATTAAGTTTTGATTAAAATGCAGAATCTCAATACACTGATTTCACAAAGATTCGGGAAAAAGAGTGAAACAAAACTGACGAATTGATATATGATATAGTGTGATTGATGGATTTGATATGTTGCATAGCACCAAAGTCATGAGATTCCACGCTGCGTGAAGATTGAACAGTGATTACTGCAAAGTGCAAATGCCACCCATCTATTTTGCATTGCATTACGTAACCCGCGTGCGATACCTGATGTGACTCAGGAACCTGTCACATTTATTAGTCTTGGAACAAATCCAAAACCTTGTTCAACTTAATTTACTTTAAGTAATTAATTCATAATTGATTATCAAACCCAACAAATCTAGATTTTGTGTTCGTTCTCTTAATGGCAAAACCTTTTCATGTTTATTCAATGATGTTATATTAAGGTCAATTAATTATACTTTTATATCAAAGTATATTAAATAATTGTATTTTATATCACATCGTTCAAAGGTATCAAACGCCCGTCGGGTTAGGTTAGAATTCCTTATTGGATTCGGTGACGCAGTGTCTGGGGATACGTGGAATTGTGGACTGTGATTTGTGTATTGTGTGGGGCAACCAAGCCAAAACAAAAGTCCTAATTCCTATTTCCAAATAGCGTATTATAACTTATAAGTACGAATAATTTTTTTGAAGAGCACAAATACATGAAGTAACGTATAAATAACAAAACAAATTATCAAGTAAATGTAAAACATGAGAAAAAGATAAATCTATCTATTAAGTATTATTAAGTATGGTGTATTGGTGTTATATATAACAAATGAATAGGTCAGCATTAATAAAAATGGTAAATTATGATAAATTTTTATTTTTTTAAGATTATTTATGATATCAAAGTTATGCTTTAACTAAGTGTTTAATTCTGTTTGTTGTTTTTTTTTAATCTAAAAACCTTGTTAGTCACATCAATAATATTAATTTATTCCGGTTGACATAAGACATTATCTTGATTAGAGAGAATGAATAAATATCCGAAGACATTTTCTTTTAGAATAGATGAATAAAGTTTTGAAATTATTTTCTAATTTTTAGTTTTTCATCATTTTCTTCTAATCAACAAGTTGTTGATTTTTCTATTAAAGTTGACAATTCAGACTCAATCTATCATTTGTGGGACTTAGAGTTTGAGATAATCCTTATATTTTAAGGTTAGTTCAACCTTTTATAAGTGATTCGTCAAACAAACAAGTGTATAAGATTTTTCTTTTTTAAAAAATTATCAAAAATATAAGAAGTAATATAAAAGATATAATTTTAAAAGTCAATTCATATTAACATGTTAATAATCTTATTCCTCTGTTCCTATTCTTCGATAATATGATAAGAAATGAAAAGTGACTAACAAATTTTTGGCTAAGTTTTTTTTTTTTTTTGTAAAAATACAAACTGGTAAATATTCTTTAGATTTCAACATATAATTAATCAATATGATAATAGATTTTAATTTAGAGTTAATTGTTACAATCAATTAATAGATATATAAGTTATATCAAAGAATTAAAATAGGTGAAATTGGATTTTTTAACAATTCTACTTCATAAAATATTAATGAAGAAGTTTAATAGATATATAAACTATAATTCTAAAAATAAGGTAGACGATACGAGAGAGACTTCATGATATTTCGCTCTTTAGATGTCTATCACACTGACGAGCTTGTTGCTTGAGAATATGTGATTTGAAAATAATTTTAAAAGTGATGCATGTATTTCTAAACCTCACGTGAATAATGAAAAAGGTGGAACTTATTAAATTAAATAAAATAGATGAATTATTATACTTTTTTTAGTATCTATATTCAATTTCTACGGATAAATTTTTTTTTTTTCCACAGGAGATTCTGTTACTGCTACAATGTCCTAATGGGGCTAAGAGGTAGTGGAACGAGAGAATAATAAGAAATTAAGAATGAATGAATGAATTGGGAAGTGTGGGGGTCATATGCTGTATGGTGCAAATGATCCAAGTGTCAAAACTGAACAAGATGAAAGAGAGTCGTAGAAGCACGAAGTTGAAGGCGTGAAAGAGAAATGCAAGGAAGGGAAAGTGAAACGTGAAAGAAAGACGTTGGAAAAGTGAAGTCAATTGTGCAACAAAAGAGTGGGTTGCAGATATATTGCAGCAGGCGCACAAAGTCACCACAAACAGCCTCGAGTAGAGAGAGAGACTCTTATTCTGCCACGCAGTACCTACAAACACAAAATCTCTCTACCCTGGTCCACCAACCCTTCAATTCACTTTTCTTTTTTCTCACTTTAATTAACCCACACCTCATTCAAAAAAAATTAACTTGTATCTTTCATAATAAAAAAAATGTAAAAATATATTCTTGTATTCCATCCCTTCAATCTAGGTTTATTATTTAAAAAATATTTAGTTATTAATTATTATATAAATTAATCATTTAAATACTTTAATATATATATATATATTATTAATTTTTTTATGAGATAATTAACTAATTGTATAAAATATAAAAATAGAGATTGAACTATGTTAATTAATTAAAAAAAATTTAAACAATGTTAATTTTATCATGTTTAAATCAGGATCAGATATAAATAATTTTTAATATAAAGATAAAAATAGAGATTGAACTATGTTAATTAATTAAAAAAATTTAAACAATGTTAATTTTATCATGTTTAAAGCAGGATCAGATATAAATAATTTTTAATATAAAGATTAATTTTAATAAAATTTTAACTAAAATAATTATTCCTAATTAGTTAATAAACAAAATAAATAAAACGTAAAAACTTTTATACTGATTAGTATTAAAAGATTACGTCCATTTATTTAATAACTTTTTTTCTCCCATTACTTTTATTCTTTATCATGGTTATATATCTCGATGTTAATATTACGATGTTAATATTAGTTCATCCATCGTAAAAATCTAAGTTTGATTATTGTTATAAATGTGAGAAATTTATTGATAAATATGATATATAAGTATGTAAATTTTTTGGTGTTGAAACTTATCTTGACATTGACTTTGATGAATTTTGAAATTCTTTTATTATTTTTATCTAATATTAATTTTAAGTGTTTTATATATTCTTCCCATTTTGTTATTCACTTATTGATAATAATTAGGTGTAAAAGTACAAATATTACAGTAAAACAAGTACAAATTATAATTTCTTGTTATTGTAGTTCTTCTTTACTGTATACATAAAGTGAATGTTGGTATAGCGTCTTGCTGTACTAGTCTGAGTCTCAGGTCTGGAGGAGTTAAAAAGCGTTGGATTTTACTAACTTTTTTATGAATAGTTTTCTTTTATTAGTTTTGAAGTCTCAGATGCCCTTATGTACTTTTCAGAAACGTATCCAATGCTTTGTACCACATACGGAGAAACCTAGAGTAAGCAAGCAAACAAGTCAGAATCTTTTCAGATGAAAACAATAGTTTATTATAAAAATGAGTTACATTAACGATTTTTATTTTGTTTTAATGGAATAATACATCACTTATATTTGGGTGATAATGACTTGATTTTTTTTTATTTTTTACTTTTTGTATAAAAATAAATGGATTTTTTTTCATTTTTTATTCATTTTCGTCTAAACAAAAATTTGAAGATAGTAATTTTCCGAGGCTTACATAATTCTCTATGTTTTCTGTTTAAGAAATATAATTTTTTGCTCCTCTTGCTATATATATTTTTCCAAACAAAAGGAAACAGATGGTAGGTAACTGGGCTTAACGTGTGAACCAAAACTATGGCTTCGTTATTAAAAAAATAAAAAAATCACATAATTTTAAAATTATTTGCGAGAAGAGTCTATTTTTTAAAGTGATGTTCAAAATTGTAATTATAGTAACAGTGATCTAAAGTCAAACAAAGCATTAAAAAATCATTTCTTGCCAATAAAAAATATATATTGTGTAAGATCCATTGGGCAATAAACCTCCCTTATTCGCAACTGCCATTACCGAAACACAGTCTCAGACCATGCCCTGACCATAGTTAATTGAAGGTTTTATTAGACAGTGGCTAGTTTTTCTTGAAAGAAAGTGATAAAAAAAGAGTAAATAAGTTTTAAATTTTCATTACTATAATAAAATTTGTCAAATTTTAATATTTTTAATCTTTTACTACATTTTTATAATAAATTATTTTTTTGTAGATTCGTTACATGATATTTTTGAGTAACATTAATAGTTTTAAATTTATGTTGAAAGCTAAATATGTCAAAAGATATTAAATATTATATTTTTTTTAAGATATTGATTAAGAAATTAAAAGATACACGTCAGATAATTTAGTTTTATGAGATAAAAAATAGTAAAATAATTCCTAAAAGTATAATATACTTATATTTTACTTTCAAAAAATATCTATTATTATTTTAATGCTCGAGTATCAAATTAATGATAAATAATTAAATATTATGAGACGTAAAAATATATTAAAATAAAAATAATTAAAAAATAGCTACAAAATTAGAGCAGTACGCATTAATAAATATCTCACCTTTCTTTTTTTCCTAGAGCTAGCATAGAAAAAAAAAACAATTTAACAGCAAAAATTTACAAGTCTTACCGTAAGGTTTCTTAAAAATACTAAGAGAATACGAAATTCACTGTGACTAAGATGAAAGATAAATTTCCTATTTACTGAATAAAAAGTATTATTTTAATAAGTTCACTATAACACACATTGATCTCATCGAAAAGTAAAGGATTCTAATTGTAACGAATAAAAAATTGAGACAGTATTATGAATAAAAATAAATACAAAATAAATTTATTCTTGCACCTAAAATTTTAGAAAATAGAGGAAAGAGTAGAGACGCTAATTAGTAATGAATAGCATGTACAAATTATTATAATTTTTTTAATATTTGTGTTGATTCTTATACATAAACAAATAAATATAATGGTCCCAGGAAGTTATTAGGGTTGGTTCAGTAAAGAGTAGTCGCATGGAGTAACTATTGTATAAATAAATAAATAAATAAATAAATAAATAATTAATGACACTCATAAAGTATCTGTAATGAAAAAGATAATTTCCTATTTAATAGATAAAGATAAAAATTAATAATTGCCGCTGAAATTTGATGAGAATAAGTGAAGTAATGAGTAAAAAACATATGCACATAGTTTTATATTTTTCTTCACCGAAATCAATAATTTTTTTTCTTTCACAGCGATAATACATGACAATTAATTATAAAATATATATATAAAAAATTAATAAAAAATATTTAAATATATATATTTTTATAAGTGAATTAACTATTTATTAAAATATTAAAATTATCTATATGTTAGATTTATTAAGAACTAAAGTTCTTTATTTTTCTATTTGTTTTCAAAATAGTTATAAGAATTAATTTTTCATGTTCTACCTGAAATTTGGACGTCTGAAACAGGTTAATACTAATGCAAGACTTTGGTTACACGAAGTTTCCTGGCAAGAGAGGGGTTTCTGTTTTAAGGGTACGGTAGTTTAGAAGTAGAACTCATGACATTCATTTCATTAGAAGGGTGTGTGGCTTAATTAGGGTTTCAAATTAGAGTGTCTGAGAAAGGCAATAATTAGGAACTGGACCAGCGTGCGGTTTGGGAGAGATAGAGAACCAACATGACCTCTTGTCGGTTGTTCTGCATGACAAAACTTGCAGTAGTGTAGTCATCACTCTCTGTTAGTGCAAACCAACAACAACAACAACCCCACACTGTTCCTTTTCGAGGTTATCATTTTTATGCACCTTGATGGATGCTAGGAAACAACAACACCACCTTCTATACCCCTCTTATTCGCCCTTTCTCTTAAATTAACACTAACATGTCCTTCTTATTCAATGTCAATACTTGTTACTACTCTTTAATTTCCAGGTGTTTTTTTTCTCTCTCTCTCTCTTTCTCTAGATCTTTATTTCTCTCCTTCAAGCTTTAGCTCTTCAAATTTAAAGTCTAATTAGCTGCCAAGGGACCCAGTTGATAGGATCATCTCATTTCCTTCAATTTCCAACAGTTTTGCAGTTTTCTTTTGTCCTCTCTCTTAGGAGTTTTCTTTTTCATAAAAATTGTACCACTACCTTGTTTCCACTTTTCATGGGCTAGTGCTACAATATACGTATGTTATAATAGTATTATTATTAGTACGTATTGATTAGTGAAATTTAATTGGTAGGTTTAGCACCCAGAACGTCAATATCAAGATAAGCACAGGAAGGAACAGTTGTTGGTGTGCAATTTGATTAAGTCTGTTCTTCAATTAGAAGAGATGAATTAGGGTTCAACACGTTACACACGATGATCCACAACCACAATTACACTAAATTCACGAGCTAGGTCATGATTATCCATGGAAAAAAACTAGATTAAAAAAGAAAGGAGGGGAATGAGATTAAAAGTTTAGATCTTGGCCTTCTTTATTAAAAGTACAAAGATTTGATGAACATGAGAGAGCAAGATAAGGAGGAAACTGTAGAGATGCCTATGCCAAACAATTTGGGTTATAATCATCTCTCCAATAGAAATTCATCTTCTTCCAAACTTTCATCACCAATAACAGGTGAAAGAAGTGACCAACCTCTAATTTTCACTGATCCACCCCAAACTTCATCACATCCTCATCAACATAATCTTTATCCCCCTTCTCTTCCACCAAACCCTCTTCAACTTTCACAACCTCACAGGCCCAAAATAGATCCAGATCCAAGAACAACACCACCACAACCACAACCACAGCCACATCCACAGACAACAACAACCACAACATTCAGATACAGAGAATGTTTGAAGAATCACGCAGCAAGCGTGGGAGGACATGTGACAGATGGATGTGGAGAGTTCATGCCAAATGGAGAACAAGGCACACCAGAATCATTCAAGTGTGCAGCTTGTGAATGCCACCGCAATTTCCACAGAAAAGAACCACAACAAGATCAGTCACAACAACATGTTCTGAACTACTACTACCACAACAAAAATTATTCCCCTCATCACAATAGGAACACTGGTATTCATTTTCCTACACCACACAACTCTTCTCTGCACCACCCTTCTAGTACTGGGCCGGTCCAGCCCGTGATGTTCGGTTTTGGGGGAGGCCCAGCTGAGTCCTCAAGTGAAGATCTCAACATGTTTAACCCCAGTGATGGAGGGCAAGTACAGCAACCACCACTATCATCCAATAAGAAGAGGTTCAGAACAAAGTTCACACAGCAACAAAAAGATAGAATGGCGGAGTTTGCTGAGAAACTGGGATGGAAGATCCAGAAACAAGATGAACAGGAATTGCATCAGTTTTGTTCACAACTTGGTGTAAAAAGACAGGTTTTCAAGGTTTGGATGCACAACAGCAAACAGGCCATGAAGAAGAAGCAAGTGTAAGCCAAGATTTTAATTAATTAATTCCGATACATCTCTCTTAGAATATTGTTGATTTTTTTTCTTTTTCCATTTTTGTGTTTAATAAAAATACTCAAGACTTTAAAATTAATCTTAGTTTGTGAATATTATACAGATAAGGAAGTAGCTAGCTAGCTAGAAACATTAGTTGAAAGCTGCTATTATGATTCTCATCTGTATACGTTGTTAATTAATAGTTTAATACCATTCAATTTCAATCTGCAATATTCTCTTATATTGTTTATGATAAATATTAGTTTATTAGTTTGATTAGAATTACCACGAAATTTAAATTCATGATCTCTCCTTCGTTTAGTTTTAACACATCGTTTTTGACTATTAAAGAGATAATTATCATTTGTTTTAAAAAAATGTCAACATGGTGATTTAATTTCTAAAAAATTAAAATGGTAAAATAATTTTTACATGTTTGTTATTTTAGTTCTTAAAAAATACTTATTATTAATTTTTTCTTAAATTATATTATCTACTATCATTTTAATCTTTAAATTTAATTATTTATTTTTAAGTCTCCTGAATTAAAGATTAAATTTTAATCTAGGTCAGGAAACTAAATAATTAAATTTAAGAACTAAAATAACACTAAATAATTAAATTTAAAAATTAAAATGATAATTAATTTGATTTGAGTACTATCAAACCAACTTTATATCTTCCATATTTTTTGTATGCATGCTATGTCATATAAGATCTATGAATGAATTAACATATGCATCAAAATGAATATCACCAACTATTACGGCTCAAATGTTCCTTTTTGGTAAACGAAATTTTTCTAAAACCTAATAATATTAAAGACTAAAACACACAAGCATATAAAATTAAGAGATGAAGTAATTAGATAATAGAGATCATGAAAACCTTAGTGATGAACTTGGATATATATTAGTACGTTATAAGCAATAAATAAGTTAAGATGATAAAGGAGAGTATTTTTCATGCATTATCCTGAGAAGTAGTAGTAGTACTTTATTGTGTTTTGATAATCATGGAGGTCATGGGTTCGTGAACCAATTCACTTTGTTGCAAATCAAAG
Source organism: Hylodesmum podocarpum (assembly GCA_026586105.1). Taxonomy (NCBI): domain Eukaryota; kingdom Viridiplantae; phylum Streptophyta; class Magnoliopsida; order Fabales; family Fabaceae; genus Hylodesmum; species Hylodesmum podocarpum. The sequence continues at coordinate 1,191,528 of JALJEV010000736.1, read as the reverse complement.
TTGAGGGCATTGGAGAAAATAGGATCCCACCACCGCATTCACCCAACCACACAAATTTGTCAAATTTTGTCCTGTAATATGACACCGACAGATGAATTAGGAGACAATACCCGCACTTTTCTCAAAATGCCTTTCTCAAGTATTCAATGTGTGTATGGTCTACACGAATAAAATCATCACATTAAAACAAAGTGAAAAGAGAAAATTAGAAGGGAAAAAGGGACAGGGAAAGAACAAGGGCTCAAGTAATGAAGGACACAGATTTCACGCGTTCTTTTTTGCATGTGTATAAACTATGTATTCAGACAAGTCCAACAAATTTAGGTTATATTTGGATAAAAGTTGAAAATTTGCTTTTGATAATTTTAGTTCTCGTATTGTAAGACATAAAATGAAGTAGGAAGAATTTTTTGTTTGATTTGGAAATAAAATACTTTTCAACTTATATTGAAGCATGCACTTAATTAATGATTGATGTTACAAAATTGACTTTCAATTGAAAATATGGGTTTTAGTTAATTGATTTATATTTTAGTGTTTAGTAAAAATAATTGATAACATAAATATTTTTAGTTGGATAGTGTAAATAAAATTCACTTTTAGATAAATAATTATTAGAATAATTTTTTATTAGTGAAAATTTAATAAAATAAAATAATAAATTTAATTTATTTTGAAGTGTTAGAATTTGATTCTTATGTTTTTTGTGTTTGAAAATAATATTTATTTTGAGAGAAGTCAAATACCTTAAATTATTCTCAATCGCTGAATATATTAATCAATGGCTTCAAATAACATGCAGGATACTTTGGATTAATTAAGAAAAATTTACACATGCATGCTATGTCGTGATATCTATTAATTTATCATAAAATCTATTTGCTGAATATGTCATTACTTATAACCACTACTCACTGCATTTAATAATGTTACGGGCTCCTTTAAGAAAAAAAAAAGAATTTTATGTAAACGTTAATAAAAAATAATTAACTTAATTATATATAATTAAGAAAAAAGATAATGTAAAAAAAGGTGTGCGTAATTTCCTGTTGAGTTAAGAATGTTGTCATAAATTTTATTTTAAATTTTTAAATAAAAAATTCAAGTATAATTGCTTCATTTTAAATGTAAATTTAACCAAATTAAACAATAAAATGAGACGAGGAAGTATATTACAATCTCACACTGTGTTTGTTTTCTGTAGAAATTTTTTGTTTTTAAATTTCTAATTGAAATTTAACCAATAAAATTTAAAATCTATATCAGAATTTGTATTATACAACAATCTAACCATTACTCCATTTCTAATACGTAACTGCGATATATATGATATATACGGAAAACAACAGTAAAACTACTTAAAAGTTGAATAAAGACTACACACCAAAGAATTCATGCCTACAAGAGGATATAAAGGTCATAGAATCAGGATAAATTGCTATACAAATTTTAAAGTTCAACTTAATTAATTAAAACAAAGAAGAAATGGAAAAAATTCGAGTAATGAATTTTCATACAACACGTACATGATCAGCTCGTCACTCTGTCAGAATCAAAATACAAATTCATCTTCTCTTATAATTTCTCTCATGTTCTAAAACAAAATTCCAATTTAATTCATAGACTAAAATCAAATTACCTAAAAATCAAAACACTTGCAGCATAAGTAAGGCATAAACAATGGCTTTGACAAATGAATGGGCACGTCCTGGTTGTAAACTTGCTTGACGTGACTTTCATAAAGTACAGTAACAATGTTTGGCCCATAAGCACTGTGCACTGGTCAAAGTAACTAGTGGGTTTTTGGAGTGAGAATGCAATTGGTTTTTGTGGTGGGCTTTGTTCGGCATTTTACAACAACGGTTATACAACATTTGAGTAGTGCCTAGTTCGGGTTAATTATTTGAAGTTTGACCCTTTAATAGTTGTTATTTATTGAACGAGGAATTATTATCTGTTGTCACACTACCACGTGTTCATGTTTTTGGTTAACCTTTACATGATATGTGGTTGAGTTCTTAATGAAAAAATCAATAAAATTTGCCTGTGTTACATAGAGATAGGATGAAATTATGAATACGAATCCACCATCGGATGTAATAACTAATGTTGTGGAGACCTTGATAACATATAATGTGAGTATATCTATTAACATAATCTATTTTATATTTAAGTAAGTTAAATTTTGATCTTTAATTCTCTTGATTAAGGGGTACACAGACATTACTTGTGTCAATAACATGGTGATTGTATAATAATTTTAAATCATACAATAATTCTCGTATGGAATTGTATCGCAATCAAAATGCTTGAAACGTAGCAGTTTAATAGATAAATAATTGCTTTAAAAGGAGTTTATTTTTCATCAGAAAAGTTTGTAATATTCTTTTAGGATTGAAATATAAATAAAAATAATTAATTTTATATTAGAAAGGTTAAGTAATATTATTTAATTTTACCTATCTCAAGTAATTTTTTTCCCATAACATGCCTTTTATTAGAACTTGATTTTATAAATAAAAAAAAAAAAGAATATTTGAATGCAAGGTGTGTAGTGTTTGTCCATTTGAACTAATATTTTAACAAATTATAGGCTAGTCTTTCTATATTTTAACGATGGACAAGATCAAACGTAGACCAAACCAAAAAGAGGGTGGATGAAACTTTGATCGTGAAAGGAAAACAACATGGCATGGAATCAGAGAAAATGTGAACGTAACAAAACAAGAAAGTGTGTTCATTATTGGGCTTGTCGAAGCTCAAGTTACAAAACCTCAGCAGCTGGGGAAATATGGTAGGAACAAAAGGAATTCATAGTTCCCCACTAACAACTCGCCTTTCTCCCCTCAATAAATAACAAAACAAAAGACAAAAGAAAAAGAAACTAAACTGACTCGTTACACATATACTGATATAACGGTCGATACATTGCCAAAAGTCCTTTATAAATCCATTGAACTTGGCAACCTTTCCTACTTGGCATCTTGAGCTTGATGCTTAATTGCCACCTGGAGCCGCTGCTGCAGGTTCTTCTGCTGATTTCAACCCCAAACCACTATGACAACAATTGTAAACTAATTAGTAAAAAACATAACTTTTTGAGGTTTCTGCTAGTGTAAAAAACAACAAGCAACTATGGAAACATAATTGCTAAACTTTTTCATTAATAATATAATACTATATTATACATTAATAACTTTTGTACCAACTAAAGTGTGTTGGTATGATTCATACTAATAAAGTGAAAGTTTTTTAGTTAAACAATATTAATTTTTTCATTAACCTAAATATTTAAACCGATGAATTTCTGGTCTGGTGGAATCAAATTATGTGAGAGTGCGAGAGAAGATTAATTACCTGGAAACTTTGTCATAAGCCCACTGAGCAAAAGACTCAGATTTCTCGGCGGCAGCATTAACGGTTGGTGCAGTGGCGTCCTTGATAGAACTGGCCGTTGGTGTGACGGCGTCACTGGCGGCGTTAATCGTTGGTGCGGTGGCATCCTTCACAGCATCCACACTTGGTGCGGTGGCATCGGTCAAATCACCATAACATGTCCCCACGCACACGGCAAGGAGCACAACCAACACAACAAGCTTCATGTTCTTGGACTCCATCTTATTTTTTCTTCTTTATTGTCTTCTTTTATTTACTCTTTTATATATTTTTTTATTTGTTTCGACTTGATGTAAAATCATTTGCATAGGGAGCTATATATATGTGTTGTAAGTTCTGAAATAGCTACTCCACGTTGGTACGTTGCTTAGGGGTTGAACTGAGAAACAGGCATGCAATATTGCGAGGCATGCGCAAAACGATTAGTGTTGATCGTTGTAACGGGTTTTGCTCCACCTTTATTTTTTGGCGATTCTCTGAGTTCAGTCTTTTAACCATGCAAATAGCCCAATGAAAATGCTTTACATTAGGTAGACTTGTTCTCATTGGTAGCGAGAGTATTACGGAATAAGACCTAGCGCACTATAACTGTTATAAGGGTATACATTTCTTTTTAATTCAAAATTTCAAAAATTAAATTATTATTTTTCTCTCTAGTCAAACTTTACTTCAATGTTAACATAAATAGTATTATAATAATATTAATGTTTATATATATATATATATATATATATATATAATATTACAATTTAATATTTCAATTACCAAAATTTTATAATAAAAACATTAATGCCAGATATTTAATTTCTGATTTTATATATGTACATACACGTATATATATATATATATATATATATATATATTACTTTTTCAGTTCCATTATAATTGTCAGAAAAGAAGTGCAATTTGAACCTTTTAACGTAACATTAATTATATATTTTTTATTTATATATTTAATATTTCATTATTTTTAATAAAAAGATTAATTCGGTTAAAAATGATAATGTTAATTTTGTGAAATTGACATATCTGTTCTCATTTATTCATTAACTTCTTTTCATCAATGTAAAACTTTGGATTATCTGTTTTAAATATTCAAGTTTTTTTATTGGGTGAGTGATTAAGTTGCTTAAATAGAGATGTATGCGTGTCACTTTCAGGATATGTTTTTGGAATATGATTGTTTTAAATGAAAATTTTAGAAATTATCATAATTTTTTATGTGAGTTGAAAATATTTTGGAAGGTGAAATAAGAAAAATTAATGAAATAGGTTGTTGACGGGTCAGTGAAGATACCTAAAATTTGAGGATTGTTATTTGATGAAGAAATTTTTTATTGTTGATTATCATATGTGGGTAACGTGCTATGTTGTAACACAAATGATTTGTCTGCTTAGTATTCTATATTGAGAATGTCAAATGTACGTAACATATAATCTTAAATATCATTCAGTTATTTTTATTGGTATAACAAGATATTTGAGATTGTGAGTTTTATGTATTATATTGAGTTATATTCATAGTTATTTACTATGATGTATGGTTATAGTATGAATGTCTTGTTTCCTATTTATAATTTCGTTATTCTTATGTGTTAATACTTCTTATATGTGCTGTGGTTAACATCTATTATGATGTCGATAGTTAGATGTACAAATAATCAATATATTTAATAAATTTTCAATACGATTAGGAAAAGAGTGATATAGGCAAAATTATCCTTCTCCTTCCAAACATCATCTTATATTTCTTCAATTTAGTTTCCTCCTTAATTTATGTTTATTAGTTGGGGTTCAGACTATTTATTATGTTTCATTCCTTGTGACTTTTAGAGTCATATTCGTTAAGTTATGATATTTACTGAATTGTAATACCTACAATTTCCTTAAAAATTATATTCTTATGCTGCGTCTATCCACGTTCTTTTATGAATCAAATTAATTAATTTTTTTAAATATTGAAATTTAATAACATGGGACAAAGGTGTGATATATTTAAATTTAAAGAATAAACTTGATAGCTGCAATCATTTGAATATGATAATTTAATGTTGAATTTCAATCTAAATTTTATGATTTTTAAACTATAAAACTTTACGTGTGATAAATTATTTATAATATTTTTAATGTAAATTATATTAATACACTTTAGTTTATTAATATCAATCCTGATACTAAGGTAGCGTTCTAACCAAGTTACTAACCCGATTAAATTAAATAACATTGTTGCATGTTACTGTGCATAGGTTTTACTAAAATCGGGTAAATTTTTGGGACATAAATTCATAATTTTTAGCTTTTTAGCAAATGATATATTTTTTTAATAAATATTTAATAATATTGAAAATCTTGAAAAATATATTTGATTTAATAAATAGTGAAGTTTATCTGAAAGTTATATATATATATTTTTTTTATAATTTTGATCTAAAATTGAATTCATATTAAATTGTGTAGTAATTTATGCAAGTTGTATCCTCGAGTTTAATATTCTCATTAATTAGATAACACATAGAAAATTTCATTTAATTCTAAAATTATTTACTAGTTCATTATATATATATTTTTAATGCATAATATGATTATATATATATATATATATATTAATGGTTGAATAATATATTAAAAAACTCAAATTTTATAAAATATTATATAGATGCATGATCAAGAAGATAATTAATATCTTATATATATATATATATATATATTATAATTTATTGATTAAATTAATTAAATTTAATTCTTTCAAAAGGTTAATGAAAATGTAATTTATGTATTATGTACGCTTGATGTTGGATCTTATCCCATATAATAAAAATATTTGAAAAGAAAAATGACAGAACCGTAGATTTCATAAATTAAATTAGAAAAAAAAGAACAATAGGGTAGAAATGAGATAGAAAACGAAAAGTGGTATAATGAATTTTAAATTTTGAGTTTTCATTGTAAATGTTAATTTTTCTCTTTTTGGGTTTATTGTTTCTGTTGATCACTTTGCATAAAAATAAAAATTAAAATAAAGGGATATATATTTTAAAAAATGATTTTTTTACGCAGATTTTGACCAATTTTTATATTTATTTTGTAGATGTCATGTCAGCGATTAATAAGGTGAAAATAATATATAAAAGTGTACCAACGGTTTGTATGATTAGTGAGGGTGAAATCTAGTTAATTTTAAAAATTGTCTTTTATGAAGTTGATAGATATTGTACCGATAATTATTAACTAAAAATCTTGAATAAGAAAGCATATATGTAAATTTTATTTTATTTTTAATATTGGTATTCTTATAGTTTGGAAAAATTATCACTCTAAATTTCGTACAAGCTACATTTAATGTAATAAAATATGTTGAGAACTATTATAGTATATTTGATGAACCTCATTTCAGTTTCAAATGATTTTATTTTTTTTATTCTTCTTTAACATCAAAGTTTAAGATAAAACATTCACCCAAAGAGACGTATGAACAAAAGTGGAATAGTAACAAATTTTTTGTTTATATTAATGTGGAGGAATCCAACCAATCTTAAACTTCTATAAACACAATGATTAACATTGTAGCATATTAGCAATAATTCTAGAATTTCAACTAAGAAATTTGAACATAACGTGAGGATATATCTTTGGCGGGTACCCATCCATCCTTACGCGGAATCTCGACTTTGTTGAACAAGTCGCTATCATAAGCAACGTTCACTCCAGTTTTCCTTCAACGAACCGTTCTCCTTCCATACATAATTAGTGTCTGCATGAAAAATCAATAAATAAATTCCTCTTTAGATTTATTAAAAAATTCATTATATAATATAAACATTCAATGCATAGAATTCAACATTAATAATGAAATACTAATGCAATAATGAAATAGTAATTACCCGGTAATTTTGTCATAAGCCCACTGAGCAAAAGACTCAGATTTCTCGGTGGCAGCATCAACGGTTGGTGCAGTGGCGTCCTTGACAGCACTGAGCGTTGGTGAGACGGCGTCAGAGGCAGCATTAACCGCTGGTGCGATGGTGTCAGTGGCGGGTGCGGCGGCCTCCTTCAAAATACTCCCAGTTGGTGTGTTGGCATCGGTCAAATCACCATAACATGTCCCCACGCACACGGCAAGGAACACAACCAACACAACAAGCTTCATCTTTTGGGACTCCATCTTTATTTTTTCTTCTTTATTTTCTTCTTTTATTTTCTCTCTTTATTTTTTTCTACTTTTTCTCAACTTGATTTATAACCAATTGCTTTGGGGTCTATTTATATGTGTGTGAAATTGTGAAATGGCACGTTTCACGTGCAAAGCGACGAGTGTTGAACGTTGTAACGGGTTTTGCTCCACCTTTGTCTTTTGGGTGGATTCAGTCCTTAACCTAACAGTGAAGGTCCAGAGCGTTTCACGGAATAGCACCTACTACAATATCATATTATCATGAAATTGTATTTATATTTAAATTTAGATAGTAAATTATTGTGTTACTATAAATTTTTTTTTATTGTATTTATATTTAAATTTACAACCTGTGGATGAATTATGGGCTGATTCAGAGAAACAATTTTCTAGGCCCAATGATAATGCAGGACCAACCTTGGCTGGCCCAATTACTTGTGGACTTATGTACACTCAATTTTAACGGTAGAGATAACTTTTAAATAAATTTTGTGCAAGTCATTGAATTTACTAATTTGGGTTTGAACCTCATTTAACTCTGAATGCTACTAGTTCACACAAGAAAGATCATCCCTCACTTATGTATTATTTAAGCATTATTTTTATTGAATACTTCATTCAACTTTTTCCAATACTTATATACGAGGATTTCAGATTAAATGACAATGTAAAATTTATTTACGCTGCTATGATATAGGCTATTTTATAATAAATATTTGTGTGGTGTACATCTTATTAATTAGTTAGATAATAAATAAAGAATGATAATTAGATAATGGCTTATTGGAAAATATTTATTTAAGCTTCTAAGCACCAATAATAGCATTGAAAGACATGTCACACACCCTACATTACATTCCATTATCGATGTCGATGTCCTTATATGAACTCAACTTTCTTGTGTTGTTGTATTAAATGATAAAAACACATTTCTCATTCTGTGGCGTATGGTTGAAGAAAGTGGGAGATATAGGGTCGATCTAGTAACGAAGGTTGTAGTAGTATATATAAAATCTTAGGTTTAATTTTCAAATTTTCCATTATACAGAAAAAAGTGAATAAATAAAAGAAGAAAAAAAGATGGGATGCATAATATAGTAGAAAATAAAGTGAAAAATAATAAAAAGTAAGGTAGAAGCAATATTGAAGATAAAAGCAGTGATATAATTCTAATTAATTTTTTTATCTTTAGTTTTTTACTTTTCATTTTGAAATTTTAACTCCAATCTTATATTTGGTCTAAGTTAACCCCAAATACATATTATTAGATTTTAGAGTTAACTAAGTGTTTATCTTTTATCTGGGATTAAGTTTTTGGAGTTAATACAAGTTAATACGAGTAGCATCTAAAAATATCTCTCGTTGAAGAGTAGCATCTAAAAATAGTCTCGTTCAAGATATATATTCTATTTTTATATAGAGAAAATATTACTTAATAACTAATTATTAATATTTTAAATTCTTTAATTAAAATAGAAAATATTATTGAAATTCTTTAATTGTTAAAATATTATTGTTGTGTTATTGTTCCTTGTCAATATGCAGACATTTTACGTTGTTGAAATATCCTCTAATTGAATGGGTGAGAGACTAATTCTTTGAGAATAAACTATTCATTAAAAGTTATATATAGTCTCATAGTCACTTAATGATACATTAAAAACTAGACTAATAAATAACTCTTCGTTATTTGACAATGATTAAATTGCTTCAAGTACAATATTAATTTGACAATACATCATGTATAAACAAACCTTCGTATACAATGAAAGGACGAAAACAGGTAGAAGCTAGATTGCTGCAAATTGCAATCACACTGCAGGGTGCAGTTAGATTTTTTCACTGACTGTTTGAAAATAAACTATTTACTATTTATTATTGATAATGCAAATGGGTATTCATACTTAGTAGTCCCTGGATCTTCAAGAACCTGCAGAAGTGTGGAACAAGAATATTGTTAGTCAACAGAAAATGGTTACATACAAAGAACATGCTGAAGTGGAGCCAAAATTTTCAATATTGTGTAGAAAACAAAAGGTCCAAGACCGGAAAACAAAGTGATAACAGTTTAACTAGTAGCATTAATTGCGCACACACATACAAGCCACAAGATACTCATTTGAGATTTCAGACAGAAAACCTGTGCTTTCTATGTCAAATCACATGGCTGTTGTTGTTGTTCATTTGGCTTGTCTTTTTTGGTAGCCTTTTGGTTCAAAGCACATGGCTGTAGTTTGAACTAGTATTATTAGGGCCATTAATTATTATGTTACTTCATCTGAACTCAGAAACTCGTATATAAAAAAATAAAAAAAGATCAATTTAATTTAACTTTATTTAATATTCTTTTTTCAAAAATATACTCTTAATAAATAAAAAATTTAAATATATTTAACTAATTTTTTTAATTTCTATAAAATTAGATATTTTTGCTTATATGAAATATTATCCAGCAATGGATAAATTGGAAATTTGGATGAGCTTAGAGAACAAAATGTTCATTATTAAGTGCAAAAGTCAAGGCATTATAAATGCATAGACAAGTACTTTGGTGTACAAGATAATTTGGCTATTATGGTAGATGAAAACAAATGGACCACATATATAACTAGCATTTTCAAGGTTTTCTATTTCAAAAATTCCCATCTTATTCAAATGGACCCCGCGGCATGTAGCACTTAACACACAACAATCATAGTGCAAAATACCAATTGGATTTTATTAATGACAAATTTAAATCATAGAGAGGGAGAGTCACATCACATGACATGTTATTAAAGAATGCTATATAGCTTTCTAATACAACGTTAAAGTTAAACTTCGAAAGGGTGCTTATAGCAACAAAATTTTCAAGAAAATAGGGAACTGTACAGTAAATACCTGTTTAGCAACAATGACTTAGTTGTTGCTGGTGTTGGTTTTGTAACGAGGGAAAGGGACTTGGCCATGTTCAATTCGTCTGATATCTTCTTTGAGGATCTCATAGTGACTTTTAACTTCTTCTACTGATCTTCCAACCATATTTGCAACATTCTGCCATCTGTCAGGGGTTTCTTTGTCATATAAAGCCAGAGCTTGTTCAAACAATTTGTTCTGCCTTGGAGTCCAAGATGATGCCATTTCTCGGTAATTAACTTGAGTAAAGAAATAAAATAAAAATAAATAAATCTTTTTTATTATTTTCAATGAGCAATATTAAGAAATGGGAATGTTATGACTAAGGGGGCAGTGAGGGATGGTAGAAGGAAAAGAATGATTAAATTTTTTTGTTTCAAGTAAGTCAAGGAAGAAGAGAAAAAGAATGGTTAATTTGGTCAAGAGAAGGCATGGGAAAGAGGTGAGCAAGGAAGCTCCTTATAAGTAGGAGAAAAGGTGTTGTAGTATAGTATGGGGGTTGAACCTGGTGGACGAATAAATTTTGAAAAAGGACACTGAAGATAACGTGACCCGTCCCCTTAAGAGCCACAAGTGAAAGAGGGACAATGGAGAACAAGTGGAGGACGAGAATCGAGAATCGGGATTAAAAGACAAGCCTTTAAACGTTTTAACCAAAGATGCTTCTTACCATTAGTTTCATATCTTTGGCTAGTGGAGTTCTCTTTTCATTTTACATTATGGTGAATTACTCTCTTCCAATTTACTCTGCGCCAATCAAACCAGGAGGCAGCAAGTACAAACGCCTGAAAAATACCATCATGCATCTCGTGTATATTGTTGTCCCCCACACATATATTTGATGTTAGATTTAGGTGTTTCTTATATTTGTTTTTATAAACAACTTTATTTTTTTAGTTAATTATAATATATAATTAATTAATTAACTCATTTATAATATATATATATATATATTTTCTTTTTTATATTTTATATTTTATAATTGATTGTTATTATATGAGTATTTCAGTTATTTATCAAATATTTTTCTTTTATAAATTCTTGTGATTTATTGCCTGACTATCTCATATTCATAGTCAATTGAGTGAATTAAATCTTTATAATTATAGTTTAATGATTTTAATAATTCCGTTATTTTTTAAAAAAAAATTAAACAAAATTTGTCAACATTACACTTAGTAATAACTTGGCAATTAACATATACTAAGATAACAATGTGACGTAAATGTGAAAGTTTTTATAATCACATGACCATTTTACGAAGATAACATGAAAATAACATGATACTTCAATATATTTCATATATCATTATCTCATTGTCAAGTTAATTGTCATGTTATCATTAAGTATCAAAACATTGGATAGATTAAAATTTGAAGGACTTGATTTGAAATTTTATGGATTGTACCAAGAGGTCTAACATTACTAATAAACTTGTTTTTTTTACTTCTAATTAAAATTTGATACAAATACCAAATAATTTTTAATTTCTAAATAATATAAAAGAAATTTTAATCAATCACAAAAGAACATGTTTTAACACTAATTATCTTAAAAGGGATACCTACTCTATATTATGATTATTTGAAATTATAAAAAATTTTGCACTCATTATGACAATTAAATAGAACTATCAAAATCGGTCTAGTCGGGTGGCTTAAGTGTCGGGGTCAAGAAAAAAAAATCTTATAAGAAAATCGAACTAAAATTGAATGAGTCCAATAATGATGGGCTATACTAAACAAAAAAAAAATGAGAAAAATGAATTATAACACTAAAATGGACCAGTCAATTTTTTTATTTATTTTTTTATAAAATTTAAATAAAAATTAAACTTATTTAACCATTAACCTACCTATTTGACTTATCTAACCTATAATAATACTAAACTAAATCAAAGAAAATAAGTCCTATTTTAAAAATAGATATATTAATCTAATTAAACCCATTTTCATCCATTATAACGAGATGATGGGCTAATACAAAACTAACCCAGCACAACTCTGTAATTAAACTCATGCAAATAAAACATCACATAATAATTTATTAGACTTATAACAGCTCATAGTTATCTGCATGGTTTTAAATTATAATAATATGCAATCGCATTTGCAACGGTAATATCGCAACAGTGATTACAGTTACATTAGTTATATCTTTCTATAATAGCCCACTATATTCATAATCGCAACGTATTTACTACCGCAATTACATCAACGATTTAAAAGCATAGCTAATTTGTACTGCATTTATGTTTATACCATCCATGGTGACATGGTGTACTGAAAAGTAAAACAATTGAGGTCGGTTATGCTGATGATGCTAAACAATTATGAATCTCTTAGCTTCAACTAGAATTAGAAGCGAATAAATACATCTTTGAGTGGATGTGTACCATTGAGTCCCTTTACGTCTTCGAAGATTATGGGACCAATAATTGGATTTGTCGTGTTCTGGCACTTTATATAAATCAACTATCAAGGACCTTATATACGAGTATATAGTACATACTTCGCCTTTGATTCTTCCATTATCTTATTTTTAACAAAAGTTTTATTTTTCTTATTCTTTAGAAATAAATATGCATATAATGGATGGCTATAACTTAGGTCTTAGTCTGTTTCCGCCAATCAGGGCCAGCACCTTTTATAGATGAAAGTAGCATTGGCTATTGCAAAACAGAAAAAAAAATACTCTTATATATATAAATATCTTATTCCAAAACAAATAATCTTATATGTATAAATATATATCTTTTATAATATAATCACCTCTTTTCCTTTAGTTTTTAACTTTTTACATGATAGTTGCATTTTGTTCTCTCAAAAGGTTAACCTTCCCCAGTACACAATGATGAAAAACGAATCATAATCATTCAAATATTCAATTGGCCCACTTATAAAAAATTTATCATGACACTGATGATTTTCGAATTTTATGGCAATTTGGGTGTCTTTATATATGTTAAGTATATGCTGTCTTGAGATTCACAGCTATATATTATTCGAGAGAGTATTTTCTTTAGTGAATAATGAAGATGACAATTGGATTTTGAAAGGATATTATGGTTCATTTGGTTGATAGGACGTAGACTAGCTAGAAGCTGCTAGCAAACAACTTGGTTGCAGGAGGGCCTGTCCTTTCATGATCTGAGTGGGCCTTGTGTCATGCATTCCCCGATTCGCGTAGCTGGCAACTCATTTTCACCTCAGGAATTAGTCAATGAGTCAATAGAGAGTAATTGGGACTTTATATACCCAAACTGCTTCCTACTGGCTAGCTTAACTGTGTTTATTTATTTCTTTATTTATAATAACCAAGTTAATTTTGATTAGAAAACTTGTTGCACACAATCTAATGCACATTTGTTAGCATCTTTAATTATATACTTTGGTGTCAATGTAATTTTGTTGAGATTTATGTTGAGTAGATTGTAATCATTAAATAAGCAATTTTTTATTATGAGAGACAAAAATTATTATATTTAAGTAATTGAGATTAAAATAAAAATGCATATAATTTTTTTAAAATATTTATATAATTCATTATTAACTAAAATTTAACATAGGCCACCAGGTCTCATTCTGAATGGTACAAATTAAAAAGAAAAGTTGTTAGATTTTTTCTTTTAAAAAATTATGGTTATTTTAATTGGCCTCTTGACATTAAATCTTGATATTTTATGAATGGTTGTGTGGTATAGATTTATCCATCGCACTTTTGACAAAAAATCCTTTCACCAATATGTTCCATGTGTGTGGGTATATATATTAAGTGAAAATTCTTACTATAAGTGAGAATTATATAATTATATTTAATTGGAGATTTGTGGGTATATATATTAAGTGAAAATTCTTATATGATAAGTGAGAACTATATAATAATATTTAATTGAGATTTGTAGAGTAGTTTTTATTAATAAAAGAAATTTAAACGATAAATTTAATAGTGACTTTTCATAATTAATATTTATAGTTGTTATTTTTTAAATTAAAAAGGGTTCTCGTTTAATATGTCATTTATATAAAATATATTTAGTGGTAGAGTATTCATTTTGTTAACGTGAAATTGAGAAAAATAAATATTGACCATTAATGAATGGTTCAAGTTAAAGGGAAAAGTTGTGTGTCTTTTAAAGAATCATGATTATTTTAAGTGGCCTCTTGACATTGAATCTTGATATTTTATATACGGTTACGTGGGGTAGATTTATTCATTATACTTTGTAAAAATATTAAAAGAAATATCCTTTCACCAAATATATTCTTTATGTGTGTGACATATATAAGTGAAAACTCTTTGATAAGTAAAAATTATATAAGTTTATCTAATTAGAAATATGTTGAATATCTTTTATTACTACAAAACATATTTTCTCAATTTATACACAAGACATATATGTTTAGAGTAAGTAGTCAATTTTATCATTTTTATAGAAACATTTGTATAGGTGCATTAATTTAATGCACTAATGAATAGTTTTATGCATATGCTTTCAAATAAAAGAGCATGAAAATTAGACTCAACAATTACTTTTTTAAATGAAGTTTTATGTAAAAGTTAGAGTTTGAAGATTTGAAATCCTAGAGCTTAATAACAAAGAAAATATTCCATTACTTGTACATTATCTAGAATTGAAATAACAAATTTTATGTTTATAAATCTATTAAGACTTTGTAGAATGTTTTAAAGATCTCATATGAAGGAATAAAAGACGATGATAATGAAGAATAGGAGATTAAATTGTTTCATTAGAAAATTTGAGAAGAGATAACCTTATGATAAGAAACATTTAAAAAGTAGATAGCAACATGATCGTCTATTATAAATGTAGAAAATTTAGACATACTTAAGATGAATGTCTTAATCCTAAAAAAAATCAGATCTGAATAAGACAAGAAGAAGAGTCATCTAACATAAGAAGATTTGGAGAACAATAATAATGAATGTTGTGATAAATTAATGATTAAAATGTGTCACGATTAACAACTCAAAACCTACTAAATATGTACAAATCACTACTCATACTATTAACTCTAATATATACTCAAAATCTTAGTTAAATGATGAGGATATGTCTTATAACACTTTTATTTAAATCTAGTTTACTACTCTTGAATACAAAAAGTGCAAGGATTCGCTAAAAGCTGTCTCAACAGATATTTGAAAACTCATGGTAGTAAATGATGATCTTATCATTTCTCTAAGGTTAGAAAAATGAAGGAAGAAAATGTTAATTTGAAAAGAGATTTGACTAGATTTATTCAAGGTTCTTTTATATTAAAAATGTTTTTAAACAGAAAAGACTACCTTATGACAAAGAAGGTCTAGGATTTCTTCCCTTGTGATGATAAGAATGACAATCCCGACAACATCTCTATGAAAACATGCAAACGATGGGGTGAGGAAGGTCACGTGGAGGTTATTTGTAAAAAGCTTCAGAGTTTATGTCTTAAGGCATGCTAATGGTAAAAGAGAACATTTGGCCAAAGTGCACTATTTGTGCTACTTAGAAGAAAAAAACAAGACCTAATAAGAAAGAACTTAAGAAATTTAAAAGCACATATGATTGATGCTTTAGATATCTATATAAAGGTTAAAGACAAAATTTGAAGTTGGAGATTACTTTGCAAAGAAACGAAACTCTTGAAGTTTTTCAAATCTCTCTTATAAAAGTTTCATTCTTCATTGTATATTTCTCTCTATGTAGAGATTATTTTAGTTAGACAAATCTTGTGTTGTAAACGTTTATCCCTAGTGGTAATGTTAGTCTGAAAAATTGGGATAAAAAAATACTTGAAGTATTTAGCTTGAAGAGACTGCGTTAAAAAGAATACTTGAAGTGTATTAGACAATCTCACCTTATGGCATTAAAGACTTGGTCATTTTACATTTGTTATAGATGTAAATAATGCTGAGAAGGAGAATATAGGGGATGATTTTGTTGTTCCAATAAAAGGAACCAAAATCTTAGGAGATGCTTGTACCAAATGTAACCTAGTTATACTTGAGTCAACAAGCTATGTTGAAACTGTTGAAAAAAGTTTTGACATCTCTAGATACAACACATGTGAGGAGGAGATGAAGAAAATTTATAAAAGTAATAGTTGATTACCTTTAAACAAATCACTCAATCAAAAGGTAATTGATGTAAATGTGTTTATAAAAGAAAATTATATTATAAATAGACAAAATTTAAGATTTGGGGGTAAAAGTTATTTTTAGCATTACGAGTAAACAAAACATACAAATAGCAAAGAAAAAAAAAATCTGGAAAAGTCAACCTAAGACATATTAACACAAACAAAAAGTTCTTCCCCAAGAACAAAACTCGTCCCCAAAAACAAATTTGATACTATGATATCAAGACTTAGAACATTAAAAAAAATCTAAAGAAAAATAATTAGAAACTTATATTTTTCTTAAGATTTGATTAAAGCTTTTGTTACTTTGTTAAGTTAATTTATTTTGATTACAGTTGTTTATACCGTCAGCTTTTTGATTACTCGTATCAACCTTTAAATAGTGTTAACTTAGTAAAAGAGTTTTTTACTTAGTGTATTGGTATAAACCTCTTACCAAATTCCATTTATAATTTTTTAAAATCTACACAAGTTATCTTTATATCATGTCAATACACGCAATCTTAACAAAATATAAAATTCTAAAACCTGCCTTTTAATTTTACTCTATTGTAAATATTTAAATATTTTATAAATTTAAATACTCTTACGTAGTCAATCATTATTCATTTAATAATACCTATTCATTTAATAAACAAGAGCCTTCATCTAATAAACTGTTTATTGTATATCTTTTGAGTGACAGAGTCAACAATGGTAAGATTATTTCTGTGGAAGAGTCAACTATACGATAAGATTGTTTGACGGTGCATATTAGACAAATAGCCCATGTTAACTAATATTACATGGAATACAATACATATACATGAGTTACATGATTCTTTTGCGAAAAAAGAGTTCGATTCATAATAATCTGCAAAGAAAGCGAATCACTGCTAGAGTAGTGAATTAATATTTATTAATTAGGTATCTGCTGCTTAGCCCGTCAGCTAGTCACGTACGGGTTCCAGATCATCATCATCATGACTCATGAACCTGCCAAACATGAAAATGAGGAATTCCAGTGAGTAGAGTGCTATACTCGTAAGTAACCCAAAAATTTATGTCTTGAAAGTTCAAACTTTAAGACAAAAAGTAATAGTATCCTGCAAACAGAAGGTCTATATTCTAAGCCGTTGCATAAAGAATAGGTTAATTAAATATGGATTTGCTAATTTACAAAGAGATGCTCATAGATTAAATTTAAAAAGGTTTGTATTAGCAAAGATTAGCTCCAACTGAGGGAATAGGATGAAAATGATGGAATTCAACGTCAATAGGATCACTTATATTTTTTAATTTTTTTTGGGTTGAATAGACTATTACTTTCTTATACATGCGCATGACGTAGAAATTTGATGCATCATAGGTTGGACTTTTAACCGAGAAATCCATGGTCCACGTGACATCGACGAATGTAAAATTTCCATTAACATATATTCTTTTAGTCATAAAATTCAAAAATACAGTGTAAAAAGTTTATAATAATTCACGCATTAGGTTTAACTAATTGAATTAATAAATCATCCCTAAAACAATTTACTACACTTAATTTAAGGTACAGAAAAATAAAAGGCAAAGCAAAACTGATACATATTGGGTTAACTCCATAGTAGGGGTTAGAATAATGTACACAACACCTTATATGTTCTGAATCTTGTGATTTTAAGGGGCTTGTTGGGATGAATTTTTGTAGGAGTATGCGTGAGAAAAGAAAATAAGAAGAAAAAAATAAATTTTGTTTTTTTAAAAAGTTAAATTTAATTTATTATTAACTAATTTATATAAGCCTATCTTTAAGTTTTTTTAAAAATTGTAAGACTTTCTATAAGTTGATTAATGAGAAGATAATTTTAATTTTTAAAATTTTTCCTCTTATTTTTCATCCTGTGAGTTTTTTTAAAAGAAAAACACCCCAGCAGAAAACAAACAAAATAAGTATTAAGTTAATTGCCCACATGTATTTTTTAAAAATATAAAGCCATCGGCATTATCCTAAACAATGAAACTGTCATTATAATCTTTTTGAAAGACGGAATCAAATATGATTAATTTCTGGTTTTTTCAAGTGACTGCTTTTAGTTTCAGTTCGAAACAAGAATAATTTTCTCTTTTTTTCGAGAAAATATTGAGAGAAGATATATATTTACAGGTACATACGTACGTATAAGGAAACTGAAGAGCAATAGTACCTGCATAAGGAAATGGCACTTGATCTTCCTCAATGCGCTTGATATCTTCTTTGAGGGTCTCGTAGTGCATTTTAACTTCCTCTATAGATTTTCCCACCATTTTAGCAATATTCTGCCACCTATCTGGTGTTTCCCTATCATATATAGCTAGGGCATGTTCAAATATTTTGTTTTGCCTTGGTGTCCATGATGATGATCCCATCTTATATAAGATAAAACTTATTGGACTTAAGAGAGAAAATAGAGTTTGCTAGAAATAGTAGTGAAAGATTGAGTAGTGGCTTTAACTCCACAGAAAGAGAAAGAAGAGAAAAATTATGATTGCTTAAGTGAAGGAGGGTGATCACAGGTATATGGTATGTGTGATAGAGATCACCGAGGTTGCTCTTTAAATAGAAGTGTGTTGGTTAGGTTGAATCTGTGGGCAGCATATATGTTCTAAAGGGAGTGGAGTGTGATTTTAATTTTTTATTTGATGTTATTTTATTCTCTAATTTAAAAAAAATTGATAAATTAGAGTCTTTTATTTTTAATGTTATTATTTAACTTAATTCTAAGAGTAGTTTAGATAATTTAATTATTATCTAAATCATGATGACTAAATTGAATAATGAAACTAAAAATAAAAAATTAGTTCATTAACTTTTAAAAATCAATAATTAATATATTAGTGTCTTCAAAAATTAATAATTAAAATAATACTTCACTTGGTAAAAGATCTTGTGAGTTGTGATGTGTTCTCTTCGGAACCTTAGAATTAAGAGGGACAACGTAGGCAAGTTGAAGAAGAGAATAAAAACAGTGGACATGCCTTTAAATGTTTTAAGCAAAGATACCCCTTCATTACTGCAACTTGACTTTCCATTGGTACTAGTTGCCAAGTTACATTGCAAAAATTGTTCTGAGCAAGAGATATGTAGTGCGTTTTAAGAGGGAATGTTAGCTATTAATTCTTTAATACACCTTTTTTCATATATTCTTGATTTGTTATCGGATAAACTTATTAAATAGAAAATAAGACCTATTAAAGCAATTGAATGGATAGGGTAGTGCCAACATTCAATTCCTTTGAGCTGTACAAGAATGAAGTTAAACATAATAAATTTTTCTATAGTAGAAAAATTTATTATGTTTAACTTCATTCTTGTAAATGATATAATTCTCCATCTAAAAACTTGTAAAATAATTCTCCATACTCACAATTCCATTATAAAACTAATTTTTTAACAAAGAGATATTTAAATAATCAAAATGATATGTTTTAAAAATATAAAAATAGGATATTCTAAATTTATAAAACTGAATTTTTAAATTTAAAAAACTAAAAACATATTTAACATTTGGTGTGCAACTCTAGTTAGTCTGAATTCACGAAGCACCCTGATTTTTTTCTATATGGTTAATTAAGTGTTTAAGTATAATTATAAGAGAAATTAAATTAAATTTTGAAAGGATTTAATTAATTTTGTGGCGCGTGACTTGATTTATGCTGTGTCAGCATGAATGTTCACCGTTAAAACTGTTATAATGTCACCCTTTTAAACAATCTTTCTAACTATCGCACTACTATTAGATGTAAAGACACTAACATTTCTATGAAAATCAGTTTTAAATTAACATACAAATAAGAATTCTAATCAAATGAGAATTTAAGTGGAAGGAAATATTATACAGAGTCTGCCATGTTATTCTTATACATAATTTTTGGTGAATGGAATATCCAACCTTTGCAGCTCTCTTGTTAAAATTACGCCTATGTAGTAAGTCCTAGTCCACTATGATTTGCCACCTTTTTAAAATCATTTGTATCGCAGAGATGCTATATTCTTCATGCAAGGTGTATCAATTAGTGAACCGTCCAATTTTAGAACATGTTTAATAGATTTTCAACACATTCTCTCGGTTTGAAAATATATTGATTTAATATCAACTCGATAATTGATATAATAAATTTAATAATAATAAATAATTCCTAACAATAAGATAATAATTTTAAGATAGACTTTAATATCAAGTTAAAAATATAAATTATAAATTTAATTTAACCCTACAAATCGACTTAAGGTAATCCAATCTCTCCTTAATACATTAAACTAAGGATGTAATGATTATTTCTCACTTCTACACTAAAAATATAAGATATCCAATCTCTCCTTAATACATTAAACTAAGGTGTGACACAATAAAATTAACAATAACAAGTAATTCTGTAATACTATTATATTAATGTGATTAAAAATTTAATTTAACTTTACACAGCCGATTAGTAAAACAAGGAATGTCTCCTGTACCCACTGAAGGATGTGAGATCTCCTAGATTTCGTTTGATTTCACTCTTTCACCTTTTGTTCCTTACAGGACGAATTTGACCTATTCCCATTGACTTGCATTTGTTAAGATATGGTGCTCCACTTTTCCCAGCATCGCTTCCAAATTCACTTCCCTCTCAAAACAAAATTATCATTTCGTTTCAGATTCACCATATAGTTTTGTCCCACACATCATTAGAATCCAGAATCATGCAAGTAAACCTCTCAACCCCGCCGCACCAATAATTATTTTTCAGCTTAATTAAGTATTTCATCCTCAATTATTCCATATTTTAAATTTTAGTCCTTATGTTTTTGCCAATATTTCCATTTTGTGTTTGGATATTGACGTGATCACATAATAACTTCATGTTAAAAACTAAAGATATTAAAAAATGTAAATAAGAAACTAAAAATTGATAAGAAATTTTAGAAAAATTAAAAATTGAAATTTGAAAGAGTTTTTTTATAGTTTTACTTTCTCCTTTCATTTTAACTTAAAAAAAAAAAAGAAGAAGAAGAAAAAACTTTGACGATCCACGAAATGTGTATTAGAACTCTTAGAAGTTTATCCGGTAGCTTATTTTTGGCAATAGTCCATTAGGTTTATTATTCAGTGCACTCTGTTTGCTGGAACTAGCTTTGTTAAATTCTCTAGTCATGTGATGATAAATGCATAAGCATTGGAGGAGTATTTGACATTTGGAAGTAATTACACAAATAACTATTTGTTCATTAATAATTAGTACTGGTTTACAAACATGATTAATTTTAAATATATCTTCTTATTACATATTTCAACGTTCAATACTAGAAAACTATGGCAATCATACGGTTGCTAACAGTTAGACTTGTATACTGTTCACTGCTGATGATACTTTCATTCATTTATTTAGCTATTGTACATATGATTATAATCGCCACGAGTCTTCAATTTTGTTGGATTCTGGATCATTGACCTGCCAATCATAGAGAAAGGGGAATTGTGTCAGTGAATTCGCTGAATTGTGTTGTTGCATATATCAAAGAAAGATTTTAATGTTAAGAATTTGATTAGAGAGAAAGAGTGTTGAAGACAATCTTAGTTATAATCGAAAATATATGATCTAGACCAAACGGTAAAGAGATGAACAGCCACTGGAAGATTAATGAGGATATCACAAATTGAATGGCTTCTGTCATATAGATTGTAGTATCTTGACCAGAGTTTCAAAAAGAATGCCAACTACTTCCTTTCTAAATCTCTAACTAGCGTATGGGAAATAATAGACTAAGAAGTGTTCTCGTAAAAATAACTTTATTTTTACTTCGCAGCCAACTACAAAATATAGTCAACCAACCAATTTACTCATAGAACATATAAATATAAGTTGACATGTATGTATTTTTTTCTCTTCATATTTTATAATTGTTATCGAGTTGTTTATATATTACAGTTGTCTACCAAGTATTTTTCAGCTAAACATGTGTAGCAAACTGAGTTAAGTTAAACTAGGAAGTATAGTTCTTGAAGTGGCAATTGTCAATATAAAATTAATTAAGATGATGATTTAGTTTCTAGCAAAAAGTAACTCTTGTATTAGATGGATAGATCCCTTGGTTGTTTCATTTTGTTGTTTGTCATGGAATTCTGACATCTTGAAACTAAAATGATATTGGAATATCTGCAAGCAGAATATTTATGCATATATCAAGAAAAAGGTGGTGCAGTACCTGTGCTTTTCAACACCAATGATTTAATTACTGTTAGAATTATTTGTTCTGTAGGGGTATGCCACTTGACCACACTCAATGCGTTTGATATCTTCTTTGAGGATCTCAAAGTGCCTTTTAACCTCCTCTATCGGCTTTCCCACCTCATTGGCAATATTGTGCCACCTATCTGGGGTTTCTCTATCATACTTAGCAAGGGCTCTTTCAAATAGTTTGTTTTGCCTTGGGGTCCAAGAAGATGCCATCTAAATGTATGAAGATAAAGTTTCAACTTAGGAGCAGTCTTATGCAATGGTAATACTAACAAGCTGCTTAGGAAAGTAGAACAAAGACTTCAGAAAAATGGAAGTGGATTAGTGAGTTTCACTAACTAGAAAGAAGAGAAATGAAATGATTGCTTCAGTCAAGCAATGGTATGGCGAAACAATAACCGGACTAGTCCCTTATAAATTGGAGAAGTGTTGGAAGGGGTTACTGATTAGGTCTGTTGGATGAGTATATTTTTTGAAAGGACAGAAGATAAAATGCCTTGTTCTTCATTCCTTTAGAACCACTTTATGAATCTGGATAGTGGACAACAATTGGAAGAGGGGAATCAAGATCAAAGGGTATTTCTTTTACTCTTTTATTCTTTCAATCAAGGATACTCCTTTATTTTTGTCATTTGCAAGTTGGACATCTCTTTATAGATTCTGGTCAGTGGCTTATAGAGTCAAATTCAACATTGAATGACCAGACATGTTGATAATTTTTGGCTATCTTTTCTTTTCTAAGTGTGACATTATGGACATTATTTTTTATGTCTCGTTTGAAAGTACATGGCTTTATTGCATCTCTAACATGATAAAGTATGGACAAAACACATGCTAATGTATATCATCTGCTGAAAACTGATGATAAAAGAATTGTAGAAGCCATCAGCAATAGTTGTTTTGCACCAAGGTCCAACTTTTAGTCCATGCCTTTTTACCTTAGCATTGAACATATTTCATTCCATATATTCAAGAATAAGTACCTTGATGTGTACTTATCGTGAATGACATAGTCCTGGTTCAAGAATAAGAGGAAAAATAGTCCTCTAGAAAGTTGTATTTTGGTTAGATGTGTAGGAATCAAAGGTTTTGTTGCGTTAGTAAAACAGAGTATGAGTACTAGACTACAAGTTTAGTGAAAAATGAGTTGGCAGTGTTTTTGAGGGGAAAAATGGGGATCACATCTCATTAGAAGTAGCAGGGTTTAGGTATCTTGCAAGAGATGGAGATGTTGATGGGGATAGTACACATAGATTGAAGTTGAGTAAACTGTTTTAGCATAATTTGTTATCAGAAAGTGCCTATTAAACTTGAAGGAAAAATCTACTAACAACTTTAAAGATCAACAATAGTATTCCATCGAAGTGAAAGTTGTGTGTGTTTGGATTTCTGTTCCAAAACAGCAAATGGCCGTTCAATTCAATCCAATGTGAGAGTGCTTTTTCGTTTGAGTGCATTGGAACATGTCCTAACGGGTAATGAAATACTCTAAATTACTGATTGAAGAGAAGATGACAAAAATTTGTTTACGTTGATTTGGTCATGTGACAAGAATCTTGCTGGATATACTAATAAGAAATGTGAATCACATGAAAGGTAGTCTGATTAAAAGGACAGATCAAGACCGAAGAAAATATTTTGATCTTGATAGAGTTCAATTGTATCAATGATTCATGCCACAAAACCTGCCTATTGGGGTTTTGATATTGTGTCCATTTCTAAAGGGCATATTGCCCTATTTGATGATTCAAAGAAAGTTTCCAATTGATATCACTATTTTGATGAGACTACTAGTTACTTGGCATTAAATTCCCTTGTTTACTAATTCTGACCCACAATTCTTCGTTCATTGCATACTCTGTATTCAATATTTTAAATTGATAAAACTGTGAATTAGGTCCTTTTTTCATCTTTCCTTTTCAATCTTTTATGTTGTGTATTTCAACTTTTAGCACCATCTTATGTAGATCTCACATTAAATCTTGGAAATTCATGATTGATCTTACTTTCTAGGATTGACACTGGTTTGATATAGATATAAATTGCAATTTGGGTTAGCTGGAGTTTATGTTCCTTTATAGTTCATCAAATTGATCGAATAGGATTCCTGCAATAATCAAGAGAATGAAAACTACTCTCACTTTATTAGAAAATTTTTTGATATAGCATTTGAAAACTTCACCAGACTCATGTGTTTGAATGTAGCATTTCAAAATTTTCAAGTAATTTAAATATTTAGAATTTTAATTATCTTGATTTAAATTTCTTTTATTTTGTATTTATTTTATTTGGATAAATCAATTCAATTTCTTGTGTTTTAATTTCTTTGTTAGATAAAACAATTTAATTTTCAAGAAATTTAGATTTTTATTTTTAAATATTTATTTAAAAACTAAATTTTTAATATTAAATATTAATTATTAATTATTTTTAAATACCTAAATATTCAAAATAATTTTAATGTTATATGATGAATTTTAATGCTTTAAAATATTTAATAATTAATTTTTTAACATTGAATAATTAAAAACATAATAAATAATTAAATATAATTTAATTAAAAAATTTGAATTGCTTAGCCTCACAATAATTTTAAAAATTATTAGAAATAAATAATTACGTAATTTAAACATGTAAAATTCAATTACTAAGCGAAAGAAGTAAAAGGAAATTGAAATGACTCAAATTTACTAAAAATTTTAATTTTCTCATTTTTACTCTATTCAAATTTCTCCTCAAAATGACATTATTTTAAATTTTTTAAAATAT
Organism: Hylodesmum podocarpum; assembly: GCA_026586105.1. NCBI lineage: Eukaryota > Viridiplantae > Streptophyta > Magnoliopsida > Fabales > Fabaceae > Hylodesmum > Hylodesmum podocarpum. The sequence continues at coordinate 1,165,929 of JALJEV010000736.1, read as the reverse complement.
TTTACCCAAACAAATCAATTAAATTACCAGTAATTTAATTCCTTAAAATAAATGAATTGCTCCAACCATTATTTAATCTGGGTTAGAGAATTTTAATCTGAAATGTAATTCAAAATTAATTGTTTTGCATGAACCTATTATTAATTTAGTTCTTCAAATATTTTGAATATTAGGGCAGAAGGATGATATGATAACTATTTGTTAAGGTCAAATGGGTAATACAATTTAAAAGCATGTTTCTTGATGTCTGGATTGAGGAATAAAACCTAGTGTGGTTGCCTTATGCATTCTGTAATTTCATTCTGACAATTACTCCAATTCTTGAACATAGATTTTTCAAATAATTTCTTTTCTGTAAGCAGTAGAAATCTACTATTAGAAAATGGGTACTTCCTTCGCACTTAATTATGAACAAAATTAACTAATTTATGTATTAATTATGAAAATTAGCATCTTTTAATTTTACTAATTTTAATTATGAATAATTTTTTCTCTCAACTCATTCTTCATCCAAACTTAATTTTAAGAATAAGAAAGAGTAGTTGAAAATAAAATTTTAATTAAAATGAACAGTGTTTTGGATATGAAATTAGTTAATATTTATTTATGGGGTTGGATTTATTGACATTATGTATAAAATTTTTGACTAATACATTTCAATAATATTCTATATGAACTAAATTTAATTAATATAATTGACTAATTTGATATTTTTTGTTAATTATATTATATATATATATATATATATATATATATATAAAATTAAAAAAAAAATTGATACTTAATACTAAGGGATCCTATTCCTTTTTAGTTAGATTTATTTTTTCTTATATTTGAGTCCAGACTAGTACGTGTATATTTGCACACAAATTTAATTTTCTTTTGTATCGTATTAGTGACTATATCTTCTATCTTCTATCTTCTATCTTCTATGTTCATTCTTTTTGTTTTTTAGATTATTACAATGCCAATTTTTAAAAATTCCATTTCAACGTCCAAACATAAAAATTTCACAAAGATCACTTTTAAAAGGTGAGTGATTATTTATTATCAACATATTTAATGACAATTTTGTATATATTTTTTTAGTCATTATTCTCGTCGCTTAACGACCTCTAAACATTGCAGGGTCGTGGCATTAATAAATTTATCATATTGCAGCATGTATGAGGGATATTCCTGGGATGATACACGAGTATATATTTTTTGCTATGATTCTTCCACTAGATATACTTCTTTAACGTATACAGTGGCTAACTTTTATGAATAAAGTAATTAATTATTGGACTGTAAAGTTGATGTTAGAGATATTCTGATGATAGATAACAGATCTTGGGCTCATGCAACTTGGTTGCGTTGTTTTGCACAAGGAATCATGTTCTGTCGCCACGAATTTATACAGCGCCTTCTATTCTTTTTAGCTTTTATATCATAATTTAAGTATAATTTATATAATTTTAAAATTGATATAAAATGTACATATATATAATTAATATTTATAATATGTAAAGATCTCTAAATATATAAAAAAAATTATTTAAATTATTATACAAGGTTATTATATATTATTGACACAACAAAATTTATTGAAATTCAATTTCGAGGATAGATATAAACAAATAAGAGCATCAACTACGCATATTATGATAAAATGGGGATAATTTGAAATGGTTAAGATTAAAAAATAAGAAGAAGAAGAAGAAGAAGAAGAAGAAAATTTAGTTAGTTATAGAGATAGTATACGAAATGCATATGGGGATGTGTAATGAAAAGAGTGAGAGAATGATACTTTCTCTCCAACTTATATATTTTAATTTATAATATAGAAATAGATAGGAAAGAAGTAAAATTAAATAATTTAAATTTTTTAAATGAGGGTAAGTGTAAAAAGTATATTAAAAGTAAAAGGTGTGAATAAGTATTGAAGTGTGATTAACTCTAGAAAATTATCAAAAATAAACTCTCCCACCTATTTTCAAGCACACTTTTTATTATTGTATAAAATGGACTAAAAACTGTATAATTGTATAAGTTAATGAGGCTTCATATTTAACCAATAGTTTAGAATGGGTTATAGTGAGTAAGTACAGTACCTCAAAGTCGCATGTAGCTAAAACTCCTCTTAACTCTATCCTAATTTACACAACAACCAAAACATTCAAAGGTTGTTTCTATCAAAATTATTTTATACATATATATTATATATAAACAAACAAACAACCAGTCCAGTTGTCCCATAAAATTGTTTTCTCTTTTATGCTCTATCATCAAGATAATGTCTATGATTCATTTTTATTTGATTGAGATTATTCATTATTATTGTCTTTTCACTCTTTGTTTTGTATGAGTGTTTAAAGTTAAAGGAGAAGCTAGTGGAAGAAAATATCATAGGCCAGAGGCTGGCAAAATGTTAGGGAGAATTTCCAACATGTGGCCCATTTGTTACATAATATTGTAAAAACGTAGAATCATTGCTTTACACACCCAATAAAAACAATGTACACGCTTTCCATTGCTGTGCTTTATATAAAGGTGATTCTATCTTGCTTCTGCTCCACAAATTCCGTAAGAACGAAAGGACAACGACTTTGACTTGTGTAGACAAATCTCTGAAAGATCATGGGTTCTCTTGGTCTATCAAATTTTCATCTTTTATATCATTACTGTTTCATTATTCCTCTTGTTTGCACTAAACACGCAGAATATTACTATTTGATTCTTTTCTCAACTATCTTTTTTAATATTTTAAAAAAAAAACAGACAATCCCATTCATTAATTTAATCTAAAATCTATTAAAACAAGTGTTATAAAAATAAGTTTTAGATTTGTTTTTGGTCACTTAAATTTAGGGGAAAATTCATTTTTGGCTCTCAAATTTAAAATTATTATTTAGTTCCTCAAAAAATTTTAAAAATATGATTTTAGTCTCATCAATGCTATTTAAAATTAGTTATATAACGCTATCTAAACTAATATGACGGATTAAAATTATTTTTTAAGCAAATGAGAGATTAAAAGTATTTATTTTAAATTTAGGAACTAAAATCAAATTTAACACAAACTGTGAAATATGCTCGAAAAACAAATAAATTTTAAAAATCAGTAACGTTTCTGAAAACAATAAACAAATAGGACCTTTATCTTTATGCTAGGAACCTCCCCCAAAAAAATAAATTAGAAAAAATCATGAGGGTGCTTCGTGTCTGATCCACACTGCCACTAGGATATAGCATTAGATCCTCAGTATGAATCTTTGTACAAAATATTAGTTGAAGCAAATATTCGATGGAACCTGCATATGCTATGAAGATTTACAAATTGACTACTTGATGTAACAGATATTACACCAGGCACTTCAACTGATTAGCATGTCCTAGAAAAATAGGAGGCAAAGAAAGAAAGAGCACAGCATGCCTTGAAAAGTTTAAAGATTAATAGACGAGGAGAAGAATATAAAACTTTTGGTGTGTTTCTACTCTTTTAGCTAAGGATTTAATTTACATCAACCAATATAAAACATATAGTTAGTGACTGATATCATCAGGTAGATGATTTTAATTGGAATTGTCAAATATATAGATTACCATCAAGAGTACTAAGAAATTTTTTATCTTTAATTATTTTTAAAATTTATATATATTTTGGACGATAATTACTTTTGAATTTAATATTTTGGTAATCATTTAATGAATTTTTTAAGACAGAGTATATTAAACTTCAAAATTTGCGAAAGTCTAAACACAAGTTTACATACTAGAGTAGGTTTTATTAATTTGAAATTTTATTTTTTATTGGACTAATACAACTGAAAAATCTACAACTGATCACACTTCAAAATATATATTTATGATGACATACATGAAAGTTTGGCAAAATACCAAACAAGTAGTCTAATGATTAGTAGAGTACTATCTCCCAAAACACACACACGCTTAACAAGATTAACGAAAACTAAAGAAAGATTCATTTGATTAATTACTGGAAAAGAAAATAAGTGAATGACTTTTAAATATAAACAAAGAAATACTTTGTTTTTAATATTTTATCAAATAGTTAGAGTGCGAGAATGGTTGAGTTTAGATATGAAATGAAATGAGCAGAATTAGACTTCAAACATCTCTCTCATATATCAACAATATACATATTAAATTTAGTCTTAATATTAATGTCAATAATAAATATATCCAAACCCTAATTGATAATAAAAGCCTAATTTATCCCTTAATAATAAAAGCCTAATTCCTTTCTTAAGTGCCAATTCCTTAAATGCTTACTAGCAAAGTAAACTTGCTTTTAAGTTTTGTGGTTAAAAGACAATTAATAAACAAAGTTCTATGCCTAGATATAAGATTCCTTAGATATTTTACTTCACTTCAAGATTTACAAAACATTTTCCAATGACATTCAAACCAAAAAACAAGTATAGATGGTCAAACCACAACAACAAGCTACGAGTAAAGAAGAAAAATACTAATATATATATATATATATATATATATATATATAACTACGTTTGAGTACACCGTCTTAATTCTTAAACCAAAGGCAGCGTCTTATTCCAAATAGAGTTTTTATAATTACCTTCCTCTCACAATTTGATTAAAATATTAATTAATCAACAGATAAAATAGTGAAAATTATAATATGTTATCCATTACAAGTTGATTATCAAGAAATCACTGTTAACCTGAATTAATAGTTAATACCAGGAATGGTACATTTCTTATAAAGAAAATTTTAACGCGTTAGATAGAGAGGGTAGTTAGCTTGTCAATCTCAAGTTATATTATATCAGTATGTCAATGCATTTAATGAGATGAAGTATTTATAACTTCGTAGTTGTAGAGAAAAACACATTAATTAATTAAGTTAATTTCGAATGATTAATCTAACTAATTATTAAACTAAATTTTATCACAATCTGATTTATTTATTTCTATAACTATTAATTACATGCGATGATATCTTAATTATTAAGATAGAGATATTAATTTAAAGAACATTGTCTGGCAGGTTAAAAGTTAATATTATTCCCTGCCCTAAGTTAATTTCAAACATTGTGTTTGTGTGTGTCTTCTTCATCTTCAAGTTTGCTTAAGTTGCCCATTTGAAATTCATGTGCTTAGAAATATTTGGACTCAAAGTCACCCCGTCCAAAATTCAAACACATTTACAATATTACCATATCCACGTCTTTTCTGATACTTATTAACAATCAATTATCAACTCCAATATGATAGTAACCGTCTACCTCATATCCACGTTTTATGATTTTTCATGTTATTAATTTCAAAGTTTGATATTTTCTCAATATCTATAGTATCATTCATTAATCCCGCTCATGACCCACGTCGTTTTCATTACCTAAAGCAATTGAACTATTCTCACAAAGTACATTCACATTAAAAAAAATTTAATCCTTGTTTTGTTTTACTTATTTTTAAAAGGTTTAAATATTATCATAATACATAAATCTCAGAAAAAAAATTCAACCATGTGGTTATCGGATATTAGTGTCTACTGTCATTGTGTGAACTGAATCCTTTTCTTGAAAGAGATTTCTAGTACCAGTAGTCAGTCATGTTCCCCGCCTTGGAAGGAACAAGGAAGGAACACGCAAACTTTGAGAATTCTGCACCACAGAGGATCCACACATGGGTATCATGTTCATGAGTAAAACTTTCCAATGAATAATCAAAGGATTACTGGAGAGAAAAAAAAATTAATTATTTATTTAATCTTTATAGTTACAGCTTACGAGAAAAAAAAAGTGTTATGCACTTAATTTTACATTCTTATCATATCTCAAATTAATATATAAAATGAATTTGTTGACTTTTATAAAATTTATTAAAGTCATATTAATAATGATATGGAATTAGATCACAGTATAAAATTATTTATATTATCAGTGTCATCTCTTTTTAAACTTTATAGTTATATAAATTTTAATTTTTAATCCTTATATATTTAAAAATCACTTAGTTTATACTTATATCTTTAATTTTATTTTAGTCCTTATATATGTAAATATTTTGTTCCATTTTAGTTGTTTAGGAAATATCAAAATGGAATTAAAAATGAAAATATAAGAACAATATGAATATTTTTTAAGTGCAAAAATAAACAAATTTTGTGTAATTATAAAAAGATCAAATGAATAATTGAGAAAAAAAAAACATTATGTAATTAAAAGGACGTACGTTTAGTGGGCATAAAAAAGGGTCCAGAGATGTAATTTAATGAAAAGAAAACAATTACAACAGCTGAGAATAATGATTTACTTTATTTATATATATATATATATATATATATATATATATATATATATCCATGTGGAAGAAACGAAAAGAGTTAATCTTCATTGTCTGTAAGGAGAAAATTCATCAAACGCATTGAAAGCATTTCTTAAAGGTTCTTTTCATTAATATACACCCTTATTAGTTTATCTTAAAATTAAACATTAATTTCATCCTTTTATTTCTAACCAAACGTCTTACCATTTCTCCCTCAATTATCCTTCTATCACCCTGTAATTTTATCAAACTCATTTTTATTTTTTGTTACGATATTTTTTATACCAATTATATTTCATTTCTATTTCATTACTCTTCTGTTATTTCCACTTTCGTACTACCCCAATCAATATGGATAGTCATTTTGCCACTTTGTTCACAGGGGGAACAAGTGTCAATTTACAACTGTTCTACCTTAATTTTCATTAATAAGCATGTCATGGTATCTTTTTTTGAGTTGTGGAAATGGGTCCAGGGGCCCGAGAAACTAGCATCAAAATAGGCTGAAAAAATAATCTCTATAAGAATCAAGACAAAAATGAATTGGCTAAACAAGTCTCAGTAATGAGTAAAAACTGAGTCAAAAAAAATCATGGTACTACAATTTATTTTTCTTCGTAAAATTAAAAATAAAATAAAATAAACTTGTTTGATCGGTTGTCCTACCTACTTGACCTAGTTTGATGGGTCACAATGGCAGAGTCGGGCAAATAAAATACAACCTGATTAAAAAATAGGTTTGTGTAGTATGACTTATTTTCATTTATTGACCCGATCAGCTCAACTCAACCAATGTGATAAGCCTAGTATTTTCATATATAATAATAGTTTTCATTAATACTATTTTTGACTCTGAAAAATAACATCTATTATGTAACCGTCATCAAGAATTTGTGAAACATAAATACAGTTATAATGTAATTGTCATTAATTTTGAAAAATAACAAAGATGGATAGTGTGAGAAGCATTGTCGTATTATTCAAAGAGAATAAAAAATTCACGTTTATTTTCTTTGTATATGGAAACATTCTCTTTTCTCGAAATATTATCCATTGTTTCACCTCATTTCCTTCTCTTTCGTGAAACAAGTAAGACATAAAATCTTAATATCTCAAACTCTTATCTTTCTTTTGTTCTAAAATTTTTCAAATCTGCGTTCTCTCGTTTACAAAGAATATCGGTATTATCATAATTGTTACCACCACTACGAACATGTGCCATCGCTACAAACAATGCTACTATTGCTCACACCCGCAAATCCCACTATCACAAGTATCAAAATGTTGAAATGGCGTAAGAGTTTAGAACAATGATATGAATTGCCTGTGTTGATGCTAATTACACATTTGGCACAGTGATCCCTTTTATACAATTGGGATTATTGAATTTGGTGGCGCTATAGACTTCATAATTACTAATTAGTTGACGAAACTATTTTAAAACATCAATGTAAAAGGGAAACAACAAATTGCTATAGTGTATAAAACTTCCTTCGTAAGGACTTAATCATAGAATGTGAAAAAATTAACCAAACAAACTATGATGTATAATAACCTCTTTTTTTGCCATTCTTCCGTAAACAGTTGTGTCAGTGAATTTGTAGACGGGTGAATAAATGAAAAAAATCTTTGTAGTGAATACAAATATATGAAAATTGAAAACTAAGATATAAGATAGTTGCGATATTCTATTTTATTTATTATTTGATATTTCTATTTATGTATGGAGTAAACCTTTGTTCTTTTTTCTATTTTAGGATTCAATATATTAATTAAAAATATTATATATTCAATCTGGTTACCGTGTGAGAGTGGATAAATATTCTCATACGATGAGATAAGAATATTACGTTCCTAGATAATAAATATGATTCAAAGGACCAAAATTATAGTTGTTACGGAATAATTTAGAACAAATTGTGTTAAACATTTTGTTAGAAAAGTTAAAGTTTAAATTTTAAAAGTAGAGAATAAATGAATATATTTCAAGAAAAATTAAATAAAATAAGTGTAAATTAAGATTTAACTTAAATTAATAAAATTGATTAGGAGTCTAACTTCATAACTATTTATCTTAATATCATTCTTATTATTTAGTTATCTTAATTGTATAAATTAGATTTCTATTCTCCAAATTATCTATCTCTAAATTAAATGTGTCTTCAATTAACCAATCTATTAAAATTAACTTAAGTAGTATAAAATTAACCTAAGTGATTTAGGTTTTATAAATTCTAAAAAAAACTTAGTTTCTTTTCTAATCTTTAATCTCTTATATAATTTTTATCAGCATTTTTAGTTTCTATTACTAAAATGAAACAGTTAAGTGTTGAGTCAGTCACATAAAAATAGATGACGTGAAAATTCCGTATGAACATCTAATAATTTGAATTTTAAAATATCTATAAAAAAAACTAAAAACTAAAAACTAAAAATTAAAAAATAATAAAAATTAACTTAATTAACAATTCTAAAATTTGTAAATAATAAAAAGTTCTCGGCGTATATAGTCTATAATTTATTGTACTGTGGTATCTTGCCATTGTACCATACAGAACAAACCTACTGCACAGCTAGAGAGATATCATTGTCCCTGCCTTTTGTCGCATTCATGGCCGTGACAATGACACCTTTCAACGTCATACTTAATTATAATATCTATGAAATATTGCAAAAAAAATTAATACTATAATTATGAGTTTTTATATCCTTAATTATAAAATATTAATTTTTATGATAATTAATTAAAACATGTTCAATACAGTTTTTAATTAATTAACAATATAAAAAATTGACTTGACTATTACTTTTTTTTTTTTTTTTTACAGTACTATATTACCATCGCTGTTAATTACTATCACTTTGTAATGATTACTAACCTATAATGGCCATTCAGCAAAATAAAAAATTAAAATAGAAAAGTATATTGTCTACTTGGTAAGTGGACGGCTGAAGTTGCTATTACCGTGGTGACAGTCAGCATCCTGGGACCCATGTGGAGGGTCCACATCGATGACAGTCCTCACAGGCGGGTGACTGAATAACGATGACTGTTGATAGCTCTTGGTCAAAACTCAAAATGCCATTGCATTGAGACTGACCTGGTCCTTTATCACCAGAAACATCCTTCTAACAGCCATTTCATTTTTATTTTGTTGTAATGCTAATAATAATAATAATAAATAATAAATAATAATAATAATAAACATTTTATATGTTTTGTCAACCTTCTTGCTGAATTTCTCTCTACCTTCCTTGAAACTCAGAATCTTAGGCCTAAATATTTTACATGATTTGAATAATATGGTTGAATATTCTATTTTAAAATTCTCTGTCTCTTTTCTCTTTTTTTCTCCCAGTGATCTTTTTGTGGGGTGGTGAACATTTATGACTATGAAGAGAGGAGGATATCGTCAACTAGCAAAAGTGAGGGGGTTTTGGAGATAATAAGAAAAGATAATGAACTGAAACACGTGTTGTGTTCTACTTTAATAAAGTTTCCTCGGAACAATTGCGTTTTGTACTACTCATAGTGCTTTTCAATGTTAGAGTTCTGAACTTTCACAATTCAGCTCCATTCAATTAACTTATTGGTGCTGATTTTAACAAGTGCTCATTTGACGGCTCGTGGCTTTAGTGTTACTTTTTTTTTTTTTTTTTAATAATTAATGGTGGGTAGTGGCATATCTGGAGCTTGTGATGATGATAGTTTTGAATTTATCTGCTTGACTCTGTTGGAACCTTTCTTCTTATCATCTTCGTTATATTAGGTATTTTATTTCTCTCATTTTTTGCTTGGTATAGTGTGATCCAAATTGCTTTCAAGTTTCAGCTCTCTGATTCTGTTTTCATTTTAGGTTCAAGTCATCTCTAAGAACTCTGATTATTTGTTTGCTCTCATTTTATGCGGCAAATTGGCTTCATTTTCCTCTTTTAATTATTTCTTTTCGTCTTTGGTTTAGATAGTAATAAACCCTCCCGTTTAATTTCAGTGTAAATTAAATGAAAGATGAAAATCAAGATTTTTTATGGGAAAATTGTTGATTTCCAGTAGTATTGTTTAGGCAATGATGATACCATAGTTATACTTTACCTGGGACACTTTTCTGTGGTAGAGACTTTATAGTTTTTGTGTAGCTTTGAATTTTGCATCCCAAAGTTTTTACTCTATATATGTTGAAAATCATAAATTATATTAGGAGTTAGTCTCTTAGATAAATTTCAGAAGCAGTAACTTTTACTTACAGCTCTGCTAGATTTGGTGTAAGAAGTGAGTTAACTAGCTTAACGTTCTTTCCCTTTCTAATTTGTAGCTTAGGATACTCCCCTGAATGGGAACTGATGGCGGTGACCAGCTAGAGACATTACCGAATCCTCGCTCCTTTAAGGTACAGGAAAGAGTTGAATTTAACTATGTTGTAGTAAGGATTTTTGGTTTTGTTTTTGATAATTTACATTCAATCCTATTGTAACTGTTTCTTGAAGTGATTCAATTTTGATAAAAAAAAAAAAATTAGAAGCCTTTTGCTTGGTCAATCATTCGGTTGTTCTTTTCAAATTAATTGCCTTTGTTCATTTTATGTTCCCCTTGTATGTGTTTGACCTTGAAGAAAAAGCTGCTAACTTTGTGGGGTATCAATCAAGTGTTTGCACTGTTGGGGTGTCAAAAAATACCATTTTTCAACTACTTTGCATGTTGGAACTAAGCATTTTGTTGATTGCAAGGTACACCGTAAAATGTGCACAGAGCTCAGGAAATTTGTTGAGAGAATCTTGCGGATATTACCACGTATAGAAGAAGCACGCCCTTCCTCAGCAGGAATGCGGGCTCTGTGTTTGCTAACCAAGGCAATTGAAAAGGCCAAACAACTACTGCTATACTGTTCCGAATCTAGTAAACTCTATCTGGTGTGTAGCCCTTTTTATTATTTCAGCTAGAAAATGCTATATAGTGTTTTGTAATCTGCATAATGAATGTCTTAAACAACTCAGGAATGGGGCCATTATTTCTTCTTTATGAAATTTACAATTTTCTTAAATCTCATGGCGGACTATCATATCAGACTTGAGCAAAGATTTGGAAATAAGTTACTGATGCGTAGAAATTTTTTGATCAACTCTAGTTGCATATGATATCATTGATTATGTTAGACGCATGCTGCATGCTAATTCAGTTGGTTCCAATATCACTTTCAGGCAATAACAGGGGATTCCATACTCTCAAAATGCCAGAAAGCAAGAAAATCATTAGCAAAAAGCTTATTCCAGATTCAGAACTTGGTTCCGGTTATGTTGGCTGCAGAGGTTAGTCAAGTTAACACCACTTTCCATTTTTATGTGTCTTGTATAGTGCTTTAGATTCTTTTCTTGTATTGCTCAATGCCTACCTGTGAGTCAAGCACTGTTATTTAGTTATTAAACATTATAGACAATCCACACAATGCTGAAGAATTAGTTTTCTGATTGAAAATTGTGGATGGCTGCATATTTCTGAATAGGATTTATTGTTGTTCTGAAATATCATGACATTGGATCTGTTGTTACATCATAATCATATATTTATTTGGAACTTCATTTTAATGCTTTTCTTGGCATTGCATTGTTTCTTGTAGATATCTCGACTAATCAGTGATCTTGAGTGTGTGACATTTGTCCTGGACTCTGCTGAAGAAGAAGCTGGCAAGGTAGTGAAACAATTGCTTCAGCAAGGTCCTTCGACATCAGATAATGATTCAATGGAAAATTCTGAAATAAGAGATTTTCAGTTTATTGCAGCAAGACTTGGTATCACATCCACAACAGCCATCTTAATAGAGAAACGATCTATTCAGAAGTTGCTAAGAGAAGTCAAACCACATGAGCAGCCAAAAGAGATTGTCTTGAAAAATCTTTTGTATCTCCTCGTAAAGCACCGAAGATCAATCACGGGAGAGCAAATGGAGATCTATTCTCAAAGTGAAGGACCAATCACAACTGAGAACTTTGATCATGAGTCTCAAAGAAATCTTCATGCCGAATCAGACTCAAACTTGAACCATAGTCAGAATAGAACTCATGCCAGTGAGTTGGGTAGACTTACACCTCCTGAGGAATATACATGCCCAATATCTTATAGGTTGATGTATGACCCTGTTGTCATTGCTTCAGGAGCAACATATGAAAGGATGTGGATACAAAAGTGGTTTGATGAGGGTAATACTATATGCCCAAAAACTAAAAAGAAACTGGATCATATGGCATTGACTCCAAATGTTGCTTTAAAGGACTTAATATCAAAGTGGTGTGAAACTAATGGAGTCTACATTCCTGACCCGAGTAGGCAAGCGCATGATCTGCACTCATGGGATACTTCCTCCAATTCCATTAGGAGTTTTGGAAGTTCTTTGTATGATTTGAACTTCCCAATGGATCTTAGTAACATGTCTCTCGGATCATTAGACAACAGTTATAATTCAGATTCCTCCCATGTTAAGGTCAATCATAGCTTAAATTTGATGATGAACAAGACCAGTGACAATTCTCACAGGCATCAATCTCATGCATGGATGCATGACACTGATCTGACGTATTTGTCTAAACTCCATGAACGTCAATGGGAATATCAACGCCAAGTCATTGAAGATATGAAAATAGATTTCAAAAGCAATTACCAGGCTTTTTTCTCTGTCTCTTCTGAGAATTTCATTGACCCACTCACGAGATTTTTGAACACTGCGTGTGAGAAGCGTGACATAAAAGCTCTGAGAGCTGGAGCCAAGTTGCTATTGGAATTTATAAAGTGCCACAGGTACTATCTTTTTTGCCCTTGAAAATTGGTTCTTAGTTTATTACTAGCTATTTAATTTGGCTTACATTTGTCCTTTTAAAATTTATTTTGGGAGTTGTTACAGAATTGACAACAATTATCATTTGAAAAGCAAGATTGACTTGGTTTAGAGTTACAGGGAAAGCTTGTTAATCTTTTCTTCAATGTTAAAAACGCATTCCTAGTCCTTGGCAGATACATTGAGATTATAATTTCTTTCATTTTTTATTGTATATACTTAGAACAATATTTGATGGATTTGCTTCCTAAATGCAGGAAAGAGGAAAAGTCTCTTTCCAATTTAAAAATGCTGTCTTGATTTATCTGTGCTCATGTTTTTGATATTGGAATGACTTCTTTGTGGTTTTCATACAGAAATGGTGTGACCAGTTTAAGTGAAGATACATGCGGTATGTTGGCAAGTCTTCTTGACACAAAAGTGATTGGAGAAGCTCTTTCCATAATGGAAGAACTGCCAGGGAATGTGTATGGAAAAGCTAACATTGCAGCTTCCAGTTTACTCACTTCTGTTTCAAAGATCCTTGATTCTGGTAACGAAAAGTTCCAACGGCAAGCTATTAAAGTAATGTATAATTTTTCATCCAGTGGTGAAATTTGTCCCTACATTATCTCTATCGGGTGCATCCCAAAATTACTGCCATTTTTTGAAAACAGAACCCTTTTGAGAGACTGTATACATATTTTAAAAAACCTTAGTGATACTGAAGAGGGTAGGGTTAGTATTGTTGAAACAAAAGGATGTATATCTTCTGTTGTTGAAATACTTGGGTCTGGCAGTGATGAGGAAAAAGAACTTGCACTGGCTACTCTACTCTCTCTATGCTCTCAACGTGTGGAATACTGTCAGTTGGTACTGTATGAGGGGATTATTCCTTCTCTTTTTATCATCTCCAATAAAGGCAGTGATATGGCAAAGGCTTATGCATTTGAACTGCTCCGGCTTCTGAAGGATGATGATAACGAGTTTGAGAATGAAGAGTGTTATGAACCAAATCTCAATGCCTCTCAAGATTTTAACAATCACTATCAAGAAAAGAAATCATCAACGAAACCTTCATTTTTGCAGAAACTACTCTTCTCAAAATCCAGTTCAGTTGCCTCAAAAAACAAGAGATGAAACTGAATTCCCACGCTTGATCTTTTGTAAATATCCTCCAGAATCTTTCTGTAGGGACTGCAGATTATGTGCTTGTTAAGAGACATTTTGGATTGCTGGATGGCAGATAGGATATTTTGATGGTGTCTTTTAATCTTTGTGGTGGATGTAGGCTGAGTCTTTCTTGCTCCTGATGCCAAATCTCATCTTGCAACTGTCTACTACATAATTTTGCACAGTAACTGCTAACTGTATAAAGTAGTGTTCTGTTTATTGATCTATACTTGTATAGTTATTTTGACATACCAAGTCAGAGATGGAGAAGATAGTTGAGAAGGTCTCCTTTTTCTCCTCTCCTCTGAAGATGATAAAGGAATGCTTGGTGCCTGAGACTTGGTGGTCACTGATTCTAGTTATAGGAACAACCTTAGTTGGCAAAGCATTTAGCTGCCTTTTCATTTTCTATTGTATATGCTAGACAATATATTCTGAGCACTGATTTTAGGATAGATAAAATTTTGAAATGGTTTATAGTGTTCACATATCACACCTATTGTCTATATTAGTTTATTTTATTTTCAAAAAAATCTTTAATTGAAAAATTTTGGAGACCATAAAACAAATAATTATTTCTAAGTTATCATTAACAAACATTCACATAATATTTGACAATTCCTTTTTCTTTTAAAAGAAGGGAAACCATGTGTATGAGTAATATAACTAATGTGTTATGCCCGTCATGTATTTGAAGAGCAGAATCTGTGTTTTGATATCATACTAGGTTGCATGTCTCTTTTTGAATGTATAGTTTTGTATGTAGTTAAAGGCAGATAACCAAGATAGATTGAGCAAAATATGTGTGTTGTGACGTATAGTTTTGTTATGGTAGGCAAATACTGAAGTCTGAAATTGAATAGATATGTGTATATTGTTGAATTATTCTTGAATATATGGCACTGTTAAAGTATACTATTCTACTTTAACGTATGAGCCTGATATTAGTGGAACATTATAAAGACAAAAGTGACAGGCTCAAAGCGCAAGAGAGGAAGAAGCCATTCACACTCAACAATGCTAATTGATACATTGAATATGATGCATTGATAATGACCAATATAATAGTATGATAATAAACAAAGGAAAAAATCAAATGCTGTCAGTGTCGTCACTTCGTGATCCAATAGATTTTTGTTTTTTGCAAAGTAATCTTGTGACACCACTACTAATTGCCTCTGGCAGAGGCAATTTTGGAATTCAGGGCCTACATTTGACGTAAGAGTATTGCTAAAATTTCTTGATTGGTTGAATTACAAATACTTAAATTATGGCAGATAGGGATATGGATGGCTCTGCCTTGAACGATATTTTAGTGAGAAAATTTGTTATTTGGTATTAAATATTTTATACCACCAATCGGTTGGCAGATCTTGGTAAGAAATTCTCCTTAAATGTTATAATATCTAATTTATGATTGCTTTTGTTATCATGGCTGAATTTAAAATTTACTTTCATATTATTTTAATTTCTACTTTTAAATCTATTCTAATAACCTACATATTTATTCTTTTATATGTGTTTATAAAACAATTTTTTTTTTATATAGGTATTAATTTTATCATGGATTTGTCCATGCTATAAAGGAATTCACAAGAAGCACTAGCATTGTAAAAAGAAAAGGCTTCATAAATAACTTCCTTTGCTATGAGGAAATCTTGGAGAACTTTTTATTGTTTTTAACATTTTCATTTTTCTTATCTGTATAAATCAAAATGTATCGTCTTGAAATAAAAATCTTTTATTTAACGGAAGTGATTTTCCTAATCACTTTAGTATAAGAATTCTAGGTATTAATCTAATTCGACTTAATTCATGAATTAAGTCTTGTTATAATGTTTGCATCTGTTTATTTTGAGATACTTATTTATCCTGAGAGAACTATTAATTCTAAGTTTAAGATGTTTCACCGTAAAGGTTGATATTTCATTCTATGAATAAGATTGTAAGTTATATGTATAAGACTCAAAGCTTGGGAGTTTCTAATTATAGTTTATTTATCTTACACATTTAAAGATAATATGAATTTTGAGAAAGTTTGATAAAATAAGTTGTTGTTTAAGAAGACATAAATCTTTAAAAAAATAATTTAGAATTATAAAAAAGGAAGAGATTGTTAAATATAAGTTGGCCTTGAGATAATTAAAACTCTTAATTTTAATAATATAATCATTAGAGCCTTAATAATTAAATCTAATCATTAGAGATTCAGGTAAACGAAATTTTAGATGAAGTTAATGGGATTATTTGATGAGACAGGTATGAATATGATATACTTGAAGACACATGAAGCTTTTTATGATAAGAATTGAGTCTTTAAGTTTAAATGTATTTTTAATATATTTTTTGCTTAATTTATCCTAGAACAAAATATCTAAAGACTTTCAAGTATTGGAAGATACCTAGTAATGACTTTAGTCTTCCAAGGTTAGACCAATACAATAATAAGAATGAGAAGTTATAAAATGATTTTTTTTTAATACAAAAGCATATTGTTTTTTTATTTGTACATGTAGGGAATAACGTTTGAAAATAAGCAAATTGTTTTTATCATTTCTATTAGAAACATCTCATACAGATGCATTTAATGCATAATTTTCTAATTTTTTTTTTATGTTTCCGTCAGATAAATGAGCTTGAAGACGAATTCAACCACCGAATATTTATATATAAAACTCAGTTGAAGTTTTAAAGATAAGAAAAAGTTAAAGTAATATAAAACTTAATTTTTTTTTTCTTAGCTTACTTTTTAACTCAATTTTAGAAGATAGATAAATTTTATTCTAAATTCTTCTTTACACAAAGTTGATAAAAGAGTTGATTTTATTTTTCTTTCTTAGGTGAAATTAGTATATGTGAAGTAATTAGAGAGTTATGAATTATATTATATTATATTGAGGAATTGTAAATCCATATCAATATGATTGTTTAGTAGAGTTAGTCTCAAATTTATTAGATATCTCTTTACAATTAACTTATGAGTTATACACTAATATATATATATATATATATATATATATATATATTTTAGCATAAAGCATACTATTTTTTTTTGCAAACATTAATTGAAAGTAAATTATTTTTTTTTTCTAGATACATATGTGCATAAATAGATAAAAATTTTTTTGTAAGTTTTCCTCGTACAAATAGTTTTATATTTTTATCTTTACATACTTAGAACTACTCAATTAAATCTTCATTATTTTAAGTAACATGAGATAGCCTAATATTAGATGAATATTTTATAACATTTGCCAAAAGATATAATAATTATTCCTTATAAAAGAATTTCTCAGTTAATTTTCTCAAAAACATGTTCAAACATTAAATTTCTACTCACTCCAAAAATCGCGCATTATTCTAAAGTTGACAAAATTCAAAAAACTACAAAACAAAATTATGACTACAAATATAAAGAAATCAATTATACTATTTAATCTAATTCAAATAGTCACCTGCCAACTCAAACTATAAGTGATTTAGTGATGCAATGTACATTATGTAACGAAGTAGTAAGAAATTCAACAAATCCTTCTTATCCCCTTTTATTTAGGTTCTAGGTTATTTAATTTTTTCTCATTTTTATCTTAGCTTATAAAGTCTTGACTGAATTAAATTTGAAAGTTTTTTTTTTCAATCACTCGTTTTATATATATATAGAGAGAGATAGATAGAATTTTTATTGTAAAGCTAAAATATAATATATTAGAAACAAATAAAGGTAACACGAAATCGAGAATATTTATGTACTCTGTTCAACCAATTTAGGTACACTTCCTCAATAAATAAAAATTACATGATTTTGCGTAAACATTTTCTTGATATTATTTTTACTCTTCAAACAGTTGTGACTCAAAAGAAAAACATTTTTGGGTTACTTTTAATGAAAATTCATTTTTTGTCTCTAATAATCAATAGCTGACAATTTTAAATATAACTCATTTACTATAGATAATTTTTATAATATAATCATAAATATTTTAAAAATAATTTAAACAAAATAAATTATCCTAGAATGATGTTTTATTAAGTATTAATTATGGACACAAAAGGAGCATTGGAGTTTCGTCATTTTTGTTGCTTAACATTTGTTGAATGTAAGCAGTGATTGAAATGAAAGTTTGAAAGTTGAAATGAAATAAAAGCGGGGAAAAGAGAGAAGAGTTGTGAGAATTGAGAAATGGCAGCGGAATCATCAGAGGGAGAAGAAGAAACAAAGTTGAGCGGAGGAAACCAATTGCTGACAATCGACGATGACTTAACGGAAATGGGCAAAAAAGCCGTTTGGAGTGTCAGTTCCTGCAAACCCGGTAACGGCGTTTCCTCTCTCCGTGACGATAACCTCGAAACCTATTGGCAGTGTGTAACTTGTTCACTCTTAAAAACTCTAACTTTAAAATCTTAGGTCATTTGATTTACGCGCTCTTTTTCTCTTCCTTGCTTTTAGATCTGATGGCCCTCAACCCCATTTGGTCAATATTCAATTTCAGAAGAAAGTTAGACTTCAAGTATGAACACGTTCCCGTTAAAAATTTAATTTTTTTTCTTTTTTTATAAATTTTAGTGTTATTGAATGGAATTTTTGTTGTTGTTGTTGTGGCAGTTAATTGTGTTGTACGTGGACTTCAAGCTTGATGAGAGTTATACGCCGAGCAAAGTTTCTGTTCGTGCTGGTGATGGATTTCACAACTTGAAGGTTGCTTTTGGTTTGGGTTTTGATTGGGGTGGTTGATTTGGTTGTTATTGTTGGTGATGAATGATGATGACTTTGGGAATGGTTTCAGGAGATTAAGACAGTGGAACTTGTGAAGCCAACTGGGTGGGTTTATCTTTCCTTGTCTGGAGTTGATCCTCGGTGAGTGTTTTTGTGATTTGCCCTTTTTTTTTTCAATAGAAGAAGTTGTGTATTGAGTTTTCTGAGGTTTGGTTTATTAATACTGCTCTGTCTGTAGCTGATAGTGGATTTTGGTTGTTTTCAATGGGGAAATTATGGAATATTGTGTGTTTGGTTTGGGGCAATATACAGTACCAAGTGATCTTCTAATTCTATATCAGTGACTGAATTCTTGTCTTCACTGCAGATTTTTACTGATTTTTCTTTTGATTCTTACTACCTATATTACTGGGTTCGTTTGATTCTTCCCTGTTGTGAAATGAAAAATTGGATAAGATAACCCTGTTGTACTACTTCAAGATGTGTTTGTTAGTATACATCTATCTGTTGAAACGCTGGATTGTGCTTTTTTTATTGTTACTAGAATAAGAAAAATGTCAATGAAGCCTCAGTGCTTGTAACTTGTAAGTTGTAACTGAAAAAAGAAAGAAAACTTAAAAGATTGTTCTCTTTCTCCCTGATAACTTGTTGATAGAATCTTATAATTGTCTTTGACCATTTACAGAGAAACCTTTGTGAACACTTTCATGTTGCAAATTGCTGTGTTGTCAAACCATCTCAATGGAAGGGATACTCATGTGCGGCAGATCAAAGTTTATGGACCTCGACCGTGCGTCTCCTTATACTTTTGAAACAATTTCTTAGATAGTTATAAATATATTAGTAGTTAATGTTTTCTTATGCAAACCCCTATTGCAGGAACCCTATTCCACATCAGCCATTTCAATTTACTTCAAGGGAGTTCATCACCTACTCTTCTATAAGATGATAATTTATGTTAGCAATTAAGGAGGCCAACCTATTGTTAAGTTCAAGGATGCAGCTCGTTAGTGATTATCATCTGGAATGTTGGAAACCAAATCACTAGTCACTGAAATGTCAAATATATTTCACTTAGATATTCATATAAGAAATTGTCATCAGAAAATGTGGCTATCAGTACCCTTTGTGTCTTGCGAGTCTATATAATTTATTTAGACTTGCAAGTGCTCTATAGTAGCTAGAAATTCGGGGTCTGATTTTGAAGAGTACTATATTTATTAACAAAATGAGATGTGGGTTGTATTGAAGAAGAGTACTATACTTCATAAACGAAATGATATGTGTTGAAAAAGAGTACTATACTTAAGTATGAATTTCTTTTTCCTCTTGCTTATCATCATAGTTTTACTTTTCCCAGCAAAACTATAATGATATTTGGGCCATGCTAGTATAGTCTAGTATTGCTGTATCTAGTTCCCACTGCTAAAGAATATGATCTACATCATTTTTCATTCAATGCTACTGTGGTTAATTAGTTGGTGAGTTTAAATATCTGTTCCCAATTCGTGCGTAGTTTTTACTGAATCAGATTGTTAAAAACCGTGGTTTCAAATTAATGGTACAATTTAGTAAACTAATTAGATTTAATTGATTGAGAGTGTAAATATCTAATTACAAATTATTATTTATGATATGTTTGTTAATTTATACATAAATATTTCAAAAGTTATATTAACCGGAAGTTTTTTATTAGATCATGGCTAAGCGTTTGTTTGACCTTATTATAGTTTAGATTATTTTGCCTTCATGTTATGTTGTCTCCATTTTTGCTTAATATATTTTTTTAGAACTTTTTTAAATCATTTTAAAATTCCATGCATAACGCACACTTTTTTTTTGGCAACGAAAGAAAAATGTGAAAGTTCATGCTCAAATAATAAAATTGAATATGTTGATCCAGAACAGTCTAGTAGGATGGAATGAGTTGATCCAGTACCACGAGTCTGAATGACATTGCCAAGTTGAACAAATCAACCAACGATTCAACTGTTGGTCATCTGAACGAGAGAGCACAGAATGAGTTACGATCTCTAACTTTTGTTAAATGAATGTATAAAGTTAAAAATACATGCAAATCACCTCCCTGGGTGCGTTCAGGGTGTAATGATATTCCGCTCTAGATAAAAGTTGATGTTATCATCATCTGCAAAGTATATAGACAACTGAAAATGCAGTTTTTAATCAAATCAATACATTCGTGGATGAGGAATACCAGAAACATATACATGAGAAAATTCACAGAACTTCATTTAATTTAATTTAATTTTACAGGACCACGAAACACCTTAGAATGAAATCCAGAATCAACAACCAATTCAAGGGGAGAATTACTGAACAACTAAGACTTTCAGCTGCATGCCACCATGATTCACTTTATTGTGAATCAACAACTCATTCACAGGCTGGTTTAGTGTCAAAGCTGCTCAAGCAGATGGCAAAGGCTTGGAAGGTAGACAGTGGATAACGGTAATCCATGGTGAATATGTCTTTTCCGATCTTTCCAAACTGCAAGATTACCTTTTCTTGCTCCTCTGCTGAAATATTATGAGATGGATCAACAGCAGCTACAAGTTGAAAGTTCTTAACAGAAGCCACTGAAACACGACCTTTGAAGTTTAGGCACCAGCACTGTAGCTGCTCATGCCATCTAGGAGCCTTGTTTTTTAGTACTAAATGCTCAGTTGAGCCCTGGCTTATTTCTGGTTGCTCTGATAAGCTTGCAGAGCTTAAATCTGTAATTGGAACTTTTTCTTTGATTGCTGGTAACGGAGACAAAGGTTCATCGTATATTTGAGGGAAAGATGTAGGAGTTGGAGCGTTGCCCCCTTCCTGAATAGCTGAGATGGGTATGGAGTTCATGACGCAATGCATTTTTCTTGGCCCTCTAGTGCAGAGGATGTTCAGCTCGTAGGAAACAGTGCTAACAAGATAGCTACATGCTGGAACTCTTGGTGACACCTGCTTAGAATGAAATCTCCTACTAGATTGGCAATTTGGTTGAATTGCATCATCATGTGGAGGTTGACTGTCATATATGGTGAACTTGGTGCCCAAAAAATTAGACCTATCAAAAGGGTAAGCATCAAGTTACAGTTGCACAAAAGACCATAAGAAGCAAGGTAAGTAACGGTTCTATCGACCAAAAACTTGCCTTAGTTTACCAACATATTTGTTGCTGGCTCGAGAAAAATCATCTGCGGCCAAGGATATGACAAAGTCAGTGCCTGTTGCCCTTCTTATCCTTTTGGCAGCTAACAACAACTTATTACTGTCATTCTCTGCTGTACAATCAAGGCCAAAACAAAATAAACTTCTCAAATATCATATCAAAAACTAGTTGTATCAAACTAAAGTAAGATGGATAAACAAACAGATCATCAAAGGAGGGAAAACAAAGCAAATTTTGGCTTAGACCATATCCAAAGATAGTTCATTTGGGAATGGAGTTACGAAGATGATGAAATCCAAAAGGAAAAAAGAACGATGATTTCGACAACTATAATGTATATGAGAATAAAATATAAAAAACTTGACAACATTCATAGACATTAATGCCAAGCGTTCAAGAGTAATTTAAAATGAGAAATTTTATATCTCTCAATCTAAATAAAAAATGGAATGTTTCAGCAATGAAATAACTTACATGGAACCAGACTACAGTACAATAGATATGTAGAAGTTTCTTTGTTCCTCCTGATATAGCACTGTATAGGAGAATCACGTGGACCCGGCTATTCATACACATCAAGAAAACAAACACAAGAAAAATTAAAACCACAAGAAAAAAGAGAACAGTAGTCCAGAAAAGCAGATAAGAGTTCGCTACCTGCTTCAACGAAATAGGAAATGTGATCCTTCCACATTGTTCAGGAGTCTTGACAATCTCTTTTGTAATAGACCTCCATGATTTACATACCGATGCACAGAAGACAACAACGGCACGAGCAGGCCAAGATGTTTCACTCTCTTCAACCCGCTGGATTATGTCCAAAAGCAATTCGGATGGTAGATTTGCCCATTGTCCCTGTTGAATAGGTTCAAATGGAGTAACAAGAACATCTGGAGCTACATGTGACTTTGTCCGACTAAGCCGACACTTGCTTTCGGCACCCCGCTTTGATGTGCTTCCTATTCCATCTCTCATCTCCTTGAGCTCACGAACTATGCTTCTCAACGACATGTTCCCACAGTTTACCAATCTTCCTCACAACACTAAACTGCAACAATCCAAAAGAATTAAAATACTTCTACTTCTACACTCCATTCTGGTCTTTGGGAAACATACTATAATACGGTCCTCTATAGTTTTCTCAGACCAACAAGACTACCAAACCAAAGACTGATAAAGAAACAATGACGCTTGTACTAACTTATATAGACATTCATACAAGTGATTATAAACTTATCTCGAGAAATTTGACAGAGAAACTTATAAATTATTAGCACAATTTAGTTTATTTCAATCAATCCTATATTATAAGTTCTCATGTAAATTAGCTTATTAATAGTGTGTTTCGATACAGAATCAATTCTAGTCCCCAAAAACATGTGAAAAATTGAAAAAGTTGAAGCAACTATTTGTTGCTTTGGACTTCACCATAGTATAAGAATTTATTTTAAAAAAATTGAAAGCCAAAACTGACACACTATCAATAATTGCTAAATTAAGTTGTTTATCTAAACGCATTCGAATTTCCAGATAAATAATTTAGTTTCTTGCAACAGATGTACATCGCATGTAGACATGCTCTATATTCAATGCCTACACAGCTTCAAGACAATAACTAGAAACAAGGCAACTCCAGAATTAACTAATATTGAGTCATAATCACAATAATTTAATAATAATATCATCATGGTTTGTACTTTACTACTGACAAGTTAATACATACAAAAACAAAAAAATGTTGCAATAAAATGTAAAAAATAAATAATACAAAATATTAACACATTTTGCCATCAAACATTGGTAAGCGATAAAGTAGTTTTATTAAATAAAATAAAGACGAAGCGAGAACATCGATCTAAGAAGAAAAACATGAAAATCGTCATCAGAATCTCGATTTGGAAAATGAGGAGAGAAAACGAGATCAGTCGAAGCGAAATTTCGGATCCAGAGAAACACGAATAAGAAGAAGGTGAGACAGTGTGTTTTGCGATTTTTGTGGCGAAAGTAAAAGGAAAGAGGAGTTGGTGTAGTTCGTACCATGTATTAGTCCTCCGCCGCTACTAATCGCCGGCCACCGTCACCACCACCGTGGCTCCAAAATGGTCCAGGATTCGTGAGGATTGAATCGGATCCACATTATCTTTCCACCACCTTTTATTTTTTTATTAAATTATTCTTTTGGTGCAAAAAGTGAAGCAATGATTTGTTGGATAAGATCTGGTGTGGCTATCTGTACTTCTCTTAAACTGCAACCGTCGTACACGTGGCGTCTTTATCATCTGGTCCCACCTAGATAACATCTTGATTAAGATATATTTTTAGTCTCTTAAATTTGAAATTTAAGATTCAAGTTAAGATCACTTTACATTAAATCTTCAAAATTTATTATGTTATTTTAAGTTTTTCAAAAAAAAAATCATATATGAAATTTTTAAAGACATATTAAGTTTTAAATAATTTTATTTTGATATTTCTATCATTGAATTGTAGTATAATTGAATTTTATAAATTTTGTTGATTAAAACAGTATCATTCAAAAATATTTAAGCAACTCTAAGCCCGTAAATTAAATTGTGAATCACTAATTACAAAAAATAAAATCATTGAAATATAACAAATTATTTTATCATGATTATTTTTTGTTAGTTACTGTATATTTTACTAATATTTCAAAAGTTTAAAATTTATATTAAGATTATGTAAAAAAATATTTTAACTTAATTTAGTGTTAACTGAAGATTAGATATATATTCTATCAAGAATGAGTTGAATGCTAAGGTCTTTTTACGTGCTGAAATGAATCTTGATGTGATTTGACATAACTTGTTAGTGATTCTTATGTGACAATAATTCTTACAGTGAACAGTTAAACAGTGAACGAGATTTGTAAGGTTTTGGGCAATAGGATGACTAACTATAAAAGATTGATAGAGGTGTTTATTTTTGTGTATTTTTGTTGACTTCTGGATGGACTAAATCCTAGTTTTAGAGAATTTAGTTTCACAAACTGTAAGTTCTTTGAGTTTACCAACCTTAATTTGTGGAATTGTGAACGGTTAGAAAATAGTTGACAAAATTTTCTCGGTTATAGTATGACAGTTTATTGAAGAAACTATAATTATGAATGTATTTTAAAAAATAATATACATTGTTAAATGCTATTCAAAATATTATATGTGATGACAGATTACCAAAAAGTATGATCAATATTCCTAAAAAATTAAGAAATTTCTTTACAGATACAATAGGAAACGTAACCTAAGAAATTTCTCTATTTTTAAAAATAAAAAATTTCAGGTGTAAATTATTACAGATATAATAATATTTTTAATCTTAATTTTTTATCCTTAAGAGTGAAATACAAATATTACAAAATTTATGATACTATAGGCACTTTTTCCAACCAATAATGAACTGCTCTAACTTTACAAATCGATAAACCCCAGGTTTGAATGTATTAAGGCATATTAAAGTGTTTAAGGGCTTTATACATTTAAGGATTTCAAAATTTGTGGGAGAGAATCAAATGTTTTAAGGCCACATATATATGAGAATTATTTATCATTATTTATGATGGTCACATTAAACCACGTATATCACAATGTATTCACCACGTTCTATGGCTTGGTGTGGATTCGCTATCACAATACTTAGACACCTGTGATGGTGTTGGAAATAGATTTTCAATTATTAACGCAAGATCAGTGCCAGTATTTGAGTGTTTGTTCATGGATTCTTTCCACTCTTCTGTGTGCCATGCATCGTTATTGGAAAGCTGATATTGATCACATGGACTTGATTGTTCTTAAAATTATTTCGATGATTTCCTAAATTATTTTTAGAAAATATTATTTTTTTTTACTTTCTGAAATTTAATTTTAAAATGTATAAAATATATTCTGAAATTTCCAGAATATATTTACCTACTGAGAAAAAATACATTTCAGAAATTATATTTTGCTGATGTATTTTTTCAATATATATCAACAATACGAAGAGAAATACCTTTAACAATTTGGATGAATAATGTATTTAGCAATTGCTTTAAATGTAACACAGAATCATAGCCTGTGGAGGAGATGAATGGTCCTGAAATATTTTTTTGTTATCAGTAAAATTAATGGTCCTCGTATCAGACTCTTTGGAGTTGTGTCTTTGGTTCTTGTATTGAATAATTGAAAGGGCAATTATATTTGTATTGTCCTCTTTTTTCTTTGTATTTCTTCTCCTTTTTTTTTCAAAAGTATTTTTGAAAATTATTAAGTGTTAATCATATTATCCAATACTCACAAGAAAGAATATATTTATAGAAAATTAGTTAAAGATATTGTGGTGAAAAAATAATTAATACAGAAAAACAACTAGAAATGAGCCTCATAAAAGAATATTATATATATAAATAAACAAATAAAAGAGTGTTTCATCTAAGAAAGATAATGATACATACTAGTATTGTTCATTGCCTACTTAAAAAAATATAGGAAAAAAAGCATTGGTTATTGCACATAGTCATACCAGAATATGAGTTATTCCATTTTATTTATGTTAGGCACAAAGATATGGGTACAGGTTCTAATTGTGTGCCCATGGTGTTGTGTTAATGGAATGGAGTGGGTACCAGAAATACTTTATTCAGAATTCTAATCTAGTGTCAAGAAGGCTCATTATTTTTTCCTTTCAAAATTAAATCTTAAAAATGTTAAAATTTTATCCCTTTCAAATATTAGTGTTATGGATGTGTTAGTATTTTATACTTCTGAAAAATAATTTCAAGAACGAGTTAAATTACATTTCGGAAATTAAGTTCTTAAATATATGAAAATTTTCAATAATCGATTTCTAGAAAGAATATTTTCATTAAAAAAAAAATCAAAGAAATGAAAAGAGAAAAAAGAGGTATTGAATAGAATTGCCCAATTGTTCAACATTTATAAATTCTTTGCCTTCACATTAGCTTCATTCAAAACCTTTAAGTGTGTCAATGAAAATTATCTGGTCTCGTTACTACATATACATCATAATCTTTTAAGATAAAGAAAAAAATATCAAGAGTTAATTGATGAGTAGAGTCAGATAGGATCTCATATTTGATAAAGTGCAAATCTGAGTTTCTGTTCATCTCTTCATACATAAAATAAATTGTAAATATCTTTATAAAATTTCTCCGAGTCAGTAGTTTTCTCTATGTTGAATTAGGGTACCATCTCTCCCTATATTTTTATGTATATAAGGGAAGAAAGGCAATCCATACCTTTTAACATTGAAAAACACTAAATTCATTTCTATTTCATCTGTATTGATTCTATAACAGAAAGCATCTAAGTGTAATGTTGTATTTGACAAAAAACAATAAAATAAAATAAAAAAAGGCTTTTGTAATTGAAGTTGAAAAACTGCTTTTACAATTTGTAGCGCACACAACAAAAGAATAAAGAATCTGCTATGAAAATTAAATATTATTAAATTTTACATCAAACTTTAAAGGAAAAAAAAAACATTTAATCATAAGTTATATTATTTTAAAATTATTTTGACCAAAATCAACCTATTTGAGAATTCATTTGATCCAATTGTAACAGTAAATGGGAGGCACCCTGCTCCAGCTCTTTATGCTAGAGAAGGTGAAAATTCTTATAAATAATATAAAATTTTATTTATAATTAAATAACTCAAAAAATTAAATAAATTATTTAAGAAAATTTTTTTAGACTATACGATGTAAAACAATTTCATAATCGTTCAATTATAAATAAAATAAAATTTTGTATAATATGTAGAAATTTTATTATTAAGGTTAATAAAATCAATGTATAACGTTTACACCTTCATTAACTTCTTTTTTTTTTCCCACCAGAAGAAATTTTAAACAGAATCTAACAGTTAAGGGAGAAGAGATTTTTATCAAAGCAAGAAGGGTATGCAAATATTCTTTTAAAGCGAGAAGAGTTTTTAATATATCATACTTAATTCAATTATAATTCGGCATTATTTAAAAAATATTTGTTTGAGAAGAAGCCTAAATGTGGTAGTAATTTTGAAGTATGATTGGGACAAGTGAAATGACTAGACAGTAACTTGGTGTTTTTTTTGAAGTAGTGTTCTTTAGACATTAACATGAGATTTTAAAAGAAAGAAAACGTGTTATAGTAGACACCGAAAGTACACAAATCAACACTTGTCGAAACAAAGCGAAATAATATCATCTGAGACGAGGCTTGGAGTATGCCACAACGCTCAAACATCGTCCACCACACAAAACAACCTCACTCACAACCTTAAACCATAACAACAACAATAACCTTTGCAAAACTTGTAATCTAAGTTGAATTTGAAGTGCGTGCTTTGTGTCCACATTCATTTCAATGGCTTCTTCTACATTTGCTCTCACACCTTCTTTCCAATCACAACTCTCTAAAACCACCCTCGTTGCACCACTCCCTCTCTCTCAACGTAATGCATATACCTCTCTGTATCTTAACAATTTTGTTAAAAATTTAATTTTTTTTTTGCTGAGTTTTGGTGTTGTTTGAAGGAAGCAAGTGCGAAATGAGCAGAAGGTCTTTTGCTGTAAAGGGAATTGTGGCGTCAGGTGTTTCGGTCGCGGCTTCTGCTGTGGCTGCTGAATCAGGACCATCTTCCAAAGGTTAGTGAATGTTCTGTTTGTCTCACGTTTGAGTCTGTGATTTGTGTTGAATGTTGCTTTATGTGTATGCTTACATGCACAGAGAAGGATTTTGGGTTCAGGTTTTGAAAGATTGCCGTACAAACCAGAAGGGTACAATTATTGGACATGGAGGGGTCATAAAATACACTATGTTGTGCAAGGAGAAGGCTCTCCCATTGTGCTTATTCATGGTTTTGGGGCCTCTGCTTTCCATTGGAGGTTTGTTTTTCCTTTGCTCCATTACTCTTTCTTTTTTTAGTTTAATGTCTATGCTGTAAGATTATGATTGAACCATAGTGTGAAAATCCTTCAAAAGTTTGCTTTTCATTTAGTTTTAGGGCTAGTTTGGGTGTTTTTCCTCTAGAAAGACTTATAAAAGGAAAAATAAGAAGAAAAAAAATGAAATTTACATTTCTAAAAATTAAAATTAGTTTTTCATTTGCTAATTTGTGGGAAGTCTCACGTCTTTTAGAAGAATTAAAAGAGAGTTTTTACAAATTAGCTATTAACTTCTAGAGAAGTTTTTCCGGAGAAGTCTCTGTCCTTTTAAAGTTTAACTTCTTGTCTAAGTTTTCTGTCCCTATAAAGTTATTATACTTTCATGGTGTATTCAGTTTAGGTTTTGGTACTTATTCTGTTAACAGGTATTAGTTGAGATGGTTGTGTCGTTATGGGTAGGTGTGGGGGCATATTGCTGCTAACTGGGATCAAAGTTTAAATGGAATGGAAGTATATGGAATTATGGATAAAAAACTGAACTTTTAAAAGTATACGAACTGAAATTAAAATTGAGATAAGCTACAGGCATTAAAAGGTATTTGGAATATCTTACTTTTCATCCATGATGGCGTCTGATATGCCTTTCGTGTTTCCTTTTTTATTGCATAAGTTATGCTTAAGTGAAATAATGAAAGGCAGCAAAAAGAAAAAATGAGTTTGCCCATTTTTATGAACAGTTTACATCAGATGTTTCTACTCTGACCTTATCAGAGTTGTGCATGTATATCATACAATATGCTAACAAGTACTGCAACAAGATGTTAATGTCACTATGACTTCTTCTCGTAAGATATGAAGCATGAGTGGTTCTGTTTTGTCTCTGTGGCATATTAGAATTCAATCTTTGTCAGTGGCTGCCATTGTCTGTCTCGAAGATCATTTTTTTCATTTGTGGAGATAGTCATACATCTTTATATCACCAGGTACAACATTCCAGAATTGGCTAAGAAACACAAGGTATATGCCTTAGACTTGCTTGGATTTGGGTGGAGTGACAAAGCCCTTATCGAGTATGATGCCATGGTGTGGAGGGATCAAGTGGTGGACTTCGTGAAGGAAATAGTAAAAGAACCAGCAGTTTTAGTTGGAAATAGGTAAGAACTATATTTTCTGGATTTACATCAGTTTTACTGTTAGACTCAAATGCCAGATTTTTATCATTCCACAAGTATTATGTTGTTGCAATGTTTATATCTTTTTTTCCTTCCAGAGTTATCTAATTAATTGACGAGTTCACAGCTGCAGGACCAACAGTTTTGTTGTTGTAAATTATAAATTACTGATACAAGTTTACTGATCTACAGTATTGACATTCTTATAATGTATATGAAAATTAAAAATATGATGTTGACCTCAATCATGACAATTTTCAGCCTTGGAGGATTTACTGCTTTGGTTGCAGCAACTGGGTTGTCTGATCTTGTCAATGGTGTCGTTCTACTAAATTCTGCTGGACAATTTGGTGACGCGAAAAGGGAAAGTAAAACTTCTGAAGAAACAACTCTACAAAAGCTTGTCCTAAAACCTCTGAAGGAACTTTTTCAGCGTGTAGTCCTTGGATTTTTATTCTGGCAGGCAAAGCAACCAGCTCGGATTGAGTCAGTCCTAAAAAGTGTATGTTACTTGCTATCATCTCATTAAAGCATATTTGGTTACCAAAATGGTAGATTTTTTTTATGTTAAGAATCACATTCATGGAGGTTGTGTCTTGGGTTGGACTGCTCATTCCCTCTCAGCAACTTTCTTCTACTTTGTTTTCTTACTAATTGATTTTCAATCTACCGCTGTTCATTTTAATTTAGTGCCACTGTATATATATCTATTTGAATGCATAGTTTGTCAATGCAGGTGTATATAAATCCATCCAATGTTGATGACTATCTTGTGGAATCTATTACAAGACCAGCTCAAGATCCGAATGCCGGGGAAGTTTATTACAGGTACATGACCATGTCCTTCCTAATCAGCCTTTATGTGCAATAAGAATTTTGGGAGTATCACACCACAAAAACTAGCAATCGTAGTTTGAGAGTCCAAGGCTTTGTAAAACCAACGCAGACTCCCATCCAATGTAGGACTCAAGTCTCATACCTTTTAATTGGATTCTAACATCCAAGTTCCAACCATGCACTACAGCCACTGCGCCCATGTGAGCTGGTCATGCATTAGTCGTTTTGGCTAGTCTTAGGCAAACGCTGCAACGTTGGCTTCACCAATTTGCTGCACATTTGTAACTGAGACACAGCAAAAAGCTATAATACTAATTGAGAAAAACTTAGGGAGAATTGCGCTACAAAAACTCCCATTGAAGTTAGAAAGCTGAAAACCTTATAAACCCGACAATATCCTTCCATTGTGGGACTCAAGTTATATCTTGCAATTCAATCCAATAATATGCTATAAATTTCTATTTTGGCTTTCCATCTTGGTATATATGGGTACAAAAAATGGTTTCTTAGGCTTTAGCAATGTAGATAAACAGAGGAGATGGTTATGTTCTAAACCAACAAATTAGCCTTTACTGTGGCCTAAGTGTAGTTTGATAATCAGTTTGTTCTCCTAATTATTCCTGTTTATTTGTTTTTACTATTTCATCCAATGATATCTACAGGTTAATGACACGCTTCATGATGAATCAGAGCAAGTACACTCTAGACACCGTCTTAAACGAACTTTCTTGCCCCTTGTTGCTGCTATGGGGTGACCTTGATCCATGGGTTGGTCCGGTGAAGGCTAATAGAATCAAAGAGTTCTATCCAAAAACAACTCTTGTGAACTTGCAGGCTGGGCATTGTCCACATGACGAGACACCAGAGCTTGTAAACAAGGCTTTATTGGAATGGTTGAACACCCTTACTCCTCAAGTGACTCTCCAAACAGTTTGAACAACATGCATAATTTTCTAAGGCCAATAAAACACAAGTTCTTCATTTTGAGTTTCATTTAGTTAATAGTAGATATCAACACACTAATGTACAAAGAACTTGGTAAAGGATACTTGGGATAGAGGAAAATCACAGCAAGAATACATATCAGCACTGTTCTGCATACCTGTACATTTTTTGAGATCATGTTCTGCATACTAATTTTATACATAAAATTAATTTTATGTATAAAATTAGATAAATTAATCATCTAAAAAGTTAGATAAATATTATAATAATATCGTATTTTTCTAACTAGCATATAATCTAGATTTTTCTAACTAATTTATGAGTAAAATTATGTTGCATCCTCAGGGAACTCACCATTAAGTCTGAGACTTTGTTAAGAGAGGCTCTACATTTAGTTAAGAGATTGAAACTCATAATTTTTTTATATCCATCAATACTATATTATACTCTGTCATAATTTTGTCTAAAATCTAGTAATAAATTATCTTCAATTCTTTTTTTTTAACATTCAGAAAAATATATTTTGTAATTTAATCACCACTTAACTAATAATGTAAAAACAAATGCGTTTGCTCAGATTATAATCCACCACTGATTTACAATCAGTCTGAATTATAAATCAAGATGTATCAGCCAATTTAGTACATGAAAAAAGAGTCCAAGCTTTTGCCTCTTGAGGTTCTGGGATGCCATGAAGTCTTTGCCTTTATGAAATGGCTATCTGCACTTCGTAAACATATGCCAACTCCAAAAGAATTTTGCTCATTGAACTCAGCTATTATAAATTATGTGCCACAAAGATTCTTAACAAAATCTTGTAACTAATGAGTATTAATCCACTGGATATACCTCTGAGATTCCATGAGATTGAAATTAATTAATCTATTTTTCAAATAATTAAAAAGGTTCGTGTAATATGAAAAGAATATCAGTGTGATATTAAATAATTAAAAAGAATTGATGAAATTATAGAGAAATTAATGATATCAAAATAATTTCACAAATTTTATGGAGTGTTGATATAATTTTTTCTAAACTATTTATTAATATTACCTTACCAAAAAAATGTACTAAGCAAGGTAATGTTTTAACTCTCAAACTTTTAGTTTGGGTCCATTTTAGAAAATTATATTTTATGTGTTTTCTATACCTTACGCCATACGTTGCTTATTTAGAAAAAATACATATACTTTATTTTAATTTGATTTATAATATTATCTGGATATATATAGAAGATTGGTATTTTATTTTTCTCTTTTGGGCCTAAATATTATTTGATTCTTTTAGTTACAGACCAAAACGATCACAAAATAAAAAATAGTTAAAAAGTTTCCATTGCCGGGAATCGAACCCGGGTCTCCTGGGTGAAAGCCAGACATCCTAACCGCTGGACGACAATGGAATTGATGTTTAAATTTTAATAAGATATTTTATTATTAGTTTTAATTATTACCATTTTGTTTTTTTTAACTATGTTATTTTATTTGGAGACAGAAAGAAAGTGCTATCCCACTCTTGGGTCGTCATGGTTGACCATGGAATTTCATTATTCTGAAGGTATAGATTTTAATTTTAAATGGCCTTTTGAATGTTTAATCATTTTATTGCTACATACTATAAAATTGCGCAAAACAAGGGAGCTAGTCAAGTCATCATAGTCTGTCTCCGTTAATGATGCTTTAAAGTGTTCCCCACCAGATTTCTAGATGTTTCTTCATTACCAAAATATATTCTGCACATATTTTGAAGCTCAAACACAACTTGTCCTCAGTTCACATTAGAAGCATTAAACTATGGCAACATGATTATGCAAGTACAAACCAAACTAGTACTATTAATTTCACTAATTCTTTTTATTAATTGTGCGTTTGAATATATGTTTTTTGTTTCTCTTCTTTTCCAACAACTACTAGACTAAATTATGGTATTATTTATAGGGAATATTTTATGGACAAATTTATTGCAGGAATGATTCAACTATAAGTTAAAAAAAGTTTTCTTTCTAGCAATGAGTTTAATGATGATATAATATCATTCAATTACAAATCAGTGTTATGATTTAAGATCATTTTATAAAATTTAGTAAATTTATCATCGATATTTATTTTTTTTATTGGATTGTGAATAGATGATATTGTAAAAGTATAAAATTATTTCATATTATGGTGTATAACATTTTTCTCTTATTTTATATAAACTATTACGAAAAAAATATTTTTTTTTTCAGTGGGCCTAAAATTTACTCACACTATTTCATTGAAATAATGTATTTTCTTTTTAGAAAAATTATTTCAGCTTCATAAATTAATCAAAAATCAGTCTCGACTCAACCTTTTTTTGTTAATTTTAAATATATATAGTATGTTATGAAAAAAATAAAATATATAGTAAGGTAGTTTATGTTAGCATTAGTGAAGGATACTCATAATTTGATCACATTGGATCATAAGTGCTTGATATGTATAAGATCATTTGGAAAACAACGTGCAGCAGTATCAAAAAACAAACAAGAAGTAATGTGGAATGATCAATTAGTAGAAGACTTCTTTTGTACGTATAAGACTATGAGTCTATGACTATAAGGTTTATTTTTATATATGTAAAACATTTTCTTATATGGATAGGAATAGTGATGTAGTATGATTAATATGCATTATTAAACAAAGAAATTGAGTAATATTAAGTGAAAGCATGATGAGTCTACGAATACAACCTTTGGTAGACGTGAATCAATATCAATTTATATTATAAAGTAGACGACACAAAGGACCCACTAAACTCATTTTCTTTGGATTAGGTTAGTTGGTATCAACCTTCCATGAGTGGACCCTGTCTAGCTTCTATGCATGATTTCTTGAATTCAAATCTTCTCAATCAGCAATGCTTTGTGAAAAAATGTGCTTGATCGTCAGTGAAATTGGTTTGATTTGATTTGAATCTTACTTCTTTTTATTTTTCTTTTTTATTTCTCTTTCCTTTTCTTTACATAAGTTTAACATTTTGAATCTATTTAGCTATTAAAGTAAAACTCCTCTGAAACCGAGGATATTAGATTATTAAAGAATGTTATCAACTAATTAAGTTATATTATGGCTGTACTACCGCAGAAAAAAGAGCTTATTACGGTGGTTAAAAGTGATTTTTTATTTTTACGACTGTTCAAGAGTTTGCGTGACATATAAGTGACTTAAGAAGTGGGTATTTTTTACCTTAATTATTAATCCACGTAAAAAGAAAATTTTATGTTGTTTGTTTAAAAAATCCACGTGTTGATTTTCTAATTTAATTCATTATAAGAATATAAAAAATATGAACTTTTAACATTAGTTATATTTACGATGTAAAAAGTAGGGCCCTAACAAATACCACCTTTTCTATTTAAATTTTTAAGGTCCTAGATTTAGATTAAGAAAAGTAAGTAATAAATTGTTGAAATGTTCCAGTTAAAATAAGACCCATTGTGAATTATTACTGTGCCCTTATATATTATAATTTGTCTTATCAATTTGTATATATAACAGAATATTATTACTTAATTGAGTTGTCCTGTATTTATATATTATAATTTGTGTCTTTTAATATTTGAGTGGAATTTATGTTTATTTTTCTAAATATTCATTTACATTCAAGACTATTAAATTTAGAAATGGATTATATGATAGGTGAATAATAAATTTTATGATTAATTTTGATATTATCTTAGAGAACATGGGTAACTCAATTTCATAATATCGCGCTTGAAAAGTTAGAGTTATTCTTTCTTACATATTATAATATATTTATTTATGTGGAATTTTAATTTATTTTTCTAATATATAAAAAACTTCATTATCGTGATAAATTTTAATATATTTTTTAAAATAAAAATGAAAAATTGATAATAATCGAATTCAGATTATTTAATTTATAAAGACAAAAAAAATTTTGTATATTTAACTTCTAATAGTCGTGCATATAACAAATATCATTAATGGCTTACAGTGCTTACCATGCGTATGACAAAAACCATTAATTGCTTTTAGGGCTTGCCATATCTTGGAAGATTGTCTATCAATTAAATACATAAAAATAAGTCTAATAACATAATCACACCCTGAATTGGAAAACATGTAGTATGACACAATCAATTTTATCACCTACTAATATGTTGAAAAATTATTTAGAATCAGACATTTCTTTGACTGTTCCCTGATAAAAACTGTACATAATTAATTGAAACAATATATTGTATGTTTAATGTTAGGCAGTAGATGTTTCAACTCAAATTATTAAACCCCCAAACCAAGAAAACATATCATGTGAAAATCTTTGATTAAATATTAGTATATGGCATCCTTTTCTTTTGAATTCATGCATTCGAGTCATGATGGATGTTTTGTAACCAAAGTTGAAATTTGGATAAGCATTGTACCAAAAATAAAATTCAGATAACCAATTTAAGATGTGTCAACAGTTAGAACCAATGAATGCCTTGATTTAGATTTTAGAAGAGAAACTATCTCTAATCTCTATCAAGTCCCTGGATATCAAAATTGAGGTGAAAGCAACAATTTCAGCTAGTGGGGTCCTTAATTCTCATCCACTCAGCAATGGCTACAACTTTTGACATGTATTCCTATCCAAGACAGTTAGGCTTTAAGTTTAATGATGGAATCTCCTATCACTATCAAAAACCCTAATATGGATATGCATGTCAATCTCATTACAAAGATTTCTAAACCACCATCCACCAGCTTCAGCTATTGCCAGCATGCATGCACCTCCTAAAATTTCAATCCTAGCCTTACATTAATGTCCCTTGTCTTATCTTCTATGTCCTACACACAACATAAATGGTTCCTTATCATATTGCTTTCATTTTCTTTCTCTCCTCTTAATTTTAATTACTAACAAAATTAATTTTTAAATATCCCATATTAACAATCAAAATAATATATGTACAAATGAGAAACAACTCTCCATTTACAAAAATATCTTCTAGAATCAAATTCAAAATTCTATGGAGTAAATAGGTATTTTTTATTCAATTAAATATGCATCATTACTTTGATATCATGAAATTATAAACATATTCTTAAATTAATATTTAATTATTTATTTTAATTTTTTTGATATTTATTATATTTAATTATATTAATTTAAATGACATATTATGTTAATCGTTATTTATGTGTTTAATTATACATTGGCTTTTTTATTTATTTATTTATTTATAAATTTTTCTGTTAATTCGATCTTTTTATCTTTTTGTTATCAATTTGGTGTCGTTTTATTTTGCTTACGCGATTAATTGAGTGTACGAAACAATGTTTGCAGGGTGCCATTTTTTCAAGATAATATATCTATTCCACTAATTGTTTAGTTGAATTATAGAGTCCTGTGGGAATAATCGTAATCATTTTCTCTCTTTAAGAAAATCATAATCATTTTCTGTTTTATAAGAAGTAATAAACATATTCTGTGTTCTAATTATTTAAGCTTGTTACTCAAGTATTCCTTTAATATATTTTTAATAATAGCCTTTTTAGGATACTTCTTCTCAGTCACATTTCTCTGTTTTA
Source organism: Hylodesmum podocarpum (assembly GCA_026586105.1). Classification (NCBI taxonomy): domain Eukaryota; kingdom Viridiplantae; phylum Streptophyta; class Magnoliopsida; order Fabales; family Fabaceae; genus Hylodesmum; species Hylodesmum podocarpum. The sequence continues at coordinate 1,128,372 of JALJEV010000736.1, read as the reverse complement.
TATTGGTTTGGCGTGACTTTGGGGAGATTATTAAGAACCAGACCTTTTTTTTTCAGTTTTCTAAAATTTATTTTAAAGTGTCTCTTCGTATAATGATTGGCTAAAAATGTGGGTTTATCATGATATCTGTATGTACTGGCTCTATTCTATATATAAGATTGTGAATTAAAACTTTATTCAATAATGTCATAGTTTCATATCACCTACTCTTTTTTTTTTTTTTTTTTTGCTATGAAGCATTCGATTCATTGCCAAAAACACACTGAAAACAAGAAGAATTAAATATTGGATATTGTTAATTTGCACGCTGAATATTTTTCCTTATAAAATAAAACACTTAAATTTTATCAGGAATATGAATATTCTGGTTCTAGTATAAGTTATTTTATATATAATGACCAGGATTTAATGACATCATACTATTCAAAAAACAACTAATTGTTACACTTTCAACAATTAACACAATATATAACAACAACCAATTATGTTACACAAATAGAAGTAGTGCATAATAAGAAGAGTACTCTAACATTAATATTTTGTGATAATAAATATGAAATTGTATTAAGCAAAAAATTAATTTTCACTAGCAATCCGAACATATTGATATTCAATTTTTTTTCACAAGATACAGGGGTTGATAAATGAGAAAGTGGTGAAAATTAATTATTGTTATACTAAAAGCCAAGTAACACATATTTTTTACCAAGCCGTTAAAGTTAAATTATTTTACAGAATAAAGAAAATGTTTAGAATTATATAAACTTACTTTAATGGAAGCAATATCAATAAAAGATTAAGGTTCCATTCGGCTAGGTAAAATAGTGTATTAAAAGGTATAACCCATCTTTATTTTTTTCTTATTTTTCTCATATAACAAGACCTAAATGAAACTGAAACTTATGATTCAGGAAAGTTTATTTTAATGCGTAAAGATTTTCTATACCAATATGTAAAGATTTTCTATACCAATTAGGAAATTTTAGAAGCAAAGTTGAAAATCAACGTCAAATTTCACCAACTTTGCTATATCAATAAACGAAACTAGAAACACTTGATTTTGTAACAATGCATCAATTAAAGTATGTAGTTAATATCTTACAGTTCATATCTTAGCCTGTAAAAAGTTTGTAGTATATTTTAATGCGTGAGTTAATGAATAAAAATATTAATGAATTAATAAATTTGTTCCTTTATGTAAGTTTAATAAGTTCTAAGTTTTATTGAGTCACAACATGTATATATGCTGGAATATATCACCGATGTGAACTCTTTTTTTTTTTTTTTTTTTTTTTTTACTACTATCACTGAATTACTTTGCTATTTAAAGATTTCTATAACAAAAATATCATTCACGTCCGATTAGACATCCCCGATATGATAGTTCATTTTTATTTTTTATTTTTTGTATTTCCACAAATTAGAGAAAATTCTTTTCATTTTAACCATTTTTTTTATACAACTCATTTTAACCTTTTAACCATGTGAAAGCTTTATAAATAACAGGAAAGAGACTCCTTTTGCAATTTTGTAATGCTCCCTTCATTGACTCCTCCATTATTAAGAGTCAATTTTATTGATGATACCTTTTGTAGCTACTAACAACTTACCAAATAATTATATGAAAATCAACTTGTAGCAACTTCTGAATATCAAATAAGAAGTACTCTACTAACATCAATATGTATGAAGCAAATTTCATTTTCACATGTTGAATTCATACATTAGGTGGTTAGATTGGGTTTATATATGGCATGTAGTTAATGATTTATGCGAGTTTTTTTTATATAATATTATTTATATTTTATATAGGGGTTTCTTTAGCCACATCACGTGTAACATGGGAAATTTAACTAGCATAATAAATAAGGCTTATTTTCATTTTCGAAATCCTACAATTTAATCTCTATGTAATTTAAGTATTTGAAGTATTTACAAAAGTAATTCTGAGTTAGGAACTTATATTTCTTTTGATGTTAGTCTTATATTTATTTCCTGTATCAATTTTATTTTGTATGGATATATACTTGCGTACGTTTATAGAAATTTATAATACAGTGTAATTTATGTAGCAGATTCTATTTATTAAGTTTTTATTTAACTTAGTGAATACATATTTTCATACTTTTTAAGAAATTTGTGCCGTATAATTTACCAACTCAACTCTACTTATTTAGGAAAAAAATAGTTATTGATATATTTATATACAACTTCACCATAGGGGTAGTTGTAGCCATAATAAATCTAGAAAGGAGGTTGTGATGAAGGGCATAGGTCCAGTTTATAATTTTGCATATGACTAGTTTATGAATTTGGTTCATCGTGGGACTGTATTTTGGTCATTAGTATTGTATATTAATGTGTATATATTTAACATTTTGGTGCATATTAATTTGCATTTAGTGTATATTGGTGCTGCACATGTTCTCCATCTGGGAGCAATTTGGGACTAGTATGTATTATTGATACAGATATATATACCTGGATTTTTTTTCTTTTACATGTGAACATTTTGGGACTACATTATGGTGCAATTTGGTGGTGCTTTATATTTGGGTGCAATTAATTTGGGACTCCATATTTGGTGGTCCTATATATGTGTTCTGCGTATTAGAAGTATAGTGTGCCTATATATAGTATTTTTGTACTACTATGTGAATTATTTGGGTGCATTTTTGGTCTGTGGTTTTGTGTATATATATATGTGTCTATATGTATGTATTACATTTTTGGAATTAATCAATTTTGGTTTTGTACATTTAAAACATAGAGGTATTTTTGGTTGCATTGTGAGATTATTGGTGGATTTTGTTGCTTCATTATCTTTCACTTTAAATTCATCGCAAATACAAGACTTGTGAGAATAAAAGCCTCAAAATCACATTTTGGCTAACTACAGTTTGTGTTAAGGAAAAGTTATTCTTCCTAACATTAACAGTACTTCAAGTAAGAGTTTCATACTATTGGAAGTTCTTTGAAAGAGTTACTTGTTTTGGAATGTATATCTCACACGAAAGCAAACTGGAATCTCATTCATTGTTTTTTTTTTTGAAGTTGTAAACATCACTAACTTTACCCTTGGATTTACTCAGAGGTTATCAAAATCTAATGAATTTTAATATGCTAAACATTAAAGAGTTCAACTAGTATATAAAATAATTCTTAAACAAAGCCAATGGTCAATGATTAGAAAAAAGACAGACCAAATAACTAATGATCTAGGTTCAGATCATTGTATCAACATTTGAACCATTTATTAGTGCTTAGTAGATAAATTAAACCCAATGGGACATAGTTGCATAGACATAGGATCATTGGTGATTGAGTAGGTAAGAAGAAAGTATTTTAAATTAGCATAAATATTGATCTTACATCCTCATAGCACCCACTCAATCTTCACTACTTCTTTACTTTTTAAGTACTACCTACAAACTGAGAATATGATAAAATTTAAGAATTAAAATACAAGTAAAATTAAAATATAAATAAATTTTATTTATTATTATCTTTGTCTTTCTTCCTATTCTTATATTTTTATGGATCAAATTGATGATTTATTTTATTAATAACACGTTTTAATATATTTATATTATTTAAAAATTATAAAATTACATAAAATTATTAAATAAGAAATAAAACTCACAAATCTTAATTAATAATAAAAGTATATGTTAGAAATAGTACATTAAAAAGTATCTGTTATAATTTTCTTTCAAGAATCGGGAGCGGAAATACAAATCATTGATTTATTATAAAAAAGAAACATTAAGAATATATTTGGTAAAGGAGAAGAAAATAAAAGAAGACAGGAGAAAAGAAATGTCAGAAATAAAATATAACAGAAATTGTCTGGTTAAAGAAAAAAATAAAATAATAATAATTTATTTGATTTGAAAGAAAAATAAATTATAATATCAAATTACAAGTTATTCCTCTGGCTAGTTTTATTAATATCATTATTATTTATTAACGGTCACTTTGCAACTTCATGCGAGAAAGGTGATTAAAGTAATTTTGCAATATTATCCTCAATGTTTATTTCAAAATAGAAGATTTTTTATTTAAAATTTACAACAATAATGTTATAGTTCACTCAATCCAAAATTTTTTAAAAAATTCAGTTGTTGCCAATTAAAAAATAAATAAATAATTCAGTCATTAAAAAAATGTGCACTGTAGCATCGTACTGACAAACTTTCAACTCTGTTTAGTTAAAACATAGCAAATCTCACTCCTACGTTGTATCAATGCGTCACCTTTGTCTCTATTTCGTTTGGTGGCAATGTCAAAAGGTTCCCCAGATTCCCACCAAAATATACACCAAATCATTTTTTTTATATAATAACTGCAATTGATTTTTTATTGGCTTTTAGGGTTTTTTGAGTTTTCTTAATAAATTGAAAGTATGTTTACATAATTAGATAATTTTAATAATATATATGATAAAAAAATTTAATTGACAGAGTAAAATGACATAATGGTTAATATTTAAAAGTCATTTTTATTGTTTATTGTTATACATCACTTTAAAGAAAAGTGACTGAAATAATGTCTAAAGTAAACTAAAAAAAATAAAAATCATTTGATTCTTTTATTTAATTAGTTAAAATAACAAAATATTGTGGGCGATGTTAGAAGAACTTTAACGTGTTAAAGTAGCAAGCATGTCTCCGTCTTGCTAACGTAAACCTCAACAACTCCATCTTTCCCGCGTTGTTAGCGGAGAAAGAAAAATCTTGTTAACGCTTTTCCTTTTCCTTATTTTTATTTTTATTACATTTCATTATTCCATCAATCACTTTTATTCTATTATTTTATATTTCAAATTAAAATATTCCAGTTTTCTTTCGTAAATTTTTTCCTAATTATTTTTTCTCAATTTAATCTCTCACATTATTTCTCATATTTAATTTCTTGTTATAAATTTGATCTCTTATTATACTAATTATTAGAATTTTACTTTCTTATATTAACATTTCTATCAAAATTACAAAATTGAAATGGATTTCATTTTCATGTATTTTTAGTGTGAATTTTTCATATCATTACTAATAAAATATCATAAAAAATATAGTTTTAAAATTAATTATTATTAAAATCAAATTTTACATATTATTACTATAATATTAGTATACAATACCTATTACTTTTTTTAATTAATATCTTATTTTTAGTAAGACTTTTTTATCCAATCATTTTTCCATTCATAAAAACAAAATTAAAACCATATCTATAAAATTTAAATTCAATTTTATTCATACAAACGTGTCACATACTAATATTTTATTAGATAATAATATAAAGTTATTGTTAAAATTAATATTATATTATTTTATCTTTTTTGATATAAAATTTACATTATTGAAAAATAAAATGATGATAAAATATATTTAAAATTAATTATCTTTAAATTCGGATACATATTTAATTAAAAAATATAGATACACTCATACACATAAGATTGAATATAGGATATTATTGTAAAGTTAAGTAAAATATAAACAATAAGATGTAATTAAAGAAGATGCAGGCCAAAAAAGAAAGGTCTGTTTGGTCATTTCAAGTCACCACCTTTTCCCATTCGTTTTCAATTTCATAACTCATTTTCTTTTTCCTCGTTTCGTCGTTCTCCTCTGACGAACGAACACAGTGCCTGCACTCACTCTCAGTCAGAACTACCAAGAGAGAGAAACTAAGTGTAGAGAGAGAAACCGAAACTGAGACCGAAACAACAACAACCCTAACGTTTCAATGGAAAGCGTCGCGCATTTTCGCCAACCAACAAACAAAGTTCCGATTACAGTTTCCAAGAAAACCACCAGCGTCACCGGAAGCGCCGGTCGTCCGCCCGAAACTCTCTTCGACCACGTCTACGGCGGCGGCGCCCGGTCACTCTCGCCGCGCTTCGAGGACTACGGCGAGATTTTCGCGAACTTCCACGCGCCACGCGCCTCCGCCATTCCGGTGCTCGATCTTCCGGCGGCCGACGCCGGCGAGGTCCTCTTCGATTTTCGAAATGCTTCTTGCGACTACGCCGAGATTTTCCGCGGCTTCAACGGCCTCGACTTTTGGCTCTCGTTCGAGGACTTGTTTCGCGACGGTGTCTCCGATGAAGAAGAAGAATCCTGGTATGAAATGTGAATGCGATCGTGCTCTTATTGATTGCTGTTTGGTTCTGAATGTTTGATGAATTGGATTATTCGATAGTGTGTTTGATTTTGTTTTGTTTAAGGCGTGGTGGAAACTCAAGGTAACGAGTTTGTGCTGTTTAGTGTTAATGTGTGATTTTAGTTTCGTCGCTGAGGTTGAGGATTTTTGGCTAATATGGTAATGAAGAGGAATTCTATGAGAAGTAACAGGAACTGTGGTTATTGGTTCTGTTTGTGGTTATTTTTATCGGAGCCAGAGTGATGGTTCAATTCAAATATTCAATGATTTTCTCCGAGAAAATTCGTTCTTCTTTTACAGAAAAACAATGGAAGAGGCAGTTTTTATTTTTTTTTCCCAAGGTTTTTTATCTTACTCCCTCCTCCTTCTTAAACAGGGGTTGTTAATTGGTAATTATGGTTTTGTCGATTAACTGGTGAATTCTTTGGATTTTCAGATATATGTTATATTGTTAAATATTTATGCCAAATGCTTTTTTTTTTGTCTGCTTTTCAATATTTTTGTGTGTGATAGCAAAAGGTTTTTGTTGCGTGATTTTGTTTTATTTATATCTTTTCTGACCTTTGGTTTCTGTATGCATGTATTTTAATTTACCGAGATTAGAATTTGATATTGCGATGAAATAATCGTGTTTTTTCATCATTGGTAGGACACCAGTGGAAACTGATTCATTCTCTGGAGACTTGGAGCAATTTGGAAATAATCCAGATATGTTAAATGGAGATCATTTGGGGCCTTTTGATGGAAGTACAGAGTTCGAAGTTTCATATCATAAGGTCAATGGTACTGGCAGTGAAGATATGTTGAAGGGGATAAGTCAGCTGCATGCTGTTCCTGATTTAAGTCATGTATTTGATGAAACCACGCCCTTTCATAGGACTGATCCTTCGTTACAGGTTGTTGATGATGTTGACCTTGATAAGGAATTTAATGCAAGCCAGGCGAAGAGAAACCATCTGAGAAAAACGGTGTCACATCTCTGTGATTTTACTTCTGGTGAACAGGTTCTTGGTAGTGATCTTGATCTGCATGATCGATGCAGCAGAAATGGTTCTCATTCTGGTGAGACGTTCATAACTGTGTCTGACATCAGCCTCAGAACCCCACCCTCTCTAGTGCCACCCCCTTCTCGGCCACCACCTGTATTAGATGCAAAACAGGGGCACAGTGGTGAATTTCATTCAAACAATGAGTGGATTGATTCTGAACAGACTGTACGTGACACTTCACCACCTTTCCTTGATGTGGAGGTTGACACAAACTCATCTGCTGCTGCTATCAAAGAAGTCATACATAGACCTGAAGCAAAACTCGGCTGTACTAAAGAATTGAAGGAGAGAAAGAATGAGGTCTGTCAAAGCAATGTAAATTCAAGTTATGATGTAAAAACTAATGAAGGAAAAATGGTTGTGAATGTAACTAAAATTAATAGTTTGAATGATGAGAGAATGCAGACAAATTGTGATCAGAGAATTAGCAAAAAGAAAATTTCTGCCACAGATGAAAGGCAGAAAGTTGGGAGAGATGCCCCAGAGACTCTGGAATCATTAGAAGGGGAAAGACTTGTAAACATGTTTGAGGAAAAGGACATCAAGGAATCCAGGTCATCTCAAGAATCAGATAAAAGTACTGGAGTTGGGACGTGGAAAGAAGCAAGCAGATTTTTTGAATTGGTGGGAACAGAGGAATCTGGAAGGGTTAATAGTCAGCCCATAAATCATAGTCATACTAAGAGTTTAGTACAAGATACAAGACCACATGATTGTGGCCAGAAAGAAAAAGAAGCATTTAACATTCAAGGAGAATACAAAACGGTTAAAGAAATTGTAGCAGGTTATCAGCTGGGGGAATGCAAGAAGAAATCTAAAGCAGAAAATGGGGCTTACGAACTGGGAACCAACATTTGGAGATCTAAATCATCTAATGAGGAATGCATACTGAGAGGGCATGTGAATAATGATGAAATGGCTGGAATCTTTGAGCTAGAACAGAGGGAGAAGTCAAGAATGGTTCGTTTGCATGGAAAAGCTGAAAAGAAAGTGCCGAAAGCTGACCAATCAGGAAGCTTTAAAGATGTGTCTCAGACACAACACAAGGAACTTAAACAAGTGGAGAGTGAGAGATCGAAAGTGGTTGACAGACAAATGCTAAGTGAAGTTCAGTGGAGCACAAAGCATATGGAAAATGAGAAGAAACTACAAGAGGATGAACAGCAACAATTGAGTATGAAAAGGCTGAAGAAGTCAGAGAAAATGAAAGCAAATGGAAAATTTCAAAGAGAAGCTTTTGCTCTTGGTGCTGCAAAGGGTGAGCAAGGGATGAAAGATTCTGTGAAACTGGAAAAATTTGAAAGATCAGATGAGGCCTTTAATCTGGATAGCACTGAAGGAAATATGACCTGTGAAAGAGAAAATGAAATCGTCCTTGAACCAGCTGAACAGATTCAGAACAAGAAGGAACTGAAAGAGGCATGTGAACAAGAAGAAATAATGAAAACCATTGAAGATTCTTTTAAATTGGAAGAAAATTGTGAAGACTTAAAGCATGCTCTTGAGCAGGTAGAGAATGAGGGAGTTGAACAAGACTTTGAACTGGGAATGAATGAGAAAAGAACTAATGTGGCTTTTGAAGATGGGGAAAATGAGGCATGTGAAAGAGATCAGGGTAAAGAGAAAAATAGCAAGATCAGTAATGGGTATAGAGAAGGAAATGGACTAAAAGATGTGGGTGATAGTATAGGGGTTCAGGATGTTCTGAAACAAGCTCCAGAGCTACAAATGAATGGTGAAAATGAGGATCAGAGGAAGAAAAAAATTCAGAGCTCATCAGACCAAGCATTTTACAGGGAAGGAATTGTGAATGTATCATGTGAGGATAATCACTCCAAGCAATCTGAAAGCTTGCTAAAATATGCTGACAAGAATGGAAAGGGTGAGGAATTGGACAAAGCTTTTGAACAAATGGAAGATAATGGAGAAGGGCTAAGCATTGATTCTGCAAAAGAAACCACTGAGACATGGAAAATAGAGGTTGATGAAAATACTCTGGCAGCTCACTCATCCTCCATTCATGAAGAAAATATTCAAAAAGTGGAGGTATGTCAAGACCCTTCTGCTGACCAAGAAATCAGAAAGACAGGAACTGACTACAAAGTTGGTGAAAAGAAATTGGAAGAGGTGTGGATTGAAAATCTTAGGGGTGATGGGGAAACGGGGGCTTCTGAAATGTCCCAAGGAGAACCAGAACATTCAGGAAAGGTGGCTTTCACTGCAACAAATGCTGATGGCGATGAGCATAGTTTTAATAGTGAACAGGTATGCACTGAGAAAATTAATACAGCCCCACAAATGGAATATAATCCTCAAAGTCAAGAGAGGAAAATTGCTCATGAATGGGGTGAGAGAGGAAAGACTAAGCGACATGTAAATGATGCACTAAACCCTGATGAAAGCAGGGGCCAAATGTTATCAAGCCAAGCTAACCTGTGCGGCAGTTACAAAAGGAACACAGTAGCTGATGAACCTGCTACAGTGCCAGAAGCAGTAAATTTCCAGAAAACTTCTCAAAGGGCTCATGTATTACAATCTGCCAAAAGCAAAGAGACTAATGGAACTTCTGCCTCAGTAGAGAAAGATGCTGGGAGGATAAGAAGAGAAAGAGCTTTGGAATTAGATCGTCTTAGAAAGATAGAAGAGATGGAGAGAGAAAGGGAAAGACAAAAAGACAGAATGGCTGTTGACAGAGCAATGCTGGAAACTGAGAGGGAAAGGGAAAGAGAAAAAGATAGAATGGCAGTTGATAAAGCAACTTTGGAGGCTCGTGATAGAACATATGCTGAGGCTCGTGAGAGAGCAGAAAGGGCTGCATTTGAGAGAGCCACTGCAGAAGCTCGACAAAGAGCACTGGCTGAGGCCAGAGAAAGACTTGAAAAGGCATGTGCTGAGGCTAGAGACAAAACATATGCTGATAAGGCAGCTGCAGAAGCCAGATTGAAAGCAGAACGAAGTGCTGTAGAACGAGCAACTGCAGAGGCTCGAGAGCGTGCAATGGAAAAAGTAAAGGTTGAGAGAGCTGTATTTGAGTCCAGAGAACGATTAGAGAGATCTGTCTCTGACAAATTTAGTGTTTCTTTCAGAAATGGTGGAAGACAGGCCACTTCATCCTCAGTAAGTGTCCACATAAATCTGCATGTGATAAATTGCATAACTGCATACTGAATTTATATTAAACATGGCAGGATATGCTGGATTCACATTGTCAGAACTCTGGCTCCTCCACTCATTCCAGATATCCATATTCCTCAGCTTATGGTGGTATGTGATGTGCAACACCCCTGCAATACTTTTGTATAAACCTTCGATCAACATTTTACCACTTCAACTTGATATAATCCTAACCAGATATTGTCCTTTACTTGAAGCTTCCTCTTTTAATGAAAGATCAGATCAAGACGGTGAATCAGCTCAGAGGTGTAGAGCTCGGATGGAGAGGTATCGTCGAACAACTGAGCGTGCGGTAAGATCTTCAACCTTGACATGTTAATCATACATAAATGCATAAGTTTTACTTATGAAATAAATGATCCTGACCATGAGTTTTGTGGAAATGTTAGGCAAAAGCTTTGGAAGAAAAAAACATGCGTGACCTGGTAGCTCAGAAGGAGCAAGCTGAGAGAAATGTGAGCATATATCCAAATAGTTGGTCTTTCTAGGTTCTGAATTGTTGTTTCCACATTTTGTTAATTACTCCAGTCTTCTGTAATCTTTGCAGAGATTAGCAGAGACCCTTGACACTGAAGTTAGAAGGTGGTCGAATGGAAAAGAAGGAAACTTGCGGGCATTACTTTCAACCTTGCAATATGTAGGTTTCTTATTCTGAAATAACTCATATGTCGATCTTTTCTCCTCTTAGGCCAAACTACTTTTTACTCATTTGAAGCTCCAGTAAAGAAAGTCTCAAAACAGATGAGACTAAATTGGTAGCTTAATCCTGATTAACAAGACACTAGATGTGGTTCCTTACATAATTTCTTCACCTTGTCAGATTCTTGGGCCTGATAGTGGGTGGCAGCCAATCCCTCTCACAGATGTCATAACTTCTGCTGCTGTAAAGAAAGCTTACAGGAAGGCCACTCTTTGTGTCCATCCTGACAAATTACAGCAACGTGGAGCAAGTATTCAACACAAATACATATGTGAAAAAGTTTTTGATCTCTTAAAGGTATACCGTGCTTGCCATCTTTCTGTTGATTTATTTATTTGAACCGTGTGCTTAGGGGATTTGGAATATATATAAGTTTTGCCAGAGCAAACCATAATGCTGTTGCAGAACTTCAAATTTGTCTAGTGCACATGCACATACAAATACACATTAGCATATAAAAGTATGCCAATACACAAGCATGCCAATAAATGTTCATGTGTTTGGAGAGGTTGGTATAATGTCACCTTTTACCAAACACATTTACACAAGCACACCAATACACGCACACGTGCTTCGTGAGATTGGTATCTGGCACTTTTTTACCAATCCTTCTACCCTGAGCTTGAATGTCAATAAATGCTTACACTCTGGTCTGTTTCTTACTTCTTATACTCGGCAAGTTGGTCTATCCAATACCCCTTCATTCTGATGATAAAACGTTTAGGTTCGGTATAGTATCTTAGACTCGATTAACTGATTATTATGAATTATGTTCGACCTCACATTTTGGATTTCTTTGTTTTCCTTTTTTCCCTTTTAATATCTAGGAAGCTTGGAACAAATTCAACTCAGAAGAGCGATAGCACACCCTGTTCTGTTTTTTGAACGAAGTTCCTTCGCAACATAGCACATACCTTACATAGCGATGTGGGATCCTGAGGTCGGATACCTCAGTATTTTATAATTGTACACGTTCTGTAATATGATATTATTCCATAAATATTTATATGTAAGAAATATTCATCCTACACAAAGCAAAAATTCAATAGTAAATAGATTAAAAAAAAACATAGAGGCATGCATTTATATGACCAAACAAACTTTTAGAATCCTTGTTGTAAATTTTAAATCTTAATCCATTTTAAGGATATATATATTAAACGAACGCCATGAATAAGCTCTGAATTGGTTTGAGTATTTCTGGATGTCAGTTTAGTTTAGAAAGACGAAAATTTGGTAATTGTACTTTTGACCATTTCGTATGTATATAATATCGCTTCCATCTAGTTAATTTTAGAGATTTAACACGTTCCAGTGTGTAAATCTAAAAGTCATGTGCGTGTAGCTTTAAACCGTGAGTTACGTTTAATCTGATCTATTACATAAACAGAGTTCGGTCGTGTTAATGATAAATCTTAATCTATTTTAAGGATATATATTAAACGTACGCCATGAATAAGCTCTGAACTAGCTTGATTACTTCTGGATGTCAGTTTAATTTAAAAAGACGAAAATTCGTTGATCGTACTTTTGCCATCTCATTAATTTTAGAGATTTAACACGTTCCGATGCATAAATATAAAAGTCATGTGCGTGTAGCTTTAAACAAAACGTGGGTTTAGTTTAATCTGATCTATTACATAAACATAAACAGAGTTCGGTCGTGTTAATGATAACAAAAATTCTCTATAAAAAAAGCATATAATTTTCTTTGCAAATGTTTTTTTTTTATCACTTTTTAGCCTGGTTTAGGTGGTTCCATAGGCTGAGACGGTAAAACGGAATAATTATGAGTTTATGGTTGATTGAGCAGGGTAGATGCTTTTTGCAGATAGTGACAACAATTTTTTATTACCAGAGAAAAAAATTGTAAAAAAAGGTATTTAGAATGCCTCTTGAATGGTTTTGAGTTTAAATGCTTATGGTTTGGAATACAACAAATCACTTGTGTGATTAGCGATATTTTGTGCTTGCTATTATTCTTTATTAGTTTTTTATTAGTTTATTATGCAGGCAGGCAAGCTTTATTTATTTATTTTAAAAAAAAGGTGCTGAAGAAGCTGAGAATAGTTAGTGTAGTAGATTACTATTTGTGCATGCAATCATGTTCCAAGTTACTACCTGCTTAGTTATTCAATAATAAACCACGAGAAAAGTGCTGTATTTTTTGCTTTGGTGGGTTGATCGTATTTGTGTCGGGCATGATTTACTATCAAACGTCGAACAAGAGATAGCTAATGTATCATTAGGAGTCATGAAATTTCAAAATAAAACCAATGTAGTAGCATTTGTTTTCAAATGTAATATTTCTACATCCAGAATAGTAATGTAGAGAGTAACTAATTCTCAAGATAGCATGATTGAAAAATAATGTGATAGAAATATTAAACGATGAGGCCTAGTTCTTTAAGGATATTGGAAAGTGCATGCCAACTATTGTGTGGTCTAATAGAAGAGAAGAGAGAGGAGAGATTTTAATGTAAGGAAGAAAAATAATTTTAAAAGAAAAAGTTTTCCACCATTTTGCTTTTATTATAATCCAACTTCTTAAAATTCTGTTCAATAAAGTAGTCAAATTTGTGCAACACAAGAAAAAACCTACAATATAAGTCAAGAATGGGTCCATATGTAGTTGAAGTGGGAGGGGAAATTCAGAACAAATATTGTTTCCCTCTCTTTTTCCTATGCACAAATGCACGGGTTCCTATAACAAAATTATTTTACTTATCATTTCTTTTGAGGAACATTTGCTTATAGTTTATTCTTGGTTCCATATAATTTTTTTTCTAATTAAAATTAACCTCTTAATACAATTACCATAAGTTTACACTAAGTGAAATTTTTAAATAACAATATGCAAATACTCTAACACGCGAATACATGCTCATGTGCTTGGTAGAGAAATTATCAAGTAGTTTAAGACCATTGTTAAATTTTCACTCATTCTTATGATACATTACTCCCCCACTCTCTGATGATAAAGAGCTGCAATTGGATTTTAAGTGACCAAGCAAAAGAAAAGAAATTATAATTAATTTTGAGATGTGGATTTAATTAGTAGTTAAAGCAATTTTCCATAACCAACAACCCACTCAGGAAACTAACAGTTAATTTATACTGGAATTTTAAAGCATCTGTAGAAGCTTATAACCCAATAAAAACAAAAATTTAGCAATATACTTATTTATTATACTATGCAAGCAAACATTTGAAGGTGGGAAAATGTTGATCATCCGAATATCATCATGATTCATGAGCAAAAGGGTTGGTAACATAACTGTTTTTGTACAATATAATGTTGTACAAGTAACAATAAAATTATTTATCAAGGTGCTAGAGCTTTGTTGTTTGTTATTTGCTCGGTTAAGTTGGACTTCGTGATAAGATCAAGATTTGAACATGAGCTAGCCAACTCAACATGGGAATTGTCAGTAAAATGCATTCTTATTCTGTCTTATAGCTGGTGGAAAATAGATAATAGATTTTTCTTAGGAAACGTGACATTTTAAAATAAAACCCTTGCAAATATATATTTGTTATTAAATGTGATATTCTTGGTCAAAAAACAATGTAGTTATAGTAACAGTGAGGACCACTTTGTTTTCATGGCTACCAAATTTTCAAAACTGCATTTGCCAGCAAAGTGGTCCAATTAGTCACACTCACAATTTAGTAAAGAAAACGCAAGACTTTTAATGGTGACCAGTCAAGAAAAAACCTCAATGTTGCGGCTGCCATTGCAACATCTTATGGACTTTTCTTAAAAACCATAAAAGAACAGACCCATAGTTGAAGTGTTAGAGAATGTTCATAACATAGTCTGCTTTGGACACAGGTTCTATAAAGCAGCTGAAGAAGGAATGAGATTTTCATGAATAAGCCTACCTTTTCCCTAAACTCATTATAAGGATGCATATATTTTTGATTGATTCAACTTTAAATGTTCATAACAATTTTTTCATAGACTTAATTAAACAATCTACATTAGCAAGAATTCATTCATTAGAATTTACACAAAGTTGAGGTTAGAAGTAACTAGTAAGACTAAAGACCAATTCATTAACATTTTTATACTATATATTGCCTCATTCAAACTTAATTAGCTTGTATTCTCAGCAATTAGTTGACTCTTTCAGTTTAGCATGTTGCAGGCATCACAAATATAAAAGACATATATTGTTAGGTGTGATTGCCGAAGGGCAATTTGATTGAGAAAATCAAGATTGGCATACCAATAAAAACCAAATATGTCATTTTCACATATTATACTGAGGAAATTGAAGAGAGGGAACTTTTTTAGCACTTTCGTGGTAGTATATATATATAATTGGATATAAGTTTTATTCTTGTGGGGACAGGAAGAAAAAGTCAACATAAGTTGCACAACTAAAAGTTTTCAAATCACACTATATAAATATTCAAAACATGATATATTAATATCATTGAATAAAAAAATGAAAGACCAAACTATGGCCAACCAAACCTGACCTCATAGATGCATATATAAAGCCCCCCATTATGTTGTTTTACTCCAAGTTATCTCTTATCTACAATCTCCACCAACCCTTTTGCTCTCACTTCTTCACATTGTGAGTACATTTCAATAAAAATCTTGTCTTTCACACACAAAAAGATCCAACCATGTTTAGATCCATGACTACTCGAAGAGGGTATGAGAGATTAGGTAAAGAATCTAGCACCACAGCACTTTTAGGTGAAGGGTTCAAGAGGAGCACAAGTTTGCCTTCTTGGGGATCCAATCCTTCAAGAAAAATGGCTCTAGGTTCCACCTTTGGGGACATTAATCTAAAAAGAAACCCCACAAAGAAGGTTAATAATAGTGAGAAGAAGAGTCACCCTCTCCTAAGCTTCTTGGCTCTTCGTAGGAAAAAGAAAACAACAGCTAGGCCTGAATTTTCAAGGTATCTTGAGTATCTCAAGGAAGGAGGCATGTGGGATTTCAGTTCCAATAAACCAGTCATGTATTACAAATGATCATATCTACCTTGCTTGAATTTGAACACACAATGTTAGTATATGTAAGAATTTATTTATATATAGTGTTTGATTCTCATGTCAATTTACTTAAAGAAGATGTATACACTATACAGTAACCATTCATTTGAATTAAATGCAAATTGATATACAAAGTTTATCACCCTGTCATATTACAATTTTTTTTTTGGTAGTATAATAGTGACAAAGTTTAAATTTGATTAAACTTAAGATTTTGTGTATATTATCTTAAACTTTCCTTATTAATTTGGCCGTAGTGATTCAGAAACCTTGTATTATCTGATATCTTAGAAAAAAAAACTGAAAAGAAAAGGTAGTGTAGATATAATAAGTAAAATAATATGATAAAAAGAAAAAAAGTTAAATGAGTGTTTATAATATGTGGGAATCTATACATAATATATAATTGTTGAAACAAAAATTAGTCTACGAGAAACCTTAAGTTTACGTACATTGATCTATATAAGTGAAGAGTATACAAATTAATGAATATTACTAGAACAATATATATATATTGTTCATGGGTTGGTCATTGGAGCCCAATATTTAACCAACACCAATTTTAATAACGTGAGAACTTGTAACCGTTTAAAATGAGCCCAATTCTTTTGCACTTTTATTTTTTTTTCTTCGTCACATTTAATCTTTGCGTTTTTGTATTTCTACTTTTACAAATATATTTTTCACAAAAACTAATTTTTGAAAATATATTTGGGAATTTTTAAATTTCTAAAACTTCGTTTCCAAGATTTAATTTACAATATTTCAAGAACTAATTTAACTTAGTTTCGGGAATTTAGTTTTTCAATATTTCAAGAACTAAATTCCTAAATATTATAGTATTGTTAATTATATTCTAGATTTTAATTTTTGGAACAGTTAATATTTAAGTACATTTCAAAAAAATAGTTTCTGAAATAAGATAAATTTGTAATAGTTTAGAAAACTATAGCTAATTTCTAGAATTAAGTTAATTTAAATATGTTATGCAATTAATTTTTTTTATATAACTTCATAACTAAAAACTTGATAAATAAAATAAGAGAGTAAAATATTAGTCAAATAAAAATAAAAGTGACACAGTAATATAATATATAAGTTAAATGTAAAATAGTTAATCTGCAACTAAAACACAATGGAGGTACAAAATGATTATCTGTGTGTTTTTCTTTCTTTTTTAATACGTACTATATTTGTGTAAACTGAACATGGTCCCAATACATGCCCTATTCGTGTAATATATTTGTAAAAAGGAGCCTGTGTATAAACTTTTAACTTAAATTAGTCTACCATATTTATTTATCCTCAATCTTAATGTTAAATTATCAAATTAAGTATGTTATTAAACAAACTTGTAAATCATGCTACACTTTTATGCATGTCAAATCAAGTCTTAAAAATGTTATAATAAATAGAGAATTTTTTTATTCAAATAGAGAAAAAAATCTAATAAACTATATATTTATATCATATAAAAGAAGGTCATTAAATTAGTCTACTATACTTATTTTCATTTTCATCTCTGTCTTAATCAAGTTAAGTTTTTAAAGTAAATTATACTAAATTTTTATGGACGTAACTCATCTAAAGTGAAGGTATGCACTTTAGAGGATAATAAAATACAATTTTAACTATTGTTTAGCAAATTAATGATCAATATTATGGTTAATTTTAAATTTTGTTATATATATATATATATATATACTATGTTATCATAAATCTAGACCGTTGATTTGTTAATCAATGAATGAGAGTATATTTTATTTCTAAAGTGCACTTACCTTTCGATAGCTAATTTTGGATTTTATATGTGGCAATTGATTAGCAAAATAAGACTAATTGAAATGATAGGCTTTCTTGCCGGGTAATTAATTCAAAATGTACAAAACTTTAGTTTAACAGAAATAAATTTGTATAAACCTATAAAATGATAATAAAAATAAGACTAATTCCATAAACTTTTCCTTGAAGGTATTTCATTCCGTCACACCTAAACATCCTAAATCAAGTGGATACGTAATTGATGAACTCAGCATTAAATGGTTAGTTAGTGGTGGTAGTTGAATAAATAATTTGTGTGCATGATAAATATTGTTAAGACTAATAAATAAAGAAGCACAAAAATGAAAAGCCAACCTTGTGGATGACCAAATTTTGCACGCCTATGGCTATAGTTCAAAACTTGAAAAGCCACTCAATTGACCCATTGATAATTATATTCAAATTGCAAATGACGGCATGTAATTGCAACGTGTTGTTGTTGCACCCATTCAATAAAGAAATTGTACGAATACCTCTCTCTCTCGTTTCATTGATCAAGACTTGTCTTAAAAAAGAAGAAGAGCCTGTGACTCTGCCACCTACCTACCTTCTCATGACTCTTCTCTATCATTCTAGTTTCCATTACAAGGCACCTTTCAACTCTTTTATTTTCCCTCTTCATACACCCAAAAACCCATTCAAACGTTAACACCACGTATTCATACTCGTTAAAAGTCAATACAATTTATTTTTTTATATTTATATTAAAAGTCAATAACACGCGTCTCCTAAATTGGTCGCAAAATATTATATTAGCTCCACCTTACGCACCAACTGAGAATGGGCCGGGCCGGGCCGGTCTTGGCCCATGCATGGGAGATACCTGACAAAAAAAAAAAGAAGAATAGAAGTATTAATCAAAATAAATAAATAATTACTTTTGGTAATATTTTAAGTAAATAAAATAATCTAAAACTAGAAAATAGTAGATCTGTAGAAAAGATGTGGAGGAGTTGCCACCAAAATTTTCATGATAATAATAATAATAATAAAAAAAAGAGTTTAGAGTGAAGAAGGGACAGGGTATTGAAGGTTGAAATTGATTCCAGGGGTATGGGAAGTGTGTTCGTGACAGACAAAACTATAAACATACATCCAAAAACTATGCAACTTCGCACGCCTCTCATTTCTTCAGGGGCTGCCTCCTTCTCATTCTTTCTCACCACTTAGTCCTTTTCACTTCACCCTTCCCTTTTTCTTCTTCTCCTTCTTCCTCACCCTAGGTTTGTTTCTTCTTCTCCTTATTCTTTTTTCTTGTCTATCTTTTCTTTCTTCTTTTTTTCATTTCTATTTGCTGATTCCGTCCCACAACAAAGAAAAAGAGAAATTGACTTCCAGTTTTCGATTCCGATTTCGATTTTTCAGAGAGAGATTCCGATTGGGAATTTGATTCCGTTTTAGATTTCAGCTACGTCTTCGATTCCATGTGTGGTTTTTTCTTCTTCTTCTTCCTCTCTCTCTATGTAATTATTATTGTGCAAAACATTTTGTAAATGAAGCAGAAAATTATGATCTGGTGTTAGGTTAAAATTTTGCGAAGATTATTCTAATTTTGATATATTCAAAGGAGAGAATACGGAAATATATTAGGTTAGGGCTTTTTGCGTTTGCTTGATATTTTTGTCACCTGAATTTGCTTCTATTTACGTTTGGTCTTACCAATTGCTAATTTTCATCAATTAGATTAGATATGAATAACAATTGAAAACGGTGTTCATTCATGATTATTAATGAATATTCAAGTTTTAACATTGATGTATTGTTTTGGATATGATTTTATACAGCTATGCCGACTTTTAGCGCCATAGCATTTGATAGGTTGATAGAGCCTGGAGGTTCGAAACCTGTTCATAAATCTGTTCCGGCTCCGATGCCTGTTCCGAAGAAGCACGAGAGGAGTAGTAGTGAACCCAAGAGCGTAAGAAAGAAGCCCCCAACTCGTCCTCAATTAAAGCCGGCACTTTATGCCACTCCTGAGGTGACACCGCTTCCTGATGCACCCTCTTCGTTCCCTCCTTCGCCTTACATAATCAATCACAAGCGCCGAGGACCACGTCTCCTGAAAAGTTTCTCTGAGGCCAATGTGCAGGCCAAGCAGAAGGATCATGATGATGAAAATGCTAATGGTAAGAGTAATGATACTGTGGTTGCCAGTTCAGATGGTGATCCCCTTGTAACTTCCATCGACATTGAACTTGTTAAGGAGGAGCTAGTGAATGGTGATCATGATACCGACCTTAGTAGCAACAACGGTGGTGACCTTGGGCTGGGACATAGGGAAAGTGAAAGTTGTGGTGTTCTTAATGGATCACATACGGATAAAGCAGTGACATTGAATTTGGAAAGAGATGGTGAGGATGAAGACTTTTTTGATCCACATGATTCAATGAGTTTGAAAAGTGGCACAGATGGTGAGGATAATACTGGCACAGAACATGCTATGAAATTCAGCACAGCTGGTGGGGAATTTTTTGATGCTTGGGAAGGTAAATTTAGCTAGTTTCATTGCCAATTTTTTCTTTGGAATTGAGTGTATGCATGTAGAAAATACAACCACAGGGATGTGCTTTTGAATAGAATTAGAAATTGGTTGAAATGTGTATGACTATTTTGCTTTTCATTTTATTATTATTTTAACTTTTGATTTCCATTTTACCCTGCTTTTTCTTTATGTCACTGTATGTGAGTGTTGCTATAGTCTTAAAACGAATATTCTGATTTTTCCATTGATTTATCAATTTTAATGCACATTTGAGGAAGAGGTTCAGTAGATGTTGTGGAGATATTTCACGATATAGATTATCTTGGTTCTTTTCTTTCTGTAGAACTCTCTTCTGATGGTGGGACTCAGAGTCTTCCTCGTGATATTGATGCTGAGTTGCGTGAAATAAGGTTGAGTCTATTGATGGAGATAGAGAAGCGGAAGCAAGTTGAAGAATCCCTTAACAGCTTGCAAAGCCAGTGGGAGAGACTTAGACAAGTGTTATCTCATGCGGGAATTGTTTTGCCAGCAGATCCTACCGCTGTCGATGGGCAGCTGAGTTCTGATCCTATGGAAGACGTATGCCAGCAACTTTACATTACTAGGTTCATATCAAACAGCATTGGGAGAGGAATTGCCAGGGCAGAAATGGAGATGGAGATGGAAGCTCAATTAGAGTCAAAGAACTTTGAGATTGCTCGACTATTGGAACGTCTCCACTGTTATGAGACCATGAATAGGGAGATGTCTCAGAGGAACCAGGAAGCAGTAGGTGAGATTTCTGCCATACTTTTGTCTGCAATTATATTGATATCACATATATCATTCTACCTTTTCTGAATATATTAATTTTGGCTTTAATGTTTGATAAATATACTGTTTTCCACAGGCTAGGATTGATTTGATTTGTCATTTTTATTTTTCCTCAAAACATGTATCTCCCACTTTCCATTTAAAACGATGCAAGAATATTTATTAAGAGATACTTGAATAAACACTGGGATTGGAACTGTATCTGATTTATGTTCATTGACTGTGAATATGGTACTGCAGTTTTCTTGATAGAGTATTAGAGTTGTTTGTCCATAGGTGGGGTCGTTTGTTTGATAATGTAAACAAGAAGCAAGATTCTAGGCCGTGGGTGGCTTGATAATGTCCAATATGGGCTATATGCACATGAAACCTCCAAAAGAGAGAATTACTGGAAGAAACGGAAAGAATATAAAAAGTATTTATTACTATTGTGAAGTGAAGGCCAATCAAATAGTTATGATGGCATAGTTTGAGCTCATATCTATTGCTTGTATTCAGTCATTGCAGTGTTATTGCAATATTTGGTAAACTGACAGATGATATATCTTCAAGGGTTTCTACTTGGAGTGTTTGGGTAAATAACATAATTAAGCACTTGAGTGGTTATTATATGAGAGTATTTGTAAGCTTTACTGTGAAGCAGCAGCTAAAATGAGCTCAAAAGAAATTATTTGGACAAGCTTCTCATTTAGCTTATTGAAACAAGTTTAAAAGAACTTATAGGAAGGTTATGACTTATGAGACAGTTTCATAAGCTCAAATTAACCTTGTAGGATTTATATTTACCAAACCTGCCCTATGCTACAAATGATTTATGGCTTGTATTAGGATTGCCGGGTATGCACTGAAAAAATATTGTGCTTGGATCCTTTATACAAGTGCTTTATACTTCCAATGTTTCTTTGAAGCCTTAGTTTCTGTTTTATTTTCCTGAGCATTTTAGCTTCATTATTTCTATACCTTTTACATCTATTAGGTACATGAACTAACACATATCTAGAAGTGAAGGTTATTTACTTGCTAGATTGGGGTTTGTCATTGATTTGTAGTGTCTTATTTACATGCAACTGGGGAAAGGCCTGTTTTCCCGTGGTTACCCTTTGTTCCCATCCTAAATAAATATGCCGTAGTTTGTGTGGTTTGCTTCATCTGTTATTCTGTTTCATTTATGTTATTTGCTGTCTTGTTTAGAGATGGCACGTCGCGAGAGACAAAGAAGGAGTAGAAGGCAGAGATGGATATGGGGCTCTCTTACTACTGCCATTGCAATTGGTACTGCAGCAATAGCATGGTCCTATCTTCCGGTGGGTAGAGGATCAACATCTGCAAATCATGATCTGGTTCCTGAAAACGATGATGCAGCCAACTAATATACCATCTATACCTCAATACTAACTTCGTTGCCGAGTTATGGTAGAGGAGGAGAATAAAAGCTATATGTGCTACTATGTGGCTAACATATCTCTTACTTGATCATTACAATTTTCCGGCATCCTGAGTATGTGCATAATTTTATTTAACATGCGCCTTTCACTGGAAGTCTAGCTAGCTACTAGTAGATTAGTGAAAGGGTTCAGTTCGAGTTGATGAAATAATACACCATAATTTCCTATGGATTCTGGGTGCAAAGTATTTGTTTCACCTGATACATTTTGCGTAGCACATTTGTAATAGATTCTTTATGCTTGATCCTCCAAGCATTTTAACACCACTCAAGAAATTTGATACTTGGTGTTGCTGAACCATAATAAAGGAAATCTGGTCAAGCGATGTTGAGGGCATGACCTATTTGAATACTTCTTTCCAACCTGATGATGTTACTGTGCCGTGTTTCAGTTCAGTTGGTTGCATCCCAGTGAACAAAAACGTATTGTAGTAATTCGTTGACACCTCAAGTTCGACCATGAGAGTTGTTTTTCAGTTAGCGTTTGAAATAAAATACCACTGATTGTAGCATTTGAATAGTGGCGTTGCTGCTGCAAAGTGCATTTTCTTGTATTTTGTCCATGCCGTCACTCAAGAAAGCTGCGTATACTGTTATACATTTGTCTATGGATAGGGATTTAGAAATTTTGATTCTCTGCATGTGTGTTTGTAAATGGGAGCTCAGCTTTTTATTACTAAACTAAGTTAAATCAGTGACGTGATTGTTAATCTAAAGTTAAAATTTTTAAATAACTAAATTCAAATAAATGGTCAATATACTTTTACTAGTGAGAGATGTTATATTCTTTTACACATTTTCTTAACTAAAGTGTATTAGAAATTATTTTATTCTGTAAGTTTTATTTCTTATTTAATGACTTGTACAAGAGGGGTTAGAAGTCTTCAGAGAAGAAAAAAATAATTGAAAGTATGGGCAGTGTAATGGATATTTTTGTAACAGTATTTTTATAAAATAACACAATTTTATAAACTAAAATCTATCTAGAGACGAAAATATACATTTTAAAAAGGTGTTGTAATTTTAACAATTACCATGAATGATAGAAAATGTAATTTACTCTATAGATTGAAATACGTAAAAAATAATACTCATTTACTCTATAAAGATATTCCAACGTACAATAGAAAATATCAACAATTTTAATTTTCATAAAATTTTAAATATTTATTTTATTAATATATTAATTTTTAATTGAGTGGATGTTCATTACCTGAGCACATTAACATAGTCCATAAATCACTTTCAAAAATATTTTTACATATTTTTCTAACATATATTATATTATATTATATTAATATATATAAATATTGAAAAATGTTGGGAGCCACGGGCACCCACCCATTTAAAAATTCTTTTATCTAATTGTTTAAGATTTCAATCGCCAGTGTCTCTTCAACCTGTTCCTTTTATTTTTATCACAAACTTGAATTTTAATAATTTGTCTATTTATAAATAACCTTTTATCATTTATTGAAATTATTCATGAAGAATTTTATTTACAATATAATTTAGAATTTAATTTAAAATTCATGGATAGTGTTAAACAAAATCATAGTTTCATTGAATTATAAATTTTGATAATAAGGACAAGTAATAAAATGTATATCCTACAAGTTGGATAACAGAAGCAGCAAAAAAGGGAGCATAGGTGTGTTGTTGGCAATGGAGAAGCTTGCTTCTTCAACACCAACTCTTCCCACTCAACAATTCCTCTTCCACTCTCTCTTCCCCCTTCCCTCCTTCACCACTTTCCACCGCAACCGCAACCGCACCCAATCGCTCTCACTCTTCTCTTTTAAAACCAGACACCGTTGCGTCAAAGCGTTATCCAACAAACAAGACCAGCTCTGGGTTAGTGAAGAAGAATTACGATTACAATTACAACAAGCAGAAGCAGCTGAAGGAGAAGAAGAAGACGAAGAAGATTCGTATTTGGACGACGATGACGACTCGTCGTTTTTGTCTCTCAGCAACAAGCCCAACCGTAACATGGCATTGCTAGACGATTACGAGACTGAAGAACTTGAGCTTGATTCCGGCCCCGACCACCGTAGCGGTTCGTGTCCTTAGGGTTTCTTTCTAACTTCCATTTACTTTACTATCGTAGAATAGAATTAGAGTTTAGTTAATTAAAACTGCTATTATGTGAATTATGGATGTGAAACTCTAATTGTAATTATAATGTAAGAAGAAGAAAAAGGTTTGTGTTGGTTTTGGTTTACTGTTTTTGCTTTTCTGAACTTTGATGTGTCAAAATGTAATGTAATAATGTAGGATATGTGGCGTTACTTGGGAAGCCGAATGTTGGAAAAAGTACACTGGCGAACCAAATGATTGGGCAGAAGTTGTCAATAGTTACGGATAAACCTCAAACCACTAGGCATCGGATTCTGTGTATATGTTCTAGCTCCGATTATCAGGTTTTAATCTTTTTGGGGCATAGTTCCTCTGTTTTGTTTTGCTATATTGCGTGTTTGAATTCATGTTAGATTTAGGTGAACGGTAATATGTTTGGTCTCATGCCAAACAATTGATTCTAGTTCTAGAATTGAATTTGAATTGATGTAAATTTGGGTAAGCTTTACTTTTAATAAATATAAATAGCTTAATTCCAAAATCAGTTTTATAAAATCAAAATCAAATTTTCAAATTCTCACATAATTTGGGGGATATTGTTGAATTGATGATTGATTTTATTCTGGAACTTATGTGATCTTCATAACATTCTGCTCAATGTTGTTCACGTTTCAAAAATGCTATTGGCGTATCATTGTAGGAACTTCAATTTTTAATGATATCATGAACTACAAAAGAGACATTCAATTGAATTCTTAGGCTCTTAGCTTTTCCGTTGAATGCAAGCTTTCCTGGCTATTTATAATCCTCGTTTTGGATTAACTAACGAGTAACAACATAGTTGTCTTAGATTCTTAATGCTTTTGTAGCGATGAATGATCTCTCATTGGTATTTCACTTGAAAATATGTGTAGTTAGATGAGTTGGGGTGGGGTAATTCAAATTGATAAATAGTTCTGTTTTAACACTCTACAAATTCATAATTTCTATTGCTCACAGGGTAAGAGTATTAGTTATCATGAGTAATATTACTACTGAATTTGCAAATTTAATGGATGTACAGTAGAATCATATATTTCCATTTTACCGACTTTTGGATCTCTTGCAGATGATACTTTATGACACACCTGGTGTTCTACAGAAGGAGGTCCACATGTTAGACTCAATGATGATGAACAATGTTCGCAGCGCTGCAGTTAATGCTGACTGTGTATTGGTTCTTGTTGATGCTCGTAAAGCTCCTGAAAAAGTATGGATCTTCCTTTACAAAATTGCTTTAGGTTTTTTCCTTTCCTGTTTTTCCAAATTGCTTCCTATCTCTAGATTGATGGACTGTTGGAAGAAGGCACAGGAGATCTCAAAGATAAACCCCCCACTCTTCTGATTCTAAACAAGAAGGACCTTGTTAAACCTGGTGAACTTGCAAAGAAACTTGAGGTTGGAACAAAGTAATTAGAATCTATATTAGCATGTATAAGTTAATTCACTGGTTTTGGCTCAGTTTTTCCAGTGTTCTATGTCCTAATTATTTCAAATTCCTTGCAGTGGTATGAGAAATTTACTGACGTTGATGAGGTTATACCAGTTAGTGCCAAATATGGCCAGGGTGTTGAGGATGTAAAAGACTGGATATTGTCAAAGCTGCCCCATGGTCCAGCTTATTATCCAAAGGCATGTCAAAAGTCAGAATTTTGTTGCCCTTATTCAAATGCTCACTCTATCTTTGTCACTGTTTTATTTCACAGTTAGAGATAAAAACTGGAGCCCATTAGACCTCAAAAGAACTGTTTCTTCTGCTATTCCACACCTGACTGAAAAGAGTAAATGCTTTTGAATAGAGTTTCATTTAAACTGAAGTAAAAACTGGCTAACTATCTTAGGTTTATGTTTAAGATCATTGAAGTGAATCAAGCTGTATTTAAATGTACACGAGAGTCACAAATAGATATGCTGTTTACTTGATTTATAACAGTACCTATTAATTTTGCTTGTTGCATAACGACAATCAAATCAAACAAACAACCAAGCCTTTTCCTATGATGTGGGATCAGCTACATTGTTCATGCAATGGCATAATGTTCTCTTGTGAATCATGTTAATTTTGGTTGTTGTATAAAGATGAGATATGAAAAAATAATGTGTCATTCAGTCTTGACTGATCAAATTTGCATATAGATATTACTTCTTGAGAAGTTGCCGTATCACTTTTGCACCTTAGCATGGCATTAGCAACTGTGGTCTGCCGACACAATAAGAACCTGAATATACCCTATGTTTCTTCTGCATAGTGGTTTCTTTCATGTGCTATGCTGCCTTAATGTTGTTTTGGAATTTGCAGGATATTGTCAGTGAGCATCCAGAAAGATTTTTTGTAGCCGAAATTGTTAGAGAAAAGATTTTTTTGCAGTATCGAAATGAAATTCCATATGCATGTCAGGTAATTATGAAGTTGATATTTTGTTTATGATATGGCCACCTTCCCCTCTAAAATTGAAGGAATAACTACTTTCTCTTTGTTGATATATTTTCTTATTCCCAATTCTTTCAGGTTAATGTTGTAAACTACAAAGCTAGGCCAAATGCAAAAGAATTCATACAAGTAGAGATTTTGGTTGAGAAAAACTCACAGAAGATTATCCTTATTGGAAGAGTATGTTACCTGTACTAGAATTCTGTAGATCATTTGTGTAATTGTGGAGTTTGTTTGTACAGGACAGAGTAGCAGCAATACTGCCAATGCTATTACAGCTATTCTGGCCGGAGTTTATTTTCTTTAACACTGAATTTGATAACATTGTTACAAAAAAGAATTTTTATGTCTTGATGTTGAGCCTGGACACGATTTGCAACTGAAAGTAATCTCAATTTCCTGATATTTTGTTCATCTTTATCTGGTAAAACAATCAGAATACTGCTAAAAGATGCCCCTGCCCCCTCTCAAATGATCATCTATCTGGTGCATTCTAGAAACTGAACAATAACCACATATCTTGTGTTCAACTACTTCAGGAAGGAAAAGCTTTGAAACTGCTTGCAACAGCTGCCCGGCTTGATGTAGAAGATTTTTTACAGAAGAAAGTTTATCTCGAGGTGCCAACATAGTTCTTTCTTTCTTTGTTTTTTTTTTTTTTTTTGAAATTCTGTATTTGTGCTACTCATTCTGAATCTGAATATACATTTTACTTCTAGAATGGAATATTTACTCTAAACTGGTATCTTAACTCTGAACAGATTGAAGTGAAGGTTAGAGAAAATTGGCGACAAGATGAAAAACTTCTGAACCACTACGGTTATGGGGGTCAGATACGTGTTATATAAAGTGAAGATGCCAAAAAAGAAAATCATAAGACATCTAATATAATATGTAAGTTAAGATCCCTAGTAGACATGTCAAATGATTTTGGCTCAAACTAACCCTCTTCTATTCCTTGTAGCCATGCCAAATAATTCCTATTTGGTAAATGTGAATTAGAAGTATGTTTAGTGGAAAATTAAAGCTATGGAAGCAATTTTCACATTAGCTTCTCTTTCCTTTCCCATATCTTTCTTACATTAATTTTTGTTTTCGTTGAAATGTAGAAATGAAATCAAACAGTAATGTTACTTATACATGAATTTATTACCATCTATTCCCATCACAATACTTTTAAGGAAAAACACTTGTTAGGGTTTCAGTATAAACAGAAAGCATATAAACTGCGTTACTCAGTTGAAAATTGAAATTGTATGATGATTGATAGGGAATACCAGATGCGTACTATTATCCATACTATTAAGAACTTATTTAATATTAGTATGCAATGAGTCTCTGACACTGGGTATGTTAGTTTATTAAGAACTTCACTGAAACAAAGAAGAAAAATGAACTTGTACTGCAAGACATCGTTTGGTTGCTCTACTTAATTGGGTATAAAATCCGAAATTGTGTCCTTTCCTACTAAACAACAAATTCTTTCTGTTAGTAGTACTAAACAGAGAAACACAAACATCCTTACTTTATAAATTGTAAAATGAAAAAAAAAAAAAATACAGAATGAGGTGGGGAAAAATTCTTTACTCAAGTATAACTTAAATTGATGTATATACTTTTCAAAAATAAAATGAAATTGATGTATATATTTTGTGTATCTGTCTCATACTTTTTTTTTTTTTTTTATTGTATTTTTAACCTCATTACAAAGAGACAGAACGGGCTATAAATAACCCCATGACATCCTTAAGAAGGAAAAAAAAAGAGAAAAAGAACACAGACTAGGTAGTTTATTAGACAATGTAATCCTAATTTTTAATTAGAATTTTTATATTTGTTTTGTATATATTGTGATTATAAAATGTCCCAAAAACTTATAGAAATTTACCTTATCATTAATATCATTTGATAATAAGGTGAAATCTTATTGAATGTTTGTCTAGATGTGTCAAAAGTAATGGTACACAGTGAATTATATAACTCTTGTTTTTTTACTTTTATGATAAGTGATAACCTTTTTTAAGCAAAAAAATATAGTGTAATGTTTTTTATTAATATTTGAGGAAGGTTAGTATAATATATTATAAGAAGTTTCAGCAAAATACTTTTTTAAAAAAAATAATTAAGAACATTAATGTAGAGTAGGAAAAAGAAATGCATTAAAAGAAATTTAATGAAATTTTAGGAAATATCAATGTAATTTATTTTAATGAAGTAGTAAGTGTATATAAAGTATGTATTCTTTTTCCAACATGCTTTCTTGATAAAGATAAGACTCGAATGCTAAGCAATTTAATTAAATAATACACATCGTTATTATTTATTACTATCATTATTGATAGTAAAAATATTAAAATGATAGTATATATAAACTAAATTCTATTTTCATTGTAAAATTGTAGTGTGTAGCATAATTTTTTTCCAGGTAATTTTAAGAAAGTACCCTTAGATATGCTATTGTACATAAAATAATCACGGGCTTAACTAGTTATACTTGAAACTAGACTAGGCTTTAGTCTCTACTCTTGAAAGTAGGCTTTAACTTTTATCAGTCCTATAGCCTAGCCCATCTCAAACTCTTGAACTTTGAGGCTCACATTGCTATGTGGCTCATATAATTAAGAGTTTTTAGTGATACATATATTCATGGGCTATGGGCTATGGGCTATGGGCTATGGGCTTCACAGCTCATAACTTTGTTTTCTTGAAACTATCTTGTAGACTCGTAGTGTAGCTGTGAAACCAACAAACATGTTTTGGTTTGTGTGATAAGTGAAGAGAGAATGATGCTCCATAAGGAACAACAAGATAAGTTTAAGAACTAAAGCAACAAATAGAATATGCCCTCAAATTAACATCACGACTTTGGGTGACAATTCGTCAACATCATCCTTTTTCTCAGCCCATTTAGACCGCACCATTATTCCAATTGATACCAACGCTCCAAAATCAAATTTCATTATTATTTATTTACATTCTTAGATTTAATTATTTTTTTATTTTAATCTTTTAAATTGTAAATTAAATAATTAATATATTATATTTTCAAAGACTATATTATATATCATTTTAAAAGATTAAATTGTCAAACCACACTAAATCAGAAGATACAAAAGAAAATTTTAAAAAAACTTAAACGTGTGTCTCATCATTTTACATTCTACTTTAATTTTTAATTTAAATATTTCTATTTAATTTCATTTCATTTTATTCTCTTCTACTTTACTTAATATATCTTTAAGAATCA
This sequence comes from Hylodesmum podocarpum, assembly GCA_026586105.1. Classification (NCBI taxonomy): domain Eukaryota; kingdom Viridiplantae; phylum Streptophyta; class Magnoliopsida; order Fabales; family Fabaceae; genus Hylodesmum; species Hylodesmum podocarpum. The sequence continues at coordinate 1,097,909 of JALJEV010000736.1, read as the reverse complement.
AAACAATGATTTATTCTTATGATTTCTCCTTAACTCAAAGAAAATGTTTAACGATGAAGAAAGTTGATCATTAAATTTATACATCAATAAAGAAAATTTGATGATCAAATTCGAGTGACATTTAACGTGAGCTAAATTAAGACTGGATCAAATATGTTTAACCAAAAAAGTGAAATATCTAGTGTAGTGAGAGGGACATATAAATGTTTTAACCCCACAAAGTATCTTCTAACAACATTTACAAATATTCTTCCTTTTCCCCAGAGGCACTTTCCAGGCAAGAAAGTCGCATCAAGTTCTTAAAAGAAGCTTCTCTTTCAAGACAAAATCACTTTTTAAGATCGTTGTCTAAAGTTTCACGTAATTTTTCTTTCGTTTTTCCTTTCACTAATGCCACAACCACGAAACAATTTAATATACGTCTTGCCTAAGATTCCGGTTAAGCTCTTTTCCACCATCAATGAACCATCCCATTTCACCTTTCATCTTCCTCTTATCCATAGTCAAATCTTTTTGAGTAATAGTCAATATTAAAACCTCACAACTTTATATAATTATATACAGTATTAGTAGGAGAAAGTTATTAGTTAATCGATCATAATATATTATTATAATAAGGTTTTTAATTTTAACTCATAATATAATTTCTAAATAAAGGATTGATAACTATGGTTCCAAATCATAAAAATCTTAACTTCAATCTCTTCCTTGCTTGAAAAAAAATATCCAATATGTGATTGTGCATTTAAAGAACAATTCTCATATTTGAAATGTTTGGAACCAACTTATCAAGATGAGAATTATAACCACTAAGGCAACTCCTTTCGATCACACCTTTTTTTGGTTCTCACCTTTTTATACATACACCGACATGAAGTTTCGATAGGACAATTATCAAGTCATTAATTTCTTATTTTAAACTAGTAAATTACTGTTTTGATTTTTACCTTAAAAAAATTTTATGGATGAGGTATAAAAGTGTAATTTGTTATTATTTTAATTTGAAAGATATTTATTATTATTTTAATTTTAAATTATATTATTTATTATTATTTTAGACTTCAATTTAGAAAATTAAAATGCAAATAAAAAAATTAAATTTAGAGATAAAAATTGATAACAAATAAAGAAATTTATGAATTAAATAATAATAAATATCTCCAAGTAATTATTAATTATTGAATTATACAGTGGTTTCCCGTGTCTCAAATGCCTTAAATTAAACGATATGAACTTATCACATTTTTTTTTATCAAGCTTCTCATGTTTATCCAAGAAAACTTCATTTGAAATATAATTAAACACTAAATATGAATGAATTTGACAAATTGACGTGAATGAATTTGACAAATTGACGTAATGGTTAGATTTTCATGTACTTATTTACATTTCATGGTTCTATACAACAAAAAATTCCATATTGAATTCCTATCGTGAGTTGAAACTCTTCGAGCCAGTTATGATCACAATAACCAAAGCAAGATTAGCTTCTTTATTCGGTTGGAGAAAATTCATAATACAAAAAGAAAACCTAAGTATGAGTAACTATTTGATGAGAATTCAAACATTAGTTTATTAGGTGTTGAAGAACCAACTCCATCCAAGAACTTAGAATTATATAACGATACAATATTTTAGAATAAATAAATATTTTAGCATCTCTCAAACTCCTTTTGCAAGTTGCTGACACATGAAGTAAACAATTTTATTTCACAATTAATCAAATTAACTCACTTTTAATATATATATTTCTCTTCATATTTTATGACTAATTAACTGATTGTTTGTGTATTACAATTGTTTATATTTTTGTGAAGCAAAATAATGTACTTGATAATAGGTAGACAATTATACAATAAGATGCAAAAGGAATACACGATTGTAAATGCAGTTTTAACAAGTGACAAAATATACAGGAGAATAATATGTACACCCTAAACCCTATCCAATTCCATGGTGGAACGTCTCTTCTCTATTATTGTCCACAGTATCATCTATCTATCTCCAACAACAATGCAGACAACCCATAGATGCATAGTTAATAAAATTATTACTTTGGTTTTTTTTCTCCCAAAGTTTCATTTTTCATCTAGTAAAAATAATTTTATAAACTTTAGGTTTTTAACATCAATAGTTTAAAATTGATGTATTAAGTCTTTATAGTTTTAAACTGATCTTTTCAGTCGTTATATTTTACATTTCAATTATTTTTAAGTTCTTGTTATCTTTTTTTAGTCTTTATATTTTAAATTTTAATTTTGTTAGTATTTATTGTTGAAAGTTACGTAATAACGTCAGGACATGTTTCTAAATTATTTAATGTAACTTTAATGGAATTAAAATAATAAGTATATGAACTATAAAAACCACCTTTAAATTATAAAGAGTAAAATGAAAAATCTGTAAAAACACAGGAATTAGATGAGCAATTAATTAATTTATTTGATTTCTCTGGTTTTGGTTACACCACTTTTGTCAAGCCTACAAAGAATTCTGTATTTATTTTATTTTATTTTTTTTTATGTTACAAACACTTCATTTAGATTGGGGGAACCAAATGGGATGAAATAGGTTAAAGGAGACATGTTTGGACTATACATGAATTATTTCAACCCATGGTGTTAAAGAGAGACAAAATTCATTAGCTAAAAATGTGGCTTTCATGTTTGCCCTATTCTGAAAGTAGTGCTCAAACTCAATTTTTTTTGTCCTTACATATATTGTATTCAAAACAATCATAGAGCCTAAATGTTAATGCTATACACAACTGTATATTAGAGTTCTAAGATGTTGCATGACTCACTATGATGACAATGTCGATGGAACAAACTATTCCTTTCTTCCCACATGCATCTCCTTTTTCTGTCGAGTGTTTCTACTTTTTAGGCTCTGTTTGTGAAGGGGAAGTAGGGTGGAGGGCAAGGAAAATTCACCATTTTAAAGTGGGCCATCAGTCATCACATCACATATTTTTTATACTTAATTTTAATTGAAATATTTTTTATACTCTCTATTTTTATCCACCCAATCAAATGATCCTTGGAAAAATGTAAAAAGTGAATGCTCTTTATTATTTATTTAGGGATAATGTGCAAACGTATCTGCGTGAGAAAAAAAACTGTTTGAATATTCTTTATTATTCATTTAGGGATAATGTGCAAACGTACGTATCTGTGAAAGGAAAATATGTTTTTCTAATACACTTTGTAATCGATAGATATAATAATCAATTTTAAAAAAAACTTTTTATATCGGTTTTAACTTATTTCAACTTATATAAAATATGTTCTTTTCATCATTGATTGCAATGCAACGTACCAGTCTAAAAGGTTTGCACTTAATTACCAAATTTCGAACATATTTTCTTTTTAAAATTGGTTCTACAATTCAATTTTTGTAGTAGTGATACATATGAAGGTGGTGTCAATTATCTTTGGTATTTGGGGTGTATAAAAGACAGATCACAATGGTACCATTTAATTATTTTTCACTACCAACAACAAAAATAAGATACTGTGGACATGTTTGATTTACTTTTTACTTTTTTTAAAAGGTCAATAATTTTATAATTACGTGACTCCGAAATTAATTTCTCCTAAAAATATTAAATTTTGACAAATATTTAAGTGTTTTACAAAATAAAAATACAAAACTAATCTAGAATATTTCTTCTTCCATTTTGTTTAATGTTCTTCTCGGTGCTGAGGGGATAACCAATCAATAATATCCTTTCAAGAGTCATCTCTATTAATGTATTTAAGAAAATATAATAATTTAGTTTTAAAAATAGTAATCAAGCAATACCATAAACTTAGGTTATGTTTCACAAAATTTATACGTGGCAAGAGGGGCTACCTATAAATTTTGTGAAATATTTAGAATAATTTTTTAACTAATTTTTTAAGTATTGTAATTTTTATCTATAAATTACAACTTTTATTACCTTACTTACTTTGATTACTATATTTATTTCATACAATATATTACACAATTAATTACAATTTTTTTTATATATTACACCCACGATTAATTTGGGTTCAAAATTTAAAATTAATATCAAATATGTAGGGGCTAAAATCATTTATTAACAAATGTTCATGGACTAAAATGATCCAAATGTTGTTCAAGAATTAAAATAAAAATATTGATAAAATTTATAAATTAAAGCTAATTTAAATTTTATTTGAGAATTAAAAATAGAATATTTTAAAAAAAATTAAAGCCCAGAGATATATTTAACTACAAAATATATAAATTTCAACTGAAATTTTCAGGTAAAACATAGTCCTACTTCTAATTACAACACCAAAGTCGCTGCACATTTTCCAGCTCTGATTTCATCACGAATTGGGTGCTTCTTATGATACATTTGGTTGGAGGAAAGAAAACGTGAATAATAATATGTTTTATTTTATTTAATTAAATAGAAAATAAAAGAAAAAAAATAATAAAAATTGACTTCTAGATAAAATAATATTTTTAGAAAAATTCCGGTTCAAATTTTAAATTCACTTATGTTTTATTTTCTTTTCATTGTTTCAAAGATATTCATTCTTTCTCTTAAACCAGAATGTATTTTTGGAACCTCTCATAAATTCTTAAGGGTTAAAAGTTTGATTGAACGTCAATATCACAAAAAAAGGAAAAACGAATTGCTGGGGGCAATATTATTACCCTACCAAACATGCAACTTCTTTAAAGCATGCGTGTAAAAGAATGGGGCGAAGCCTTTAGTTCAAGGAAATTAATAAATTTTTTAAATCATAGACTTCATTAATTTTAACCTAAATTTGTTGTGTAAGTGTAAAATATAGTGATGAAAGTTCCAAAATTTGATGAAGTATTCAACAAAACTATTTAAGGGTGCCGTGGTCAAAGTCTTAGTTTCAGACATCAGCTTCAAACATTGATTGCATTTCATTAAATATTATGCAATCACCGTTTAAATTTTGAAACATCTTGTCAATCTGAACAGACATGATAGCTTCTTCACAGGAAAACACTGGAGAAAGAGTAGATACATGGATTAGCTATGGTGTAGTTTCTCAGGTGACATATCCATTTCAATACAAATTACAAAAACTAATTGCAATTTAGAATGAAACAGTTAGCTTAAAAATAAGCTAGAACATACATGAAAATCATAGAATTAATGTACTGATGTAAGATTTTTTTTGTATTTACGTGTCATTGAATGGTTATTTAATGCAAAATTAGTGTTCAATTCTTTTATGGATAAAAGTCTCTTAAATATGCAGCAATTACACGCCAAACAAAATTAGTTTTTTATTTAATGGATTGGGAAATATTTGAAGGTTTTGTTTTATGTATATTTTTTTATGGATTTCACTCTCTTATGATATTGATTAAGAAATTAAAAAGGGAAAAAATATTTAATTATGTATTTAATAAAAAAAATCTTTTTTTGATTCTTTAACTATGGTACTGGTTAATATTTACCATTTTTTATTTGAATCAAAATTATTTATAATATGATAAAAATAATTTTTCAATAGAATACATTTACGAATAAAATATAAATTCAAAAGTTTATTTAAAGAAAACTAGGCATGCATGTATATAGAGTGAATTATGTTAGTGTGAATTAATTCTAAACAAATATGTGTAATTTTCTTATAGAAAGTGGATAATTAGTGCACCAGAAAGAAGCTATTTTGAATTTGAGAAATGAAAACTTCATGTGACAAGGATTAATGTGATGTTGTGATATAACAGTAGAGAATGAAGTGATACAAGAAAGGCATAGGAAGTAGAATGCATGATCACAATGGCAGTATCACAAGGAAAAAGGAGTGAAAGTAAATATTGGAACTCATCAACGAACAAGAAACTTACAATTTTAGAGATAGGCAACAGACACTGTCAGTGTCTGGCATTTGCAGATGAACAGTAAAATAATAATCTGTAAAATTAACAGTGTATTATTACGTCTTGAATTGGACCCTCCCTTGTGCTTTCACTTGAACGCCACGTGATGCATCTAACACACGAAAGGTTCCTTTTTGCAACTTGCAAGCAGCCATTCAAATCATTTTTGCACTGCGAATGTTTAAGTTTGGTCCCTCTATTTCAAATTCATCCAATTATTTCACTGTGCTCCAGTCTCGTGATAGTAGAAATTATACACTAGCTATTACTGTTATATCACTGTTATAATTGAGGGCAGGAAATTTGAATAACGATTGAGAAATGTAAAATTAAAAGCATCTATAAATACAAATTATAATATTAATTATTTCTTTGGTAAATGTAGACAAACTTAATTAAAAATAGGATATTGATCGGTTTGAATTAATTGAGTTTATTTTAAATTAAATTAATTAAATTCAAAGATAACTACTTAGGTATTAAATTTCTGATTTGAATTTAAATTAAACTAAATCAAATGAAACATATATATTATGTATGATTTAAAATAATCATATATTTCCTATATTATTATCATTGGATTGATGTGAGTCCAGTGACTGTTAACAAAAGGAGATTCTTCTTCTTTTTAATGTTTTTGTCTCCTCTGAGTACTGGTGCCGGTGTTTTTTTCTGGTATAAATTATGTTGTTCATGTCTTGTTGTGATAAAAATTATATGAGAATTTTTTTAAAAAACATAATGTATTATTTAGAAAAAAAATAAAATCATGTGTTTATAAAATATCTTAAATCTAATTAAATCAACCTGTTGTTGGTTTAGTTCTTTTCATTAAATTATTAAAAAAATCTAAAATGTAAACCAATATTGAATTATTGAAAAAATCTAAAAATGTAAAATATTATTTATTTTAATTATTTAATATGTTGTGTAATTTAAATTTTACTAAAAAGTTTATGCTTTCATTTGAAACTAATATAACTTAACCTAACATTTTAATCTTAAAAGTTATACTTGTTTGTCACTAATTTTGAGTCCAAAATTCACTAAAGTTGACGGATCCAACAAATAAAACTAATCAATTTATGCCCTTGTACAATGTAATTGATGTTTCTCCCTAATCATATTTGATTCAGATAGTGTTTAATTACGTGTACCCTTACTTCTGTGGTAACCATGTATCCTTAATTCATTAATCATGGACAAATCTAGCACTCTTGACTAACCCTGAAGCTTAACTCATCGTGAAATTCTTGAAATTCAGTATATCATAGTATATATAATGTGATCAACTTACTAAATAGTAAGTAATTTTTTTTATCATTGAATATATGATGGATAATCTGGATGAAAAGTTACACACCAAATGACTTTTTAAAACCTTTATAATTTTAGATTCTTTTGACTATCCATACAAAATTAATAATTAAAGTTTATTCTTCTTATCCGCATACTCACAAACTAAATGATAAATTGTGAATGGATATAATTCATGAAGCAAAGAAAAAACTGAGAGAATGATTTCTGATTTGGGGCATAGATTCGCCTAATTGGAGCCAAGTGGAAAGAAGGGTCGATATATGCTTAGTTACAGTAAGTTTAGTGGTAGAGACTAGAGAATAGAGAATAGAGATAGAAGAAATCTATGACACAGAAAGCTCAAAACCAATGAAGCGTGTGGAATGTTTCAAGTTGGGCTCTGCACAACCACGTGACATGAACAAGGAAGTTCAGTTTGACTTGGTAAAAAAAAAAACAATTTTTGAATAAAATATAATAATAAATAAATAAAATAAACAGTGAGTTCTGAAAGATATCTGAAAGATATAAGTGTTGGTCTCAAGAGGCACTGAAAAATAAAAATTAACACATAACGTCATTAACTCAAAATTTAATTTAATCAATCAAATATATATATTTAATGATAATTTTCATTTTTTAAAAGGTAACACACAATGGTATTGGGAACATAATGGATATATAGTATATATGTTTGATCTTAAAAAAAAGTACAAGATGAGAATGCACAAGCTGTAACACTTGCAGTTGACACTGTCACGAAAATATTGACTCACGTGAAATGCCACATCTTATCTCAACACCCTTTACGAAGACTGATTCTTATTACTCTTTCAAATGCCCTTCACTAATTTTATCACAAAGCTGTTGAAGAATGAAATATATTCCACACCAAACAAAATTTAATGAAAAAGGAAAAACAATATTTAAGCAATAAATTAATGGACTCTAAATATATATACTTCGACCTTAATTAAGTACGAGTTTGATCTTCAGCTAGGTTAGTCACGAAGGAATCATTAAAAATAGCTGTGAATCAGCATATTATATGCTTAGTTTTTTACTGAAATAAAATACATGTAATTAATTTGATCAGTTATTAATATGTGTGATTGGTTCTTTAATCTATAACCTACATCATAATGTTCTAAAATTATATTCTTTCCTATAGTTTGTGGATATATTAAGTAAAAGGTAAATTAATGTGTAGAGATAAATATAATATCTACTTTTGAGATATTTGTTTGTAATATTAGACGTGACACGTGAAAGCTAGTAGTGCATTTTTCAAGAGAGCATAGTTTAAATCCAAACCTTTGCAGATTGGTTGGGTGGCTCCTTCGGATTTCTTTGTCTCCAACTTAACTTTCTAATTTGTCTACTTCTACTCAGAAAGATTGCGTTTTTTTTTTCCCATTAAATTAAAAATTTTAAGTCCCTTTGTATCGAAAAATAAAATTTAGTCCTTACCTTTAATATCGTGTTTCTATACCACCACTTTTAATGTCGTTTTCTATTTTAGTTTTTATATAAAATATTACGCTCTTAGTTTACTAAAAATTAGCGTATTATGTTTGACAAATATTTTTTTAATGTTTAATTTTAACAATGTTTTATATTATTTTCTATTGTTATAATTTGTTGTGTTTAGTATCATAATTTAATGACACGTAACTTTAACTTTTATACGAGGATTTAAAAAATGGTTTTACTATTTGTCGATTATTGATGCACTAATGACATGAGATCTAATAATAAAAGAAAATAAAAATTGTACTCTATGAAATATATACACAATTCGTGTTAACTTCCACGTACGTAACAAAACTCCTACATTTTGATCTTTATACTTGAGACACTTATCTTTTTCTGTTTAGTCTCAGTGTAGGAAAAATACTCTAACACCATTACAATGTTAACAGTGTGATAATTTATAATTTTATTTTTTTTTTACGTATGAACGGAATATAAATTAAATTTGAATTTAACATTTTCATTAAATAATAATGGTATGAATTTTTGTTATTAAATTTGTGTGGTAGATAAAGGAAGGATATGTAGGTGTGATGGGAGGGAGAGGAGTCTATAAAAGAGCAAGATTTGTGATGAAAGAAGGTTCACTTATGCAGAGTTTAAGACAACACAAGAACCCATACCAACTCTCCAACTTCATCTTCTTTAACTTCATCAAATCAAACCCACTTACTAATTAGTCACTACTTTCTCTTTCTCTCTTGTCTCAATGATGGAAGAGTTTCTTTTCAAAGCAGAAAAATCCAACACTATTTCAAGATACAACCTTTTCACAACTATTTCAAAAACCCTGAGACTAATCGAACTATGCATACTTTTATTGCTCTTGTCATGGCTCCTCACGCGCCTCCCCTTCGCCTTTTCACTCTCCGCCCAATTCCTCCGAAAACTCTTTGCTTTCGCCGCCAGCCCTCTCTTCGTCTTCGCCGTTTCCAACGCCATCATCGCCGCCCTCCTCGCCCAGTCCCGCCACTTCTCCGCCCACCACTCCGCCGCCGACGGACTCTACAGCGATCTCCTCAACTCTCGCAACGCGCCTCCCTCCCTACCCCACGCGCCACCTCCGCCGCCGCCGCAGGTTGCGGCGGAGTTCCACGACAAGCTGGTCATCGCCGAGACAGTTCGGGACTGTCCGCCTGCCGATGCCGGACTGGGCGCAAAATATCGCCGGAGTCAGTCGGAGAAGTGGAAGGGAGAGACCGGAAAGACGCCGCGCCGGAAACAGCTCCGGCGGACGGAGACGGAGAAGCATCGCGAAGAATTGCCTGAAAATTTGTACCCGCAGGATAAGTTAAGCAATGAGGAGTTTCAACGCACCATAGAAGCGTTCATCGCGAAACAATTGAGGTTTTTAAGGGAAGAGTCTTCCGCCATTGTTGTTCAAAATCCTTCTTAGATTTTGAAAATAATAATAATAAAAAAAAAGAGCTTAATAATCAAATATAGCGTGTTTATTTTTAGATTTGAGACGAGATTTTTCATGTTTGAATGTGATTTTCAGAAGCTAATAATTATAATTTTCACATTTCAAACGTGATTAATCTTGGTTTTCAATTAGTTTCTAAACACGCTGATTAGAAATCAATTCCCGAGGGAAAAGAATTAGAGTGATACATGGCACTACATGTTTCCCTTGTGATCCAATTGACTGCAGTGTACATTGTACAGTGTTGATATTATGATATTTTACGATCAATCGTATAAGAATGTCACAAATTAAGCTTAATTACATTTACGTGCGTGTTTTTGTTGGTTGTTATTATTATTATTATTATGTATTTGTCGAAAATAAGGTGGGGAAATGACGTGGTGGATAATAGAACCAAACATGGAACTGAAGAATATGTTCTGAGGTTACAGGTGGTATACATGTTGAAAATAATAAGGGATTTGATGGGAATTGGAATCAATGCTGATATTATTCTAGAGTTTAATGTATGTGTGTTATTAGTGAGAGGGAAACGGAACCTGTGTATATGGAAATAATTGTGTGCCGGGTTTGATTGTGGTAAAAGTAAGGGATCGGAATGGAATTGTATTCCAAATATAATGTGAATGAATGGGTGATGATGATTAATTAGTTCAAGTAGCATCTTGAAAAGCATACCAGCTACATGGTTGGTCTAGTCTAGTGTCTACTTGATTTTAAATAGTTAACATCTATTTATTTTAATGTATATATGTAGCCATACATGTTTCAATTTTGGAATGCTTAATATCTTGCATTGCCAAGTGCTTTTTATTACGGCCATGATCAAAATTTACCCAATTTTAGTCTAAATTCAGTTGGGAACAGTTTGATTGTTAGAGAATTTCAATTTTGAAAGAGATGGCACGGAAGCCATTGGACCTAATTATATAATTTCCACATAGCCAGCAATAATTCCCTCGTGTTTCGCATTCCATGCACTACATAACAAGATCACCAAGTTGGTGGTGACCCATGTTTTTTAGTTACACGACCACTTTTGTTATATATAAAATCTTTTAAGATATTTGTTTACGATATAATATTTCTAATATTTTTCAAAAAGTAAATAAAAATATATTAGATAAAAGGAATTCATAGAATAATTATAAAAGGGACAACTTCATGTTTTATGTAAGTATAGTTAGCCTCTTACAATGATATTATAGGTACTCTTCCAAATATTTAGTTTCATTGTAATTTTGATCTGGTGTGACTTTAGTTAATCTAATTTTTATTTGAACCAATTTAGTGTTCTAACCGCAAAAATAAGAGACAAATCAAAATCGCATATTTAATAGTTGAAATACGCAAATTGACTCAATTAAAACTTTGAACACTAAAATTACTTGAAAAATAAAAAAAAATACAATTAAACCTGAGTAGATATATTATTTATTATTGTTAATCCCAATTCAATGAAATATTTATTCTATTTTCTTTTCCATTAATCACATCTAAAGATAATGAGGCGGGAAGAGTATTATAAGTAGTAATCTCTTCTCTATGTTTCATTAGATAAAAATTCATCTTATATATACCAAGCTCTATGAGTGTTTTTTTTTACTCACATCGAGTATTTATATATATATGTGAGTATTTACTGCAATATAATATTTTACAGAAAAGTAAAAAAGTAGTAAAATAAAAGTTTAATTTTTCTTTTTGAAACTCAATTTTTCCTTTCACTTTTCTTTGACTTTCTCTCTATGAAAAAATATTTGCTATTTTTTATTTTCTTTCTATCAAACCAAACAGGGTTTAAACTCCAGTTATATGTAAATTGTTCAACAAGTAAATACTAAAAAAAAATGGTTACATTTTTTCTTCTTTTAATAAAATTTACTCACTTCAAACACCCATTTTCCATAACTCAGAAGCAGAGATTCTGCAAGTATCAATTCAGTCTTACTACTACCTTGCCATTATCTGCTATCAGATCATAGCTAAACCATGCAACTTGACTTAGCCTTGTTCCTAGGAAGTTATTGCAATCACTTTCATAATACAATAAAATTGATTTGATTATGTCTTGTCAATCACACAAAGTTTCTCTTCTTACCACATTGCATTCCCCCACCCCGCCCCCTCTTATTTCCCTTTTTCTTCGGCAAAAGGTTTGTCCAGTGTATAATTAACCCCAATCATTGTGAAATTATTATGTGTTGATAAATTATATTAACAAAATGTCTGTTACTTCCATAGTGTTATGCTATTTCATTAGGAAAAGACACTTTCACTTTCTGTCAAGAGATTATAATCTTGATTATAAATTTAGTTTATGTTGCCAGCCAAAACTTTCCGTTTTTCCAAAATGCCCTTTTTCTTTCTCTCCTTTTAGCCTCTTATTGGGATAGTCATGATTACTTCCACACACAATCACACTATTGTAGTGGTTCAGTGGTTAGGTTAGTTTATATAAATCCCTTCTTCTGGACCAACTTTTACTTTCATTAAATTCATGGCAGAAATAGCCAAAGTAAAAACAAATAAAAATGAAAGTGAAGTTCACGAGAAGAGACATGTCCGACACCACCACCTCCATTAGTCTTTGTTCCTAACTACTACCTTATCACCCATTTAGTTGTCATGAATTAATTTCATTCAGGGAACTTTTCACTTTGCTCTGTATCACTGAGAACAACTATTTCTTATGTTTGATATTATTTATCTTTTAGGATGTGTTAGGTAAGCAAAAAAATAAATCAAACCAACAAAATTTAAAATTTAATTAGTTAACAAGTCATTCTTAATATATTTGCAAAGGTAATTCATTGATTAAATTGTGGTCTAGAATTGAACAGAGTCATTTTTATCATTATAACTTATATTTTTATGAAATGTAAATATCTTTTGAAGAAACAATGTAAGACCAAGAGAGTACGGTGAATGGAGTTTATTTGGTGTGTGTTTGAATGATTTGTTTAGTGGTGGGTGCCAATAGACTATTGCTTTATTGAAGGCAAAGACAAAACATTAAGCATTATACAAACCTAGCAGCTACTCTTATCCATTGGTTGGAGAAAATTTTGCTAGAGAAAGTCCTTTTTTAGAATTGGAATCCACAATCATTCAGTAAAGTTGAAAAAAATAAACCTTCTATGGTCATTCGAAGGAAAGCAAAGTTGGAAGTGTTTAACGTTTAGAAGAATAATTGAGGGCCAAATGTTGTGTTTTACTCCCTTTTTCCCTCTCACATTCTTTCTTCCATTAAACTAGCTCTAACATGCTCTATTAAAGGGACCCACTTGGTTGAAAAGCTCCATATTCCCAAAGCCACTTATTTTATTAATCCACATAAAAACAGGATCAAGTCATGATTATGTTTTAATGTTGGGACAAAAGTTTGGACAAAATTTATATCAATATTGTCGACAACCATAGTCCAATCAAATTTCATATGTTAAACAGTACCAGAAATTCTCATCTTTTATTGAGTTTTTCAGTGAAATTAAGGTTCCTGAACTCATCAATAACAAAGAATTCAATATCACAATTTTTATCACACTAAAATTTTTCAAACAAATATGTGTTTTTAGTCGAGTGATGATAAAGTTGATTTATTTTTAGATGTTTTTCCATAAAATTAAGTTAATAGTAAAATTGAGTGTAATCTTTTAATCCAACCCATAAACTATTTAAAAAGTTGCAGTAATCCATAATCAATCATGGATCAATTTTAAACTCTTATTCAACCATCAAAATTTATTAAAAATTGATTATACACTTCAGATCTAATGTGAAACCAAACAATTACCATATCCTTGTGCCTAAAATTGCAAGCATATTACCCTTTCAAGTTGGTATCTCTAACAGCCACAGTTACCAATCATAGGAAGAGAAATCATTCATGTCAGAGTGCCAGGTACATATCTCTTCCCCTTGTCACCAAGAACGAAGGAAGGGTATAAGACAAAGAAAACACTGGCTTATCTTCCAGCAGTGGCACAGATCATCCAGTTATGGAAAGCTTTGGAACATGATTGTATCTGTATCAAGCACATTTTGAGTCCCAATGTGTTTTTAGTATGAGGGAACATGATAGTGTTACTGTGTCTGCAGGTGAAACCAACCCAAATGGAAAATTAATAAATAAATGAATAAATACAAACGTAAAACAAAACAAACAAGGACAAAATATCAATTATACTTGGCTGAAAAGGAAAAACTGACATGTGTACCAAACACCAAGCTCAGAAAGAAATTACCATGATCTAAGTAAGTGACAACTGACATGGGGGTTGATGGTTGATACATATATGGTCAAAATTAATTTTCACATAAAATGTTGTTACGTGGTTGGAGAGATCTCCATGATAATCATTATTATACTTTAGTTCTGTTAGCTATCATCACTGCACAAAATCAATGTTACTCATTAAATAAAAAATTAGCCCAATAAAATATTTTTTTTCTTTTCAAAAAAATTATGATCTAGGCTAAGTTGTGTGTTATCATGTCTGTAATTTCGACTCTTGGCAAAGTTACTGTAAGGCTGAGGTTCTACAATAAATAAAGTTTGTGAGAAATTTTGAATCAAATTTATTTTACAAACTAAGTTTGCAAAATGAATCCCAGTATTGCTTTTAATCGGAACTTGGTTTCAAGCCATGTGGGAAACTAAACGACATTTTGAGGGAAACCAAACAACCACTGTTTTAGAAAAAAAATAAAATTGATAAACAATTACAATTCGCAAACAATCACATAATTATATATAAATTTTAATGAGAGAGAAATATATATACTTTATATGATGAATGAGATAAAGTTGATTTTTTTACTGTGATATATATAAGTTATAAGTGATGATTCGAGCATTAGTATATTATTGCATACTCCGAACCTACAATTTGAGATTAAAGAATTCCAAGTTAATTGAAGCTTCTTATGCCGAAAAGGGAACAAAATCAGTTCTCATTGGAAACATGCAGTAGAAATATGCCTAGATTTTCACTTTCACTTTGTCTAGCAAAACTGGCAATTATTTTGAATATGATTTGAAACATTAAACTCCAAAATGCTCTATTCCATATTGTTTTTTCTTTTGGGGGGGTCCTGCTAGAACATGCACATAAATATCCCTTAAAAATCCATTATGGAAAAAATATATAATTGAAACAGTAACGTGTCCTAACTTTATGAAGTTGATGGATACGTTAGAAAGCAATATTAATAGATTGTTTTTCAATTAGTTATCATCTCTATATTTTCCTTATGTAGTACACTATTCATATTTTGGCATTTGAAATAGCAGAGTAATAATCTCACAAAATTGTCCATCTGAATAGCACAATTATAAGAGGGAAGATTATTTGGTGGCTCACTTCTCTGCTATTTCAAAGTTCAAACCAACATCAAGCAATAATTCACCACCAGCAGCTAGAAATACATTGTTCATAAAGAGAAGCTAAATGTAGTAACTACCCTAGCCTTCATGGTAAGTTAGCTAAGTTGGCTTTTCTATTCAGTGTCTCTTGCCCTTTTGTCTTTAATGCTAGGCTCATGTTCTATGGTGGGGCCTTCAACAATGCCTAAGACATTAGTATTGAAGGGCTGACACTAAAGGCAGGTTAAAGGTATCACCTATAATGAAGGGATGTTGGTTCTGTGGTGGCATGTTGGCAATTTCCCTTTCTTTACTATGTTGCAATTTGCCAGTATCACCAACCTACTACATATTTTACTTGTATATTGAAGTTTGAATTAAATTTTGCCTAATGTTCCAGTCACTTTGGCAGAACGAATTCACCCTTTACAAGGAATGTTTTATCTAAGTTTTGAAGAAAAAATAAATTAGTTCTTTAAAATAAGATAGTCGGATAATTTAATTTTTAAAAAATTAGAAGATAATCTCTTAAAAGTATTTATTATCATAATATTTCTTCATTATTTAACTATTTGTCATTTTGATTCTTAAATGTAATACCTCGTCATATTTTGTTCTCTAATATGGAATTAAAATTACAGGAAGTATTAATTAATTTCAATAATTAAAATGATAATAAATATTTTTTAAAAGATAAAATGACGTGTTGAACATTTAAAAATTATTTTATTATTTAAATGATTTGATTTTCATCCTTTAAGATATTAAAATGAGAATTCACTCCATTTTTAAACGTGGCTTCAATTTCGTTGACATTTTTGCTGATGAGCCTGGAAGTAACTAATTAAGAATGTGAACCTGCAAAATCCTAGGGGTTCTAGACTATCCTTGCTCGGACAAGAGTCTTAATTACTTGTCCCTAAACTCATGCAACAATAAAATCATTGGAGATTTAAAAAAAAAAATGTAAATCTATTGATTGAATATGAAAATGCTAGCTATGGTAGAGACAAGTTATGCGTTTAAACAATACACTATTTTGTTCATTGATTTCTCTAAAGATTTTGGATTTGGTTACTTGATAGGAGCCTAAATGTGATAGATGCATATGGATGTGGCACAGAGGGAGATTAAATTATACCCTGTACCGTATAGGCTATAAGGGTATGTTAATATCAACTTTTATAATTTGTATGCATGATTAAGTAGGCTTAAAATAATTGGGAAAGTTCCATCTCTGTTCTACAACAAATCAAGACAATGTTTTTTGTAATTTTTTTTTATATACATACACAATAGTAGTAGGTTAGGATATTGATAGAAGAGTCATATGAATCATATTTTATATTTGATAATTTTCTATCTTACCACATATTTCTTGTTTCACCATATTTCATATATGCTGTAAAATGTTGTACAAACATATTATATAAGTACCATTTTTCAGCCACAAATGTATTGGACTGCCTTCAGGTCTAAACTTGGTCCTCTCAATTTTCTAAGACCAATAACAAATGGATTGGATCTTTCATTCTAGTATGTATCTTATTGCAATTAGTTTATTATGTTAAAACGATTTTATACTAATAAATTAAACTCTTTATGGCTTCACTTTATCTTATCTCTATTTTCCTCTCCTTTTTATGTATCTAATTTATTAAAAAACATTGTATAAAAATGTGTAGAAATGTCACTGCCCCCAAACTTGTTTTTAACAGTGTTAGAATGAATTTTACATTAAATAAAAATGTTTACTTTTTATAATTTTAGAATGAAATTTATTTCTAAAAACGATTATATTCGAGTAAAAGTATAAGACGTATAAATTTTTCCTAAGAATATGAAAATTTTATACCAAGTTAACTTCCTATTTTTACATACTAAATTTTGAGATGAAAATGTCTATGCATAAATCATTTTATTTGAAAGGAAATTTTAAATAACTTAATTTTAAAAAGTCAAAATAATTAAAAAAAAATTTACAAATTTTTAACCGGAGTACCAAACAAACACAACATTTTCTTTTCAATAAGAATTTCTTTTAAACTGTTGATGCATGCAAATATATGTGGTCATAATTTTGTTTGGCCTATACAAAAAGTAGTGGGTCAAACTCATCACGGGCCTTGATTTAACTATAAGGTACCAAAAATTATAGGCCCATATTCACATTTTTTTTCTTTTCTTTACACTTCTACGTTTTTTCCTCCAAAATTTAATTTCTAGAATACAAAAGCATATTTCAAAAATTAATTTTGTAAGTAGACCTACCCTCTAAGAATTGTCTGAGTTTTCTCTGAGACTTTTTTTTTTTGTTTTAAAAATTACTCCTACATGTAATTTGTAATTTTTGAGAATGAGATGGTTTTCATATCTACTACTTTTTATCACATCTTCATGTGTTTTTCTTATTCTGTGATATAATTTTATAATCATTTATATTAATTTAAATAACTTATATTATATATTAATTTTAAAATAATCCTATTTATTCAATTTCACGTATTGACAAAATGGGGTATGGTAAGGTAAACTGGTCAATGCAACCTTTTAGTTTATTTATATTTTAAAAGAATTTAAAAACATAACTGAAACAAGTCAAAATACACTAAAATTTTGTAGGAGAATGTTAATGTAAGGGCAACGTTTGTGCATGACGTCCATACCATGAGCTCTGTATGCTTAACACATGAATTAATTGTACCATTTTTATTTTATATAATACTTTTATGAATTCAAAATGAAATCGAGGCAAAATTATATTTTGAACTCATCGTGATATCGACTGCAAATGTAAAATATCCTAAATTAAAAACCAATGTTTATGCAATGGGATACGTTAGTACACATGACGTTAATAGCAGGACCTATGCATGCTTACCACATTATATGGATTAATTGGTCGGTTAATTTATACAATTTGTTTATATATGGTTTCAATACTTGATGTTAAGACCATGAGCTCTGCAATTACCCCATCACATTTGTTAATACCATGAGCTTTGCATGCTTACGGCATCACTTGGATTAGACAAATTTATGAATAGGAGAAATTCTGTGGATACATAGGAAGAGGAGAAATTTTGTCTATATGTAGATGTTTTCAACGATTTCGGCTGTAAGGATCAATTTAGACTTTTGGGCTTCGCTAATGTTGTGAAGGTGATGATCCAAGAGTTTTCTTCTTCTTTTTTTAATTATTATTCTTTTAATATAATAAATTACCAATTTATTTCATGACTTTGTTGGACCATGGATGTTATCATATCAGTTTTTAATATTTAAAAAATATTCAAAAAATCCCTTGTTTTTATTATATCTATCAACTTTTACAATATGTTATGATATTATTCATTGATATATATAAATTTGTTATCTTTATATTTCCTAATTTTTATAATTTTTTGCCATTTTAATCCATGTTCAGGTAAAAATGATTAAAAAATATTAAGAGTGACAAACTTAATGCCACCACATCTTAAAGATAAATACTATAACAATTAACTCTAAATCATGGTTAAGATAAATACTCTTATGACTTCTGTGAGTTGTTCAAATGCATAGGCTACTACTTGGCCATTCTATATCAACACTCCTCTTAGATTGATCTTGGATGCATCACAATAGACACAAAAGGTTCTCTAAGGATAGGAAAAATTGAAATAGGAGTAGTTGTCAACTTCTTTTTTAGGGATTGAAAGTTATTCTCACACTCCTCACCCTAAACAAAATCTTAACCCTTACTAGTCGATTTGGTCAAAGGCAAAACTATTTTGAAGAAATTTTTTGATGAATCTTCATTAATATCCTACTAAACCCAAAAAAACTCTTAATCTAAAAAACAAACATAGGACTTTCCCACCCTAAAACAACTTAGATCTTAGAAGGATCTACAACTATCCCCTTTGAAATATGAACATCTCTTTATTTTAAGAAACTTACCTCATCTAATCAAAATTGATGTATAAACCATTTAACATATAGCTAGTGATCCCTAATGGTATATAACATTAGTCTAAATTGTTTAGCACGCTCTTCTCTAATCTTGGAATATATTAAGATATCATTTAATCAAACCATCCGAACGTATCTAATTTTCAGTATCCTAAATCACACATGTACACATTCTAAATAATTCGTTCTACTACGAACTAGGACATACTCTTTTAGACCTCTGAGAGTTATTTTATTAATAAATATTTTAGTTTGCATATATTATACATAATAAATCACATTTCAATTAAAACTCATTAAAAAATATATTTAAAACTCATATCAAAGAAATTTTGTCATGAAATAATTTTAACAAATTTCTTTAAAATATTATTGATATTTAATTTAAAGATAAAGATTGAAAATAGGTAGACCATTAAAAATTAAAGATAAAAGACAAGCAGTTTTAAATGATTGAGATTCCTAATTGCAAGAACAACGTGTGACATTCACATTAAAAAAAACATATAAAATATTAAGAACATCAATTTTAGATAGTAAGAATAATAAGACTAAAAATTAATTTGTGGGAATAATACTCATCATAAATAATTTTTTGAGATATGCTGCCTAATAATTATTTATATAATAATTTGTAATAATTTTTTTTTGTCTATCTATCTCCAGCATTATAAAATTCAATAAATAAATCATTGTTGCATAAAATAATTTTTCTTTATTATGCTTCACATGTAATAATTTATACTTTGTATAATAACACTTTTTATATCTATGTTTCTTTATTACTATTAGATATAATAAATAAATTGTCACGCTTGCTAAAAAATAAATTATTAATAAATTATAGTTGTGTATACCGAGAATGTCCGGACTCGGCAGAAGAATTCGGATGAACTCGGCCGAAGTCAAAAGGGGGCTATCCCATCAAAATCCAAAACGATCAGAGAAGTGACGGATGACGTGACATTTTCCCTTTAAGTAATGATGACCATCGGAACTCGAGAAATACCCACTGACCGACACGTGTGCCTCGAGTTGTGCAAAACCGGATATCAAAGGATTTTCCCCTCACTTACTCGCCGTCACCCACGGGGTATAAAAACCCTTCGAAATGATCAACTGGGGAAGTAATTCTAACTTTAAGATAATACACATATTTTTCTCTATTTTCCTCCAAAAAGAGAACATATACTGACTTAAGCATCAGAGTGTCTTTGCAGGGACATCCCCCCTTTTTGGATGTTCTGGACCAACTCGGACTTGGCAAAGAGGATCTCGCCCTTCCAATTAGCAGAGCTCGACCAAGCCCAGGACGTCGGTGGAACATTTTGGCGCCCACCGTGGGGCCCCGGTAAAATTGCCTTCCCAGGGACCACGACATACATGGTGAGAACGCGGAGTCAAGTGCAATCGCTATTAGAAGAAGTATCAATGGATCCGGCGTTGGTGGAAATGTTAAAGAACCAGATGCAAAGCACAATGGAGATTTTGAAGCAGCAAATGGAAGAAGAAATGCGTCAATGGAGGGCGAAGCAGGAGGAGGAAATAAGGAAGCTACGAGAGCTACACAGGGAGGAGATGGTGGCCCTGAAAAGGCAAAAAGTTGCCCACGACGAAGATGCCGCCGGTGATGGCGGAGAGGAAGCTGAGTCCGTGCGGAGCAGGCCGGGCCCAGAGGAGCATAAAGGTGGTGAGAAAAAGAATGATAACCACGAGGCAGAGGGACACGACCCAGAGCGACTAAGGGGAGGGAGGGATCCATCAAACCTTCCTCCCATCGAGCAGGAAATGCTTTTCCACGACACACGGATCCTTGAGAATCCGGTGTTGCAGAGGTTGACCACTTTCTACCCCTTTGTTCCAGAGATTATGAGGTGTAAACTCCTAGAAAACACTAAAGGGATCACCACCGAAAAATATGAAGGAAGAACTGATCCGACTTCACATATCAAAGCTTATCTTACCCAAGCCAGCTTAGTTTCTGATGACTTGAGGATGCACTGCCGACTATTCCCTACCACTTTGAAGGGTGTGGCCTTAGACTGGTACTATGCTTTGCCGCCCCTTTCTATAAGCTCTTTCGAATCCCTCTGCGCTAAGTTTGTGGCGAGATTTGCCGATTGCAAGCCGATCATGACGGATTCAGTTTCCCTCACAAGAGTTTGTCAAGGCCAAGGGGAACCCTTGAGAAGCTACATGACGATGTTTGCTCAGGCAAGCATGACGATTCCCGATCTTCATCCGGCCGTAGCCATGCATGCAATCAAAGCCGGATTAAGCTCAGGACCCTTCTCCAGGTCACTATTCACTGAGCCACCCCGAAATATGGATGAACTTAGGGAGCGCGCGGCTCGGTTTATTAATATGGAAGAGAACGATGAGGCTCAAATGAAAGGAAAAGAGCAACGTGGTCGATATGACCACCACTCCTCATCCATGCCAAAGGAATATTCGCCCAGAGGGAAATCCTCAGCGACGGATGGTGGACGAGGAACGGGATCGTCAAAGCATACACGGTATACGCCCTTGAATGCAAGCAGAGAAGTTGTGCTGATAGAAGCTTTTAACTTAGATTTGATCCGCCCTCCGAAGCCCTGCCCCACACCCCGTAATGCAGATGTTAAGCGCTACTGTAGCTTCCATCAAAACCATGGTCATACCACTGAGGAATGCTATAAGGTGAGAGACATTATTGAGGAGTTAATACAGTCGGGAGTCCTCTCGAAGTTTGTCAAAAGGGAAGAAGGTAGAGCAGGAGACCAGAGGGAGGAACCCTATAGAAGACGCCAGGGCTACTTTTCATATAACAACAATAGTGAGTCCCGGTCTAATAAAAAAGAAACCTCTCGGAAGAACAAGGGGCAGGAAGTCAGAGGAACCATTAATACCATATCGGGAGGGTTCGGAGGAGGAAGAAGAACATCCCGTGCCCGGAAACGTTACTTGTGAAGTGTGAATGTGGTAACCAGTGACCCCTCCCCCAGTAACTTCCCACCGATAACTTTCACCGCCGAAGACTTCTCCACAGCACACACTAACCATGATTATCCCATGGTCATTACCACTATTATTGCTAACTGGAGGGTGAAAAAGGTGTTAGTCGATCAAGGAAGCTCGACAGATATCCTTTACTGGGAGACTTTCCTGAAACTTGACCTCCCCTCTGGCATGGTAAAGGATCATGTCGAGCCCCTCGTGGGATTTGCCGGAGAAAGGGTTCACACCCGTGGATACGTCGATCTCCTCACTACTTTCGGGGACGACGAGGGAGGAAAGACCATCTCGGTCAGATATCTGCTAGTAGATGCTCGGACGTCATACAACGTTATTCTCGGCGAGGGACGTTAAATCGGGAGCTATAGTCTCAACCTTGCACCTTGCAATGAAGTTCCGACGAAGGCAAAGTGGTTACCATCAAGGCCGATCCCAAAATGGCCCGCCAGTGTTATGCTCAGAGTTTAAAGATCCAGCCATATACCTTGAAGACCACCTCGACAGGAGAAGCGTCGACCCACTGTTTAAACATAGAGTCGGAAGACTTGGATCTGGACCCTAGGTCGGATTTCCAAGAATGCCGACCAGAGCCTGCTGAAAAAACTACTCCCTTTCAGATTGGCAGCCGAGCAGGACAAGTAGTCCATATTGGGGTTACAATAGAAGAAGCGAGGCAGAAAGAGCATGGAAAAGGTGCTGCTCGACAATGCCGACTTGTTTGCATGGAGTGCTGGTGACATGCCGGGGGTAGATCCCAATTTTTTGTGCCACAAGTTGGTCATGATGCCAGGTGCTCGCCCTGTAGCCCAAAGGAAGAGAAAGCTGGGAGAAGAAAGATTGATTGCAGTTCGGCAGGAGGTGAGTAAGCTCCTGCAAGCAGGGTTCATCCGCGAAATCAGGTATACCACCTGGTTGGCTAATGTGGTGATGGTAAAAAAGGCGAGCGGAAAGTGGAGAATGTGTACTGATTACACAGACCTAAACAAGGCTTGCCCAAAGGACACCTATCCGTTACCAAGTATCGATTGTCTAGTCGATGCCACTTCGGGCAGTGGAATATTAAGTTTTCTTGATGCATACTCGGGCTACAATCAGATTCCTATGTACCCCTCAGATGAGGACAAAACGGCATTCATGTCTGACGTCCACAACTACTGCTACAAAGTCATGCCGTTCAGATTAAAGAATGTTGGGGCCACATACCAAAGGTTGATGGACCAGGTGTTTAAGGAAGAGATTGGGGAGATCATGGAAGTGTATGTCGATGATATGGTAGTAAGGTCTAGGGGGGCTAACGATCATCTAGTTAACCTTCAGAAACTGTTCAGCAAAGTGAGGCAGCATAACTTAAGGCTGAATCCTGAAAAGTGTGTTTTTGGGGTACAAGGAGGAAAATTTCTAGGGTTTTTAATTACGGCAAGAGGGATTGAGGCTAACCCTGATAAGTGCAAAGCTATTTTGAACATGAAAAGCCCGACGACCTTAAAAGAAATGCAAAGGTTGAACGGGAGCCTAGCTGCGTTGTCCCGATTCCTGCCAAGGTTGGCCGAGAAGGCCAAACCGCTGTTTAAGCTGTTGAAGCAAACCTTCAAATTTGAATGGAACTCAGAAAGTGAAAAAGCGTTCGTTGACTTGAAGTAGGTAATAGCATCTCTCCCCGTTCTGCGAAAACCCTCCCCGAAAGCCGAGTTGAGTTTATATTTGTCAGCAGCTCACTCGACAATCAGCTCGGTTCTCGCTTTTGAGGCTGATGGAAAGCAATATCCCATCTACTTCATCAGCAGAACTTTACAGCCTGCCGAGGAAAGATATCAAGTTGTGGAAAAACTCGTGTTATCACTAATCTTCTCAGCCCGACGCTTGAGACACTACTTTAGAAGCCACAAGATCACAGTCAAGACAAACTATCCACTCAGGCAGGTGCTTCAAAAACCTGACCTGGCAGGACGAATGACGGCTTGGTCCATCGAGTTATCGGAATTTGGTTTGACCTTCCAAAGTAGGGGACCTATGAAAGCCCAGTTTTTGGCTAACTTCTTGACTGAGCTCCCTCCGACCTTATCTGATCACGGCAAAGGGGAGGATCACCTATGGACACTTAGTGTGGACGGATTTTCCAACAAAAGAGGGATTGGAGCTGGAGTGATCCTCGAGGGACCCTCAAACCTAATTTTGGAGCAAGCTGTAAGATTTGAGTTCGTAACCTCAAACAACCAAGCAGAGTATGAGGCCCTTCTGGCAGGACTACGCTTAGCCTAAGAGATGGATGTGAAAAGGTTGAGGTGTCATAGTGACTCACAGCTAGTCACCGGACATGTGAACGGAACTTACCAAGCTAAAGAGCCTCTACTCGCCCAATACCTTAAGTTGGTAAGAAAGAGCATAGCTTTATTCTCCGAGTTTAGCATGGTGCATGTTCCCAGAACGGTAAATGAAAGAGCCGACGTACTATCTAAATTAGCCAGTACAAAGAAAACTGGTCAGTACTGCACTCTGATCCAAGAAACAATGGTGAGACCCTCCATTGAAGAAGTCATGTGTATCACCCAAGTGCCTCAACCTCTGTTTCCCTCCCCTTAGTATGATCAAGTTAAGACTTATTTAGAGAAGGGAGACCTACCTGAAGACGAGGCACAGGCCAAGAAGGTACGTCGTCAGGCCGCTGCTTTTACAATAATAAACGGGGAGTTATTCAAAAGAGGATTCTCGACCCCACTGCTTAAATGCCTTGATTCCCAACAAGCTGAGTATGTGCTAAGGGAGTTACATCAAGGGATATGCGGAATGCATACTAGGGGGCGAACTCTAGCACACCGAGTTTTGAGAGCAGGTTACTTTTGGCCGACCTTGAGAAAGGACGCGGGGGAGATAGTCCAGAGATGTAAGCAATGTCAGAAGCACGGACCGATCCCCCACATCCCTCAAGAACAGCTCCATGCTATGGTGTCCCCTTGGCCCTTTATGAGGTGGGGAATTGACATTCTAGGACCTTTTCCTCAAGGAAGAGGACAAGTTAAGTTTTTGATAGTGGCAATAGATTATTTCACCAAGTGGATTGAGGCGTAACCTCTCCCAAGATAACACTCAAGCAAGTGGAGAAGTTCTGCTCGGAAGAATATTGTGTGTGCCGACATGGAGTCCCGCACTCGGTCGTTATCGATAACTGGTCGCCAATTCATCGACGCTAGGTTCAAAACGTTTTTAAAAATCTCAACATTCAAGATAGGGTGACGTCGGTGGAACACCCCAAACCAATGACGGCCGCGTAGGCCAAACCGAGTCATCCTCGAGAAATTAAAGAAAAGAGTAGGAGAGGCTGGGGTGGTGGCCCGAGGAGCTTCCTGGCATCCTCTGGGGGTATCATTGCACTCCGCAAACGTCCACCAGAGAAACCCCTTATCGCCTAACCTATGGCACAGATGCAATGATACCCGTTGAGATTGGCGAGACATCGCTAATGAGAGAGCTAGCTTTAGACGTCAATCAGGAGCAGGGTTTAAGGGCAGAGCTTGATCTAGTAGGTGAAATCAGGGACATGGCTAAAATACTGAGAATGAAAGACAAATTTCAGCAACAAGAAAATATAATAGCCGGTTGAGGCCGAGAAGTTTTCACCAAGGAGATTTAGTGTGGCGCAAGGTGGGAGAAGCTCAGAAGGACAGAGAAGAAGGTAAACTCGCCTCCAATTGGGAAGGACCCTTTCGGGTGATCGAAGCATTGACAAATGGGGCGTATCGTTTAGAAACCTTGGAGGGAAGAGCTGTCCCAAGAACGTGGAACGTCACCCATTTGAAGGCCTACTACAGTTAACGTGGGTAAGATTATGAAAGAATTTTGTCTTTATACTTGGTTTGATGCATGAACGACAATGAATATTAATGAATATTATGTGCCACACACTGTTTATGTCTCGAATGTCCTTAAAAATTTCTGAGCTACAAATTATTTACTGAGCTATGAGTTATTTAAAGCTTAACCGAAGAACATATCGGTACTGTACAAAAGCTCTAAAATGAGCTCAGGAAATTATTCAAAATTAATAAAGCCGAAGAACATCCCGGTACTGTACAAAAGCTCTAAAATGAGCTCAGAAAATTATTCAAAGTCAATAAAGCTGAAGAACATCTCAGTACTGTACAAAAGCTCTAAAATGAGCTCAGAAATTATTTTAAGTTAATAAAGCCGAAGAACATCCCGATACTGTACAAAAGCTCTAAAATGAGCTCAGAAATTATTTTAAGTTAATAAAGCCGAAGAACATCCCGGTACTGTATAAAAGCTCCAAAATGAACACAGAAATTATTTAAAGTTAATAAAGCCGAAGGACATCTCGGTTTCTTACAAAAGTACTATTTACACGAGTAAGGAAGATCCTAATTATGGTGCCAACGACATTACAAAAGGAGAGGAAAAGCATTGAGAGGAGTCAAGGTAGAAATCCCCTCAAGAGGACAACCAAACCTCACTCTTCAAGCTTAGCTCCTGAATTTTTTCCTGTCGCTAGAAGCTATCAGCTTGAAAACTCCCGGTTCGTCATCCGACACCAGGGGAGCCGAGGTGTTCGGGGAAAGGGAACGGGCAGAGACATGCAAAGAAACTACCTGAAAACACCTTGACTGGTCGAGACCCGGTGGTGGAGCCGCGAAACCAGAACTTTTCATTCCATACATCATCCAACAAAAAAGATTGACCACCGATGACAACAAAAGATAGGGAAGGCCTTTTGCCCCATCCGTTAGTCCGGTATCTAACTCCAGCCGCAAAACAAACGACCCTACCCACAATGAAGAAAAAGCCATTTTACCCCATTTTCGCAAGTATGAACTATGGTTATTTCCAGCAATGAAAAGAAAACCCATGCTAGCAAAGGGAGAAAGTAACCATACTCTATTTATAGGCAAAGTTATGTGAACAAGAAACTGTTGCGTTAATTAATGAGTATCAAACTCCCAAGGCTGAACAGTCAATTCCTGGCAAACTACTATTTACGATAGCGTCAGGTCAAATCAAAGGCAGTTCACGAAACAAAAGGTGCAAGTTACAAGAAAGGAAGATAGGTAACCAACAATCAATAACAGGGAACAAATACCAATAAAGATGGAAATGCATCTCATAGCAGAAACCATTGTTGAAAGTTCGGAAGAAAAGCCCGAGGGCGAAATATTACAAACAAGTAAAAAATAATTTATTCATCAACAAGCCTTCCATCAACCACTATTTTCTTCTCGTCCAACTGAGAAATATCCACGTCGGGATGGAAGAACTTGATTTGCTCCTGAGCACGATTAAAACCATCAGAAAACGCCTCCAGACCGAGCTGCGATCGCCTAACCACCTCGGCTTCAGCATCCTCTGCCCTATCGGCTAATGTTTCATTATAATCTACCACCTCGGTCAAGGAGGCTTGAAGTTTTGCCACCTCCTCTTTTAAACTTTGGTTTTGGACATCAGAGGCCTCAAGCACCTTCTTCAAAGCATCCTCCCGGGCGAGGCTGGAGGCCACTATGGCTTGCCCATCTTCATATTTCTTGGAAATCTCCTGAACAAGTTCATCGGTGGCCTCCTTTTATTCAATAGTCATCTTCAACAACGCTCGAGATTGCTCGACCTCCAACCTTAGGACTTGGAATTGTTGGTCGGCCTCCGCCTTATTTTTGAGAAGTTCTTGTTCGGAGGACTGGAGAATACTCAGGGAGGAATGAGCTTCTTGAAGGGCTCCCTGAAGCTTCGTGTTGGAGGATTGAGCCTCATGGAGGATTCCCGAAGCCTCGCCGGAAGACCCGCTTCTTGAAGGGTTCTTTGGAGCCTCTCGTGGGCGACTCTCAGCTCAGCCAAATGACGACGAGCTTCTATACCCCCAATCATGTCGTCCCTAAAAACCAAAGAAATCCTAAGTTTCAAACCAAAAAGTAGACTTGAAAACGCAAAAGCTGAGACGATTACCGCATACCTCAGGTGGTGAAAAATTGTTATGCTTCGCAGCAACATCAAGTATGCTCCCTCTGCCGACGCGGTCGCACCAACGTAACGAATGAGCTCCGCATAGTACGAAGAGGGAAGACCCTCCTCGAAAGCGATGTCTCCCATACGCACCTCGGTACCCCACAAAGAAGGAGGACCGGGTTGGCGACATAACATGTGTTCCAGCCTAGGCGCGACAGAGGTGCACCCATCATGAAAAATTATTCCCCTAGGGGCTAACCGACCAGCACTTGTGGAAGTCTCGGGAGGAGGGCTCTCGGGGGCGGGGACAGAATCATCGGCGGTGGAGGTAAAGGTCGGCTCGATCTGAGGCGCCTCGGTGATAGGAGGAACCACAGTGAGTGGCTTGGCCCTCATAATCTCAGCTGCAGGCTGAGCGTCCTTCCGGGGACTTGTACTTCCGTCCACGGGATGAAGTTGATGACCAGGCTGAGCCCTCTCCACCTCGCCAGCTGTGGTGAAATCGAAAAGAACGATAGTGCTTGGGCGAGAAGCTTTCTTGAAGCGCTTGATAGGAGGTTTGTTTTGGGAGGGAGGAGCTTGAGTTAACTTGACACGAGAAGACCTTCCCTGATCGGCCATTAGATCTGAAATAAAGCAACAAAATCAACTAGAAAAATCTTTAATGAAAGCGGTTAAGTAAAACCTTTAGTATAACAATACCTAAGAAGTCGGCTTGAGGGTCCTCGACATCTAACAACCTCAAGACACGACGAACATCCAATGGACGATCAAGAGCCATGAGTTTCTCAACACTCTCTTTTTCTTCGGGAAGAAGGTCGCTCTCTCTCCAAGAAGTGAATTTTATAGGGCGTTCGCTCCAATATAGAGGAAAGTGAGGAATTTGTTTGTCGTCAAAAAGAATTTGCTCGCCCTTGGTACGGGGTATGGGCCTCAATCTAAAAAATTTGGTTTTGAAGATTTTAAACGACTGGTGGTATAAAGTAAATACCGACCCGAACTGGGCACCATTCAGCGAGCACAAACCGATTTTCTGACCTAACCTCAGCTGGTGAAAATAGAGGAAAACCTTGGCTGAACAGGTAATGCCAAGGAAGCTACTCAAAACTTCAAAGGCCCTTAAGAAGGCCCAACTATTAGGGTGGAGTTGGGAAGGGGTTACGTTTAGGAGCCGGAGGACTTGGCAAATAAACGCGCTCAAAGGAAAGACGACACCGAAGTCACGAAATATGTGCTCATACACATAGATGAAATCATCCCCATCGGTAGGGGGCTTCATAAAAACCCTCTCAGGGGAAAGACACAGTTCTACCTTAACGAATTTTTCTAGGCCTGGGGCGACAGGGGGAAACATATTAATCAGAGTGCCGACCTGAGCTGCCGTCAGGTCAGGAGAGTAAGAATTCATCTCAGCCGAGACCCGGCAGGAGCAGGAGGATAAACCTTCTTGGGCCTAGGGGCCCTAACTACCTTTCCCTTCTTTTGAAGAGCCATCCCCGCAAAGACTCGCTGAGCCCGCCGTCGCGGCGGCCGCCCGAGAAGAGCCTTCACCCACCCTAGCGGCGGTCGCGGCGGGGGGACTGGGAGTCCCCTCTAAAGACAAAGATCCCCCTACAGGGGATATTTCCCTAGAAACCAAAGGTCTCACCTTTGAAGAATCTGAGGAAGAAGGAAGAGACATGATAATTTACTTGGAGAAGAAGATGATTTCTGACGAAGGATAGGCTTTCCGGCAAACTTGAACCACCGCAACGGGACAAACAATGCTGGATTAGCGATCAAAAAACGAAGAAAACAGAGAGAGAAGAAGAAGAAAGCGCGACGGAGCGGGGCTAGGCTTCAAATAAGGGAAGAAAGGTCGAACGCAAACGACGCAAGGGTATTTAAAGAAAAGAATGAGGAAGACCAGCCGTTGCAAGCTGTCCCCGCCAATGGATGAGGGAAGTTTAAAAGGGGAAGAACGTTTCGTCTACCACTCACTAAAAGGCCCAGCTTATTAAGGAAGCTTTAGAGAAAAAATCCTCTTTCGAGAGGCAAAAATGCATCTCGTCTTCGGATTTTGGGGGCTTATGTGTATACCGAGAATGTCCGGACTCGGCAGAAGAACTCGGATGAACTCGGCCGAAGTCAAAAGGGGGTTGTCCCATCAAAATCCAAAACGATCAGAGAAGTGACGGATGACGTGACATTTTCCCTTTAAGTAATGATGACCATCGGAACTCGGGAAATACCCTCTGACCGACACGTGTGCCTCAAGTTGTGCAAAACCGGATATCAAGGGATTTTCCCCTCGCCTACTCGCCGTCACCCACGGGGTATAAAAACCCTTCGAAATGATCAACTGGGAAAGTAATTCTAACTTTAAGATAATACACATATTTTTCTCTATTTTCCTCCAAAAAGAGAACATATACTGACTTAAGCATCGGAGTGTCTTTGCAGGGACCTCCCTCCCTTTTGGATGTTCTGGACCAACTCGAACTTGGCAAAGAGGATCTCGCCCTTCCAATTAGCAGAGCTCGGCCAAGCCCAGGACGTCGGTGGAACAATAGTATTAATTGTTGAATAAGTAAAATTTCTTTTATTTTCTATTACATTTATAATTAATAATTATATATGTATTATATTTACTAATGTTAAAAATTTAGTTGGGGTAAGTGCCCCGCACTCTTTTGACCGAATTAGTTTCTTTTAATTCTAGTTGTATGAAACTTTCAAGAATATAATTTCTTTGAATACAGTCGAAACAAATTTTCATAATATATAACTTTTAACTCAAAAATTAATTTGCACTTTTCCTATTACATGGGATTGGATCTATGTATACCTGTTAGCTGTAACCAGAGACACTAATTCAGGAATGTATTTAAGGGGAAGTTAAAACTTTATTATTGAAAAATACTTAAATTAAATATAAATTATGTGTAACTAAATGTCTTCTACTAATGAAATTAACTAATATAAAAGAAACAATAAAAGTTAGACACTAATCATATTTTGCAAAAGAGTGATGTTTATACAACTTTTCAAGAAAATAATTACTAAAAGCATATTGTTGTTATATATTATTATATAATAATACATGTAAAACTGAAAAGAGAAGATCGGTGGCTATAATTAGAATCAATATGCTTTTGTTTTACACTCCATTGGATATCTATATTTGTATACAAACTTATTTATAATAATGACAGACAAGAAAATCAGAAACACAAACATAGTTTTAAAATGCTGAGCAATTCTGACCATTAGTTTGATCCACAACCACATATGCCTACTACTTCGTAAAGGCTACACACTACTCCATCACTTTGTGTGCCCACGACCGCAACATCTTACATTCTAATACTTTCAAATTTCATTAACTCGCAACTTAGCGTTGAATGCTTCACCAAAAAACAAAGCACAAGTGGTTAGTGAAAGAATCTTGTCCGTGGTTCCAAACATGTTTTTCAAATGGAATCTTATCTGCAAAATTATTAGACCATAGAAAAAACATGTTTTTTTTTTTAAAAAAAAAAATTTATTTTCAACCATATCATTCATCTCCTCTTATAAACAATGGTAAAATTTTGTTACATATCTCATACATACATAATGTAAATATTCTCGTCCTAATATAATTTCTTCTATCCATTAACATTCAACTTGTGAATGTCGTGATTAAAGAATTATATCTGATGATTTTAGATATAAAATAAATCGTATTAAAAAAAATGTTCATCGTGTGTGATTGAAATCCTTATCAAAATGTAATGATTGTATTGGACCACAACTACTTTGAGTCAAGATGAAAAAATAACATATTTCCTTCTTGTCAAAGATACCGTGTTCTTCTTGTTGA
The DNA here is from genome assembly GCA_026586105.1 of Hylodesmum podocarpum. Taxonomy (NCBI): domain Eukaryota; kingdom Viridiplantae; phylum Streptophyta; class Magnoliopsida; order Fabales; family Fabaceae; genus Hylodesmum; species Hylodesmum podocarpum. Next base: position 1,065,656 of record JALJEV010000736.1, on the reverse strand, counting down.
CCAGTTTTCCCCCCAAAAAAAAAACATGTTATTTTAGTACAATTATGAAAAGAGAACGATTTGTTCATGTTGATATACGTATATATTTATATGGGATCAAACGCACAGAAGCACAAAAAGCAAAAGATCATAAAGAGTGAAAAAGAGATAAATCAATTAAAGAAACAAGAATGGAAGTAGCACAGGTACTTCACATGAAAGGAGGAGTTGGAGACGCAAGCTATGCCAACAACTCCTTTGTTCAGGTATATAATATAATATATAGTATATTATGCGTGTGTGCGTGTGACATTGAAACAATCAAAATCCATGTCAATAAAATATAAAATAAAAAGACAGTAACACATTAAGGTCGTAGTTGGAGGTTGTCAAAATTAATATATAGTGTATTTAGTAAGTGAGAGGCAATACTCATTTCTTAATTATTACATAAATAGATTTTGTAAAGTTGAGTAGAGCTGAAATCCAAATTTAATGTAGTATAGAAATTAATGCGGTACAATCGATATAATACGTACTAATTATTCAGTGTCATTGGCTTTTATACAGCAAAAGGTGATTTATTTGACTAAGCCCATAAGAGAGGAAGCCATAAGAAGCATGTATTGCAACACAGTCCCTAGAAGTTTGGGAATTGCAGATTTGGGTTGCTCATCTGGACCTAACACTTTGCTTGTCGTCTCAGAAGTCATTAAGACTGTGGAGAAGCTTTGCAGAGAGCTTAACCATAAATCTCCTGAATACAAAGTGTTTTTGAATGATCTTCCTGGAAATGACTTCAACAACATATTTAAGTCACTTGATAGCTTCAAACAGAAATTGTGTGATGAAATGAAAAGTGGGGTTGGACCATGCTACTTCTCTGGGGTTCCTGGTTCTTTCTATGGCAGGGTTTTCCCAAATCAAAGTCTGCATTTTATCCATTCATCTTACAGTCTTCAATGGTTATCTAAGGTATTAATATAATTTGATTGGTTTTTTAAGGATCATTTACTATAATATGTGAAACATAAGTCGTTGAATTAATTATAATCTATCCTGTATTAAAATTTTATTGATTTTTATAATAACTATTAAACATTTGATATGGATAATATATTAATGGTTTTCTTTTGCTAATTTATTAATAGGTCCCTGAGGGCGTAAACAACAATAGAGGCAATATTTACATAGGAAGTAACAGCCCATCAAATGTTATGAGAGCATACTACGAACAATTTCAAAGAGATTTTTCTGTTTTTCTAAAGTGTCGAGCAGAGGAACTAGTTGAAGGAGGTCGTATGGTTCTCACAGTTTTGGGAAGAAGAAGTAATGATCTATATAGCAAGGAGGGTGCCTACATTATTTGGGAGCTTATGGCTGCGGCTCTCAAAGATATGGTCTCACAGGTACTGAATAATTTTTATTAACGAGCTACGGTATTAATTTGATGTCGCAGTGAACCGCAGCTAACTTACTCTATATTATATATATATATATATATATATATATATATATATATATATATATATATATATATATATTTCTCTTCATATTTTATATATATACATAATTTTATCTTTTTACATTTGTATTATAATTATCTATCAAATATATTTCCTACTATATAACTCTATTTTTCTGCCAATTTGATGTCACTAATTAAAAATTTCCGGGTCATCAATGATCAGTCACTGATATATTAATTAGTATGTATTTTTTCGTGTGAATTATTTATTACTCTAAAGTGTTCAGACTTAGATGCATTATTTATTACACAAAAGAAAGATATATGCATTAAAAATCACATCAATAGCAGTCTTTTGAAACATAACATGGCAAGATGCATGAATGTGAATGTTTATACTGTTTAGGGAGTCATAATGGAAGAGCAATTAGATACATTTAACATACCTCAATACACTCCATCGCCATTTGAAGTGAAATCGGAAGTTGTTAAAGAAGGATCATTTGCCATCAACCGTCTAGAAGTGTCAGAGGTGAATTGGAACACTCTAGATGATCAGAATGCTCTTGATGAATTTGAATATGAAAGGTCTGAATCACTTAGTGACAGTGGATATAATCTGGCTCAGTGCATGAGGGCAGTGGCAGAATCTATGCTAGCAAGCCACTTCGGTGAAACTATCATTGAAGAGGTTTTTAGCCGCTACCAAAAAATCTTAGCTGATCGTATGTCCAAGGAGAAAACTGCGTTTCTCAATGTTACCATATTATTGACTAGAAAACCATAGCCAACAAATTTAATTTGTTGTTGTTGTTGTGAGATGTTGTCGTGACTGTTTGCTTAAACCTTTGATTTTTCTTTTTCTGCCATGACCTAGCAAATTGTTGTGCAAGAAAAAAATAAATTGAACACCTAGGAGTATTGTTTGTACCTTTAGTATGTAGCCTTATCTTTTTGTTATACATGTTCAGTAATATGTGTACTTCATTTATGTCGAATAATCAATAAAATTTTGAGGTGTGTCTTGAAAGTGATATAACACCATGCTCCACATTTCAATTTTTGTGGTATTTTCAAAGTTTTTTTTTTAATTTTTAATCCATAATTTATTTCTTAATTATATTTTAAGTCCGTAAGATTAAACTGAAACCGTTAAATTTTAAATGTCGAATAAAATAAATATTAGCATTACATATAATGTTTCACAATTATGTCACAAGAGGTCGTGAAGCTACGACATGACATGCACAACGATTGCTTCATGCTCACTCTTCGGATGAGCCATCACATCATATTTTTAAGACACTTTTGATACTTGAAAAGAAATTGAAATTCATACTTTATTCTCTATAAAATTGTGGCTATAAAATTATTGTTTTCATTTTTAATTCCTAAAAAGTTAAATTTTAATTTAGTTCAAAATTATTTTCTTTATTTTACTATTTTTTAGGATATTCTTCAAAACCACTTTCATCTCATTAATATCATTACAAAATATCAATAAGCTGTTAGTAGGGAACAAAGACGAAGCTGAAACTCGAACCAGTGGCGGCCCAAACATCAGTTAGAAAGTGAGTTCAAGGTATTTCATTTTGGCTAGATTATAGATTGAGTACAAGTTATTTCAACTTCCACATTTGTCATTATTGATCAAGATTTTAATGATATTAAATCATGATATTTGTGAGATAAAAGTGAATAAAGAACGCAATAAATATGGAAAGTTAATATTTTTGTCTATGTAGAATTAAAAATATGAGTTTTTCATGTTTATTAAAATTTTTATACATTTTAAATTTAAAAAATTAAAATACAAGGATTTCAATATTCTATGATATCATTAAAATATTTCCTAGAAAAATTCGACAAAATAACCTTAATAAGTGATGTCTTTTTATTAAAAGGATCAGAGTGACTAGGCCAGGAACGATCATTTATATATATATATATATATTCGCAAGTTATAAAACTATGTATGAAAGAAAAATCAAAAAAGTTAGTGACCGACAATAAAGGATTGGATGATCAAAGTTCCGGTGTAAAAAATAAATAAAACAAAATTGATATTATACTATTTGATAATAATAAATGTTATTTTTTTAATCATTTAAATTTAATTTTTTTATATTTTAATCGTTATACTTAAAAATTTCTATCCTTTATATTTTTAAATCATATTATTTTAAAATTTTAAGTATTTTTTATTAAAATATTAATTTTATGTGATCTAAGATTTAAAACAACTAATTTAAATTGCTTGAACAATAAAAGTATTGTACGGTTTTTAATTTCATTGTCATAATGCAATTTTTTTTTAATGCACATAGTCATGACTAAGATATCATGATTCTTTTAAATTAATATTTTAAAATTTAAATAACTAATTAATATAAAACAAAAATTTGTAAGTATTTTTTATTACATTAATTTCATATTAAAATCATCGGTGATTTAAGTTTAAAATAACTAATTTAAGTAGCGATTTGTAGACATCACATTATGCATAATGAAAAAATTCTGAGGCCGACAATTTCATTGTCATAATACAATTTCACGTAAGCTATTGTCTTATAAAAGAGAGGAGACGTATAGGTCACCACAATACATTCAACCCAAGTTTCACCATGATATCGACTGCAAACATAAAGTTATTCTAAATCAAACAAACTTATTTTTGTCGTAACGTAAATTTCAATGGCCTACGGTTTGTGCATGACATCAATCCCAAATTAAAAACACATTTTTGTTGTTAAATGTAAACGCAATGGCATACGTTGCTACATGACGTTATTACCATACCTCTGCATCACATAGATTAACGGGTAATTTTTTATTTATATAATTTGTTTATATGTGATTTCAGTATATGTTAATACCATGAACAATATAACATAACATAATAATAATATAATAGAGTAATAAAAACTTACTTGTTAAAGATTATAATAAATAATTTACTAAAACAAATTAATTGTAACTTAAAAATTTGAATGAATAAGATTTCGAGTTTATATTATACTTTTTTTTAGAAGATTTGTCTTTAAATTTTAATTAATTTTCTAACTGCATCTTTATATACTTATTTCTCGAATCTTAATTAATTTTCACAATCACTTATTTCATGCTTGTATATGCTCGTATGAAAATTAAGAGCTGAAATTCGGTTATCAAATGAAGCATTGGAGAGGAACATTTTAATTTTTAATTATTAAAAATAATATTAACATTATACTAAGATAAAAAATAAAAAAGTGAGTGATATTGAAAAAGATATTAACATTATACTAAGATAAAAGATAAGAAAGTGAGTAATATTAAAAAAAGATATTAAAGTTATACTAAGATAAAAGACAAGAAAGTGAGTGATATTGAAAAAGATATTAACATTATACTAAGATAAAAGACAAGAAAGAAAGTAAGTGATATTGAAAATGATATTAATGTTATACTAAGATAAAAGATAAGAAAGTGAATGATATTGAAAAAGATATTAATGTTATATTAAGATAAAAGATAAGAAAGTAAGTGATATTAAAAAAGATATTAAAGTTATACTAAGATAAAAGATAAAGAAGTAAGTAATAAATCAATCATAAAACAATTAAATATTAATAAAATCATAATTTAATTATATGTAATTAAATATGATAAGATCATATTTAATTTTTCTCTCACAAAAATTAAAAAATGATGATTACCGCATGACATGGATTGGAATAATTTATTGGTAAGACAAAGTTCTGTAGATGTATACCTTAGGTAGGAGAAATTTTATCAAATATATGTCGACAAGTCGACAAATTTATGGGTGATGGATTTAGATCGATGTGTATAATTAGGAAAATGTTTGGTTTTCATTAAAAAGCATTTTGTTTAATTTGATGATCAATGTTCGATGTCAGCAATTATTGGGTTTAGCAACTGTACGTGAGGTTCAATTTAGTTATGTTCAATAAATACCTATATTCAAAGTTTTTTTTTTCTCAGTTACAACTGTATATGATACGAAATAATTCGACACTAAACCATACTGATACCAGATTGGATAAATGTTAAATTAAAAGATATAAAAATAAATTATTTGTTTACTAGGTTGCAATTTTAAAAGTAAAATATACTCCCTCTTCAAAAGTTGTGCACGTTATATTATACTTTTCTCTTCTGATAGATTTTATTTGTGACATTTTAAATATAGCTATTTATTGAATATCAGTATTTTTCTTCAAAATTTTCTTGCGGAAAAAATCATTATTTATTGAATATTAATTCAGCTACACGTCACTTTTTTTTTTCTTTCCGTATTTAGTTTCTGTGGCTTGAAGTAGTTAGGACCCATTTTGGATCAAATCCCCATAGTGTGTCCGTACGAGATATTTTATCTAAATGATAGCGACGAAAAGTGTTAATTTCACATAAAGATGATATAGCGACGAATAATGAGAAGAAACACTGTTTTCTGTGAAAAGAAAGACCTTGCATATATGAGCTTCGATCAAACGCATAGAAATACAAATGCAAAAGATCATTCAGTGTGAAAAAGAGATAAATTTACGAAACAAAAAATGGAAGTAGCGCAGGTACTCCACATGAATGGGGGTGTTGGAGACGCAAGCTATGCAAGCAACTCCAGTGTACAGGTATACACTTTCAACGTAAAACATTCACGTTTCAATGACATTGAATTATTCATTATAAATGTCAATAAAATCTAAAACCAAATGACAGTAACAGGTTCAATACTAATAATTGAGCTAATGCCACTCGAAGTTATAAATTAATTTTCGAAAACTTATTCATTAACTTAGAAAACTTTGAAGAATGTCTATACTAGAAAACTTTGAAGAATGTCTATATAATTTTAGCCTAGTTTAACCTGGTGTAATGAAATGAATTTTAGCCTAGTTTAACCTAGTGTCTATATAATTTTGCTTACTTATTTTTTTTACTATAAGATGATTTTATGAAAAGTTTATAAACAGGCCTACAATACAATTATTGAATACTAATTATTCAGTATCATTGGCTTTTATGCAGCAAAAGGTGATTTATTTGACAAAGCCCATAAGAGAGGAAGCCATAAGAAGCCTGTATTGCAACACAGTCCCTAGAAGTTTGGGAATTGCAGATTTGGGTTGCTCTTCTGGACCTAACACTTTGCTTGTCGTCTCAGAATTCATTAAGACTGTGGAGAAGCTTTGCAGAGAGCTTAACCATAAATCTCCTGAATACAAAGTCTTTTTGAATGATCTTCCTGGAAATGACTTCAACAACATATTTAAGTCACTTGATAGCTTCAAACAGAAACTGTGTGACGAAATGAAAATTGGGGTTGGTCCATGCTACTTCTCTGGGGTTCCTGGTTCTTTCTATGGCAGGGTTTTCCCAAATCAAAGTCTGAATTTTGTGCATTCCTCTTACAGTCTTCAATGGCTATCAAAGGTATTAATATAATTTGATTGGTTTTTTAAGGATCATTTACTATAATATATGAAACATAAGTCGTTGAATTAATTATAATCTATCATGTATTAAAATTTTAATGATTTTTATAACAACTAATAAACTTTTTATATGGATAATATATTAATGGTTTTCTTTTGCTAATTTATTAATAGGTCCCTGAGGGCGTAAACAACAATAGAGGCAATATTTACATAGGAAGTAACAGCCCATCAAATGTTGTGAGAGCATACTATGAACAATTTCAAAGAGATTTTTCTGTTTTCCTAAAGTGTCGAGCAGAGGAACTAGTTGAAGGAGGTCGTATGGTTCTCACAATTTTGGGAAGAAGAAGTAATGATCTATATAGCAAGGAGGGTGCCTATATTATTTGGGAGCTTATGGCTGCGGCTCTCAATGATATGGTCTCACAGGTACTGAATAATCCTTATATTAATGATATAGCTCTATTTTTCTGCCAATTAGATGTCACTGATTAAAAATTTCCGGATCATCAATGATCAGTCACTGATATATTAATTAGTCTATATTTTTTCGCGTGAATTATTTATCACACAAAAGTGTTCAGTCTTAGATGCATTTTTTATGACACAAAAGAAAGATATATGCATTAAAAATCACATCAATAGCAATCTTTTGAAACATAATTTGGCAAGATGCATGAGTGTGAATGTTTATACTGTTTGGTACAGGGAATCATAATGGAAGAGCAATTAGATACATTTAACATACCTCAATACACTCCATCGCCATTTGAAGTGAAAATGGAAGTTGTTAAAGAAGGATCATTTGCCATCAACCGTCTAGAAGTGTCAGAAGTGAATTGGAACACTCTAGATGATCAGAATGCTCTTGATGAATTTGAATATGAAAGGTCTGAATCACTTAGTGACAGTGGATATAATCTGGCTCAGTGCATGAGGGCAGTGGCAGAATCTATGCTAGCAAGCCACTTCGGTGAAACTATCATAGAAGAGGTTTTTAGCCGCTACCAAGAATTCTTAGCTGATCGTATGTCCAAGGAGAAAACTGCGTTTCTTAATGTTACCATATTATTGACTAGAAAACCATAGCCAACAATTTTAATTTGTTGTCGTTGTTGTGAGATGTTGTCGTGACTGTTTGCTTAAACCTTTGATTTTTCTTTTTCTGCCAACCTAGCAAATTGTTGTTGCCAGGCAAAAAATAAATTGAAAACCTAGGAGTATTGTTTATACCTTTAGTATGTAGCCTTATCTTTTTGTTATACATGTTGAGTAATATGTGTACTTCATTTATGTCGAATATTCAATAAAATTTTGAGGTGTGTCTTGAAAGTGATAGAACATCATGCTCTACATTTCAATTTTTGTGGTATTTTCAAAGTTTTTTTTTTAATTTTTAATCCATAATTTATTTCTTAATTATATTTTAAGTCCGTAGGATTAAAGTGAAACCGTTAAATTTTAAATGTCGAATAAAATAAGTATTAGCATTACATATAATATTTCACAATTATGTCACAAGAGGTCGTGAAGCTACGACATCACATGCACAACGATTGCTTCATGCACACTCACTGTTCGGATGAGCCACATCACATCATATTTTTAAGACACTTTTGATACTTGAAAAGAAGTTGAAATTCATACTTTATTCTCTATAAAATTGTTACCTTTAGTTCCTTTAAAATTATTGTTTTCATTTTTAATTCCTAAAAAGTTAAATTCAAATTTAGTTCTAAATTATTTTTTCTTTATTTTATTATTTTTTAGAATATTTTTCAATACCACTTTCATCTCACTAATATCATTACAATATATCATTAAGGTGTTAGTAGGGAACGAAGACAAAGCTGAAACTCGAACCACGAACCACGCATGGCGGCCCAAACATCAGCTTGAAAGCGAGTTATTTCAACCTCCACATTTGTCATTGTTAATCAAGATTTTAATGATATTGAATCATGATATTTGTGAGATAGAAATTAAATAAAAAAAATTGATATTATGCAAGACAAGCTCTTTTGATAATACTAATTACTAAGTGTTATTTTTTTTAATCATTTAAATTTAAATATTTTTTATTTTAATCTTTAAGCTTAAAAATTTCTATCCTCTATATTTTAAATTATATTATTTTAAATTTTTAAGTATTTTTTATTAAAATATTAATTTTATGTGATTTAAGATTTAAAATAACTAATTTAAATAGCTTGAACAATAAAGTATTGTACGGTTTATAATTTCATTGTCATCATACAAATTTTTTATTTTTTAATGCTCATAGTCATGACTAAAATATCATGATTCTTTTAAATTAATTATTTTAAAATTTAAATAACTAACATTATTAATACAAAATTAAAATTTGTAACATAAAATACTTGAAAAAATCAAAATAATATATCTTTAAAACATGAAATATGTGTTAATTCTACGTATTTAGGATAAAAAAAATGATTGTATCTTGTTAACTCTGAGTTTGTTAACTCTCTGAGTTAGTGTGTGCTTACTTTAAAATATTGTTTTGCACACTGTGATTTATGAGGGATTAATTTGAATTTTACACATAAAATAAATGATTTGGATTTAAAAGTCAAGTCACAAAGATAATTTTAAGTTTATAAATATAACTTATTATTTTGTGAAGCCACTAATTCACTACTTAGCATCATTCTTATTTATATCTTAAAAACATAACTGAGACAAGTCAAAACACAATAGGAGAATGTAAATGTAAGAGCAACGTTTGTGCATGACGTCCATACCATGAGGTTTGTATGCTTATGAATTCAAAATGAAATCGAGGCAAAAATTATATTTTGATCTCGTGATATCGACTGCAAACGTAAAATAACCTAAATTAAACACATATGTTTTTGCAATGGAATACTCCAGATAAACTCTTTTGATAAGATTAAATGTTATTTCTTTAATCATATAAATTTGAATATTTTATTTTTTTTTATCTTTAAGCTTAAACATTTCTATCTTTTATATTTTAAAAATATATCATTTTAAATTTTTAAGTATTTTTTATTATATTAATTTCATATTAAAATCATTAATGGTGATTGAAGTTTAAAATAACTAATTTAAATAGCGATTTGTAGATGTCACATTATACATAATGAAAAAAATTCTATTGCTCTATAAAAGAGAGAAGATGTATAGGTCACCACAATACATTCAACCCAAGTTTCAGGATGATATCGACTGCGAACATAAAGTCATTCTAAATTAAACAAACTTATTTTTGTCGTATAACGTAAATTTCAATGGCACACGTTTGTGCATGACATCAATCCCAAATTAAACACACATTTTTATTGTTAAGTGTAAACGCAATGACATACGTTACTACATGACGTTATTACCATACCTCTGCATGACATTGATTAATTGGTAATTTTTTGTTCATATAATTTGTTTATATGTGATTTCAGTATATGACGTTAATACCATGAGTAATCGTCGTGATTACCGCATGACATGGATTAGAATAATTTATTGGTAAGACAATGTTTCGTGGAAATATACTAGTTAGGGTAGGAGAAATTTTGACACTATATGTCGACAAATTTATGGGTGATGGATTTAGATCGCTGTGTATAATTAGGAAAATGTTTGGTTTTGATTAAAAAGCATTTTGTTTAATTTGATGATCAATGTACGATGGTCAAGCAATTATTGGGTTTAGCAACTGTACGTGGGGTTCAAATTATTTATGTTCAATAAATGATAAGAAATAATTGGACACTAAACCATACTGATGCCAAATATGATTGAATAAATGTTAAATTAAAAGATATAAAAATAAATTATTTATATATTAAGTTGTAATTTTAAAAGTAAAATATACTCCCTCTTCAAAAGTTGTGCATATTATATTATACTTTTCTCTTCTGATAGATTTTATTTCTGACACTTCAAATATAGCTATTTATTGAATATCAGTATTTTTCTTCAAAATTTTCTTTCGGAAAAAATCATTTTTTATTAAATATTAATTTAGCTAGAGGTCACTTTTTTTCGTATATAGTTTCCGTGGCTTGAAGTAGTTAGGACCCATTTTTGATCAAATATCAACACTGTTCGTACGAGATATTTTTATCTAAAGATGAGATAGCCACGAAAAAATGATATTTTTATCCAAATGATAGCGACGAAAAGTGTTAATTTCACCTAAAGAGGATATAGCGACAAATAATTAATGAGAAGAAACACTGTTTTCTTGTGAAAAGAAAGACCTTGCATACTTCTATAAATACGGGTGTGGTATGAGCTTCGATCAAACGCATAGAAACACAGAAGCAAAAGATTATTCAGTGTGAAAAAGAGATAAATTTAAGAAACGAAAAATGGAAGTAGCTCAGGTACTCCACATGAATGGGGGTGTTGGAGACGCAAGCTATGCAAACAACTCCAGTGTTCAGGTATATATTACACTTTCAACGTAACACAATCACGTTTCAATGACATTGAATAATTCATTATGAATGTCAATAAAATCTAAAACCAAATGACAGTAACAGGTTCAGTACGTATAGTTGAGCTGATGCCACTCGAAGTTAGAAATTAATTCTCGAAAAAATTAGTTTAAGAAAACTTTGAAATATTAACCTGGTGTAAGTTAATGAATAAATTAATTTTAATCAATAGAAAATTTTATATAATTTTACTTTCAGATTTTTTTTTTACTATAAGATGATTTTACAATACAATTATTGAATACTAATTATTCAGTGTCATTGGCTTTTATGCAGCAAAAGGTGATTTATATGACAAAGCCAATAAGAGAGGAAGCCATAAGAAGCCTGTACTGCAACACAGTTCCTAGAAGTTTGGGAATAGCAGATTTGGGTTGCTCTTCTGGACCTAACACTTTGTTTGTCGTCTCAGAAGTTATTAAGACTGTGGAGAAGCTTTGCAGAGAGCTTAACCATAAATCTCCTGAATACAAAGTGTTTTTGAATGATCTTCCTGGAAATGACTTCAACAACATATTTAAGTCACTTGATAGCTTCAAACAGAAATTGTGTGATGAAATGAAAAGTGGGGTTGGACCATGCTACTTCTCTGGGGTTCCTGGTTCTTTCTATAGCAGGGTTTTCCCAAATCAAAGTCTGCATTTTATCCATTCATCTTACAGTCTTCAATGGTTATCTAAGGTATTAATATAATTTGATTGGTTTTTTAAGGATCATTTACTATAATATGTGAAACATAAGTCGTTGAATTAATTATAATCTATCCTGTATTAAAATTTTATTGATTTTTATAATAACTATTAAACTTTTTATATGGATAATATATTAATTGTTTTTTTTTTTTGGTTAATTTATTAATAGGTTCCTGAGGGTGTAAACAACAACAGAGGCAATATTTACATAGGAAGTAACAGCCCATCAAATGTTGTGAGAGCATACTATGAACAATTCCAAACAGATTTTTCTGTTTTTCTAAAGTGTCGAGTAGAGGAACTAGTTGAAGGAGGTCGTATGGTTCTCACAATTTTGGGAAGAAGAAGCGATGATCCATCAAGCAAAGAGTGTTGCTATATTTGGGAGCTTATGGCTATGGCTCTTAATGATATGGTCTTGCAGGTACATATTCTGAATAATTCGTTTCAATCAATTACGGACTTAGAAAGTGAAAAAAAATATTTTGATATAACGGTTAACATAAACTAATTAAAAATTATGATGCTACGTACTAATCCGTCTTGGTTATAAATTAAACAAAAATTACGAGAACGTAACATGACATAATATACGAATGAGCCAGAGGACCTACCTCTTTCACGTGATTATGTACGTATGAAAATAGAAAGGAGAAAAGAGAAAAGACAAGGAAGAAAAAATGAAAAAAAACAAAAACATCGCTTTTAATCCTGTGCAATTTTGACCAGATTTAAGTTTTGCCAATCACACCAACTGCATCTTTGGATTTATTTCTGGAAACCCTAAGGTTTTTTTATAAGCTTTCTAATTGATCTAAGGATACATAGTAGACAATAATTGTTTTAACTACCATGTTTTGGCTTGTATCACACTGACCACGTTTTCTTGTACTTAAAAATAATCCCTGTACTTAAAACATTCATTGTAATAATTTGTGTACTTCAAACATTAATTGTAATTTTATTTTGGCTTTATATCACACCGACCATGTTTTTTTTCTTGTGAATATATCACATCAGACAAAAATAAAATATACAAATAAGTAACTAAATTATACTTTTAATTCCTCTACAATTCTTTATTTTAATCCTTCTATACTCTATTTTTAATTCCTTATTTTAATTTCTCAATCTTATTCATCTAATTTTCTAAAATATTTAATTTTAAGTCAACTCCTATTTATTGAACACCAATACCTTAACTATAATGTCACCAATACCTTAAAATTAAAATAGGGTCACCAAATATTTTAAAATTGGAAGACAAAAATCACAATTATATTTGGCATGTAAATTCATTTATCCACGTGCAGAAACATATAAACATATATATTTGGCATGCAATATACATAAATATGAATCTAACATTTTACTGTTTCTTTCAGGGAATCATTAAGGAGGAGCAATTGGATACTTTTAACATCCCTCAATACACTCCATCCCCAGCTGAAGTGAAACTGGAAGTCCTTAAAGAAGGATCATTTAACATCAATCGTTTAGAGGTGTCTGAAGTGACTTGGGATGCTCTTGATGACTGGAATGCTCTTGACTTTGAATCTGAAAAGTCTGAATCACTTGGTGATGGTGGATACAATGTGGCACAATGTATGAGGGCTGTGGCAGAACCTTTGCTAGTTAGCCATTTTGGTGAAGATATCATTGAAGAGGTTTTTAGCCGTTACCAAAAAATCTTGGCTGATCGTATGTCTAAGGAGAAGACTGAGTTCATCAATGTTACCATATTCTTGACTAAAAGAGCATGAGCCATAAGTTTTCATCTATATGTGGTTTCTCAAAATGGTTGTTGTTGTTGTTGCTGCGACTGTTTTCTTGCCTCTATATTGTTGCAATTCATTACTAGCTAAATGTTATGTTGTAGAAATAACTAAAAAGTGTCATGTTGTACTGTTTGTGGTAAGTTTCTTATGTATTCCATTATGTTATAAAATTATTTATGCGAGTTTATGATAATTGGTTTATTATATTTCATTTATATATATCATTCACCAAACATTGATTAATTAAACTCAACAAGAGTTTGAGTTGTCCTGAATTCACTTTTTTATTATTAAACAAAAATATTCAATAAATTAAACTAATATTCTCTTGAGTTTTATCAAATTTTTTATGATGTTCCTTCTTCTTATATATATCTTACCCTAATACTTATATATATATATATATATATATATATATATATTAAATTATCATCTTTAATTGTTTGATAAATATTTTATCTTATGTAAGGGAGATAATTAGTTTTAAGCATTTAAAAACACATTCATTATTATATACAATTTCACAAAATTATTTTATCAATTAATGGAATTATAAGAGATATTCTAACATAAAATAGACAAAAAGTTGAAATAATAACAAAGTTCTTATAAACCCCGAAAAGGGGAAAAAAAAAAAAAAAACTACAAAACATCCTTCGAAAGCTTTTTTTTTTTTTTTGTCAAACATTTAGCTATCTTTTGCTACTTTCAGACTCCTCCATGTACCATGTATGGAATGGAAATTTTCTCACGCCACTTCTTATCAATTTTAAGCTATAACCTTCCAGCGGGCAGATGCCTCGAATTAAAATATCAGTTTTGGGCCATTCTCTACACGTATTTCACATATAGGATATACATTGGGTACACGAGTCCTTCTACTTGGTTTTTCTTTTGCCAAACCATGCATCAAATGTATACGTAACATGTCCTGTGCTTATCAAGATTAATCAATGCACATGGCATAAGAAATTGGAACATGCTAACGTGAATTTAGTTTCAAAATTGTAAAAGAGAATTCTTGTATTTGACGCTTTTATGTGAAGCATGTCAGGAACAAAGAAACAGATTTTTCGGTTGAAATAGGCTGAAATCCTTTTTACATCACCACACCTACCTCTCTATTTAGAAATACACCATTTAAAATGAGGGAATAATGGTTTAAAAAGGCAAAATTGATTACTATTCGTGCTCGACTACTAAGTGTTTGACTCACAGACAATGACTAAAAACGTGTTTACTTGACTACTAATTTTTATTTGTTTTCTACCATTTCCATGATTAAAAAGATGTTTTTCAAAAATGTTGTAAACAAATCGGATTTTAAATGGGGTCTCAGAGTTCCACCCCTCACCCCTTTAGTTGTATTGACCTTTTGACTATTGTTGGTACGAGATCGAATCTCATTTGATGCATTTACACTCCGGGTGTTATATTGCCTTTATGCCAATTTCCCTTTAGATGTAATACATGAATGTCTTTAACAAAAGGATGTTTTCCTGTTTTTAATATTATTATTTAATTGATAAGTGTCAGTTTTAGATATATTATTATAATGTCTTTATTGAAATATTTATTTCATACATGTTTATATACATTGTCCATCTATTTCTTAATGTATGTCGGTCAATTTTGTATATAATTTTGATGAATTAAAAATTAACCACAATATCTTTAATTGATTGAAATTATATGTTAAATTATTTAAATAAAAATAATTATAATTAATATTTGTGATAAAAATATTTCACAGGTATTTTATTATGTTATATAATTAATTAGATGAAATATCAAATTATATTTCTTCATCTTCCCACAAAAATTAAGAAAATAGAACATAGTCTCGTAAATTTATTATAAAATTTTAAATTGTGAATTTAAATTGAATAAAATTTTAATACAAATAAGTTTTATGTCTTTAAATTTATAAATAAAACACTTTGTACATAAATAAAATATGATATTTATTCTTGCCTATGAACATGTATAATTGTTTTTTATAATTAATCAATGTATAAATATTTATAATATTAGGCGTCACATTAAAGGACAATTATAAAGTTGGGAGGAAAAGAATTATTCTTTATTTAGATTGGATGGATTACCAGTATCGTATCAGTAAAATTAGCACACACCTGATGTCATTGATTTCTATGGAAAGTGAAAGAGGTCTAATAAGGATTTTAAAGAACATTCACGATCAATCCATTACGTAAAAAATCTAACTAAAAGAAAAACTTTTCATTTCTCTTGTAATACCTAGAAAATGGTATTTAACATGATTTTAGGGTCATTGATATAATATTTATACATTAATAATGAAAAAAAGAGTTGAAAACTAATTATTAAATAAGAAAACAAAAATCGAAATCCCAGCATAAAATATCACCAACGTGGCGAGATTCAACCGACACCAACTAACTGTAATGATGGTGGGGAAGATAGCGTATCATCATCTATTGCCTGAAAGTTTAATTAATTACCACGTCTGAAGCTACAGAAGTATTTTACAATTTTAGAAATATAACAATAGTTCACTATATGTCATTTACAATTAATAATAATCATAACAGTCGAAGATGCATGCTAATTTCTCCTAAGTGAGGTTGATCGAGCTTGACAGTTAACACTTGAAGATGGGACACTCCACTACTCTCCGCGTTTTCTGCGTCGGAACCCTCGACACCAAGCTTCACGAACTCCGATTCCTCGCTGATTCACTTCGCTCCAATCTCCGTCGCTTCTCTTCCTCCAAGGTACTACTCACTATTATCCAATTCACCCAACAACAACCACTATTATTCTATTAGATCCCCAAATTGGTAACTTGTGCTATTTTGATCTCAACATATGAAACTCTCTGTTGAGCTAATTGATTAGTAGTGTAACTTGTTAGCAATCTAACACTTCCGAATTTAATTTTTATAATGTCAGTCAAAGTAATGTAAATTGTCACTGTTAGAGCACATTGTTATTATATTATGGATTCTGAAACGTATTTGGAGTTTGCTTAGTTATATTCTGATGAGAGTGAGTGACAGGTAGAGGTGGTGGTGGTTGATGTCTCCACTGGTTCAAACGCTCCAAAAAGTTTGCAAAATTTTGTTTTTGTTTCGAGGGATGATGTTGTGTCTTCCTACAACAGTGGATCCGAGGAGGCGTTGCTTCTACCGGATGATAGAGGCAAGGCAGTTGCAGTGATGAGTAAAGCATTGGAGAATTTCTTGAAGAAATCTAATGAGGATAAGAGTCTTGTTGGTGTTATTGGTGTTGGTGGTAGTGGTGGGACGTCCTTGTTGTCGTCTCCCTTCACTTCTCTCCCAATTGGGATCCCCAAGGTCATTGTATCGACCGTGGCCAGTGGTCAAACTGAACCCTATGTTGGAACCTCAGATTTGGTGTTGTTCCCTTCTGTTGTGGACGTTGCTGGCATCAATAGGGTTAGCAGGCTTATCCTGTCCAATGCTGCAGCTGCTTTTGCGGGGATGGTTGTTGGAAGAGTTCAGAGCTTAGAGGATTCTTCTCGCGTTGAAGATAAACCTACGGTTGGGATAACAATGTTTGGAGTTACTACTCCTTGTGTTAATGCTGTCCAGGATAGGTTGCATGAAGAAGGTTACGAGACCCTGGTTTTCCATGCAACTGGGGTTGGTGGCAGGGCGATGGAGAATTTGGTTAGAGAGGGGTTTATACAGGTATCTGAGACAGCTAAGTCCATGTGCATTCAATTATGACAAGTTTAGCTGATATTGTGTTTTGATTCAAGAAAATTGTTGAAGCTTTAAGCATAACTTTAATAAACTTTTTATCTGGAGTCTGGACAAATTTTCTTTAATCCTTTATGAATTGAGAATACTGCCCCTTAGTGTATTTTCTGCTGAAGCTTTCTATTAGTGTCGCTTCACCTCATGGATATTACTTGTGAGGTTTTGATAAGTTCTGGTCTTTCTGCAATTGCAGCTTCCAATGGCTTAGACTTGTGTTATAGGAGAGGTAACTGGCCTTTGAGCTAACTGTACAGCTGTCAAGGCTAAAGCACTGAACCTGACTCTCTTGAGAATATTAACTGTTCTAGGAGAGAAACTTCATTTATATCTGCACTTTTCCGACCATAACCCTAGATCATGGATCATTTGTTAGGCTTGCTACCACATTTTATTTTAGATATATGGATACATATTCTGTTTCGGGAAAGCAAACTCTTGACATTCTTTCACATAATTGTGTGATCCATCAGATGAATTGGGGTCAGCTTTTCAAAGTCCCATGTATTCTTTGTTTCATTTCAGATACTTCTTTATGTATTCCTGCCTCTTTTTGTGTTAGTCACATACAAATATTCCTTTCTTTTGTATTGTTTAGGGTGTTTTGGACATCACAACAACAGAGGTAGCAGACTACATAGTTGGAGGTGTAATGGCTTGTGACAGTTCTCGATTTGATGCCATCATAGAAAATAAAGTCCCCTTAGTCTTGAGTGTGGGAGCTTTAGACATGGTGAACTTTGGTGGAAAAGATACCTTACCACTGAAGTTTCAGCAGAGAAATATATATGAACACAATAAACAGGTGACTACTCTCTATATGATTAGGGTGTTCTGTTTTGCTTTTTGCTGGAAACCTGTCATACCTTTTTATCACTTTAAGTTCCTATAGAAGATTATGTCCGCCATTTTCTGTTTGAAATTAGCTGCATATTTCCTGCTATCTAGTGACTAGTACCAAAGCATTGTAGTTTTATAAGATCTTATGCTAGAGTTTTACAATAGCTGGAATTGACGATGTTTACCACGTGTTAAAATGGCTGAAGTTATCATTTATGCTAACATAATAAATAAATAATTTCTCTTTCCAGGTTTCACTCATGAGAACAACAGTAGATGAGAACAGAAAATTTGCTGATTTCATAGCAAATAAGCTGAAGAATTCATCATCCAAGATTCGTGTTTGCCTTCCAGAAAAGGGTGTATCTGCTTTAGATGCGCTTGGAAAGCCTTTTTATGATCCAGAGGCATCGAGTACGCTTATTCATGAATTGCAAAAGCTCATTCCGGCTAATGAAGATCGACAGGTAGTATGGTTGCTCAGTGGTATTATTTACCATAATTCTAAGCTTCAATATTGCTTGAATTATCTTTCATTTATTGATATGAGGTATTTGTCAAGTTAAAGACTTGTGTATTTTTCAGGTAAAGGTGTATCCTCATCATATTAATGACCTTGAATTCGCAAATGCGTTAGTTGATGCATTTTTAGAGATTAATGAGAAAACTAGGACAGGTTCTTCTCGTCAACAAGTAGCCAGTCCTGAATCTGTTGAACACTTTCATGAGGATCATGTTTCAAATGCATCAACCTTGGGGACCATTGTCTATACACCAAGTGATTTCCCAGATGCGAGAACAGGTTCTCATTTTGTTTGGATTAGCAATATGTTCACGAGTAATTTGCAATCAAGAATTAATTTT
Organism: Hylodesmum podocarpum; assembly: GCA_026586105.1. Classification (NCBI taxonomy): domain Eukaryota; kingdom Viridiplantae; phylum Streptophyta; class Magnoliopsida; order Fabales; family Fabaceae; genus Hylodesmum; species Hylodesmum podocarpum. Next base: position 1,046,340 of record JALJEV010000736.1, on the reverse strand, counting down.
ACAAATTTTCCACATTATCTGTGTTTTTTGTTCCTGTGAAACTTAATTTGTGCTGGTCTGAAAAATATTTATTAAAAGCCAATAGTTTCTTTTTTGTGTTAAACAGCTGTTCAATTTTCACCAAAGTAAGATATTCTCAAGAATTACTTTTGGTAGAAAATATTTTCTTTATGTCTAACTGTACAACTAACATTTTCATTTCCGCTAGCAGAAACTTTGGAGAAAACTCAACTTATACTACAGCAACTGAAACACCAGATAGATAAAGGAATTCCCATAATAGGAGGTGGTGCTGGAACTGGTATATCTGCTAAGTTTGAAGAAGTTGGAGGAGTTGATCTAATAGTACTGTACAACTCAGGGCGCTTCCGAATGGCTGGAAGAGGTTCATTAGCAGGATTATTACCTTTCGCTGATGCTAATGCTGTCGTGCTCGACATGGCCAATGAAGTTTTGCCAGTATGCCTTTATTATTTTTACTTGTTCTAAGAGACTTCAAAAGTATTTTCCAACTGCTAACTTTTATTCAAGTTCATTTTCACTCCAATGTCTGGTTTTATAGATGCTTCTAAATTTGAACATAAGCAAATTTCAAGATTCTCATTTAATGTAGGTGGTGATAAATGGTGAAAGTAAACAATGATATGTCAAATTTGATTGGTAGTCTTGAAGGACGAACACATTTTTTTAATTTTTTTCAAAACAATGTACACCACATGGGGAGTATTGAAGAGGTGAGGGGAACAGTGGGTAATTGAGGCTAAAGGTCCAACTGCTAGAGCAGAAAGCAATTTGGGTCTGGGAGTTGATTCCAAAAGTTTAATGATCTCTTTAGGAGATAATAAGCTTGTAAACTTTGTTGTTGGACTTCTCAGGTACTTATAAACTTAGAATATTATCAGTACTATAATTGTCATTGATTGACCAGAAGGTTAATGTTTGAACAGAAATGTAGTCTAAAAGACCATATATGTGCCTTGTCCTAATAGCAATTTTTTTTGGAGAGTTGCTTCATAACATAGTATTAGAGCCCCTATAACCAGGTGATCTAGATTTTCATCCATCTACCCTGTTCTTCTAATAAAAAGTTGAATTTCAACACGAGGTAGGTGCATCTTTGCTTGTCCACACTTCAAAGCCTACAAGGCTTGTATGAGATGATGTGTTAAAAATGTCACATAAAAGGCCGTTCATGCATTGCACATTCACCTAATTGCTTAAGCTTTTCGAAGAGATGATTCATGACAGTTAAGAATGTGGAAATACTACTTCTTTAGGTCAGATCAGCTAGGTATGAAGTATTAACCTTCAATGCCTATCTTGGGTGAAAATTGGTAATTTTATGTGTTTATAAAATCCCCTTGCCAGAGTAGCACTAAAACTCCTCCTCTTTCATTATGTCTAAATGATATTTTGTTTCCAGGTGGTAAAGAAGGTGCCAGTTCTCGCTGGTGTATGTGCAACTGATCCCTTCCGTCGAATGGATTACTTCCTTAGACAGGTGGAGTCTACTGGATTCTCTGGGGTACAAAATTTTCCAACAGTTGGGTTATTTGATGGTAATTTTAGACAAAATCTTGAAGAAACGGGAATGGGATATAGGTAGGTACTCGTGAAAGAAATTTTCAATAAATCATATTAGTTGTACTGTTAGACCTCTTACAACTTTATTTCATTTTCCTATTAAATTATCAGCTTGGAAGTTGAGATGATCCATAAAGCTCATAAAATGGGTTTCTTGACAACCCCATATGCATTCAATCAACATGAAGCTATTGAAATGGCTAAAGTTGGTGCTGATATTATAGTGGCCCATATGGGTCTAACTACAACAGGCTCCATAGGTGCAAAAACAGCTGTTTCACTTGAAGAAAGTGTAGTTCGAGTACAAGATATTGCAGATGCAGCTCATAGGATCAATCCCAGTGTCATCGTGTTGTGCCATGGAGGTATGCAAGTCACCTCGAAGCCCTTATGTTTGTATATTTGAGGATTAAATAAATAGTAAATTAAGTGTTCACTAGTCAATTACAATTATTATTATTTAGGCGCTTACAAAAAATTATTTATTATTATTTGGGTCTAGTGACAAAGTGCAGAATGCTTAGTAATAGATAACTGAAAGAAAGAATCTTCCTATGTCTTATGTCAGAGCCATGTATTAAATCCTTGTATGTTTTCCGTACATATTGAAAAATTTATGTCTGGCTTAAGTTGTGTATGGTCAGAGACCCAAAAGAGCGAGAAAAATAAACCAAAAGAAAAGAAAAGAAAAAGGAAAAAATTTATGGAATTGTCTTGGGTGATTTTATTGTGCGTTGTTACTTGAGTGTGTTGGTTTTCAGTGTGAGAGATCTGTTGAGATTAGTGAAGGTATTTGGTGAGTTTTTATGTAAAATTGTGCTAGGGGATGTGATATCATCTTAACCAGTTAAATTATTGTGTTTTCTGTTACCTTGTGTGCTTAATTCTATTCTGTGGGGGAATATCCGTAAGTAACATTTTTTAACTGGAAAAGGCTGAGTCTTGGTATAATTATTGAACCTCACTGCATTCACTGTTCACTGTTATTAATAGATAATGGTTTGTGTTTGCCAACTTTTAGTCCCAATTCAGAATAACGTACTGGAATGTGCAGGTCCAATATCTGGTCCAAAAGAGGCAGAATTTATATTGAAGAGAACCAAAGGAGTTCATGGGTTTTATGGGGCTTCAAGTATGGAAAGACTTCCAGTGGAGCAGGCTATTACAAATACAGTCAAAGAATACAAGTCAATTTCTTTTCATTGACGTTTTACATGTCTGTACTTTATCCATGCCAGTGTTCTGTACACTACATTGCTAATATGTCTGTTAATATTTTTCCATTACATGTTACCTACCAAACTTGTGAACATTCCAGGATTTACTGATATAAAATTTTGGAACTAATGGAGCAAAAGTAATGTTTGAAGACACTTGTTCTGGTCCTACAAAGTGCAGAGGGTGCAGTTTAAAGTGTAACTGGTAACCATTGACAAGAAATCAAGAACAGGTTATAACAAACCCTTAGTGTGGTATCCATTTATAACCCAATTATCAACACTTTTTTATTGTTGAAAGCGTACTTTTCACTTCGAGGGATCTTGATTCATAATACACATTGCCAAGCATGAGTGTGGGATCAACCATGTATCTTATGGGGGGCTTGCACAGATTGACAGATTGTTATTTATTGACTGGCTGTAAACTTGTGATTAGTTAAATGTCAAAATAGTTGGATTACATCAGCTGATCCCAATAGTTTTCAGTTGTGTTATGTGGCTTCATTAGCACTTTCCTGCTTTGTGTGGATTATTGTAGTGGGCCACTAAGAAAAGACGAGAATATCTTACCTTCCACATATATATACTTGGTTGATTCATTTAAACCATGCATAAAAAATATATATGAAGTAAAGTGGTTGGTTTCTCTCACACGCATGGTTCTAACAAACAGCTGGTTGTTCCTGTGATTTCTCCCAAAGGTTTAACAAGACACATCAACATCCACCACAAGGTAATATTACATTCAATTTATAACTTAATTTATATATTCTATGCAGTCCATAGCTTACCAATCCCTAGTAGTGTAGTAACTGGATTAATACATTTATAGATCTTCAACAGATTTGTTTCCCGTGAATCTATTTGCTCAAAATCTCATAAATCTGCAGATATTGAAAATCTATGTGCTGCTTTGTTCTTAGGCCTTCACACGGTAAAATACTTATCTTGTAAATCGCCATACCCTTCTTTTATTATGACTCTGGCATGCTTTTGCTCAAGGACTTCAAAGTTATTGGGCAACCACTCGTTAGCCTTGGTATATGTGCTTTCTTTTCTAAGCCAGTATCTAAATCATCAAGGGTCCACCTGCGGAGGAATATCATATAATTGTCGTCCATTCATACAAGAAAAGAAGAATAAAAATCTTGACATGACACAAAATACTCACGTGTAACCACCAGTGAGTCTGTGCAAAAAGACCAACATTGTGACTTTCGCCATATTGATGCCCAGGCATGTCCTTGGCCCTGATCCAAAAGGTATGAAACTGTATGGCTTTTGCATTTCCTGCAGATATGATTACGTAAAGTAATTTCTTGACACGAGAACGTGGCAAAAAACAATCGAGATAAAGAAAGCCAAAATAAATAGAAAGAAAGTTAACTACATCAAATCTTTGTGGGTTGAATTTCAACGGATCCTTGTACAAATCGGAGTCGTGATGTATATGAGTTGCATCAATGTTAACGTGCCAACCTTTCTTTATATCATACCCTGTTATTGCCACTTGTAAAATTAGTAACATAGGCATGAAGACCAATGATAAAAACCCTCCTGTTGTTAAGCTAAAGATAATGAACACAATTGTATTGGTATGTTTAAAGGAGTTGAGTAACTCACCTTCAATCGTGCAATCTTGAAGTGCAACACGAGGAAACCATAACAGGACATTGGACATTCTCAATGTTTCTTTAACTACCTGGATGAACACAGATTGATTCTTGAGATTTCAGAATTTTTGTCGTAGGTGCTTCCAGAGTACCAGTTTAGAGACAGACAAGTAATTATTTCATAGCCTGCACATCATTTCTAAAGTACAAACTCTAACCTTCAAACCGTAAAGCATTTTGTTTAGGTCTTCATGGTTAATTGAAGCTCCGTCTGGCTTCATTTTGGTTATAGATAGTTGTTCTTCCTGCAAGTTAACATAAACAGTAGTTATTTTATCTAATACCACCAGGTCCTACCCTTGAGAAAGAAAAAGGGCTTCACCCTTTCCAATTAGCATGAAAACGATGCTAATACTTATAGTTGGTAATAAGTCTTAGATGGATTTGGGTCCATAGTCTCGCTAGAATGTGTGCAGTATCTTACCCTGAGCATGTCCTGTGCTTCTCTGTTGTCATATAGAAACTTTACACTCCACATCATAGCTGCTGCTGTGGTGGTCTGTCCAGCAATTATCAATGTCAACAGATTATCAATAATCTCGGAGTCATCAAGCTTTTCACTGGCTGGGAGTGAGTGTCGCTGCAACATGGACTGAAGGAAGTCTTCTGAAGACTCTTCTCCCCTCCTACGTCTGCCAATGATCTCTTTGAAAGTCTCCATGACCCTTTTACGAGCCTGCTAGAGCTATTGTTTTTAATTCAACCGTAATCAAACTTTGTATTTGACTCATTTAAAGTAAGTAATTTCAGGATATGTTTAGGTAAATTTCTTTAGTAAGATTTTTAGGAGAAGAAAAAATAAATATTTTTTTAAAAAAAATTAAAATTAACTTCTGTATTTACAAAGTTCTAGATACTCTCCCAACTTTAAAGAATTTTTACAAATTAGTCAATGCATTAATTTTAATTTTTAGAAAAACTCATTTCATTTTTCTTCTTATTTTCTTTTCTTATAATTCCTTACAAAAAAAAAATAAATTATCTAACCAGACAGTGATAGGAAAATTAACATTTAATATTCTAATGCATTCATCATTAATTGTTATACATGGATATTTAATCAACTATCGATTTTCTCAATAACAACCTGGATTACTTTTTACTTTAGTGTTTAAAACAAGTTGTTCACTTTAGAGGAATCAGGTCTTAAAACTTCAAGCTAATAAAAACTCAAAGTTTGACTCTATACTTAAATTACTTAGTGCCCATAGATGGCGTGTAACTAACACCACTTGAAGCTAACCGTTGTAGACCATTCAAATTTAGATACATCTATTTATAGTTTGTAAGAACTTGTAAAACACAGATATATTCTTGCGAATATCACTAACCGTGATGCCTTTATAGTATCTGGTACCGGGAATCATGAGAGGAATTGATAACATGGCATCAGAGACGGCAGTGCAGTCTTTCTCGATCTGTCTTAGTAATGAATCCTCCGTAATGCTCATCAGCATATCACACATCGCATCAAATGTAACCTTTATATGCAAAGATTTCATGTTAGTTATGAGTCAGACCACATCATAGTAAATAAAACTTGAGACATGAGTTTTGTATTATATGACATAGCACTAAATTGTGTTGGCATACTTGTGATTAAAAAGTGAAAAAAAAAAAAAAAACAGTGTGCAGCATTTTTATCACTTAGGTAGCTAAGAGATTTTTATTGTCATCATCATACTAAGCATACAACATACAATATGGTAATCTTCTCATTTCAAAATTTTGAGTGTTTTAATTATATTTTAAAAAAATGGGTTTTTTATATTTCCAATATATATTTGTCCATTTTTTTCAATTATAACCCTATATGTAGTTAAAATATTAAATTAAAGTGGAGCATGGAAACTTGTTTTATAATAAATGAGGGTAATTAATTTAGTCTTAAAATCGTATAAATGAATTTTTCCTTAATATGTGTACAGAAATTTCAGACACCCAAAATTTTGAAATAGTGGGAGTAATATAAACAGTAAATGAGAAATTGTTATATGGTTTTGGACTCTTGCCTATATGTATGTAAGAGCAAACCAAAATTACAATTTATGAACGAAGAGATAATGTACTAGTTAGTCGGGATCACATGGTTTTAGATGATATAAATAATGTATACACTTAATGATTAATTGATTAATAATACAAAAAAAATATTTACCTTCATAGAGAAGTCCAAGACCTTGAAACTTTTCCCGGATTCTTGTAGCTTTTGAAGCCTTCCGCACAACATTTTGTCAAATTTGGTGACAAATGAAGATAGGGAAGCCATGGAGAATGGTTCAGCTAGAAGACGCCTTATCCTTTTGTGGCTCTCAACTGGTACACACAACAAGCTTTTTTCTCCCACAGCATCTGCCATTGATTTCACATAACCCTTGTTGAATAGCACTAAGTCATTAGAAAATATTATCTTTGCACCTTCAGGATTAGGAACAAATACGTGGATCTTCCCGAATAGCCTTGTCTTGAACCATCTCCCATTCCTACTCCAATATTATAGCAAGTTACATATGTTATAATGGTTATATTATTATGGTTCAATTTATTTTGGTCAACTACACTTTAATTTTACTTCCCTATAAACTTGATTATGGTCTAAAATTTCAGGTCTAAAAGTTGTAGAATTCATTACGACCAAGTTCATTGTATCCAAAACTCAGAAGTAATTCTTTTATAAAGTTTCGACTTATCTCGACGATGTATGCTAACTTTTAATGCAGAGTTTTATTTCATGGATGAAAAACTAAGGAAAAAGTCTTAAAAACTTACAGCACTGTATATAAATCGATGAAATACCGTTTTGTTCTCCGACTTTGTGGGGTATTATTATTATTATTGGAATACAGTCCAAGTGTAACGTAAAAAGAATAAAGTATCGAATTGGATTTTTATATACACATTGTACTTTCATTAAGAGGTTTTCTAAAATAAATAATATCTTATTAACATAACATGTGTGTGAACCTTGTCTTGGATACATGTAACACTATGAATGAATATATTTCTTGTAAAATATAATGTATTTGTACAGAGAAATTATTACCGGATCCTAAACTATTACTCGAGAGATTTGTCTAACTTCAAATAAAAAAAATTATGTTAAATAACTTAATAAAAAATGATTGGTTTAATCTTTTATGTAGTTTGAAATGATTGGTGACATTTATTGATTGAACGGATTATCTTTGATTGAGTTATCCTGAGATAAGTTAATTTGCAACAAAAGAGTTAATTATATTTAATTTTAAACACGTGTCACGTGGAAATGGATTGAAACCAAGCTGATAATAGTTGCGAGTCACCAACTAATTTCTCATTTCCTTGAATTATCATCTCTAACTTCCTTATATGTTCTAACTTTTTCTAAAGCTTATATAAAATGAGTAGAGAGTTCAGCCTAAGCATAATTTATAAACAAGTATTACTCACTAGCAAAAACTATCTGTTAATTTTCTTAATATTTCTCTTCACGAGTAAAAGCATAAAAGAACATAGTATGTTTGACCACATCAAACATGATTCTAAGTCTATGTATATATATATATTCTAAGAACAGTATATGCAGGTTGGGAAGAAAAGCACTTTGAATTTATACATATCAAATATATTTGAAGACCAAAGTAAAAGTAGTGACATACCACAATCGTCTAAGTCTGACAAAATCATAGCATCCTCTTGTACTATTTGTGGCTGAAAGAAAAGAAAAAGTTTCCCCAATAAAAGGTAATCCAAGCTTGCCAGGGATACCTCCTTCTCCATTGTTTGAAGCTCTTTTCCAAACTTTTGAAGCCAAATAAGTTACTCCTATAGTGAATAATGCAACCACGATTATGTCGTAATACTTCTGCTTCTGCACTGCCAATAGGACCTCTTCTCTCAAAAGATTCAACATCTCTTTTCAATTGTTGTTTCTTTCTCACAACAATGGCTATGAAAGAAAACCAAGTACTAAGGTAGTGACCGAGTTATGGTTTATAATTAGAAAGTCAAACATATGCGCTGTTTTATAAAATATTGGAATGAGGAGCATCTTTGAAGGATTGGTGACACAAAAGATAGAAGATTCCTGTTACAATAAGACACTCCAAAGAAGTTATTAAATAAGAGAATGGTTATTTTAAAGGTAAATTGTATAATGTGGTTGGGTTGGAACTATGGTATGTTTTTATTGTGTAAACTAACTATAAATTTTTATATTTTAACATAATTTTTTAAAAATTTATATTTATAAAACAATTCCTTAAAAGTAAAAATGGTAAAGTATTGTTAATTAAAGACATTGAAGTGAACACCTTTTTAAAAGATAATTTCAATTCAACTATATATGTTTGTTATTATATGTATAGTTTTTATTAAAAAAAAAATTATATACAGAGTTTCACAACTAAAAATGACATGGTTCATGATATATTATATTCTGTCAGCATATGCTTGTTGTCTTTCTGTTTTAAATTCTTTCAAACTTAATCACTAAAGCAATATCTCAAAATTAATTCTATCATCTCAAAAAAAAATTGTTGACACTTTTGTCTTCTACATAGACAATAAGGCATATTTTAGATTTTTTGAAAAGATAATTTGATGACATATTAAAATGGAAAAAAATGGTGGTGATAAAATATTTGAAGAGGATGAATATAGTAGTGATATAAATATTTGAGGATTTAATGGCATATAATTTTGGAAAAGTATATATACTTAACTTGACATCACTATAGCTCATTTAGTTGACTCATTTGCACTGATATGTTTCAAAAATAATTCTCTGGGAAGATCTAATTGAAATAGTGGAGTGAGATGAACTTGGATTATGATTTAACAGAGTTAGATGCTGATTGAAATGGCTTTCACTGTTCAACAGTTGTTTGAAAGCTGCTTTACATATGAAATGATACATGTTGCGCATGCCTGCCATTATAAATTAATGGAGTTGTGATTGAACTCATGTACTGAGAATGAGAATGATTCATCAAAACATTTTCAGTGAGTTCATCACACCATTGGTCTAATTAGTGGAATGATGCGTTTGCTTCTGATTTGCAACAAAATTGGGACAACCCACTTCGTCTGGTCTAAGGTTTTTCTTCATCATACCTAAAATTATATTAGTTAGTTTTTTTTTTTTTATTTTTTCTGAAAGAGAAATCAAATTGATATATGATGGAATGTTACATGGTAACTATATATGAATGCCGGCATATAATTTTAAATATTTCACCGTACACTCTAACACATTAAATATTATATTGCCATTTTTTTTGAACTTGGAATAATTATTGCAAATTAAGACTTGGTAATATTCTTTTAAAATATTAAAATTTAGGAAAAACTAGCCCATGAATTTTGTGGGTTTTTTAGTTTACTTCTAAAACTTTGTATTGGTTGGTTTTGATTCCTTCACTATTTTCATCCTTATTTTCAAAAATACCGTTAGAAAAAACAGACAATTTTTATTATTATTTGATGAATATCTACACTGATTCATTTTTTTGTCAATTTAAAACCACCACACTTAATTTAATAAAAATTAAAATCACATTTTTCCTATTCCCGTTGTTATTCCTCTTTCTCTCTCATTTTTTGTTGTCTCTTTTGACCACAACTCTGATTTTTCCCTTTAACCATTGTATGTTGCCAAAGCCAAATAGCCATACCTTTCAATCTATGAAGCGGAAGAGATTCAGGTTCAAAGCAGCAATATAGGAAAATGAAAGAGAAGAGAGAAAAGAAACTTATGAATATCAAAAAGATTGTTACTGGATATTCAGAGCAATTGATGTCAAAAAGATTGTTACTTATACTAATTTTGGGAGTGGTGGTCAATTGTTAAACCAGTCCACTGCATTTACGAAGAAAAGCTATAACTGCTTCTGTTCTTCATGTAGAAGTGATTTTGGTTTTATTTCAACCAAATCTCCCCTTCAATCAACTGACTATTTGATTCATTTCCTTTTTTCATTGAAAATTTTTATTAGGTCACGGGTATTATCATTACTATTTTATTATTGTGTGAGCTTAACCATTTTTTTTTATATATATTAATACCAATATTTTTATATCTCATATTAATAGGACATGATACCTAACTGCTAAGACTTTAGATATAAAAGATTCTTATGATAAATAGCATATGGATCCACTACAAATTCATTGCTTCATACTCATCCAAACTAGTCATCAAATTAGTTCATCAATATTTGTACTAATTGTTGTGCATAATAAGTAATATACATCTTTACACTAATAAGATATTATTTGTCTTGGACTTAACTTTTTATAGAATTTTCTTCTAGACATCCTCTAAAAGACCTCATACTAATCAAGATATTTGTGTATTTATAAATTTATGTTGTATTGTTAAATCAATATAGGATTTTAGTTGTATTTCAAACAAAATTCAATAATTAAATTAAGGAATTTATTGAGTTAAGATTTTAAAAGATCATTTTAGCATAAAAATTGTTTGTGAATTTTAAAATATTTCATAAGAATATAATGACTTATAAATTTCTCAAAAAACTTTTATGATTGACGTTTTGTAGTTAAAATGGCTTCATAACATAACTATTTATGAGATTTAAAAGGATTTTTGTAGATTTATAAAATTTGAAGAGATTTTATAAATTTTCAGGAGCTTGTATTCAATTGGGATTTTAAAGAATTTTAAAAGAATTTTTTTTAATAAAAATTCAAAAAAAGTATTGAGTTATTCGATTAAGACTTTGATGATTGTTTTAAAAAGTCACTAAAATTTCATGGTATTTAATTAAGACATTTTACAACATAAAAATAAAAATTAATATTCAAAAGTATATAAATTTTGATGAAGTGTTTGATACGATAAATTTCGTTAAACTTTTTTTTACAACATATAAATACCTCATTTATTTAACAATCTTATCCAAATTTTTAAGATTTTTTTTAAAAAAATATTCTTTTATAATATATAACTTTCTATTTAATAATCTCCACTCACATATATCATTATTATTGTCATCATCACCATATATTATTTTTATCACCATTTTCATTTATGTCATTTTTCTATTATGTTTGAATTTATATATATATAATAAATTCAAAATAATTAAAAAGAATATTACCAACATTCTTCTTTCAAATAATTAAAATTACAACTATTAACAATATATAAAATAATTATTATAATAGTTGACCAATTTTAATTATAATAACAATATTTATGATTGGATACTAATATTAAAAATATTTACAATATTATTATATTTCAATTATATTTTATCGCTACTACGATCCTCAGATATATTTTGGCTAGAATATATATTAGACTATCTAAACCCAAACAATCATTTTCAAATTAACAAATTTTGCCCATAGATTTTATCATTTATTATAATTTAATATATATTTTTTTTAATTTTCATTCGTTTCAAACAACTCACATATTGTATCGAATTTTTAAATTTTTAAATATCCATTATCCAACAAAGGCAGCAATGACTTTGAATATCAGTTCTGTGACAGTTTCTAACTGCAGAAAACTACTATTGATTTTGTCAAAACTTTTTCTTCCATAGATATTGTCGAAACTTTTTAGTATAAAAAATAAGATAATACTCATCAACAAAGCACTCTATTATTTGTGTCGTTGTGTACTCCAAGATTCCAGGATGGAACTGCTATCATATGTTTCAGCAAAAGTTATCTAATATCTGTTGTCCCATCTTCTTTTTATCCTGTTTTCTGGCCTTCCAGATGCTTTTGAATCAAAATGATCAAAGTCAAAACTCATGTACTTTATAGTTATATTTACTTTTTCTTTTTTAATTACTGATTTATAGCTTCACAGATTTTGTCATGAAATTTGTAAAAATGTCTTTTAGAAATTTATTAACTACATGACTATTCCTTTTGTATTAGATTCTAACAATACATAGATGTTTTTGATAGTAAGACTAATTGTCCACAATTTTAGATCGTGAGTCCTTTCTATTAAATATTTAAATATGAATTTTCACTTGACCAAAAATTGCTAAATAATATAAAATATATTTACCATTGGTTCAACAATTTATTATATTTCATTATCCTAATCTCGTACAATTTCAAGTATTTTAAAATTTAAAGGATTTTTATTTTTATTGACATCATTTTTATCTTGTGGTTATCTCATCATTAATAGAAAGAACAATTAAATCATACACAAGTGTACATATAATGTCATTATTATCCACTTTGACATCTCTAATTTTATCAATAAATTTATTTTTATGATTGTCCAATATCATTTTCATTATCTTCCTCTTTCTCCTCCATTCATCATAGGATGAAAAATCTCAATAGGTATGTTATAATCATATACTTTCCTAACTTCTTTATTTTTATCCAACCATATATTTTAGATTAATTGATCAAAGAACAATGAAAGAGATCTGTCAAGCAAATGAAGAACAAGGCGGAAAGTGAAGAATCAAAAAAGAAAAATCATAAAAGTCGAACCCTTTTATGAATTTACTCTCTAATTTACAATGCACGTGACCAAATATTAAAACTTGTATATAATCATCATAGAGTGATCGAAAAAATTATGATAAAAATTTAAAATTAAAATCTAGAAAACTATTGAAAATAATAAATGAAAATGCATTTTTTTTTTTCATTTGAGGATTGTAACGTGTTATAAAATATAGATTTCCAATAAAAATCTAATTACAAAATTTGCCAAGACTTACTTAGAGATAGGAACAGAACAAACGAAATGTTAGTGAGGAATAGTATCGCAAAAAGAGTTAAGGACAAAAATATTTTGGACCAACAAAAAGGTTGGGTTGTGCCCCCGAAAGATTTCATAAGCCCAAAAGACAAGCATACTACGATATGCAACATAAAAAAAAATGAGTAACTTGTTTGTGCAAGATAAAAGAAAAAAAAAAATTGAATAACCAAATCAAATAAGTACCTAACAATTTCTTGCAAGAGATATGAAGCTTACGCTACTATATATATATATATATATATAAATTGACCCTATTAACTAAGCCGAAATATTCATTTAATATGCAAAATGATTTTTAGACACTCAAACAACCAATTTGACACGCATGAGAGCAAGGGATTAAAGAAGAAAAATTCAAAGTATAATATACAATGTGAGTAGGGAAGTGAAAGAAAAGTAATGAGTATATTTATATAAAATGGTGAAGTGTTCATTTATAACTGATGTTTACAGTTGATGAGTAAAAATTTTCATAGACGAAAATATGTTAAATATTTTCGTGCTAGTATTTATTATCAATTACGGACAAGACAATGAAAAAAAATAAAATAAATGTACTTCAAATCATTTAAAGTGACATGCATATATGTTAAAAAGTGAGTTCTATCATGATTAATAAAAGATATATTTTAAAAAATGTGAAACAAAACTAGTGAGTCAACCTTGGCCTATACTCAAGAGACAGCAGCTTCGACGAAAGTGCTCCGCAGTCAACCCCGAGATTTAGTCTTCGGAGAATTTAATAGGAAATGGAATTTATAAAGAAATGCTGATATAAAAAATAAGTTAAGTTATACAGATATCCCACGTTAATGAACTAAACCTATTTTATTTTATTTGTTCCAACAAAGATAATACATATATCAAAATATAAGGTGAAGTTTATTTTGAAAAATTGTTTTCTATTTCTAATTTTTATTTTTATTTTTTAAAAATAATTTTCTGAAAATTAAAAACATAATTTTACCTCTATTCTTTAATTTGCAATGATGTGTGAAACTACATGTTCCGTTCATATATTAAAGAGAAAAATATAAATGCTTTACCTTGTTTAGCAAGTTTAGTCAGTCAAATACGTTGGGGTCATGGATAGACTCAACTCTGGATGTTTCTCCGGTTTTTCTCATTTGAAAAAACTGAACCCCCAAATGACACCGTTTCTCCAAACATATATATAAACACATCACTCCCTCTGCATTACCACCATTCACTGCAGGAATCAAAACCCCAAAAAAACAAACTATAATGTGGAATTTCTCTCACTCCACCGCGGAGTCCAACCTGGCCACCGCGAAAACCGTCCTCTCCGCCGCGGCCTCGGTAGCAGCTACCGCAGTTGTTCTCCGGTCGGTGGCGAGCGAGCTCGTGCCTGCAGAACTCCGGTCATACGTCAGCACCACAATCCACAGCGTTCTGTGGCGGTTCTCCTCCGAAGTAACGATGGTAATCGACGAATTCGACGGCCTGGTGAACAACGAAATCTACGAAGCAGCAGAAACCTACCTCGGAACAAGAATCTCTCCTTCCACTCACAGATTCAAAGTGAGCAAATCTTCCCAAACAGAAAACAACACCTCATTCAATCTCACAATGGAAAGTAACCAGTCGCTAACGGACGTATTTAACGGCGTTAACTTTAACTGGATTCTCGTTTGCCGTCAAGTGGAGTCTCGAAGCTTCCATAACCCACGTGACATGAATTCCACTTTAAGATCCCAAGTTCGCTCTTTAGAACTCACTTTTCACAAAAAGTACAAAAACATGGTCCTTCAAAACTACCTTCCTTTTATAATAACCGAAGCCAAGTCACTGAAGCAGGAAACAAAAGCGTTGAAGATTTTCACCGTTGATTATCAGAACCTGTACGGGAACCTCAATGACGCGTGGGTGGGTGTGAACTTGGACCACCCTGCCACGTTTGAGACGGTAGCGATGGAGTGTGATGTGAAGGAGTTTGTGATGAAGGATTTGGAGAGGTTTGTGAAAAGGAAAGAGTATTATAGGAAGGTTGGGAAGGCGTGGAAGAGAGGGTATTTATTGTATGGGCCACCGGGTACCGGCAAGTCCAGTTTGATTGCTGCCATGGCCAATTACTTGAAGTTTGATGTTTATGACTTGGAGCTTACTGAGTTGAGCTATAACTCGGAGCTCAGGAGGTTGTTGATTTCCATGGCTAATAGGTCCATTCTCGTTGTTGAGGATATTGATTGTACCATTGAGTTTCATGATCGCAGAGCTGACTCCGAAACCCCTCACCCTAATAATAACGACAAGCAGGTTCGTTTTTTCTATTTCCATTATGCTGGGTGAAAGTTGTTAAGTTCTGTTTGATTGTGTGGAAAATAAAAAATAAATTTTTAATTTTACCCTGTTTTATTCAGGGTAGTTACAGACAAACAGGTTTTCTTAAATTTTATATGTAACTAACTTTCATATGGATTAATATATGTTTGGTTACTTTAACTCGTAAGTGTTAGGCTTATTTTTTTTGTATGTATCTAATTAGTCTTCTTGAGGTACTCAGATTCACCTGAAAATAAAAAGACTTATTATTGATTCTTCCTACATGGTTCTGATGTTGGTGATAGTGCAGTGTAGTTGGTGATTGCCTAAAATTAGTTTTCCATGTTCATGTTACATAAATATTATTTTCAGGATTTTGCTGATAATTTGTGGTAAACTAAACAAGCAGGTGACACTATCGGGGTTGCTGAATTTCGTTGATGGGTTATGGTCAAGTTGTGGAGATGAGAGGATTATAGTATTCACAACAAACCACAAGGACAAGCTTGACCCTGCATTGCTGAGACCTGGTCGCATGGACGTTCATGTCCACATGTCCTATTGCACTCCCTCCGGTTTCAGACAGCTAGCTTCCAATTACCTTGGAATTAAGGAACATTCTCTGTTCAGAGATATTGAGGAGGCAATTCAGGAAACCCAGGTGACTCCTGCTGAAGTAGCAGAACAGCTTCTGAAGAGCACTGACGTGGAAACTAGTCTTGAACAGCTTCTAGATTTCCTGATAAAGAAGAAAGCAAGTCAGGAACTTGAGGTTAAAAAGAAGAAACAGGAGGCTATAGACAAAGAGGAACAACAGAGGAAGGAGAAGGAGATTGGTGATGGTGATAAAGGAGAGGAGGTTGATAAAGATGACACTAATGAAAAGAAAAGTATAGTTGAGTTAAACACTTGAAATTTAGATTTGATAGGCTAAGGTGAGATTAGTCACTAACTTCAAATTTTCCTTTTTGTTTGGTTCGGACTTTAGATTACTACTAAATGGGTTATCTATCAATCTTTATCATTCTTCCTAAGATTTTGAGTTACTTATTTTTCCTTTTCACTTTCTGTTTTGTTAACTCGAAGAGAGTATTGTCCCACAGTTGATGTTAAAAAGATAATTGGTGTTGCTAATCCTGGGAGTGGTGTCAATTGTTAAACCCTGTACACCATATAAATATATATATGAAAAGCTATATATGCCTTTGTTATATTTGTAGGGAGATTACTTCCCCCTTTTGTATGTATACAAGCTTACTTTTACTCACTATTTTAATGTTTTTATCTTCTTTTTTTTTTGCATTTATTTATTTATTTTTTCTTTTATCTCTTCTTTTTTGCCTTTGACATTTATTTTTTTATTTTTTCTTTCTTATATTATTACTTACTAGAGTTTAATTAGTATGTCAAAAAGAATGCAATTCATGGTCATAAGAGGAAATTACAATTAGGGAAAGTTGCTCACAATTGAATTCAAAAATTAAATTAAGGATTTAAACCAAATCTGGAAACAAGCATGACTTAAGGTTTTTGAATTGATTTAAGTCTTACCCCTTCTATAACCATCATCATTGAAGTGGAAGAGGTTAAGTTCAGAGCAATAATATAGAAAAATGAAAATTAAAGAGAAAAAAGAAAAAAAAACTTGTGTATGTCAAAAAAAAAAAAATGTTACTGGAGAGTCAGAGTATTGTGCCTCAGTTGATGCCAAAAAGATTGTTACTGGTGCTAATCTTGGGAGTGGGTGTCAATAATTAAACCTTGTCCACCACATTTGTTATATTTGCCGGGAAAATACTTCTCCATTTTGTACTTATACAAACCTACTTTTACTCTTTATTTTAATGCTTTTATCTCCTCTTTTGCGAATTTTTTTATTTCATTTTTTTTGCCTTTGACATTTATTTATTTATTTGTTGTATCATATTACTTAGTATACATGAGTTTAACTAGGATGATTAAATCAATGGATATAAATGATAAACAATCTTGATTTTATAAGATAATCTTATAGGGTTTTGTGATAAATGGTTGTTGAACAACAACCAATGTAATTAGTCCCGTAACTTTTGCAATAAGGGGATTCTTAGGTTGATTCACCAAAGACACAATCAAATTGTTTCATCTCAATCACAATAAATTAATTTAATTTGAGGATTTTTTTAATCAAACAATTTATAGGTAGATGAAGAAAATCATAATTAAATAAGTAATTTTACTGTCGAATCTACCTAATCAAATTGGACACAAAATTAGTTATTCACCCTAAAAACAAAATTAATATTAGAATTAATTTTCAATCAATCTATTAACTTTATTACCAATTTTAAAAATGCAGTCCACTGTTACGAAGAGGAAATTAGAATTGGGAAAATTTTCTCACAGTTGAATTCGAAATTAAATTTAATAAATTAAAACTAATTTTATTTTAAATTTAACGATAAGAAAAACATAAACCTAAATTAATTTCACTTTGATTTAGATTTTGTCCATAAAAATAGAGAGATAAAGTTAGAAGATTGGGGAAATGGCCCATAACTAACAATTATTGGTAACGGGCCGAGCCCACAGGTTCCATGAGAAGAGAAACAAAAAGCTTCAATTTTTGAACAAGTTCGTAGCTTCCCAACTTTACTATCGACATCCAAAACACCTCTGAACCTTAACACAGGTGCGACTATCATTTAATTTTCTTCCCAATCCTTCTTATGATAAATTTCTAATACTGGTTTTGGTTATTGTAGATCATAATCAAGATGGATCCAAACGCGGTGAAGTCCACTCTCTCCAATCTGGCGTTTGGAAACGTAATGGCAGCAGCTGCTCGTGATTATCAGAAGGTGATTTCATTGATTATTCACTTCACAATGCGATTAATATGTTTCTTCACGATTCACATAATTGAGACTAAGAACTCCTCACTGATTTGTGCGCGAAATGGAAACAGTTTATGCACTTTGTCTCAGTTTTTGTTTTGTGATTTTCGCTTTACATTTGTCACTTGTGTGAGATCCTCTTTCTACATCTTGTCATTTTTAGGTTTTCCATGATTTCATAGTCATTTGTTTGCAAATATGAATGAAAAGAGGGTAATTTAGTATGAAAAGTAGTAAAATAATAATAAATAGGGATCAAAATAACAGTACATATGTTTAGATTATTTTACTCTCGCACTTCTTGGGACAGAAATGATTGTTCACTTTGAATGAAATAATGTCCTACATTTCATCATATTTTTGTATATTTATAATGGTGATGCAACGTTTCTTTTTACTACTTGAATCTGGCTATACATTTACACCTGTTCTCATTTCGTGCAAATAAAATTAAACTATAATTTTGCTCTAGTTTTTTCTATGAACTTCGTCCTTTAATTCTTCATTTATTTTTATTCTTATCTAATGTTCTTAATTTAGCAGTACTCTGAAGCAGCTTACAATAGATGGTGAATAGTTCGGTGCTGTGTGGTTTAGGGGATAGTTTTTGAAGTTTTGCTTTCTCAAAAGTCTTGTGGTGTGTTTGTAAACTAATTTATTGTTTACTCAAATGCTAACGTTATGCTATAATTGTCTATGGAGATTATTGTTGTGTATAATTCTTATGTCAGCAGCTATATATTGATGTAATGTAACATGCTATGATCCCTGCAGGAGTTGCTTGCTCAAGAGAAGTCACAAGCATCTAGTTCAGTAAATGAGGAGGTTGACCTTGATGAGTTAATGGATGTATGTTTTGCTACTTTTCAACTCCATCATATGTGTATACTGTGTATGTGTTTATCCCCTTGTTCTAATTTAGCTGCCTACACATTATTGATGTCAGGATCCTGAGTTGGAAAAATTGCATGCAGATAGGATTGCAGCTCTTAAGGTGGCAATCTTCATAAGTACCAAGATGCAAATGATGTTCAAATTTTGTTTTTACTTCTGGTATCTATAAATTTCCTTGCTATTCACAACCGGGTTTGTCTTCAATAGAAAGAAGCAGAGAAACGGGAGGAATGGAAGAGGAAAGGTCATGGGGAATACAGGGAGATAACCGAGGGGGATTTCTTAGGTGAAGTCACTGGAAGTGATAAAGTGATTTGTCACTTCTACCATCAGGAGTTCTATAGATGCAAGTATGTTATTGACTTGGATACCATTCCTTGTTGCTCATTTTCTGTCTTAATTTCTGACATTTATTGTTACATGTGCATGTTTTTGTATCAACAAATGTTTCTAGGATAATGGATAAGCATTTAAAGTCCCTTGCGCCAAATCATATTGATACAAAGTTCATCAAGCTTGATGCTGAGGTTAGTATGAACCATTCTATAGAGATGATTTTGGAGTTTGCTTAGGGTTTGACTCAATGTAACTGTAACATTGGACATATTATCTTAAATGCAACTATTTGTCTTGGTAAAGAAATTGAATGAAGTTCACTATTGAAAATGAAATGCAGAATGCACCATTCTTTGTTACAAAACTGGCTGTCAAGACTTTGCCTTGTGTCATATTGTTCAGGTGAGACCTAACTCTATACCTTTTGGGTCTTGGTCAATTGAGTGCATTCAGTATTGAAGAGTGTGTTAATGTTTTTGTTAAGTCTCAGAAAGATAATAATGAAGGTTAGAATCCTTGATTGATGTAAGCTGAAAGGCAATCTTTATCCTGGATGAAATGATATTCTGTTGTTACTGATGTAAGCTGACTGAGTATATAACAAATGTGAATAAAATTGATTTGTTATATCAGTATATTGGCTAAGGACAAGGTGTTTCTTTCTTCAGACAAGGAGTTGCCGTAGATAGATTGGTAGGATTTCAAGATATAGGAGGGAAAGATGATTTTACCACAAGAACACTGGAGGCTCTGCTGATAAAGAAAGGTAATGCTTCTATTATGTCCCTTTCATTTCTAAGTGACTGGAAAGTTTTTTAACTGTCATTTGACAGGCATAATTGAGGAGAAGAAAAAAGACGATGCAGAAGATGATGAGTTTCTTGACAGTACACGCAGAGTAGTTAGATCCTCCACAATTGGTGGTTCTGATTCTGATTCTGATTAAAATTAAACAGCTGGTGGCATCACTAGAAGTATCTGCAGTTTATCTTTATATTCTTTTGGATTTTGGGCTTGTATAATTGTTATTACATTTTTGGTTTGTTTGATTTTGGGAAGGAATTTGAAACCATAGCAATCATACAGAAACTCCACCGCATTGTATGAACCTGTCTCGGTATGGAAGTGTATCAAAAGTTAGAACTTCTGTTGTAACAAGAACTTGATATAGAAATTTTAGAATGGTGGGCATGTTTGGATTACAGTTAGGGAGGCTTAAAGTACTTTTTACTTCCAAAGCAACAATTTTTTCTTCTACACTTGTGCTTTGGAATTTGGGAATGGAATTTGTAAATGTACTTTTACAACTTTGATCCAAACATAGTTTCAGTCCATTTTCATGGGATTACACGACAGTTCTTTGCCCAGTCCTAATCCTAATTGTGAGCGCATTAGAAACCACTAGAATTGGGCCATGATTTGAACATGATTCATCAAATCGTAGTATCAAACTTCATTGTAATTGTTATTCCAAAAAGTAAAAATGTGTGTGCATTATTATTACATCATTTATTATTGCATCGAAATATGTTTCTAATTTTAATTCACGTGTTAGTATAGATAAGATACTCCGACCATAAATTTTCATTTGACTTTGTAATAGTATCTGTTTCTCTTTAATATATATTTAAAAGATGAGATTTTATGTCACGTGAAAATTGTTTATCTTTCTTTTATGGTATTGAATATATGGGATTTTATATTGGTTATATTTGGCATAAAATAGTTTATAAATTAGTTTCTTTTCAGGCTAAAAGGTAAAACATTGTTTTTTATACGAAAACTGTGGAGTTACTTACTACATTAAATTGTTGATAAAATTAGTTCAATTAACCAATAATGGAAAATTATATAAGAATATTCTTTTTATAAATTTTTATTATGTAGACAGATATATTATAGCGTATCTTTATTTATTTTGAGCACTTGCTATTCTTTTAAGATCAAATATTTTAAAAATAAATATATAATAATAATTAAAATAAAAAATTATAACATTAAAAGAAAAAATAAATGAGAAATTTTATTAAAGTATTGGGGATAAAAATGTCTCTTCTTCCTAAGATATTCTCTCCCTTAGACTGAGAATCATCATAAGCTCAATTAATAACGATCTCCTTCAGCTGTTGCATCTCAGATGTAAGAGAAGCTTGATTATCCTTAAGCTCTTTGTTCTTTTTCTTCAGATGCTCGCAATTCTCTTCTAAGGCATCATATTTACGCTTTAGAGTATGATATTCATCAGCGTCCCCTGCTTCATCTTCAAGCACTGTAACCTTCACCTTATCAGCAATCTCCACAAAAGGCGGTTGAGGCTCTTCCACAATAGGATCAGACTCTTCTTCTTTGATGACCACAGTTAAAGGCTCAATAACAGGAGTTTGAGGTTCTTCAACTAATGGTACAGAGTTATCTTCAATGAGCATAGTTGGAGTCCTCTTCAGATGCAGAGTGAAAAGTGGAAGTGTGAGATACGCAGTGAAATCTCTCTCCCATTTCTAAGTAAACACTTTACTGGGTATAGAGAGCTCAAGATCTAGATGTTCCTGGGATGGATATGTATAAGCGAAAGCTTCTCCAGGATACACCTTGCCACAGGTTGTGGAATCTTCATCAAATGAAGTTCCAGAACAGAAAGTAGAGGTGGCTTCATGATCTTCTATCATCCTTTGAATCTTAGGATTGATAGATCTTGAGGCATTGGCTTGAATAGATTTGAGATGCGAGTATGCAGCAGACGGAAGTCTCTTGGGGATGTGCGTTGCAAACTTGAAGGTTTTAGAGACAGACAAAGTCTTCTTCTCCTTTCCTTTAGCCAAAAACTTGATCAAGTAAGGTCGTTTTCGGTCTAAAACGATGGAGAACTTGGTTTCGTCTGAAATGAGAGAAGAAAATTGAGATCCCACCATGAATGGACAGTCTCTCGACTCCTTCTTTGCTCTCCTTTTAATGTGATAGAAGGAAGTTGATCTAGCTTTTTCTTCCTTTCTATAAGCATTGGCCATCAGTTTGAATGCAATATTGTAATCTTTAGGAAGAGCATGAACAAACTCTTCAGGGTCTTCATATTCTTTGAGGAGATTGAGTAGCGTGGGCAGATTCCTGAACAATGTGGTCTTGTCCAAGGAAGAACAATTCCAAGAGTATGTCCTAGACCTACATACTCTGTTTGGTTCATTGGAATTGTGAAGGGTACAGGATCATGGCGATCAATAGCATCCAGATGCCAATGAGAGCAATCTTTTAGCTCGTAGATGGTGGAACTGGAATCTCCATATCTGCAGTGGTGAAATGTAGGTGCATTGATTTCATGCTGAACCTTCCACTTGATGTTTTCTCTGAAAGGAATGTGGGGTTCATAGTCAAGAGTTGGTCCTTCAATCATCGACTCAACTAGATGATCCTTGTACATGTTTATTTCTTCTAAACCCTTGATGTCTAGAGAAGCTAGTTTATCCCAAGGCAGACGCTTCAGCCATTCACGTTGCTCTTCAGAAGTGTAGATAAAATCTTCTTTGAAGTCCACAGGCTTCAGGGGTTTGTGATAAATGATGGGGTTGACAAATCTCCCAAGTCGAAATCCTTTTTTACCTCTGTACCGATAAGGATTCTTCAACTCAATATATGGAGTGTCCTTTATAAAGCAGTCTTCATCGTCTGCTAAGTAACCATCTTTAGCAGACTCAGACGATTCACCATCATCGGAGATATCTTCAAGTTCATCTCCAAGAATCCAACAAGCTTGACTGTCTTTCAAAGACAAGAATTTTCAACAAATCTTCTCATGACTAATTCGTTAAGGAACGAATAGTCAGTCTTGTGCTTGGGTGGAAAATCTTCTAGATTTATGACTTCAGCGTGAGATCTCATCCATGATGCACCCACCCTCTTTATATCAACATATTCTTCATCAGACGAAGAACATGTGTGTTCAATTATTACTTCAGACGGAATCTCCATCGTCTGTAGGTGAGATGCTTCTTCAGACGCAGCGGGTATCGTCTGATCAAAGGCAGTGTTGAGAGGAGACACAACAATAGGATCAGAAACAGTTATCCTATGATTGTCTTGGAGTGTTGATGCAGAAACCTCCATAGTTGAAGCTTCTTCATTAAGCATAGTCTCCAATTCCTCTGCCAACTAAGCATTGTCCTTCTAGATCTGAGCAGTTTCTTCACTATTCATGTCCTCTGAAGTTGCTGGAGCAGGCGCAGCTTCAGACGATCCAATGCCCTTAACGGTTTCGAGAAAGATTCTTTCTCTTTCAGCTTGAAGCAGCATATAGACCCTCATAGCCTCTTTTAGTTTTTTTGCTTCGTCTGTTTCTCCAATAACCACATATGCAAGCTTCTGCTTCATTTTCTCTTTGCCTTTGGCAGCCTTTTGAAGAGCAACCTCTCTTGCTTTTGCTTTCTCTTCGGCTGCTTTCTTCTGCTTTTCTTCGTCTGAAAGGATTTTAACAGACGATACACCCTTAGACGATATCATAACCCCTTCATCTTCATTGGGGGATATCTTCTTCTCTTGCATCTTAGACGCAACATGTTTTATTCTAATAGTCCTCTTCTTCTTTCTAAGAGGCTCTTCTTGAGCATCTTCGAAAGGGACTTCAGATATGACCACCGGTGGAAGGGAAAAAGATGTTTGGAAAAAGATGTTTATAATGATTTTGGAGAAGAGAGTGGCATAGGGGATACTGCTACAGATGTGAGGGAGGCTTATCCTTGCTTTCCTCGGACAGTAGAAGATGCATTTATCCAATCTGTCACATTGTCTCGTGAGCCTGTTCTAGGTGTGAAGATGTTGTAGAGAAGGTTGTGGGTGACTCTTCCTGTGGGATATAGATTCCCAGATCTCAGAAACTTGGGATCTTCGGGGTCGCGGACCTTTCCACAGAGAATCTTGTCTACATGCTCTTCAAATTCTATCCTCATCCAGTCAGCCCTGTAAAAGCGCCCTTCGGCTTTGCAACTCCCGGCTTCAGCAATGGAGTCTATTGTGATAATATACTCTTTGTTGTCAATGGTACCTACAATACCATCATCAAACTCCTTTGCGTCGCTCCAAAACTCCGTGTAGGCCTCCATCAACCATGGATCTCTCATCTCCGCGAAATCCATCCAGCCATTGTGTATTAACATCTTTAATACCTCGTCAGAGATGCTTTCTATGGTGGCCCTTGAAATCCACTTGCTAGGCAAGAAAAGATCTTGCGCAAAGAAGGTTACTTCGGTTGCTTTGATGTTCTTGGCGGCCATTGTTAAGTTTGAAAAGAGAGAGAAATTGTGTGAAAATAATACTCAGAGATAGTGTGAATGCAGTAAAGAATAAAAGAGTGAACTTTAAGGGTATTTATAGTCAAAGACAAAAACGGTTATAATTCATCAGACGAAAGAAGTTGAAACCGTCCCTGATTTGACGTGTCCCCATCATTGCCCTTTCAATGATTGATTTGACTTTTGCAATTCATAGCGCGTGTTCTTCAAAGTCCTAGAATAGTGCAATAAATGACAGACACATTTAATGCTGCCTTTAATTTGTCCCTGCACACTTAACTTTAAATTAATTAAATAATAACCTTGCGTTTGTTGAATTTTCTTAGACTGATTCAACTTGATCAGACGCAATGTTTCGTCTTAACACGAAAAGATATGCGAAGGCAAAAAAATGTACAGACGAAACGAAATACTCAGACGGAAAAACTTAATCAATTAAAGAAACAATTCCCAAATTTTCTTTAATGAAATTGAAGCGAGTTTCGTCTAAAGCTTTTGTAAAGATATCTGGCCATTGAAAATCAGTTTGAGCAAACTGTATATCGAAAATAACTTTTTGAACATAATCTCTTATAAAATGAAATTTAATTTCAATATGTTTGGCTTTTGAATGTTGAATAGGATTTTTGCTAAGATTGATTGCACTTGTGTTATCACAAAATACTGGTATTTGAGTTTCAAACCTGGAGTAATCCTTGATGTTTTACCCAAAGTAGTTGTGAGCAACATCCACCCGCAGCAATATATTCTGCTTCAGTGGTTGAAAGTGCAATGGAGTTTTGCTTCTTGCTTGACTAAAAGATTAGTGATGAACCAAGAAATTGACATCCACCACTTGTGCTTTTTCTCTCCACTTTATCTCCAGCATAATCAGCATCACAATAACCACTTAGATTGGAATTACTACTTTTCTTATAAAACATAGAAAGATTAGTGGTTCCAATAAGATATCTTAAAATGCGTTTAACAGCTTGTAAATGTGATTCTCTAGGATCAGATTGAAAGTGTGCACATAGGCAGACACTAAACATAATGTCAGGTCTACTAGCAGTGAGATAGAGAAGAGATCCAATTATACCTCTGTATACCGTCTAATCAACGGTCTTACCTGATTCGTCTTTGTTGAGACTGGCTTCAGACAAATGCCTGAGAGTTTTCATTGGTTTGACATTTTTCATTTTGAATTTCTTTAGAAGTTCCTTAGTATATTTCTGTTGATGAATGTATATGCCTTGTTTAGTCTGTTTGATTTGAAGTCCTAGGAAAAACTTTAGTTCTCCCATCATGCTCATCTTGAACTCATCATGCATTAACTTAGAAAAATCCTTGCATAAGGATTCGTCAGTTGCTCCAAAGACTATACCATCTACATATATTTGGACAATAATAAATTCTTTTGAAACACTTTTCTTGAAGAGAGTAGTATCAACCTTCCCTCTTGAAAAACCATTTTGAAAAAGAAAGGAACTCAGTCTTTCGTACCAAGCTCGAGGAGCTTGTTTAAGACCATATAGTGCTTTCTTTAACTTAAAAAATGATCTGGTTGAGATGAACTCTCAAATCTAGGAGGTTGTTTTATATATACTTCCTCTTCAATAAAACCATTTAGAAAAGCACTTTTTACGTCCATTTGATATAAAATGATATTCTTATGAGTAGCAAAGGCAAGTAAAATTCTAATGGCTTCTAATCTAGCTACAACAACGAAAGTTTCAATGAAATCTATACCTTCCTGTTGATTATAGCCTTGAGCTACTAATGTTGCTATGTTTATTACTACTTTCCCGTTTTCATCAAGTTTATTTCTGAACACCCATCTCGTTCCAATGATGCTTTTACTTCTTGGTTTTTCTACCAAAGTCCAAACATCATTTCTGGTAAACTGGTTTAGCTCTTCTTCCATAGCTAAAATCCAGTCATTATCTTGTAGAGCTTCCTTAATATTTTTGGGCTCTATATTTGATACGAGAGCATAACCAGACGATTCTTTTAGTCTTGATCTTGTTTGAACACCGTACCAGCCGGAATCACAATTTTCACTGGAGTTGTTGATGCACACGCTTGAGTCCAAGCACTTGTGACAGCCTTAAGTTTGGACAAGTCACAAGTAAGTTAAAAAAATGAAGAAATAATAAGAAAAGTTTTAAATCTAGATATCACCCTAAAAATTGGTCAACAAATATTGATATAATTTCTTTCTTACTTTTAATGTCATGAGATGATACCTGGGCTATGTCTGTAATCGGCTTTCCTCCAAAGGTTGATATATCAAGGGTCCCAGGTTGAGCTAAGCCCAAGTCAAGTAAAGATAAAGATAAAATAATTGATATTATAATAAACTTCATGGTGTCTTTCAATTTTGTTTCAAGCCCCTTCTTTCTTCGAATTTATTTCGATGAATTCAATGTTGAATATGGTTATGCTACTTATAAAGAAATTTGGAGGCTTAAAGACCGTAAACATGGTAAACAACTTCTAACTAAATATATTTTTCCTTTCTTAGTTCTTTGGTTGATCTCTTTTATTCATGATTAGTTTCAGGTCACTCTTTAATACACTATTATTGTTTATTTTATATTATGTAATTATTTGATATGAAATGTTTTACTCCTTCCTTCACTTTTCTACGTGACATTTTTTTTTTTTTTTGAAAAAATCATACAATCTAATAAAATAAATTAAATTTAGTTGAAAGAGTTAGAATTTTCAATCACGATGATAATTTTAATAAATGATTGAGAAAAAAATATATTTCAATGTTTGACTTTGTAAATGTTTGGTAATATTCGGTAAACAACTTCTAACTAAATATATCTTTCCTTTCTTAGTTTTTTGGTTGATCTTTTTTATTCAGTTTTTGACAATTAATTTTACATTACTCTTTAATACCCTATTATTGTGTTTTTATGTTAAATAATTATTTGATATGAAATGTTTTACTCTTTCCTTCACTTTTCTATATGACATTTTTTCTTGAAAAAATTTATACGATTTAAGAAAATCAATTAAATTTAGTTGAAAGAGTTAGGATTTTATATCATGATGATAATTTTGAGAAACTCCCTTTTAATCAATTATTGAGAAAAATCATATTTCAATGTGTGACTTTGTAAATATTTGGTAACATTGGATAATTGATTTTTAATGTCTAGTTCTATTTTGACATCTTGGTAACAAAGATAGAGAAACTCCCTTTTTAATCAATTATTAAGAAAAAATATATTTAAATGTGTGAATTTGTAAATGTTTGTTAACATTCAGATAATTAATTTTTAATGTCTAGTTCTGTTTTTACATCTTGGCAACAAAGATAAAGACATAGTTTAATTTATTTGTTATTTATGTATTTTGATATTGTATATTAGCATGTGGATTATATTTTGAAAAAAATGTTGATTAGATAAATTTAGGAACAAACAAATTCTTGAAAGAATGTTCTCGTAGTAAAATAGTAAAATGCAATACAAATACCTTAAACATTATTTTAATAAAGGATTTTTAATATCATCCAAATAAATTTAGCCTGAGGTTAAAATTTATGATTTATGATATTTTGGTAGTTTTTTTATTCAAATCAAACTTGTTTATATTTTTACAATTTTTTTCTCATTATGGTATTGTTTTTTATGACTTGGGGACATAACATAAACATCAAAGAGTTGACGAAACTCTGTCATTTATTTAAATCAATTGGTTATAGCCAACTTAATATTTATTGATCTTATACATCCAAGGTAATTGATATTTGGTTAATAAAATTACACATGTCTAATACTTTATTTTATTTTAATTTGATGTTATAGACTTCTCTTATCTTATGATTTTCTTATGATGCATTTGTGTTCTAGGTTATATTCCGATATTTTTTATCCTTTTCAAATGGATAACTCTAGAAGGTAGTATTTTGTGTGGTGGGCCAAACAAAAATTTGTTTGAGACATGTGGAGTTTAAGCTTCAAATTATTTTCGTATTAAATTTTTTTATGAAACCAAACTACATATTAATTAAAACGTTAGTTATTGATATTTCTTTGAACCTTTGACTATCAGAAAGTCAAGACACGTAGAGTTATGAAGTAGATATTTAACTATTACTACTACTAAATTTACTATATTGTAGAGTTGATGTTTATTGAAGTTAGCTATTACATCTATAACAAACATTTAAAATAATGTATACTTTTGTTATAGTATAATAATCATATGGTGCTTTTATAATTAGGTTACCTAAATATTTAAATTTGAGTAGAATTTCTTTTATAAGACATTTATTATATGTATTAACGCCAACATCAATATACGAAAAGCAGTCTTGTTGGAGGGACAATTTTTTTTTACAAGTGTCTTATAAAAAGATTTGGACGAAGTATATAGTTCTTCCGTAGCTAGCTATGTTATTTGCACCAGATCTACACTTTGCACTAATATAAATTTAGAAAAAGTTTAAAAATATAAAAGTAATAACATTTGTTTAAATTTGTACTTACATTATTAAACTATTTATGTCAAACTTCAAACATTATATGTACCTTGAACAAACTCTTTTGTTATAAGTACAAAGAAGACATTATTAATTATTAAAAAGGAATACTTGTACGATTAGTATTTTAACATAACTATGTTGACATTTTTAATAAAAAATAAACTATTTCTCATCTACTCATCGAACAAGGTGGTATTTCTTCTCTTCAAATGAAATCATTTATAGGAAATCCTAAAATAGAAAATACAACATTTAGGTAGGAAGGCATTCTAAGCTGTGCAAGTAGGGGCTTTCCCTGTTATTGTGGGTTTGACATTAGCACATTTAGCTACTGCTGGAGCTCCATTGAATGTGAGATCAACATCTGCTATCTCTACACCCTCACATGGTACACCACTGCTACAAATAAGAACCACACCTTCTTTAGTGTTTGAAGTTCCCCTTATGTTTTTGAAGGTAACTTTACTTATCTTGATCTTTGACGGATTCTAAGTCATTTAAACAAAAAAAAAATAATTAGTATTTTCAAACCACCATTGTATTTGAATTATTTAGTTACTAAAGTAATATCATAAGCTTATACATTAATGGATAAAAAAAAATAAGTACCTTTTTGGTGCAGTGGTTATTTGGACAATACTCTTGATCTATAATGATAGGGTTAGAAACATTATCCATGGTAATATCTTCAAAATGCATATCAGTAATTGTAATATCTATTGGGGTGTCAGGCCAAGTCTTAATCCTAACACCATTCATAGTTCCTTTGAAACTGCAATTTTTAACATAAACTCCGGAAACAGGCTCTTCAATATCATATTTCCCAAGGCTTCCAACACTAATACCATGACCGGGTCCACAACTAACATTTTCAATGGTTATATTTTTACAACCATCACCCATTGACACACAATCATCTCCACTGGCAATTTTGGTATTAATAATCTTCACATCATGTGCTCTTCCAATGTGAATCCCATCAACATTAGGGCTCTCATCTGGGGCAATAATTTTAAAGTCGTCGAATGTAAAATTAGTGCCCCCCAAAACATTGACATTAAAATGTTTGCTATCCTTGGAAGTAATGCCACGTACCATTGAATTATTGAGGAAGTTAAAACCAAAATTCTGTTGAAAATTAAAAAGTAAATAAATAAAACTAATTCAATTAATGATTGTTGAATGCATAATTTATGTAACTTTTAATTTAAATTTTGGAAAATAATATTTATATACCATAGGAAGTAATTTGCAATTTTTGTTTTTTACACAATCATTTAGTGCCCAAGCTTTTGTGCCCCTGCCATCGAAAACTCCAGTTCCAGATAAGGTGAAGGAGTTAACGTGTTGAACCTTGAACCATTCATGAGCCCCCTTAAGGGTAGCTACATTTTCAGGTGCTAGAATTGTGCCATCAACTTGAATTTCAATAGGAGCCTTGCATGGACCATTGACTTCTACAACACCCATCAAGTAGGTACCAGCCGGAATCACAATTTTCACTGGAGTTGTTGATTTATTGAGGAAGTTAAAACTAAAATTCTGTTAAAAATTAAAAAATAAATAAATAAAACTAATATTTTAGCATCTGAAAGAAAAAAAGGTATGAGCTAATAAGATTAATTTATTTATTAAATATCTTTATTTGATTAACATAAGTCGAGTTGTCCTTCATGAACCAAAAGTTGAACATTTGATTTAAAAATTATAATACGTTTAATGAAACAAAAGTAACTGAAGAGGAGGCTAAATTAAAAAGTTTTGCTAATCATTGTTCTTAAAAATATTAATGAATCAATAGCAAAACATTGGTTGTAAGAAATATAACATATTTCTATCGTGTTTTTAATTTTTTAAAGAAAAAGAAAACTATTCTCAATTCTTTAAGAATTACTAATAGATTGCGAAGCCGACATGTTAGAAAGTTGAAAAATATTAGACATTTAGATCTACTTTCTACTCTAATTACAATGTCTTAGCCGCATCATCCATTACTTCACCTCCTCACAAGCTCGTTTAAAGTTTCTCAAATTCTTTATTATTGTTAGTCGATATTTCTCAAATGTCATACTTATTTTCACCAAATGGGTGTAATCACAAAGCAAGGCTATGAGAAAAATGAATCACTTTTAAAAATTAACAAAAAAAAAATGATTGTTTTAAAATATATTATAAATGCGAATTTATGACATACAAATTAGCTAATTACGTGTCATGGAGATAGTCAAAATCAAACGCGCTATTTTAATTAACAAGTTAAGTCCATCGATAGCAAAAATAAATTCACATCAATAATATATTTTAAGATATATTGATCTCAATAATATGTTTTTATAACAACCTTACTTTAGCATTGTTTTTAAAAACACCCAATTTTGTCAATTAGCACTCAAAACACTCTCCAAAACAAGTATGGATCTATCTTAATGGAGATTGAGATATTTTTTCATTTTTTAATTTGAAAATTTGTGGAATAGTAATTTCTAAGTGATTGGTAGGAAATCAATGAAGTTCAATAATGAATACATCATGGAAATTGTGTTTGATGGAAGTATGTTTAGAATCGAACCTTAAGTGTGACAACATTTCTCATATTTAGTATATTTTTATTTGGTTTCATTTTATTTTATTTTTGAAAAATAAACATAACTATCTTCTATATCCGCAAGTTTTTGTAAGATTCAATACTATAATCGTTACAATAACAAACCAAAAACAAATAATACTTGATCTCCATGCACATAAGTGTTCATATCCATTTAAATTTTAATACATAATTATCATAAACTATATATGTAGACGAACTGATGCATATAAAGGTATTATTATATATCAGAATTATAGGATGAAATCATTTAATTTGATGTGGTCACAAATCATAAAACTCAGAAATAAAAGAAGAGTTCTATAAAATACATCATTGTATTGATTAATTGATAAAAAATAAATACACAAAAGAATTACAAATATTTATAAGAATATAAAATATGTGACAGAAGTTAACTAAACTTAACTAGTTAATTAACTAAACCACAAATTAACAACTAACTAACTAAAGCTTGTATTCCGAAGACATTATATTTTCAGACAATAACGATACATACATACTAATGTAATCCAAACATAGAAATGTATCCAGACACACTAGTTTTCTATTAAATATAGAATTTAATTTCGATTGGTGTTTTCATATTAGCATTAAATGTTATTAATAACCATTTACTATTCATTAATAAGAGTAAATAAGACAAATATTAGTTTCCTTGTATTGATTTTCACAAAACAGAATGTCTATTTAGAATGTTTACATCTGTGTCTGATACGAATCTCTTGAATTAGAAAATGTTAACTTGGTCAATATGGCCATTCGTGGAAACCTCACTGTCTCTAAAACAAGAACCTATTTTCAGGATCATCCTTTCTTCTTATAACTTCTTTCTCTTCCCTTTCTCTCCGCCCCATTCGCTCTCAAGAGGTCATTGTTTCTTTTTCACATTCCTTTTATTTCACCCTTTTCCTTTTCCCAAATTTCATTGGCAAATCTCATTGGATTTGCATACGAATTTCAAGTTTCATCTTCTCTACCGGTGTTCAGTTCCGTTTCATATTTTTAACTTTATAATGTTAATAAGATCATCATGTTACGTTCACACGTCTCGTGTGTTTTTGCATGCATGCATGCCCGTTGGTGTTGTTATTTGCATTGAATTATATATGTTCAGTGGATCACTGATTGGTGGGATTGCATGCATGCAGGGCATTTGGGGTTGCTGCGTTTTATCTTTCTGCTCCGTATGATGAGTGAGTAATCATCCTGAATACCCAGCAGAAGCTATCAACAAAAGCTACACCATGTCTGGACCCCTGTCTCCAAGGACATGTTAGTTTCATTTTTCTTATTATTATTATTTTTCTTTCTTGTGCTAATCTTAAATTGTTCATTACTTGTTTGGCTGAGATTATTTTTGGACCAACAACTTATATGTCATGCCATTCAAGACAAAACTTGGATGCATTTTCATAAATGTTTATGTTTTTTGATCGGTTTGGAATCAGAATTACAGTTTTACTCGGATAATTTGCGTAGTAGATGTTTAGATTTAATCTATTTGGCACAAGTAGTAACAGTTTATGTCCCTTAATCTAAGTGATTTTGGAAACTAATCCTGACGAGTTAAGGTATAGAATAAATTATGTTGGAAGGGGAATATTTACATTGTATGTGCTAATGATGGTCCCCAACAAAGTTAGTCACTGCATCCAATGGTGGATACTTCGTACTTATAACATAGCAAAACAAAAAGTTTGGTAGAGTGAAATTCTGATTCTGATTAGAGAATAGTACCTCAAGGATTGGATTTAAGTTTTTTTTTTTTTTTCAGAATTGCACAAAGTTGATGAAAATAATGACTATTTTTGTCTGGCAAAACAACTAAACAAAACAAGCATCAATTAATAATTGTGATTGATGATTGCATTGCAGCTCTTGAAAAGGGTGACCGTAATGGATCTTTGAAAAGGAGGCTGAGGAATTCCCTCACAAGGAGTAGGAGGCGTAGCAGCAGCAAGGTCATGTCTGTTGAAATCGAGGACGTTCGCGATGCTCAAGAGTCCAAAGCTGTTGATGAATTCCGTCAAGCTTTGGTCTTGGAGGAGTTACTCCCTGAGAAGCACGATGATTATCACATGATGCTCAGGTTACCTCATTTTTCTTGTTTAACTACTATTAACGAGTCACAATTATGATAAAATTTGTTAATATTCAACAAGGTTGGTCATGTAAATATATCAGAGTGGCGGAAACTATTCATCTTTGTAAGAGTAACTAGCAATGCTATTCTAATTTTAAAATTGCATTCATGGATCCATTCTAAATATCTATTGTTTCACCATTCACATTTGCATTCAAGGGCCCATTCCTAGATATGGTTTTAGAGTAGATATATAATTTGGACCTGAAAGATGTTACTTTGTGTTACTTTTTTGGTCCTTGAAAGTTTTTGTCTTTACATGTTGATTCCTAGAGGGATGAATTTGTTAGCACCTTGATAATTTCAGGAACCAAATTGTTTATGAGTAGCTGCGTGACCTTTTCCTGCATTATTTGCATTTTGTTGAGCAGGTTTCTGAAGGCCAGGAAATTTGACCTTGAGAAATCTAAGCAAATGTGGTCTGACATGCTTAAATGGAGGAGGGAATTTGGCGCTGACACCATCATCGAGGTATTTATTTTTTGAGCAATTTTACTGATGAGACTTCAGGGGATATATAAATAATTTAATATACTTAACCCTTTTATACTAGGACTTTGAATTCAAGGAACTCGAGGAAGTGTTGCAATATTATCCTCAAGGACATCATGGAGTTGATAAAGATGGAAGACCAGTGTACATTGAGAGATTGGGCCAAGTAGATGCCACCAAGTTGATGCAAGTCACAACCATGGATCGCTATCTCAAATACCATGTCAGGGAGTTTGAGAAGACTTTTGATGTGAAATTCGCAGCTTGCTCCATTGCTGCAAAGAAGCACATCGATCAAAGTACAACCATCCTTGATGTGGCAGGAGTGGTATGTATAAGAAATGAGCCAATACAATATTGGTGTATAAACTTAACAACACGACAACTAAAATTGCAATGTTTTAATATCACAGGGTCTTAAGAACTTCAACAAAAATGCCAGGGACCTCATCACCTGCCTTCAGAAGATTGATGGTGACAACTATCCAGAAGTAAGCTGTTCTTCTATTTTTGGTTAAGATTTACTTAAAAGTTCAGTTGCAAATAAATATTGTGGCTTACTGGGTGTTAATATCATAAAATTCGTGGCTTCACTGCAGACCTTGAACCGCATGTTCATCATCAATGCAGGTTCTGGCTTCAGAATGTTGTGGGGCACCGTAAAATCCTTCCTTGACCCAAAGACGACAGCCAAAATCCATGTGAGAACAGAGATCTCAGTCTAAATATCTGCTTGTTTTTGTCATGAAAATGGGATTTTATCTAATTGGCCTTATAATTTATCAGGTTCTGGGCAACAAGTACCAAAGCAAATTGCTTGAAATAATTGATGAGAGGTGAGTTTCTGATAATAGATACTGTAACATCGTATTTTACTTGATTTTCCTTGTGTCACAAGTAATTTCAATCCTTTTTCTGTTATACAATTGTTTTTCTATGTGTTCAGAAGTTGTTATCATTTATCAACATTGACTCAAGGTTGTTAACAATCTTCATATCTATTTGTTTTGATTTGCTAGTGAATTGCCCGAGTTTTTGGGAGGCAAGTGTACCTGTGCTGAACATGGAGGCTGCATGAAATCTGATAAGGGCCCTTGGAATGATCCAGATATATTGAGGGTAGAGTTGCAATCATTTTGCCCCCTCTTTTTATGTTTTCAGCTAATTAACAATTTTTTTTCCATTATGGATTTGCAAGTTTATGTATTTTTTATATATTTTTTTTTTATGGACAAGCAGATGGTTCAGAATGGTGAGCACAAATGTTCAAGGAAATGTGGGCCTGCTGTCATGGAAGAGAATGCAACTTCTGAGGTGAGGTAGCTTCTTGAATGTCTTTGCTGAACATAGACAATTCATGGCTTTCATTTGGTATTTCCATTTAAATTGTGCATAGTTTTCATTATTCAAATTTCAAAACCATTTGTTGGTTTCTTTTTATTATCATTATTAACCCTTGTTTCCTTTAAGTTATGGATCAACCACCAAACTAATCAATATTCTGTGTTTAGGAGGTAAGTACTCCCAAGATGGTGGCAAATCTCACCGCACAATTGTCTTCTGTCCTTGCTAAGGTAAGTTATTAGTATCTTTCGTATTATCCATACTTGACTGCTTAGCAATGGAAAGTTTTCATGCCAGTTTTACTTCTTTCTCCCAGCATATACAGCCACAGTCTCACAAATCTCATAATATAGTTAATATATAACGAAAAACTAAACAAAAAGAAAATTGCGTATATATTAGTGAATGTATTTTCATCCTAACACATTCAATTATTGCGTTTTTAAGTACGTCTGGGTAGAGCTTCATGTGGATGTTTTATACAAAAATTGCATATTTTGAATATATATGAAGTGCCAATCATTTTCTCAGCTATAAGTACTAATTTTTTAAAAATATATCAGGTTCCTTCTTCTAAGGCTTACAACTACGAGGACTTTGTCCATGCAGCTGATAAAACTGCTTGGAAAAAGGCAGAAGGAAATGAGAAATTTGCAGTAACCAAAGGTATAATACATAATCCTATATGACTAAAACATGGTAAAGTCATCTTGTGTACTGCCCAAATAAAGACAGAGAAATGACACTCCTATGTCTAATTCCTTCTCTTCCTATTCTTCTGCTTTCGAGAGAAAAAAAAGAGAGAGAGCAAAAACCTGTTTTAAGTGAGTTGTCAAAAGACTAACCCAACCCTCTCTCTACCTGAATTTGGCAGAAACTATGAGGCCATAAGCAAAGCTAAAATATGATGTGTACTAAATATGATTCTTATAGTTGCATAAATTTTATCTTTTAATTTTTATACTTAAAAACCATTTCATTTAGTTCTTATACAAGTACTTTTAGTTCTAATTTAGTCTGTCATTGAAAATGACAAGGGACTAAAACAGAACTAAAGTGTTTCTACAAGAACTAAGGCAGAACTAAAAATGTTTATACAAGGACTGATATGGATGGTTTTTAAGTATTGGAATTAAAAGATAAAACTCGTTTAACTATAGGAACTAAACGAGTTATCAAGCCTAATAAAAGTATCTGTGTGTCACCCCTCTTGTTCTAGCAATTTGTTTAATGAATTTCATGTTTTGTGAAATGAAACCATGGCAGCTGAAGTAGCAGACGTTTACACCATGGTTGATTCTTTCAAGATTCACGAGAGAGTGAACTCACAAATTTTCACTGGTGTGATGGCGTTTGTGATGGGCATAGTGGCCATGGTGAGGATGACCAGGAACATGCCAAAGAAGCTCACAGACGCCAACTTCTACTCCAACTTCGGTGGTGAGTATAAGGCTCAGGTCGGTAACTCTGATCAAATGACTAACCCTACCATTTCAGCCCAAGATTTCATGACTGTCATGAAACGCATGGCTGAGTTGGAAGAGAAAATGATCAACATGAACAGCCAGA
This sequence comes from Hylodesmum podocarpum, assembly GCA_026586105.1. Taxonomy (NCBI): domain Eukaryota; kingdom Viridiplantae; phylum Streptophyta; class Magnoliopsida; order Fabales; family Fabaceae; genus Hylodesmum; species Hylodesmum podocarpum. The sequence goes on along the minus strand of JALJEV010000736.1, from coordinate 1,008,804 downwards.
GCCACTGCATGCCACCTGAGAAGGAGGAAATGCTCAACTCTGCTATCACTCGTGCTGATGCCTTAGAGCAAGAACTTTTGGCAACCAAGAAGGTAAACAAACAAACATGCCTCTTTTTACCAACACTTCTATCTTATTCCTTTCCATCTCTCTTGTCAAATTAGAAAAATATTTAATAGACAACTGCAATAAACAGACGACCAGTTCTGTTAAAGAGAAATGCATATATATATATATATATATATATATATATATATATATATATATATATATATATATTATAAGAAAATTGACTAATTGACTACTATTTCAGCTAGCTACGAAGTAAAGCCCATCAAAATATATCACATGTTATATGTATATTTTTCTCATTCATTACTCTTCCACTATTTAGAACAGATATATACTACACTACGAATAGAAATACACGGTCAACTAGTTATTTTATATCAAAACACCAAAACATAAAGAGTGGTAGCTAGTTGGTTGTATAACCTTTATATGTAGAATATAGTGTATTGGATGTTCAACAATCTTTTCCCTTATCCAAATAAAAAGCACAAATGAACCAAACTAACATTAAGTCTATGTTTATTACGCATGCATTAAGCTATAAGCATAATTTTAATTAGGGACATGAATTTTGCATTCTTTTCTTACCATCTTTTACTGCTGCACAATTTCTTTTCAAGGCTTTGGAGGATTCACTTACCAAGCAAGAGGAGCTTTCAGCTTACATTGAGAAAAAGAAGAAGAAGAAGAAGTTGGTACGAACACTAGAACTACATGCCCCAAAATTTATAACAAGTTATTTGTTTATACATAAATAGAGCTTCTTGTTATGTTTTCGTATGTTTAATATTTAATTTGTTTTATGATGCAGTTCGTTTGGTAAGCTCACAATTTACATGGGTTCAATTCTTCATTCGGCTCTTCCAAAGACTTCCCAAATTCCATTTTGTAAATGTTCCAATTGAAATGTGAACGTCACTAGATTTACAACAGATATGATCCATTATATATATAAAATTACTTTTTGAATTTTGCGACTATGCTTGAAACAATATTTTTATTTTATAAGTAAATTAATAATTAAAAAAAGTAATATTGTTCAATGAAAAGTCAACGTGGCCGCCATATATACATGGTTCATGTGACTTGCGAATAACAAAGAACAAAATGGAATATTTTTTTCCCTCTTTCATTTCATACAAGTGATATACACAATGAACACTCTTGATTATCTTTCTTCAACAAACGGTAAGAAACGTGTTTAGTTAATACAAGAAATGTGTTTAACCTAGAGAGTGTTTGAATTATTATTAATAATAAAATATTAATAAAAAATTGCTTCAAGCAAGTTGAAAATTCATTCTTAAATAATCCAAACATAACATTAAAAGTGTGAATACATAAACATTAAGAAAAAAATAAAATACCGATTCTTAAAGCTTGTGTTCTAATCATTTAACAAGAATTCTAATTAAACTTGGACATTACGTGGTGATTTTAAAATAATCAGCTTATGTTGTAAATAAAGTAAATTAGCCTTGTAACTATATATTTTAAATTAAAAAACAAAAATAGATAAAACAATAGAAGGAATTGTGGTTCCACTCCATTACTCACTAATGTGATTAGGGTTACTCATAAAGTTAGAAAAAAGAAACACATACCTTTAACTATAATCAGATTTCTGTTAATTAGTGTCCTAAGAATATCAGTTGAAGAAACTAAAAAGTGAAAATATTTAACGTGAATACTAGAACGAAAAAAAAAATACACATTTTAATAAAAAAATCTTTCTCCTTTTAACTCTTTGCTTAGTATCCCAATAGTACTTATTAGCACAAGTTTTTATCGACCAACTATTTAATTTAATGTTCTTATTAATGAAATTATATATAAAATTTTACATAATTTAAAATGTCATAAATATGTTATCTAATTATCAATATATAATGTTAGAATTATATATAATTATATATATGTATATATATAATCAAATTAATTAGAATATCAAATTATATAATGACATGTAAATTATCCTAATTCTTCATCCATAACCTATATATAATCCTATTTCATTGAGATGAAAAGTTCCATTAAAATTACAAAGTTGATCTAGTGGTTGGGAAATCAACTTTAATTAAAGATGAAGAGAGAAGAAAAGGAGTTATTAGTCACATATTTTTTCATTAATAAAAAAGAAATTAATGACAAGTAACATTTGCTGATAATTTTTTTAATAATTATAATATAAGGAAAATATCAAAATAAAAATTTTAAATCAGTTTTACTCTTATTTACCAAAAATACGTGACATGGAATTGAATGCAACTAATTAACAGCATACCTCACAATTTACTATTTGCTTATATCAGATAAATAAGATGATTTTGAATCTATTTTTTTTTTCATTCAACATATAATGAGTATATATATAGTGGTGAAAATAAATTTTCTTGTATTTTTTTTTTCATTTTTGACTCCTCTATACATTTTAGATCCATGGCATTGCTCACAATCTAAAACAAACACATAAATATTTTCTGATTAAATTTTTGGCTTATCTAGGTATCTGGTACTACATAACATTATGAAAATGGCTAAACACAACGATGAATAAATGATGCGTAAGAAAGAGGCACGAGACACAAGCCTCTGCTTCTAAGATCTGGCTTGATTTCTCTACTATCTAACTTATCTGAATCCTGCGTGTAGCCAGAAAACCAAAAATAATGAATATCACGTATTGAATAACCATATATATGCATATTGATCCAAAAGATTAAAGCAGTAACGTATGCATGAATCCAAGAGAAACACTCATGATCAGAAATTATTACCTACAATTTCAACTACTAAAACTAAGTATTTTTGAAGGTATCTTTTTCACTTCAAAAACTAAATCCTCAAATTAATGAATTTAACTCTATAGTTTATGTTCTAAAGTATACTGTTAACCTAGCTAGGAGTCAAATTCTGGACAAAAATATCATGAACAAATTAAGACTTAATTATGCACATGTGTCTTACCAGTTGCCCCATTCTAGAGGGCTTGTTGTGCGCAGATTTCATGTAAGGAATGCTCAAAGTCTGCAGTGCGAACAAAGAAAATGTAAGTCTGCAAGAAATATATCAACTTAATTTGTTTATTGCTTTGACTATATATCTTCTATATATATAGTTTCAAGACCTCTAATTAGCTAGCCCTAGATTCCTATGTATCCTTCAAACAATGCAGCAATATTACATTGGACAAATTTTAGGTAGAATATATTTTTTAATGTGTTTAGTATGATTTTATAATCAAAATTGAAGATTCACTTTATATAATATTTATTAGTTCGCAAGTTATCAAGATATATAAAAGTCTAATTTTAACTATAAAATATACCCAAAACTCCTAAAGTATTTAGACTCAAGTTCTGGTTTACTTCATTCTTATTTGAATTATATCAATTATATAATCCACATTACATGACATTTGAATTATTTGATTTTTATAATCAGTCTGTAAAACATAATAAGGAATTAAAAGTAGGTTTTATTAAAAAATAAAAGCATTTATACAAATTTGTTTTCAAAATGATTCAAATCTCTCAATATGGTGTATTTGAAGTGGTCTAGCTATATATATATATATATATATATATATATATATATATATATATATATATATATATATATAACTCACTAACTCACTTAAAATTAATAGTGAGCTAGAAAAATATTTTACATATTTCCTCACCTTATAAGAAATATACCCCCCTTGGTTTAGAGTTGCATTCACATGCAGAAAAAATTAATTTATTTTGTTTCATTAATAACTATTGATCTAATAATGTCTAGTTAAACATATCCACCTGAATTTGTTGGTGAAGGAAATGGATGTAGCCAATGGCTTCACTCAAGACTGAGGCTGTACTGGTCTGCAAATTAAAAGAACATAATTTAAAGTTTCAATTAAAGAATAAAAAAAACAAAAAATACTTTAGGAAATCATATGTGGCCTAAAATTATTCAAAATATTAATTATATTTATGGACAAAACATATATGTAATTTATAAATAATGATTTTGTTGTTTTCTAAGTAAAATTAGAATTTTATCTTGATAATATGTGTAATAACAGATTAATTTGTTAATATAAATTACTAAAGTAAAATTCTTGGTAAACAATTTAACAACATAGAGTTGCATTGCATGCAAGTTTCATCCTATATTTATTTATTTAACGTATATACACAAATAAGTGGTCTCTGAACCAGAGATCAGATACGATGTACCTTCCCGAAAGGCGCCACTAATCTCTGAAGAGTTTGGATCCTATCCCCCAATTTTTCCTTTCTGACCTGCTTCAAACTCAATCCACATCAGCACAATTTTATTTTAATCATAAAGTGGTGTAAAATATGAACTTAATATATGATTGATTTATCATAAAACATTACCTTTAGGGGTGGGCATGATGGCCTTGACTTCTTGCTTTTTGCTTCAGATTCTTTTGGTTGCAAGCAATTGCTAGGCCTTTTCGTCCTTTCAACTTCTCTTGTAAATGATGAAATCTATAATTTACTGGAAAAAGTTAATTGCTAGGCCTTTTTACATAAAATTGAAATTACAAAGTTGTTATAATATTAAGAGAAATTTAAACATTTTGGTACAATTATTATATTGGTCAACGTACAGTTGAATGAATTTGGACATACAAAAGGAAATTAACATATAAAAGTGAATTTTTGAGATTATCATAGAATTTCTCTTGAAATTAACATATAAAAACATTATACAAGATTTTTTTTAAAAAATAACTTTTGTATAAGTTAACTTTAAAGTCATAACAAAGTTTAAAGATTTGATATACAATATAAAATAAATTTATGGAGCTATAAATACTTGAAAAATTATATTAATTATAAAATTTGATGGGATAATTTACACTAATCATATCTAACAATTAAACTCAAAGTATAGTTCGATTTATTCATTTGTATGTATTACGTGTAAGAGATGTAGAGAAACTATAGTACCCACTTTAGTTGAGCTGTTTGATGGACTATTTTCCATGTCATGCATGTCGCCGTGGCTCACAGATATGCTCTCTCTAAGACCAAAAGTATCATAGCAATGTTGGATGCCACAACTTCCATCATAACTATCAAACAGTTTAGGACTCAAGCCCAATGAACACGAAACTAAGGAAGGGGTCATATCTAGGGTTGGCAAATTCGAAATTGAGACAGCATTGCCAAAGCTGTTATATCTCTTGCTTATGGTCATTCCTTCATCTACGAGATTGTCATTATGATAGACATTATTCTGATCCACAGGAAAAAACTCTTCACCAGTTACATGTAAACTAGATAAGAAACTAGGAGAAGAATATTGTGGTTCATGATTTGAGATTAGTGAACATGATTCCTCCTTAGCCTTCATGGAGGTGTTGATCATTTCACCTTTGATTCTTTCTGGAAAGAGATCAGTAGCTGGATGATGTTGAGTGAAGTTAACTTTTCCATTGTGAAAATCAAAGGCTTGCCTTGTTGAAATTCTAAGTGAATCTGTCATGGCGTGTTGGTTGTGCTGTGATTCTCTTGAATTTGTAAAGCTTTCAGTTAGAAAGCCACTATTACAACCATTGCTGCAAACAAAGTCGCTCATATATAAAAACTAATGGGTGCTAATAATGCTATCACTGTTTCAAAGATGAAACAACTGAAAAAGCAATCAAAGAATAGAAGTAGAGTAATCAATTGAAAACGAGATAAAGTCTGAATTTGATGGATAATTTATCACGAATATTCAACAACAGCAGAATAATCTTGAAAATGAGGAAGAAATTAATGCAGGTAGCAGAGTTTAATAATTAAAAGCCTTTGTAGTGGAATGTTCTGTGCAAACTGGTTTATGCTTTTCTACTATATATACTAATATATGTGTCCACACTCTTCCCTAAAAATCGTACGTGTAATAACATAAGTAGATAATTTTTGTTGAATAACATTCACAGGAAACCCCTCAAATTAAAGCAGCGATATATAAGAAACCAGAGGCATTTTATTTAATTAAGGTTGGTTTAATAAATTCAAATATCATAACATTTAGTCTGAAGAATTCATAATGATTATCACCAGTTACAACTATTTTTGGGTTCTTCCACAGGTTTTTCCTTGCTTATGTGGACCAAAGACTTATCCCGTCTCCAAGGATTTTTAATAAAAGAATATCTGTTAAATAGATTATTGTTATGATGTGTGAGTACAGATACCTAATTATAACGCTAATTCATGTGGTTATTACAATTAGTTGCAACAATAATCTATAGGGATATATTGTGGTATACAGGTTATAAATAATAAAAAATATTTACAAATCAAGAGTTGAGTTTTGCTTGAAGGGTTGTGAAGGCACTTACTACATGTTGCTTGGGATCCATGATTGACTAGTGGTAGTGAAAGGTTTAGAGTCAGTTGGTGTTGGGTTTGCAGAAGTTATTATACACTGAGAAGATTCTTCTTGGAGCTGATGTTGTTGAAGATGGAAACTGGCAAACTCCATGATAATTATTTTAAACCTTGAAGATCCCCAAACAAAAGTGATCAAGCTAATTAGCTAGCTACCAGATCAAGCTCAAGAAACCTTTCACTTTTTACAATGTAACAAGATGGGGATATATATCTTGATATATACTATTTGATACCATGAACAAGTTGAAGCCCTTTTTCCTTTGTTGGTCTCTTCCCTTGTTAAGTCTTTTTGAGTTCACTATGCTCAGTGCAAAGCAAACTGCATAGAGCTTTGAAAAAGGGTCCTGAAAGAAAGGTTATGGTGGTATACAGCAAGGTTATTATATATACATGTACTGGTCCTCGGATCAACAAGTTGACTGTGTTTATGCTTTTAGGATAGACATAGAATGACACCTTCGGGGAATATTCATGAATATGTGTAAATTCTTCCTAAAGATGGGATAGTGGTATGAACCTTTTTTCCTCGGTAAAAGTTAGTGGACCTTTTGTTATGCATATACAATAATATATTTCAAAAACAATACTATTAATTTAATTTTGGTTTTGTGAGTCATACGGCAAAGTGTGACAGAGTTAATTATTTGAGCCATCGATCTCTTTGTTGGAGAAATTGTATTTGTATTTGTCAAACCAGTTTTTTTAGCCACCATTACTATTGCAAGTGAATGATGAAATATTAATTGGGTTTGATCTAATTAGTTTGGGAAGTTGGGTATTAATTGGCATCAAAAGTTTTTTCTTTGTGAGGGCTACTTTTGTGATGGCTAAGGCTCAGGGTTATAATATATGTGGATTAGGTTTGGGATAATGTTGAGATCAGGTTAAAGTTATTATTTTTGTCTTTTATATAAAATTTAATTAATTAATTAATCAAATCAATAAAAACAATTAGTTAATTTTATATTATAAATTCAAATTGAGGAGTGCAATAACAAATGATCTTTAACATATACGCCTTTTGATCAAACTGAAAATTACAGAAGTAAAATTCATTAATGAGTGGAATCGATCAATTTTCATGATTTTTAATAAATTTTTGTTAATAATAAAAATTATTTTGAAAATGTACTTACTTCCTTCTATCTTTATTATAAGACTAAATTACATGATTCACTGTAATTTGATTAATTTAGATGATGATTAACATTAAATTTAGCGTATATCATATTTTATTCAAAATTAAATTAACTATGAAATTAATAAGACATTTATTATGCAAACTACTTGTTGAATTAAAAAAAATATTAATTTAAGAGTATTTTTGTAAAAAAAAATTAATATAAAAAATATTTTAGATTAAGAGTTATGAAAAAATAAATAATAATTTTGATTTGGATCGTGTAATAATTAAGCATATGAAACATGTTTGATTTCAGCGAGCACTTCCCATCTAAATGTTATTCTATAAAAATACTATTGGAATTAAGGTAAAGATTTTCAAGTGGAGTTAAGGTAAATTTTGTTTTCCTCATTTTATATTCATCAACTATTTTAATATATCATTTATTAAATATTTATTATTTAATAAGCTATTTTTGTGCTTCCAATTATTAACTACTAACTTTTAATTAACTTTTGAACTTTTAACCAACTTTATTTAGGTAACTTTCTAGCTAATTTTGTCACCCATAGCCTTTATTTTTTAAATAAAGATATAAAATTTGAATAATCTTATCGATTCAGATTCCTTTTAATTAAATTGGATTTAATTTGATTTTGTATTTAAAATTATTCAAAAATTCTACCGTGGTTCTATGGTCCATATTCTTTTAAAGTTGTAACTTTAGATCTTATTCGATGGAACGGAGAGGGAAAGGAAATAAGAAATAAATAAAGGTGGAGTTTATAGTTTAAATATTTCTTCTTCTTTCTGTTCTATTTTATCCTTTTACCCTATCAAATAGATCCTAAGATTTCATAATTCTATTATACACAGTGTGCACCTTTTTATTTAATTAATTTTTTTTCCTCCTTAAAGCATTATGACTCTATGATACCGATTTGCTCTTCCCTGTTCCAATTCTCCTTTCTTCTACTCCCAGACTTGTTAAAACCACCACAATTTTGTGATAAAATCAAACAAAAAAGAAACAGATGTTGGAGTAATCCCCGGTGGCCAATCCAACAGCGAATCTATTTATCATGACTACATCCATATTTACCTTATTGATTAAGGTTTTTATTGCTGTGTTATGTATAAGATGATTTAGTTATCATTTAATGATGGATCAAATGTGATTTGATCATGAAAAGAAAAATGTTATTCTTAAATATTTGTAGTCGAGTATTATTGTGAGAAAGGAAAACAATAATACATAAAGACTATTAAGTGGATTGATTAATCACCGCATCTCATAGTTATGAATACAAGGATATCAATTAGATATATAGGTATAAATATTATACGGGAACAACCTACTGTGAAGAGAAAACCCAATATGTATGTAAACCATGGTATAGGATATGATTTTGATTTGAAATTACTTCGATTCTTTATGTGTAACAGCTGTAGATTGAAATGCTATCAAATATTATATGTAACATACTGTGTCTATAACAAATCATATTGAGGGATGTGAGTGGTGTAGATAGGATTTATTCCACCTACACGATTACACGATAGTTGTATTAAGTCCTGATTAAGATTAAGATAGATCAATAGATCAAGATCTTTAATTTTAACTATTATAATCATTATAATCCTAATGATTAAATCGAATCAAAACTGATTGAGATAGACAAAACAATTATATAAAGATATTAAGTTTGAATGATTGACTAACTTTAGTTTCATACACGTAAAAACAAATGAAGTTTGTCTATTAAAACAAAGTGAGTATAAAATAAATTTAGTTTTTGAACTAACTATCTTTTAATATGTTATTTGTTTGATTTTAACACATTCTAATATTCTAGAATGTGACAAATTGAATGCTTTCAAGTACAATGAGTTACATAATTTTAGCTTTAGTATAAAAAAATGTGTTTAATTGTAATAATAAGAATGATTAAGCACTTGTAGAGTAACTTTTGTTGACACAAAACATACTCCTCAATTCATACATGCAGAGTACAACATTTAGAGATAAACACATTTGTTTATTATCTTTGATGGAGACATCCCATACAAATACATTAAATGCACAAGCTAAGTAAAAGAGCTTGAAGATGATTCTCAAAAACTATTTAAGTAAAAGTTTATATAAGGACCGCAGCTTGAATACGTGAAGATAAAAAACAAAACAAAGTATTATTTGTATAAAACTTAAGTTTTCTTTTTCTCGTCTTAAACCTTTTATTTAATTTTATAATAGGATTTTTTGTATTTCATAATTCATCTTTAAATAAATAATTTGTTATACATTCTTATCTTAAACTTAGTACTTTAACGAAGTCCGCAAATGTTATGTAAAAAGAATACTCGTTGAAGTTTTATATTCAAATAATATTTGGAGATTACTTGCAAAGATAATTAAAAACTACTTGTAGAATGAAAATTGACTTAGAGAAAAATATCTGTAGCTTTTCTGTTATAGTAAAATTTTAGTAGTTGTTAAGTAATTAAACATAATCTTAGATTGAAGATAAACCGAAATAAATCAATTGTGTTTATTTTTATCTAATACATTAATGTTTGAATTTGTGTTTTCTTAACTCTTTACAAAATTTTTGTTAAACTTTTAAAATTAAACATATTGATCGATCATCAGATGAAGTTTTTGTTTAAAATAAAGGTTGTAAAAATTTGTAAAGCACAATTCAATCTCTTTAAAAAAAAAAAAAGTTGTGATGAACAAATAGAGTAAGACACGAAAAATACATTATCACATGAGAAGAGGTCAACATAAGACATTAGACTCATTTTTTATCATAAATTTGCTCAAAAATATGTAAGTATACTTAACAAAAATGATATGATTATATCTTATATTTAATTATAAATATGATAGCAGACAAATTAATTAGATAATAAATCATCTCGTTAACTTAATAATGATATTGCATTGACACGTATCACTTATTATTTATAAAATCAATATATATAAGATATTAATATTGTTGTTATTCTAAATAAAATATAAGAACAATTGATTATATTAAATATAATTTTGTATTAATTAGATATCAACGTATTTATTTAAATTAAATTTAATTAAGTGAAAACTTAAACTATGTATGTATAAATGGACTTGATCATTAAGTCCTGGATTTTGGGAAGAAGTCTCAGTCTTATAAAAATAGGTTCTATAAATAAGAAGATTGACATTGCATGATAATACACTGACATACACTTCTCTTCATACACTTCACTCATATCATGTCATATCGAAGTAGTGATTAAAATCAAAGAATGTTTTCGAATAAACATTTTTGAAACAAATTACTGGTACATCATTACAAAAGCAATACTGTATGTGAACTATATAGTACGGATTGAATTAACGAGCCACAACTTGAAATATGTTTCAAGTGTAACGAATACACCTCTTTTAATTTTTACAACCCATATACAATTTAACATAAATAATTCCGAGTCAGAACAAGTAAAAAAGGAGATAATTAAGACTTAAACACCTTTTATCTTAATTTTTGCTTTTTTTATTCATAAACACCTTTTATCTTTTAGTATATAGCCTAATCCATAAATTATGCCACAGTACCTCACGTGTGTTTTGACTTTGCTTTATGAAAAGCAAGAAGTACCTTCAACATACTTGATACATTGCTTATATAAATTGATTTTCTTATATTCCTTTCATTCTCTTTTGCTTTTATGACATTACTATTACTATGTTTAATTAATTTTCTCTCGTACGTGTTAAGTGGTCATAAAGAAGGTATCTCTTAGTGTCCAGAAATTTTATAGTTCGAAAAAAGGCTGTTATATTCCCATTTTACAGTCACATTCTATGTATTTGCACCAAGCACCGAATATTGCTGCAAATAAAACAAAAACGGTCAGCTATTGGATCAAAATTATAATAATTTTATGGTAGTGCTGATATTTAATTAATATTAGAGGAAAATATTAATTATTTATAACCACATCAGTATGGAAAAAAGGTGCCTATGTGTATATATTATACATTTTCATATATTATTAGGACTGCGATGGTAGATTTAAATTAAATAACATGTTCCATATATAGTGCATATAGATTCCATAGAATATTAATATTGTGGGTAATGAAGATGCCATTATTATAACCATGATGTACGGTCGCATTTAGATATATTTTAATCTTTGTAGTCTCTAATCTCTGCCTATGCCACTTCATTTGTCGGCATCAATTGGAATCCATGCTGGATGCTTAATACATTTATATTTGATTTGATGAAAATTATAAATTGGCAAGTAGTGATTAGCCCCTGCAATGTGTGATTATAAAGAGAGTGATAAAAATAAAATTTAGCATAATTATTCTACCAATCAATATTTTAGACTTTAAGTATAATTTGGAATTAAAAAAGACAGACATGATCTTTAATAGCCCTATAAATGTTAGTGCTGTTAAATTTTAAGGCAAAAAGTTTTAATTAATTAATTAGGAATCATACTTAAATTTCTCTGTTAATGTTATTATGTAATAATAAATAATGAAAAAGTAAAGATTCTTTATACCATAACCTATTTTATTAACGTGAAATGTGAGTTATAAGTCTAACTCAAGCCTACAAAACTATAAAGTGTGAATTGTTTCCCATTTATGTATCTCTAGTTGATGTGAGATTTTCAACAAATTTTTCCTGTCGAGTATTGAACTTTTCGTGTATAAAGACTATTCAAACGAGTGGTTTAATATCAACTCGATAACGGGTAACCTAACATCTACTAACAATATTAAGATAGACTTTAATAAATTTAATGTTATAAATATATGGGTTATGAATTTATCTTAACCCTACAAAATCATTTTGAAAGGTAAAAATTACTCCTCATTTATTTACCTGTAATAGGTGGTGACGTGAGATTTTTAGTAATTGAAATGAAAAGTTTTTTATGAATTATGTGATTGAATTACATGGATGCAATCTTCAAACATTCAACAAAAGATCTGGATGGTACATTTTTAGCATGAAACATACTTCAAAAACTCTACCAAATATCAATTCTTTCTTTTAGAAATTGGAAGATAAATGTTGGAGACAAAGAAATAGATTATGAAAACTTTTATGCTAGATATGAGAAGTATATATATCTTGACCTGTTCCATAAGTGGCTCAAGGAAACCAGTTCCATAAGTAACAAAATACTTAAAAAATAAAGAACATGTGGATTATTTGTGTCCATTGAGGGGAAAAGTACTTAATGATGGTCTCTCCATGGAAGCAACGCAATCATAACTGTCATAGAAGGCTTCTGGAAGGGTAATAATCAAGAAATTCTATGGGTTTGTCTTCAATTTTTTTTATTTAGAAGATGAAAAACAAGTTAATAGAGGGATAGATAGAGTTCGAGAGAAATTGGACCCAATAATACGAATAGAATTTAAAAAAGAATGGAGTAAGATTTAGGTTAAATAGAAATCTATGAGAAGAAATAAGATGAAACAAATCTAGTGAAGTTATATCCTTTATCTAGTGAAAATATATGGTGTAATAAACAAGCTAACCATTTGTGATATTAAAAATATTGTTTAGACTTTAGATTAAAAAAGATGTTATGCAATATGAGTTCACAAATGTTTGAATCAACCATAACTCGGGATAAATTAGGGTGGAGTAAGAGAAAAGAAAAATAAGATAGAGCAAAAAAAAAAAAAAAAGCAATAATGTGTTTTGATGAGAAATATAGAGGAACATAGAAAAAAAAAAAAACGGGGATAAAAATACATGGTAAAAGAAATAGAATGTATATTTATAATTAACCATTGTATATAATAATTATCATAATTTAATTAATTTACTATGATGATCTACACAATTTTAGTATTAATCTAAAAGAAAAGGAAAAATAAATCATAATTTAACATAAGTAAATAGGCAATAATTTTATATAAATAAGGATAGACATATATATTTTTTTTAATTTCCGAAATCAAACTTATTCAACATTTGATTAAATAACAGTATAACATATAAGGACATGTATACTATTTCAAATAACATTACATACCGTAATTTGTGTAAAATAAACTTTAATTTTGTAAAACAAGAATACACACAAATGTTAGACCCTAAAACTCAAAATCTAGTTAAGAAATGATATAGTTATAAGAAAAATATAAAACCTTGCAAAATGTGGCTGTAGTGTAGTGGTGAGAATTCCACGTTGTGGCCGTGGAGACCTGGGCTCGAATCCCAGCAGCCACAAATTACCTCTTTTTAATTTTATTTTATTTTTTATTTATTTATTTTTTTTTTAGCGAACGTTTTTATTGATTTCATGACGCATGAATGTGTCTTGCAAAGAGGCAAGCGAGGGTGGCAGAATGTGCAGCAGCGGCGAGCATGGATGGCGTTACACATGGGAAGCTCAGTCTCATATCCCAACGCTGCGTTTAATGCTCTTTCCAAATAACAACAAAACCCTAAACCCCTCTTTTCACTTCAACGACCTCACCGTCAACCTTCACTCTTCCCACTCATTCCTCACCCTCACTACCTCCTCCTTCTCCGTTAGGGTTCCGCTTCCCTCCGTCTTGCTCGATGCCGACTCTCCGCTCACATTCCGGCCTCTCTCCGATCACATTGAAGTCAAGCTCCGCCTCCTCCTCCCCGTCGACCACCCCATCCTCTCCTCTCTCCACCCTCACCAAACTCCGCCTCCCCAACCAGACCCTTTCGTATCAGAATCTGGTAATATCAAAATGCACCTTCTAATTGTTATTTTATTTTTAATTTAATTTAATTTATTTATTTATGTTTGTTCCACAAGTTGTGCTTATTTTCCACTTCTTTGGTTGCAGATGTGAAAAAATTGTCTTCTGCAGGAGAAGTTGACTTTTACTGCAGAACTTGCGCTTTCAAGTTGACCAAAACTCCTCTCAGGTAACATGTCAATGTTTGATTTGATTCAGTTAACTTTAAGGACTTTTTTTTTTTAAAAGGAAAAAAAAAAAAGAACTTAGGAAAAAGTTTGTAATGTTGGAATTTGTACTTATCTTAGGCACTTTTTCGATGATTTTTTCGTAAGTACTTGTAGAGGAAGAATATCAGAAGGTAAAATGCATTGAGATTTTCCGTAAGTCAAAATCAACTTATACACCTTTGCTTTTGGAGAAGTTAAATGTAAAATGTTTTTATAGAAGTTTAGTGCATAAGTTGGGTTTAGCTTATGCAAGAAAAGCTCAATTCATTTTACTTTCTTATTTTTTTCTTTAACCAATGTTTATGGATAACTTTATCCTAGCAGGACACATGGTTGATTGGTATACGAGGTTGAAATTTAAAAAAAAAAATGATAGTAATCTGGCATTGTTGGGTCCAGGGGCTAATGAATATTTGAATGTTTTTTTTAAGGTTTTTGTTTACATTACTTGTTTAGGAATTTTATTGAAATGCCATCGGTGAATTGGAGAGAGGTGGCTGACAACTGGTTTGGGAACTGTTGTTGTTCGTTTGGTGGAGTAAGTGAGAAGATGGTGATGAGGTATGTGAGTTCTTATACATGTGCACCAGGGACATGCCTGTTAAGTTCTACGTCTGTCACACTTTGCAAGGATGATCTTGTGGAATGTGATTTTCCTGAAGGGTGTGAAGAACGAGAGTATAGTTCTACAGCAGAAAAACCCCAAGATGATGATACTAGCAAAGGTGCTAGAAACTGTGAATTGAATGGGGAAAGAACTTCAACTTGCAGTGATAATGGTGGTGTTAGCTTTGAGTGCAGAGAGCAAGAGTGTAGAATAGTAGAAAACTCCAGAGAAGATGGTGTTTGCGAAGGCACACAAAACTGTAAATTGAATGGTAAAAGAACTTCACCTTGCTGTGATGATGGTGAACTGACCCTTGCTTTTGATAACTATTCTAGGTTTGTACATTCTGAGGATGAGAAACTTTCTGTAAATTTGAAATGTGAAGTTGCTAAGAGTAAACCTGATCATGATGAATTGTCTGATTCAAGTCCAGATTCAAATGATGGCAAAGATCTGACCCAAATTCCTAGATGTTGTTCTCATATGCCAAGCAATCTTGGGAATGGAGGTGGTGAACATCATTTATGTGGAACTGCGGGTAAGGATGGGATGCCAACAGAGACTATAGAAATTCTGGGAAATCAGAAGTCTTTCCTCAATGGTTATCTTGAAGATGTTTTCATGGCTAGATTATCAAATCTTTCAAAGGATATTGATTGGCATGAATTTTCATGCCCTCAATGCACATCTCTCCTTGGAGCCTACCCATGTTGTGAGGGCAATACACCTGTAGATGGAGGAGTACGATTGTTCAAATGTTATATCTCAACCCATGTGCCAGTTGGAGGAACAGGGGACATGTTCAGGTTAGCAAACAGTGACTAAATTGACTGTTTTAATAGTTCTTATTTATCAGAATAGAAAATGTGACTTAGTTTTGTGCCATTATAACTCAGTTGCAGCTGATTATGAGGAAATAGATCCAGTAAAAACATGTATGCTTTTAGGATTTGTTGAAGTGAAATTAATATCTCATTGGATAATTTGATTCATCCAGTCGCTAATTTTGGAAAAAATGAGTGAATTAGTGTGATTGACAAATAATATTGTGGTAGTAGAAATGTAATTTTTATGGAAGAAAAACATTAAGTCTGTCTTTCATACAGGACTTGACGGTAAAGAAATGGCAGTGGCCATAGAATGTCAACATGAATAAAGTGTGGCTCAAAAAAGTTTGAGCCTCAGATTTATCTATATTCCTAAGAAAAATATTATGGTTCTTCAATAATAGTTTGTGGAAAGGTTTTACCAACCAATGCCATACATATAGGAAGAGTTAATAGTGAAGACATGGTCTTGACTCTTGCCATTCTTGAGAAGCTTGTTAATTATTAAATATATTATAGGCCAGTGGCAAAATGAAAACCTTTTTGCACGCTGTTTTTTCTTGATCATGTGAACAAGCATGAATATCCAGGTTGTGTATTGTAGGCTACTGCTATTCTATTACTTTCCTTTTTCAAGGAAATTTTTTTATATAGAGATGTCATGAATAAATTTTAATGCGTTGTACTTGTCATCAGCAAATATATAATGGGAAAAATGTTTGCAAATCTGTTGATGGAGTGCGCAAACGATGAATCATCATTTCGGTTTGTCATTAGAGACCTGACAACCAAATCCCCTGTCTTGCAAATCATTCTTTTAAATCCAGATACGTGGTCCTGTTCTGGTCATTGTTTGAATGCAGAGAACAAAGACCCAGTTCCTAAATTAAAGTTACAGCCCATCATCAAAGTGCTTTTTTCTGACTGTCACAACGCAACAGAATCTCAAATAAGGTCAGTTAGTTATCTAGTTATCTCGTTTATAATGATTAATCCTTAATTTGAAAAATATAAATTATATAATACATAAAGACTTTTCTTTCTATTTTCGTGGTTTGAGCTTTAAAATTAGGAGCATCATCTATAATCATTGCTGGTCTTTCTTGAGTTTTTTTTCTATGTTTCATTTACTAGATGCTGTGAGTGTGACTCCTTCCTTCCCTTTACTATCCTCTTCAAACTTGAATGGCATTTCTTGGCTATCTTGAGAATGATCAAATATCAGATAAGCTAAAAAATGGGACAATAAATCATTATTTTTTTTAAACAAACCTTTCTTTTGCTTGGCATTGTTAGGAATAATGATTTGTTTAACCATTCTGTTTGGGTAATTTTTTCTATAAGCACTTATAGGAAAAAGAAAATATAAAAAAAAAAAAATGACAAAAAGTTTCTCCATAAGCTAAAATGGGTGTTTATTCAAAGTTAAAAATCAGCTTTTGAAGAAGTTAATATGAGAGTTTCTACAATTAGCTTATGCATGAACTAATTTTAGCTTACTCATGAGATAAATTTAGCTCATGGAAAAACATAAATAATTTGTTTTCCTATTTTTTTCTTTTATGGAGAAGTTTATCCAAACAAACTTGATAAATACATGACATACCTATTTTATAAATTGCCTCCTAAGAATTTGAACAATTTGTGCAGGATGATAGAGGAATGGGCAACTAAAAGTTCGGCTGAAGACATTTTCATGTTGCCTCGTCAAACACAAGAGTTGGTGAGGTTGTTCATATCAGCTAAAGATTTATATCCACTTTCATGTGCTTCCCTTCAAGGTTTAATTTTGTCATCTTTGCAACGGTAGTACTCTACTCATCAATTCATTTGGCAACCTAGGTTAAATAGGTCTCAGCAGTGAATGAGTGATTAAAATTTTGTATTGTATTGCTGAGCATTTGCTTGTCTTCTCTTCCCCACCTAAACTCCACAATTCTCTCCTAACGGATTGCATGGCCACTTCATTTTTACGTGCACACTGCTGTTATCTTTTTGGTTTTTTTTTTTTTTTCACATTACATTGCCAAAAATATTCATAATAGTTAAAAGAATATTAACATACCTTGAAAAAAGTTAATATGTATAAAATTATAAAATATTAACAAAGCTAATATGTATAACAAAGCTAAAATTATTAAAATATTAACAATTGCCAAAAATGTATAGAAGTTACAATCGGTTATAAATAACCTTTATATAACATTAACCTGGCAATAATTTAATTGCATAAAATCAGCAAGTAAAATAAAATAATCAAAATTCAAAATAACAAACGAAAAAATGTATAAAAGAAGTAATGGTATCCTATCTTAAAATTTTGCTATTATAGTTTAAGACCAATTATGTGAACCTCTAGAGGATCAATGTAGGGCTATTTCTACACAACTTTTTATACATTCGCATAACTAAATTAGCAAAACCACGAATTATAGTTGTTTTTAC
Organism: Hylodesmum podocarpum; assembly: GCA_026586105.1. Classification (NCBI taxonomy): domain Eukaryota; kingdom Viridiplantae; phylum Streptophyta; class Magnoliopsida; order Fabales; family Fabaceae; genus Hylodesmum; species Hylodesmum podocarpum. Next base: position 990,357 of record JALJEV010000736.1, on the reverse strand, counting down.
ATTGATTCGTGAGGTTGCATATGCACTCTAATTCACACTGGTGCGTTTTTTTTGTTCTGTCATGACTGCGCGAATGGTCTTACAACGCCTATAATAATCACTTTTATGTTGTTCCTTTTGAAGCTGTGATTCTCCGAATTGTAAGGTTCATAGGACGTTTTTGAATTGAAGCAGAAAGAAGAGAGAACCAAGTGAACAATTAAAAATGAATAAATTTTGTTAACACGATCATTTGATTAGCCTTTCTTGAGTTGGCAAATGTGGGATTCTCGGGGATATTTAATGTACCACAATAGGTTGACATTGTTAGTTGAATGAGGTGATGAATGAATTAATATGATCTATATAATCTTCAATTTCAGAGGCTATTTTAAAACTTCAATTAATTTGAAGTATTAAATTGGATAGTACTTTCTAATTTTAGAGACTAAAATAATGATTTTAACTTGATAATAAATTAAAAGGAACATATATTTAATATCTATATTGTAGTTAAACGGAAAGGAGAGTAAGATCTTTCGGTTTTTCGTTTTTAGAATAACAACGAATCGGGGTAAATTTGGTGTTTGCATCACAAGGTAGAGAGAGTGAGTGACCAAAATTTCCTGAAACGAACAACATTTTAGAGTGTTGACTGAATTTCCAAAGCACGAAATAAACGACATCATCACAGGCAAACCGCTACACAGTGACCATGCCGTTTCGTTCCTAATTTCCCGTTTCTCCGACGCTTGCCGTTAGTGGCCACTGCTAGATGTAGATTTTCACCGACACCGCCTCATATCTCATTCCTCAAAATCCTCGAAGCAACAACTTCTCCCAAAAATGCGTTGTTCCACATCGTTCACCGTTTTATGCCTAGGTCTGTCGTTTCGTTTCGTCATATTACTCTCTTTCTCTCTTCGTCGTTTTACCAAAACGGATTAATGTTTTTGCGTGTGTATTTCAGGTGTGCTTTTGCAAACAGCATGTGTGGCTTCAATTTCGTTGCCGACTTCTAACTGCTACGCTTTCGACAATTCAAGTCGAATTGTTGATTTCGTATCCTTCATTAACGCTCCAAGTTACGAACTTTCTTTCGCTCGGGATTTCATTTTAAATATTCAAAATAATCTTAAATGCGTAATTCATGGATTTAGCTTTTAACAATATGGTTTTTTTAATGAATATGTTAATAATATGGTTTGTTAATAGTTATTATTGGTTAATGACATTGTTAGTTATGTTTGTGGTTTCATTTTTCCTAAGCGTGTGATTTTACTTGACGGGTTAATTAGAGTAGCTGGAGTGATTACCTTTTTGAGTATGATGAGAAGGTATTGCTCTTTGACAGTTATTATTATGTTCATTATATATGAATGATCTTGTTCATGTGTTCAATTTTGGGCATAAGAATGCTGCTAAGTTTTTCACTTTGTGTTGGTGCAGCAAGGTACTGATTTGGTTGTGCGGTTCTGCAAAGATGTAGAGAGTAGAGCACAAACGGTAGTACATGTCACCATGTTTTCAAGTACTTTGTTCATTATTATGTGATATAATTCCTCCCCTTCCCCTTTTCTGGGCTTGCGGGTAGAGTACTTATTGTGCTAGCTGATGAAGAACACACTCATTTTGCAATTTTTTATCCTCTCAGTGTATTGGGTGTCAAGCACTTAAGGCATTATCTCTATAGAGTGTAAACTGTATTTAACTTGGCCTGGATTATTATAAACATCTTATAAAGATTGCTGGATTCATTCATGTGCTAAGTGGTGTCAACTCACCAGATGCATATATGTTCTACTGGTAGACCTCTGAGTTCAACTTACTTATTGTTCGTTCTCTTATCAAACGGACGACTGGATAGACTAGTTTTAGTTACTTCTGTTTGGATTTCTGTTCATGGGTTTTTGAGGGAGGGTTTTCTTACAGCTTGTAGAGGGATATGGACACTTTGGGGCTGATGTATTTTTTGTTTCTGTTTCCTTCTCCTCCATCTCCTATTTGTTTAAGAATGTTCTTAGGAAGATTATGTGATCTTTATTTTTGCCTTTCATTGTTTGTTAAAAGGTTGATCCGCAGATTGTTCCTTTAAGTTTTTTAATAACTCTCTAAACATATAATGACTTCGAAACACTTTAGGTTTGGCTGCAGAAATTGTGGATCTTATATCTGGTGAATAGTTATTGCCGGGACCTTGGGTTTTGTTGGTTCTTATCTTTTTTTCTTACAAACTATCTATTAAGGCATGCTCTATGTATTTTTCACTTTATTAATGATGCCCAAAACTATCCAGGGATATGTTGATTTTGGTCGATTTGATAGGTTCAACTACTTTGTTGCTGGTTCTGGCAAATCTGACTTTATACAAGTAAGTTCCTTCTGTCTATTCTATATTTTGGGTTATCAAAATAAAAATCACGAGTAAAGATACTTCTTAGGCATCAGTTCCTCATGGAAGGTGTTAAGAGGGGAGAAAACAAGAGACATGGTGAAATCTTTGTGTTTTACACAGCAGTGGTGTGTGTGTCTATTTGTATGTACAAAGATTATCATTTTCTTATTTAGTATAAATACATAATATGTAGAGCTAAGGATAGCCTTATCGACCATCTTTCCAACACAAGGAAATTATTATAATTTATATATTTTTCTTCCACTGCTTCCTACTTGAGCTTTTGCTAGTAAGAATATTTAGCAGTGTCAAAGCCATCGGCAAGATGTTAAATGTGTGGGAATAATAATGAAAGATTGATAGCTGAAATGGTCCTAGGAGCATGCTGATCTATTTTTAGTCACAAGCAATTTTTTAATTATTTATTTATATGACAAACAAATTCAAGTTGCAAAAATGATAAATATTCAAATGGAACTTCTAAAGTGTTGCGATCCCTTTGTGGTCAATGTGAGACTACACAGGTCTCTCGAAGAGAGTAGCATATACCTAATGTAAGTGCATAGGTCTCATTAAACTTAGACTGAAAAATATATTGTTTCCCAGATGACCAGATATTATCCTTCCTCTTTTTTACATTTCGCCTCTGCTCTCTAAGCCATTTTCACTATGTGTAGGAGTTTTATGATGGTGATCTTATGGGTTGCGAACAAAGTTATGACAAAATGGGACGAACCGCACAGGTTGGCGCAACTCTTAATTTACCTTTTTTTTTCACTCAACTAGACCCACAAATTCAGAACATGGATAGAGGGCTTATCTTATGAATAAAGGGGATATGACCAATCACAAGCTCCTATGCAGGAATTGGGTGATTGTGATAGAATCTTGCACTTTGTAATTATCAAGCATAGAGACAGTTAAGAGAAGAATAACCCTAAATAATAAGTAGTAATGTATATGATTAAGAAAAAAGAAAGGATAAAAAAGGAGGTGCATTAAAATAATAAGTATAAAAAATGGAAGAAAAATAACTACAAGCTTATAAGCTATCTGCTATTGAAATAAGCTTGTTTACCAAATACCTAAATTTGGTCAAAAAAGGTTATCATTTAGTCAAATAAGTTAGAAGCTAGCTTGATATGCCAAACTCATTTAGTGTTCTGGTCTATTACATAATTTTTCACCTGTAAGTATGGGGTTCTTTAGTTAGCATAATGTCTGTCTTTGTGTAGTGCATTGACCTTTAACATTTTACATTAATGTCTTTCAGGTAAATATCATATGTGGGAGTTGTTTGAATAGACAATGTAAAGGTATGACCATATTTTGAGATATTAATTAGTTTAGTGCTAGTTAAAAATTGAAATGTGAGCATTGAGCAATGCACCGACCCTGATTCCTTTCCACTCTCAATTCCCTTTTCTTTTGTGGACTATCTTTATTGAAATGTGCAGCAGTGCAGGTTTTTATTTTTATTTATTTATTTATTTGAGAAATAGAGGAAAAAAACCTTTGATGGAGATAATAACCAGCAGAATTTCTCCATGATGTTGGTCATAAACTTGCTCTGTGCTGTATTGAAAGACTGTTGCTTTTTTAAAATCCTGTTTCAATAAGCACATCACATATGCTTTTTTGTTTTTAATTTTTGCAGGTCTTCCTGGATGCATATGTAATGTCACATATGAATCAAACTGCAGGTCTTTGATACTCTAACCTGTTCTGAGCTGTCATTTTTCATTGTAAAATGCTAATGTCAGAAACTTCCATTTGTTTGTTGCCAGTTTAGCATTTGATATTGTTAATTTATGAGTCAAAACAGAGTATGTGCTTTACTCTAAGTTGGAAATTCAAAGACAATAATACTTTAGAATTGAAGGCTCCTCTTGTCACCCCCACCTATTTAAATTTAACATTTAGGTTTAAATGAGAAATTAACCCAATTGGGTTTTGGTGCTTGTGTTTTGAATATATTTGAATATGTAAAAATTATGTCAATCTTGATGTCTTTCAGAGTCTTAGTTGAGCTTGCAATTCCATGTGATAAACCGGGCCCTAAAGTATTTCAAGGCTTGACTGTTGGGTTTCATCCTAGATCATGGGAACTGGTGAGCAGCTTCTACCACTTTCACGTAAATGTATTTGTTTGCTTGAACAAAATATGCATAATACCTGAAATTAAATTAGAGGAACCAGATTTCAGTCCCACTTGATTATTGGAACATCAATTTACTCCTCAAAATATAGTGACAACTGTGTGAGTATTAAGAGAAACTGCTATGGACAGTCCTCTGTGCGTTACTCACACAACATGAAAGTGGTATTCAAATTATAAATTTTGGTCACTGTGGTAGTGTTTGGTACACAAGTTGGAACATAATAGAACATAACATATGGGTTGGTGTACTTTGAAAATAGAACAGGACAGAACATTGAAATTAAAAAATGAGAAAATTTGGTTCTATTAAAGAGGGTAGAGCCAGTAAGAATAGAACAAACCCGTTCTGTTATTCATTTTTCATCATCAAGTTTGCTGTATCACTCTTTCTTGGTCATGCTCGGGGTCTTCTTTCTCCATCACATTCTGGCATGCCACTCTTCTTTTACCATCACGTACTCCTGTCTGGGGGCATTATTTTCACATTATTCATGTATTTTCTTTTCAGATATTTTTTTCCTGTGGTGGTCAGTACTCAGTAACTCATTTCCCAATTATCATCTTTTGAACTAACAATTTGTTTTTCATTCTGCTATTCATTATCATCTCCATTTTCTAGTATAGTTTACTAATTTGTTTTCATGTTTCACATTTTTTTATGGATTGCTTCAATATAATATCCAACAACATATTTTGACGTCTCTGTTCATTAGTAACATGAATTGTTCAGAATATTTTATGAATTATTTTCAGATGAATTCACAAGTTTTCTATTTCCGCTTTTTATTTCATTAAATGTTTAATAATTTTTATGAACTAAAAGATATTAATATTTTTTTCGCCTGTTATATAACAATTATCATAAAGTGATATATGAAAAAAGATTCTATTTTCAGTTTTTCATGTTTATATTAAAACTCAAGCAAAGGAAAGGTATATGTGTAAGTACAGGATGTTATTTTCTTTTGTAATTGTATACTGTTTGTGGGTCAAATGCCACTTGAACAACTTAAATTTGGCCAAGTAAACAGTAGCTTTTAGACTGTTTTCATGTTAAATCATTCAAGGACCAAATTACTGTAATAGCAAAATGAAATTTTTATAATGCTAAAATTTGTATTATAAACATGCATTTAGTATTATAATTTTAAATTTACTATATAATACTAACTTTACTCTTTATGAGTTGTAGGTTTATAATGGCATGACTCAAACTGGTTTTGAGAAACCACACCATGAATTTAGGTCAGGATTGCTGCTGCTGTCAATTCTTTTAGTTAATCGTTGACATTTTATTCTTCTGTTATCAGTTGTAATGTTTTACTTACCCAAGCTTTCCTTCAATCATTACAAATATGTTATGTTTTCTTTTTACAGCTTTCAAACAGGGCAAACTCAAGTAGTCATGTTTATGACTGCAGTTGCTTCTCTTTCTTCCCTGGTTCAAAAGCCTAGTTTAACGGTACATTTTTTTTATTGGTTTAGTCTCTAGGGAGCTGTTTTTGGCTTTCCCCAAGGTACTTGGGACATGACTATTGTCAACTGCTGCTAATTAGGTTCTTCCAGATACGGGCTTGGAAGTTCAATTGTCGGGGTCTGCTGCCAAAGGGAAGCCTCCTACAACTTTGTCACCCTCAATGTTAATTGTTGATTGGAGATGTATGGTCACACTTATTTTAGAAGCAACAGTGTCCTGCTGTGAAATCTTTGTTAAACTTTAATGTTTAAACTCTTTTCCAGGTGAGGTTGCCCGCAATACTCCATATGAGGTTAATATCACAATCCCAGTTGAGGGTTATGAGCCAATTCAATTTGTGCTTACAAAAACATGTGGTGAGTGATTCCAACTAACCTAGAAAATTTAAATTCTACTGCTATTTCTCTTGTTCTTTATATGCATTTAATTAATAGGAAGACTGAACAAGCATGGGGGTTTTGCCAATGGCGTCACAGTTTTCTTTTTGTTTTTAACACTTATTTCTATTGAATGAATGACTGGCTCTATTTATTTATTGTTGCAGACTATATACAGGATCAAGGGGGAGGTCGCACTAGAGGATGGGCAATATTCGGAGTGCTATCTTGCATGTATAGAAACTCTCTTATATTTAATTTGTATTTTGATCATTCCAAGTAAAAGAATCAGACCTAGAATTAGGGCTGAATAGTATATGCGCATAAAATAAGACATGATTTCTTGTTGTCATCATATGCACATCTCAGTGTTTTCTTATTCTTATTCTTATTATTTGCATATTCAATATATGGGAACATGTCATTGGACAGATTTTTTGTCTCTTCGACACTCTTTTGTTGTGGAGGGTTCATTTACAAGACAAAAGTGGAACGCCAGGTCAGGATATTTTCCATTCAACAACAAGATGCAAGAATGTCGGTTCCATCAGCTTATATTACATACATCATAAATATCTGTTATGTTGACCTTTTGCAGCGAGGAATTGATGCATTGCCTGGCATGACAATCCTATCTGCCTGCTTAGAGACAGTGAGTTTAGAGCTCCTTACTAATGTTTATTTGAACTGTTGACTAATAATGGTTTGATGTTGAACCTTATAATATACTAGGCTATGTTAATACTCAGCAAATTAGTCTTATTAGGTCTGAGCTTGATTAAACTAGATATGAACCTCTCACTCTATTAAAGTACTATATCAAGGAAAGCATATGCTAAGCATGAGAAAATATTTATTAGAATTTTTATATTTGTATTTTTGTGAAGGGCAAATATGTGGGAGAAAATTAGATAAGAAGAAATTCTTGTGCAGAGAAATAAAGAGAAGACATGGGAATAGAATAACTCTTTCCGCAGCTTCATGGACAAAAAATGAATGAAAATAAAGAGAGTGCTAACAAATGTTTCTTAGGGCTCTAGTTAAGCAATCAAAAGTAAAAAGGTTTTGATAGAAAATTGATATCAACAAACCCCTACTGTCATTTCATATGTAACCTTACTATAATTTCTTATAATACTACCCTGTTTTCTTCATTAATGGCAGGGTTGTGTTTAAGCTGAAAGTAAAAATTTGATTTTTACTTCATAAATATTTAAATATGCAGAAGGGCATTATTGCATAATCAACATCATTAGATATAAGAGTAGTGCTTAAACCACAAGCTTCAACACTTTATTTCCCGACACATTATATGTTTTTAAAATTAATGTTTTTAGTCTCCAGTTTGACAAAAAATATATAATGTTTTAGTCCCTCGGAACCATATGCATCAATAGAGGCAAATTGAGTCATTTGTGCAACATAATTTGGGTTTGATGCAATGTTTTCACTAATAGGGGCACTAGTAGGTAGATTGTGTGGCAGTTTAATAGCAGATGAGGTTTGTGTGACAGATTTGTTAACAATATTTAGGCAGGGAGACGAAAATAAACTTTTCTCAGATTATATCGTTTTTTTAAAAAAATAAAAATAAAGATTGTGGGACCATAAACAATCTCACTTCAAATTTGAGGGACAAAATATATATTTAAGCCAACTTAGACAATGTATTATAAAATGTGTGATTCTAGCTTTGCCATTGACATAACTTTGGATGCATCATAAGTTTGCTATTGTTCCTAGATTTCGCACTTCTCTTTTTTCAAAATAGTTAAAAAGACATGAAATGTTATGGGACTTGGCTCAATAAAATCAATATTGGAGTTTGGAAATTGGTCAGTAGGATTGCCTACTTCTTTTTCTTATCTATCTAACATTTGTTGAATGTGTCATGAAAATAGGTTAGTGGAGCTGGACATGGCTACTCACGACCAGAAGACGTCAATAATGCCTTTGGCAGTGAGACCTCCTGGGAACGTCCTCCTGGTCCTTCTCCTGGTTCTTCTCAAGGTGCATCGAGACCAACAGAAAGAAAGTATGGCTCCATTTGAGTGTGTACTGCCACTCATTTTGCTTTGTTTCCTGACAATCTGTTACACCTTGTTATCTAATTTTTGGGAAGCTCTTCTGCCAAATATATTATTTGGCTAAATTCATAATAGGGTGTTTTTTTGAAGCCTCAGATGTATTTATTTGTAAACATAATTTCCCAGCTAGAAAGTAAAGAAAGAGTAGATATAGTTGCTGAATCTAGTGGCTGAATTCCATTTTAATGGATTTTATTGGAATTGAATTTTGATAGAATTGAATCGTTTTGTTTGATTCCTTTTTTTATTACATTTAATGTGTTTAGTTTATTTTAAAGAAATAATTGTAATTTTTGTCATATTGAAGAAACTTAAATCAAGAGAACGATTATTTCTCATAAACTAATTTAAGCCAAACATGTGTTACGGATGGTGTTTGATTGTGGTTAATGAGCTTTGGTGATGTGTTAATCATGTTGCTCAAACAAATAGACACATGTGTGGTTTAAATTAGTAGCAATTGTGATTGGTGGAAAAATAAATTGACTAGATGTAATTGATGGTATGGGTGGGAGACCTTATTTTATTTGTTTTCTTGGCTATGACAGGCTTAATAAATTTTAACTTCTAGGAAAATAATTTTAAGATTTAAGTTAAGAAAAACAATTCTTATCCAAGTGTGCTTGATTATAATATTTTGAAAGTGATGCTTTCAAAGCGGTTGAGGTTCAGACTCTTGCATCAAACATGCCATCTGATTTTGATTCGTGTGTATATGATCCTCAAATCCTACTGTTAATTCTCTTGGAATAATTCTAAGTGTATGTACACACCTTATAGATAGTAAATCATATGGAAAAATAAATATACTCTAGTTCATAACTTTTTTAGTTGAAACAGTACCCCTATCTCATCTTAGAACGAGTTAGAACTTAGAACCCTCAAAGTAGGTGAGTCAACTTGACTCAACCAAACTAGAATGGGTAAGTTGAGTTATTAAAGAAAAAGGAAGAAGAAAAAGAAGAAAAGAATGTAGGTATCTTGGGTTACTTTCACCTGTTCTGTCAAACTCACGGTTAGGATGGACCATTGAATGAAATATGATTGACTAACTAGCTATTTCAGTTGTAAAATAATAATAATAATAATAATAATAATAATAATAATAATAATAAAACATTTGCTTTTGAATCACAAAACTCAGAATCCTAACTACATCCTTGATCACTTTGTCTGATCATCACACTAGGATTGTCTTAGTTATACTTTGTTCAGTGAATAATTGAAACTAGAATTTTTGTCAATGCAACCAAGTAAGTAGTGATGTACAAATATTTTCTATTTTTACTCCCATAAAATTATTTCAATCATTTTAATCTCTAAAACGTGAATCCATTTATCATCACATCTTTTAATGAATTTTATAATGATAGAAATTAGAAAAAAAAAATAACTTTTGAGGATTAAAATGATTAAAATACTCAAAAAATGGAGAATAAAAAAATCTTTATGCCTTGTATTTATATTGATATTATTTATTTCGAAATATATATTGTTATATATAGTATATCTACCTTAATTTAAATTTTATATTTCTTTTATTTTACTATTCAACTATATATAATATTAAAATTGATATGTTATATTAATATATTTGGTTGACCTAGCCTTGTTATATGTCAAATCTTAACCAAATGAACTTAAACTAATATAACTTATCAACATCTTAGATCGAATATAAAAGAAAGTTAAATTCATCCTAATCCTTCTCACATATCAAGTATGAGGGAAGCAACAAATTTCATTAGAAAAATAGTGTATAACATAGATTATAGTTTCTCTTTTATTCTTAGTTGAATCTTATCAAATCAGCTGCAGTTATTTTTATTGTTATTGTTGATCATTCATTCTTGTTTTGAATATGTTGCCGAGTTATTTAATTGTAATGGCTAAACGGGTTGAATAAACTTGCTAATAAAATTCCAAGTCATAATTTTAGATGGATTTGATTTGACAACTCTACCTCAAAATTCTTACAATATGATAAAAGACAATGAGCAGTGGACATATAGTTCGAGCTAACACAATTTATAATCCAAAGTTACTATAATCTTCAAATTCAATGGTCATAGCATATACGATATAGATACAGTATTAGGTAAGCAACATTTAAATAAGTATATAACTATGCGTATAATGCTAAACAAAAATAAAGTGTTCATATAAAGAGAGGATGTCATTTGTTAATATATTGTTCTATTTGATATGGTAAGAGAAAAACTCACTTTCGAAAATCTCTTTTAATAAAAGGGTTCCATTGTACTAAAAAGGAAAATAACAAATCTGTGTATGAATTCTTAATAATACACATTAAATTAAATTTGAATCGAATGATTATAATATTATTAATATAAAAAAAATAGTCCTTAAACTAATGGTGTTCCAATAGAAGGAAAGAAAAAAAACAGAAGAAGGAAGAAGACAGCCCCAGTTGAAGACTAAAGTAATGTTATGGAACAATGTAGTTGGTATCCAAACCATACCTATTCCGTTGAGTACATAGGATCAGAAAATTATGTAACATTCCCAGAACAATATTGGTTAGTTATTCGTATACCCTAGCAGATAAAAACAAACACAAAATAATTGAAGTATTGATGAAGGTTTTCAAGTCAAAAAAAGCATTCCCATTTAATTTGATTGGTTGGGATGGGGTTTACGGTGTCAAAACTTGATTTGTCTGTATGTATTCTGGTGAAGTTTTCTTGTACAAACTAACGTGAAAATCAATCAAAGGAAAATATCTAGAAAATGCTTTTGGGAGATTCATCATTAATCCAACTAACCAATACAATAATTTTCAGAGACATTTGACGTTTTCTAATATTAGGATCTGATTATGTAAATTTCTTCCTTACCACTTATAAGAAAAAAAGAAAAAGAACTTTCTTTTTATATAAACTTACTGTTTTTTAAGATATATTAATTTATGCAAAAATTAATTTATAAAAATTATCTCATGTTGATACTAGTTTCTAAAAAAATTAATTTTAAAATCATATAAAAGTTGTCTTACTTATTTGGTTAAATTGAGTGCGTAAATGAATGTAGATAATGTCACATTTCAAGCTCTAATTTTTTACAGCTAAACAGAATTTATACATAATATCATTCTAGTTTATAAATATTTTTTTTATATATTTTCTTCCTCTATATTAGAACTTTTTTGGATTCATCTTACTCCCTCCATCTATAATTGTTATAAGTAATATTTTTTATACAAACCAAGTGAAGTTAATATATAAATGAGAGAGAATGATAATTTTACAGAATTAACTTTATATTTTTTAAGGAAAATTACTCTCTCCACCCAAAAATGACTACAATTTTAACTTTTTGATGAAACAAATTCTAAAATGACTGTTGTTCTCAACTTTCCAATGTATTATTAAATTTTTTTCTAGTTTGCTCTCACATAATTATAGAAAAAGTGTATGGGGGCATGAGTAAAGCATTTATAATAAGAGTGAGATTATTTTAATAAAATTATTTAAATAAATAATATATTTATTATTGTTCTTAAATTGTGAACAAAATCTTACAATGCAGTGATTTTAAAATGGAGAAAGTAATTTTTTTTAGAAAAGATATAATATTGAAAATATAAATAGAAAAAAACAATTAATGTTACATTTTAAAAATCACACTTATTTTAAGACTTGTCTTTATTTTATTGACAAATAAGACGGATTAAATATACTTTAGGATCATATTCCAATATTCCATTGTTGACACAAAATTATTGCTTCAAAATAAGGTGATTTTGAGATATCTTCTAAATGGAAAAACAAACTCAACACGGATTATTCTTTTTATTTCAAATTAGGCTGTGTACATGTATAAAAATATATAATTAACATTTATATAAATATCAATGTAGTTTTTTAATACAATCCTTTTTCTTATTTCATTGATTATTAGAATAATCAGTAAAATAAATAAAAAGTAAATACGTGTAATATTAAACAAATAATTTATAATAATTAAGGTTGACATTCTTAATATTTGTTAAGAGGCTTTTTGAAATGAAATATTTAATGCTTTACTGGTTTTTCTACAATGAAATAAACAATTTTTTTCTTTAAAAGATTATGTAATTTATAATGTAGAGGGAGTAATGTTTTAAGAGTATTGGTTAAAGAATTAAAAGTAGAAAATATTTAATATATTATAAGTAAATATAAAAAAAAAATCTTTAACAGAATAATTTTATACATTTTAATGAAAATATTTCTTTTTCTATTTCCTTAATCAACTAATATCATAAGGACACTAGTTTACAAAATGCCATTAATGTTTATAAAGAAGTTGATTGAAATATGTCTTTATTTATTTTGAAAAAGTATTATAAATATAAAATTAAACATGTTTTTAGTCCTTCAAAATTATATTAAATTTCTTCATATTTAATCCTTTGCATTTTATAAATACATGATTTTAATCTAAACAGTAACAATGTTAATCTCTCTATTACATTGTGTACATGTCATCCAAATTAGATTTTAAAATTTTTAAATAAAGCTAAAACATTAAACCTCTAAAATTTTATTACATACATTAGCTTAAACTTTAAAGTGGATTAAAGTAGAACATCTCAACTTTACTTGACAGAATTTTTCTAACTTTTGCATTCACCTCGGTCGACCTATGCTAATTTTATTTATTTTTACCAGATTCTTAATTTTTTATTACTTAATTTAAAAAATATCATGGCAAGACAACTCACTTTTATTCTTATATATATATATTCTAACACTGAGACTAAAACTATTAACATTTGGACTAAAACCATAAATTTTAAAAAATTTGAACATTAAATACAAAGAAAAAATTTTTAAAAAGTTAAAATCACATGCTATATATATTTTAGAAGAACTAATTAAGGACATTCATATTAATATTGCTGTATACTTTTATAATATTAGATTGTTGTACATTTTAAAATATATATAAAACACCCTTTGTGAGGTTGCACAATGATTTGAGCAACATTAAGTTGAAATAAAGTATATGTGAAAGTCAACTGAGCAGGTGAGTCAACTTAAACTTTTGATGGACTTCCTTTGATAAGACGCATATCATAACCTGCAGATTGACCAAGCTAAGCTACCATTTTATATTGTCGTATTTATCTGCAAGCAATGCACATTAAGCATCAAAACTTTATTTGAGTTGTTCATTAAAAACCAATTAATCTTTGACCTTAAGGTTCTACTATAATATGCACAAGCTAAGTACTTTCACATTCAATAAAATAATAAATAAATAACTTTCTATCAGATGTTAATTAATCATTGTTATTTTCTGGAAAATGATTCCAACTTATTATCTTTTCTTTTTATCTTAGATCTTCATCCTTAGGTTTTGTTCGTTGAGATAGAGAAAAATTAAATGAAAATAATAGATGTAATAAAATATAAAGAAAATAATTATTTATATAATAATGATCAAAAATTAAGAAAGTGTAAGAAATTTTTTTTATATTATTTCTTTGTGTGACAAACAAATTAACAATTTGGTATAATTATTTCAAAAATAATAAAAAAATATATTTTTAATTTATTTAAAGAATTACTTAAATTATTATTTTTTCTCTCATGTTTATTCATATTTCTTTTTGATCAAACAATATATTCTACTACTTTTTACATTTTTTTCTTTTATTTTTTTATGTATCATATTTTATTTCCTTTTCATTCTCACTCTCGGGACAAAGGCGTAAAACATCTTCCTATCTATTAAACTAATTAGTTAAGTTTCATCATATGTTTAATGTAAAGTAAAGGATACCAATTGTTTATCTTAATTTGGTTAAAGAATATTGTTATTGTAAACTTTTGATATTAAAATTCAACTTCTCCCTTTAAATAAAAGAATAAACAACAAAAACTTGAGTATATAAAATAAAAACAAATACATAAATATAAGTTTTTTCTTTTATTTTTATATATTCACATTTTTAGTTTCGTACTTTTAATTTTAAAATTTTCATGATATTTTAAATTGATCCTTCTTTCAGTGTAACCCAAATTGTAACAAAGTGATATCAAATATCTCTTACTTACTTGACAAACTAATTAACACAAGTCAAAAAAGCATTCTTTTCCAACCATAATACAATGTTTGCAAGGAAAGGTAAGAAAATTAAAACTCGTAAATTCTAATATGACTTTTAATTCTTTAAATATTCTGATAAATTAAATGTTTTTTTCTACATCAATTGAGTAAATTAATATGACTAACGTAAACAAATTATGGTACTATATGAGACTAAGAAATGGACTCAATTTTAGCCTATGATAAAATTTAAAGTCTAAAAATACTCAATTAGCTAGAAGTAATAAAGGAAATCATAATTACAGAAATGTAGAATCAAAGGAAACAAAACCAAAACTGCATTTAATACAAAAAGAATTGTTACTGCATATGGTCTAGAAATAACAGTTAGGTATACTCGTATATGACTTCAACTCCAAGAACACGATAACTTTGCTGAAGGAACAGGGTCAAAATACTTGGCATTTCTATGTCCACCATGTTTGCTTCAAACTATTTGCTTACACAACTACAGCTTCGAGTGATTATTAAGCATATATGCCAACTACTAACAAAATTAAATCTTATGTATTTTTTTACAATATTACATTAACCCAATAAAAACGTGATATGTAGCAGCACATAATGATGCTTCATCTTCTCCCCTTCCTAAGTTTTCATATACACCTTACATATTTTTTATTATAATCTCTTTTGTTTAACAATGTTTAGTTCAATCTTTTATTTACTTGAAGATCGATGACCCCAATCTATAATTTTCAAAGGGTCTATGTCCTCCTAATTACCTGCCACATGAGTGACATGACATAAAGGTACACCCTCATATAAACTATAATAGGACAAAAATTAGCTAAAGATAAATACTTGGTTTTAGTACTCTCTAATTAGAATTAAAATTTGTCTGATATGAACAAGATTCCCAAACCTTGTAAAAAAAAAACTAGAACTAAATTTCATTTTAAAAATTTATGTCAAACTTTATTACATATTTTCTTATGCAAGTAAAATTTTAACTAGAAAACTATATTAAAAATATCTATACATCTAAATTTTGTGTATTGTATAATATGATATTATACTATAAATTTTGATCATATTTGATTTGTTCAGAGCGCCAGTTAAATTAATTTTATAAAAAAAGCTACTAACTCCAATCTTAGCTTATTCATTTATGAGGATTTGAAAAATTCTGGTTAGCTACCAACTCCAACTTTTCTGTTCCTTCCTCTTAGCTCTTCTTCTGTGAATCTGTAATGCAATAACTTTCCACAATGTTGTTCTCTATAAATACCATTCTCCATCACAGTACTAATGCAACCAAGTTTGAGAACTTCTCTACAACCATTCTTCTATATTCCCTTGTATCTTGCAGCTATAATATTGAAAGAATCAACTATGACCAATTCCATTAGCTTTCTCTTGCTTTTTTCATTACTAGCCTTTAGTCCCTTGTGCCTCTGTAACAATTACTTAAAGGGTTACCTCTACCCTCAGTTTTATGACAATTCATGCCCACAAGCTCAGCAAATCGTCAAGTCTGTCCTTGCAACGTATGTTGCAGTACAACCTCGATATGCAGCTTCAATTCTCAGGCTTCATTTCCATGATTGTTTTGTCAAGGTCTCTCCTTATCACTTCCCAATAACTTAGTGATGATTTATTGCACAAAAATATCACTGTATTAGCATTAGTATCATAAATTATTATGTGATATTAGTTCTTAGTCTTATTGGTAAACTTTGTAGTTATATAGTATTTGTATATTTAGTTAGGATATAATTAGAAGAACTTATCCAAAATAAGAAAAAAAATGTATTTTTTCAAAAATTAAAATTTGTTTTTTATCAAATAATTTACAGAAACTCTCTAATGTAACTTTTCACATATATGTAAAACTTTCTATAATTACGTAATAAAAAAATAATTTTATTTTTAGTGAATTAAACTTATTTATTTTTATTTTTCATTCTATAAATTACTTGAAAAACCCTTAAGTATGCTATATCCAGTTGCGTACGTTTTCAAATGCATATATAATTGATTCAAAGTTGATGTTGTTGCAGGGTTGTGATGCTTCATTGTTGTTAGATAGCAGTGAAGGCATAATCAGTGAGAAAGGATCAAATCCGAACCGTAATTCAGCAAGAGGATTTGAAGTAATTGATGCAATTAAAGCCGCATTAGAGAAGGAATGCCCTTCTACTGTGTCTTGTGCTGACATTTTGACTCTTGCTGCAAGAGATTCAGTTGTTCTTGTAAGTATCTTCTTCCAAGTAATGTTGTATTTGGTCTGAATGATTCTGTTTTCATTTTTCTTAGAAATAAAAAATAAGGGTGAAAACATATTTAGTTGATTTTTTTAAAATAGTTTTATAAAAATATTTTTAAAATTAGATGAAAATAAGAAAATATTAAAACTCTGTTTCACAATTTTTCAAAAACTTTTTTCCAAAAATAAAATAAAATAAATTCTTGGAACCAAACACCACCAATTATTTTTTATCTTTAGTTCTAATTACAAAAAATGCTACTTTATTTCTGTGTTATGTCTTGTTTATAAAAATGTGTCCACTGAGAAATAGTAAACTTTTCTGGTCTTTATAAAATTTCTAAGAACAGGAAATTAATTGAAACAAATTGATATTTTTTTAATTGCAAGTGAGAAGGGGAAACAAGAATGGCAAAAAAACATTTTCTCTAAATGATCTCTTAATCTTTGGCATTTTTATCAAGCTTGATTCACTGTCCCTTTTATTTATAGACTGGTGGACCATACTGGGAAGTACCTTTAGGGAGAAGGGACTCTCGAGGTGCAAGCATAAGTGGCTCTAATAACAACATTCCAGCCCCAAACAACACATTCCAGACCATCCTAACCAAATTCAAGCTTCAAGGGCTTGACCTTGTTGATCTAGTTGCTCTATCTGGTATACTCTCAACTTGTCTCTTTCTAGTTTTCTGTATTTATAGATTGAATATGAGTCAATTTTGCTTCACATAATCCTCCAATTATACTAAAACAAATGCTAACTTTATCCTGCTGCTTAAAGAATTTAAAAGGTAAAAAAATTTATTGAATTATGTAAAATTATGCTTTCCAATAAAAAAAATTTTTTGGCTAATCAAGATCAGCACATAAATTACTTTTTTTTTTCATTTCTAAATAAGTATCTTTATGACACTACATTACAAGAACCTTATATAGTCAACCTCATGCATAGTGAGATATAGTGAGATAAGTCTTTTGTCATTGTTGTTATTACTAATGGTGTGGTGTAATCTAGCTAGTAAGATAAGACTTTTGTTATTGTTGTTGTTGTATAATCATCCAAATATAGATTAATAGTATCCCCATGTTGTCATGCACCAACAGAGTCAAAGTTATCACAATTTCATTTTTATTAAACAACTTTTGTGCAAATGCTATAGGGGGCCATACAATTGGAAATGCCAGGTGCACCACCTTCAGGCAAAGGCTCTATAACCAAAGTGGCAATGGAGAACCAGATTTCACCCTTGACCAATACTATGCTGATTATTTGCGTACCAATTGTCCAAGATCTGGAGGTGACCAAAATCTATTTTCCCTAGACTATGTTACCCCTTATAAATTTGACAACAACTACTTCAAGAACCTATTGGCTTACAAGGGTCTCTTAAGTTCTGATCAAATCCTCTTCACAATGAACCAAGAATCAGCTGAATTGGTGAAGTTGTATGCTGAAAATAAAGACATATTCTTTGAACAATTCGCCAAGTCCATGATCAAGATGGGAAACATATCTCCTTTGACAAATTCAAGGGGAGAGATCAGAGAGAATTGCCACAAGATTAACGCTTGAAGAAGCAATAATATTTCATTGCCTTATTACTACTATACACCAAGTCATGTTAAAAGTATATTATATTTGAGTTTCTTTTGTTTGTGCCCAAAATAATAAAAGCTGAGTTGACCATGTTGCCAGTGTGTGTCCACTGGAGGCTTTAGGCTTTAGATAACACTTGTGTGTGTTTTATGAAATTTGTGTATTCCAATATATATATAAAGAAGTGATTCTTTGTCAGTACTCTCTGCTGTTTGAAAAGCAAAATCATTTTGCCACATTATAATCAAACTAAACCGTGCAACTTTTTGTTATTGAAAAATAGGTTGAACTAATTATTAGATAATAAATTTAATTATAAGATTTTATGGATTTTTTTTTGACAGAGTTAAGCTTTTAGAGCTTAAAAACTTATAGTTTGCCTTTGTAATTTAAAAAATTTATAATTAACTTTTACAACAAGTTTCTTATAAACTATAAAATAAATAAATAATTAGTATTAATTAAAGAAAAATACATAAAACACATAATTATTAATCTATTACACTGAGAAATATACAACATATCATTTAAAAAATATATAGAAAAAATACACGTCTCATAGTTTAAGTCTTTAAATACATTAATCTACCATTAACAATTGAAACTTATGTTAAATATAAACAAACATGTCACATGATATACTTCAAATTTAACATTCACAATTAGTTGAGATTACAAAATATAAAAATGGGAAACCTACTTACAGCCTTAGCCTTAGCATCATTTTCGATTTCATGTAAAAATGAAAACATAAAATAAGCAAAGAAAACAGAGTCTCATGTATTCCGAAAATACATTTGCTGAAAGGGGTATTCACGGAAGGGAAAATTACAAACTAAGAAGGCGGTGTGTTTAGCAATTTTAATAGGTTCATAGCCCAAAATACAAATAGCAGGCCCTGGCCCAAATCCATGGGAGAGGTTCTTCAATCACACTCTGTTCAGTTTCACCGTGAACGGAGGGTCAAAACCGTAAAACACCCCTGCGTCGTCTTCGTGTAGTAGTAGGGTTTAGCCGAAGCCCCAAACGGTGACATCACTCTCATAACAGTCACTGACACGTCACACTGAAACCTCTTCTTCTTCTTCGCATTCAATTCAATTCAATCCAATGTTGAAAGCTTTCACTCACGACTAGATTCTTCAACAACCATTACCAATGAGGCACTATTCACGATTCACACATCTCCTCAAAACCCTAACCACGCGCCAAAACCCTCCCTTCCTATCCCCACGGATCTCACTCGCACCGCAACCACGTCCACTCCACGCGCGCGACTATAGTACCGACCCGCCGTCACCGTCGCCGTCGCAGGATTCGGAGAAGGTGTCGACGATCGTGGACGAGGTGATGGGGCTAACGCTGCTGGAAGTGATGGACCTGGTTGAAGTGATGCGCGAGAAGCGTGGTGGCGTGAACGAGCTTCCTCTGGCGATGCTCATGGTGCCCGGAATGGTTATGCCGAGGGGCGCGCCGAAGGGTGGTGGCGGCGGTGGAGCCGCTGAGGAGGTGAAGGTGGCGGAGAAGACTGCATTCGATGTGAAGCTTGAGGGTTTTGATGCGGCGGCGAAGATCAAGGTGATTAAGGAGGTGAGAACGTTTACGAGCTTGGGGTTGAAGGAGGCGAAAGATTTAGTGGAGAAGGTGCCTGCGGTTTTGAAGAAAGGGGTTACTAAGGAAGAGGCTGAGAGTATTATTGCTAAGATGAAGGAGGTTGGTGCTAAGGTTTCTATGGAATAACAAGGTATGTTCCTCATTGTTGGGAGTTAGAGGTTAGATTAGCTTTGTTCTCCTGAGATTATTGGTTTTGTTTAGGGTTAAGAATTTTGTGTTTGATATGCTGTTGTTTTATATTTCTATTTGTAACTTGTGTTTTGCAAGTTTTCAAGACCATAGTTGAGGCCACATTGCCTTTACAAGTTGGTAGTTAGTTCTGGTAGTTGAGATTAGTTAGTTAGTTAATTGTTGGTTTCTGGTTATTACTAGTTCAATAAGGTCTATCTGTTTAGCATGTATCTCACTCATTTGTATCCTTTCTTTTTTTTTAATTCCAATAAATACAATGAGTTGCTTCTCTCATGTTCTCTGGGCTATATGTTTTTTGGCCTCACCAAGTTGGGGCGGTGTATGTCCTTTCAAACTTCTGATAATTGCAAAGCAACTTTTGGTGTAGTTTAAAACCTTGCTGTGCATGAATTTGTTAGCTGTGCTTTATAGCATTTTGTCATGGGACTTGTACTTTAATAGTAATTCCATGATTTACTAAGGAGTTAGAAAGTCTTTACTAAAGAGTAAGTGGGTGCTTGGTTGTGCTTTTAAAGCTGACGATGTGCCTAATAAATAGGAAAAATGAGAAGCTACATGGAGTTGCTCTTTACTTGAACAATCCAATGCAAAATCAAATTATCAAATTGGCTTATCTGGAGAAATAAATAATTTGAAAGTAATTAATATATACCTTGAAACTGTGTTGTACTATGTACATTTTGATATGCATATACTGATAATGGGAAACTGTGCTGTACTATGTACATTTTGATGTAAATGCCACCACGAGGGATTTTTGACAATCTTAATTTCTAATTAGTATCTTAATATTTGAACTTTCCTAGGAAAAGATGGGATGAGAAACAAATCCGGCTTAGAGTTTTTTCTGCTTTGATAAAGTGTAGCAGCTTATTCCTCGAGCTCAAGTTATCAGCAGGTGATGGAAGTTAATGAATGCCTTGTCATAATGCAAAGCTATTATCCTTTCTTGTATTCGAAAACATTGCTGAGCACACTATGCTCCTCATATCTCACTGAATTTTTTATTGTTATCTCACCCTTACATGAGGCTCTTTTTGCCTTGAATTTTCTTGATAATTTCTTAACCAATGTTGTAGCATTGGTTTGACATGGGAATCATTTTTCAACTAACATATACATCTTACTCGCTGGTAAAGTTCTAGATCTATTTGGTTGTCCACTAGAATTTAGGTTATGCCTCGATTTGTTGCCTCCCGACTCTAGCTTTGCTTGGCTGCATACAATTTATGGTATTGACATTATTTTCTTATCATTGTTTATCTCCATTTATGAGGTTTTTGGTACACCCCTTTGACTAGTTTCCTCTTGTACAAATGTGCTCATGTTGTGGATTACAAATTTGATTTGTTAAGGAAACTTGCTCCTGATATAACATTTTTTAATAGGTGTGTACTGCACCTCATTTCTGTTTAGTCCCATCCAGAATTGCTTAGGTAGATCAGTCTCTGAAAACATAGTTTTGCAAGGAGGAAAACTAAGCAGTGACATGAGTTCCATAGTCTCTCCAATGCGTAGCTATTATCTTGATTGGTGGTTGAAAAGCACTATCTCTAGTCATTGGAATTTAGTCTTTGTTGCAAATCCTAAATCTCCATAGATTGGTGCTGAGATTGGATTTCCAGTTCGACCAACCTCTGAAGGATGATGAATGTTTTTCACCATATTGTTAATCGTTTTGCACCTGTCATATTGTGAGTTTGAATTTTATTTTCTTGTAAAGAATCTGTTTAACTTCTCGTGTGAGCAATTCCGAGTGCAGGTCTTGGTTTACCGAAATAATTTGCATCTGACCTTTAGTTTGTGTTTGGAGAAGTATATGTAAACTACATTTTGAAAAACATGATTTCGGTTAAAAATCGCGGTTACACGGACTGAATTATGTTTGAATACTTTTTTAACCATTGAAAGGATTTGATTTTTTCAGAATCCAAAACCACCCAATGTTAATTCAGCTTAGAATCGATTTTGGAGGTTAAAGCCCTTAAGAAACAGGACCAAAATGTGGAACCAATCAAGGTTGAGAAAAGGGCAAATTCTAGGTCGTGTTGCCAAACCTGCATATTACTAGGCTTAATTTTTATAACATTAGAAACTTCAAATTTGTCTACTACCAACTTTCCTTTAAATGGTAGCGTAATTTATCACTAGTCTATGCATGAGAAATTAATTTAGGAGCTACTGTGCTATAATGTCAAATGACAATGCTTCCAAAACTAAAACATATAATGTGGACTAGATAGGATTTGTCTATTTGAAAAAAAAAAACAGACAAATTTTTTTTAAGTAGACAATTTAAATAAATACTTTAAAGAAGTAGAAAACTGTTTATTAAATTTTTTTTAACCAATAAATTTAAGTAACCCACCCATTATAAACATTGTAAATTATTGAAGTGAAATTGAACTTGTAATTACAGAAAAATACTAAACACACTTATAAAACTGCAAGTTTATATTAGATGATATGACCAGTGTGGCATTGAAATATCAGTAGAGAAGTTAACAAAGGTTTCTGGATGAGTTGACATAATGATAGAATACAAGTATATCAAAACGTCCAATGCTATAATCCATGGCTGATTTGATATGGAATAGAATTAACCTTCGAATGAGACGTTATCAAATCATCAGGACATCATGTAATCATTGGATATTTTGAGAATTGATCAACTTTCGCAATATATGACATGACATGACATGCGCAATAAAAGTTGCCATTAACAAATTTGGACCAGGAGGATATAATTGCCATTAACAAATCCATAATAGCACATTAGTATATAATCACTATCCTCGAGGCATCAATCAAACTTAACGCACGGAAAATAAATTGCAGACTGAATTCAACTCTTCCAGACCCAAATGAAAAAGGAAATAAATTAATTAAAGAATGTCCACTGAACATACATTATCGGAATGCTTCTAGGTGAAGAACCAAAGTTATATATGAATATGAATTCTAGCAATTATTTTACATGTTACAAAATCTTATCGGGTAAAATTGATTTGAATCTTCCGTTGATTAATAGAATAAACTACACGTGGGTCACACACGACTATTTTACCCATAAACTTAGGAGAAACATGTTAAGTATACATAGGTAGAAATCTCAGACTGTGTCACAGAACAAGTTTTGCACTTTGCACGTGATTTACAAGAAGTTCCTTGAGAGCTCGAAGCTCGTGACAAGCAAAACGAATGACGCACAAATTAATTCAACTCTGAATCTGAAGCTTTCCATTCCCATATGTCAACGGAAGCGCCCAAGCGCGACCAATGGCAGTGGGAGAACGCCACCGCCGGCGCCGCTGCCGGATTCGCCACCGTCGCCGTTATGCATCCCCTCGATGTTGTCAGAACTAGGTTCCAAGGTTCTCCCTTTTTGTCACATAAGTGAAGATTTCTGATTTTTCGTGCCTTCCATTGTTTGAAGAATTATTTGATTCTGCAGTTTACGACGGTCGAGTCTCAAATCTTCCCAGTTATAAGAACACTGCTAACGCCGTTTTCACCATTGCTCGCTCCGAGGTATGTGATTTGTTAATCGACCTACGCCTGTCAATTATTCAATGTTCTTCTTTAAGTAATGAAATTCCGCATTTTCAAACTATGGGATTTTCGTGTCACTAAGAAAGAAAATTATTTTGATTGCTGAACTTTCTAGGCACAGAGCTGTTAGAATATATAGAATTGTTACATCTACGTGATACCTCTGCTCCCTAGAGATGTTAGAATACATAACTGATGTACAATCCGAATAAAACTGACAAGAATGATAAACGGTGAATTTGGGGAACTTCTTTAGAAGGACTTTTAGAAGAAGAAAATGAGGAAAAAATAAAATAAAATTTACTTATTTAAAAGTTAAAATTAGTTTTCATTAGTTAATTTATAGAAACTCTCTCTTTTCTAAGAGACATGGGACTTTTTACAAATTAGCGAATGAAAAGTTCATTTTAATTTTTGGAGAAAGAGATTTCATATTTTTCTTATTTTCTTTTCTTAGAAGTTTTTCTAGAGGAAAAACATCCGAACTGGCCCAAAGTTAGCACTATGGCTTCTAGTGTCCATGAAAAGTGAAGAGAATCTTAATAAGACTAGTGCCATGGCCTGAGATCCTATGGCATGTCCTTCATAGTGACCACATTTACATGAGGATTTCACAAATTTTAAAAATTATAAGACATGGAAGGGCATAGAGAAAATGGATAAAAATATTCAATGTGATATGTATCAAACACCAGTAAAACAACCTTTTTGGAGTGTGTGTGTTTCAAAGGTGGCAAGGCCGGTTGTCATTCCCACTTTTGGTATACCGAGGGCGGGGGGTGGGGGTGGTCTCATTCGTCAAAGTAGTTGGTTAATGAATGTTGCTTTTGTCATTAGACTTCATTTTTCACCTTGTCCATGGTCATACTTTCATTGAAGCTAGGATCAATGACATATGGCTCAATGTTTCCTTTCACGTATTATTGATGGGTTTGTTGTTGACATCTGTTGCAAATTGCAATAGGAGAGAAACTTTTCCTTTAGGTATTATACTATGAATGTGCTACTTATATGACATGCTTTATCTTGCAGGGATTAAGAGGGTTATATGCAGGCTTTCTTCCTGGGGTTCTTGGGTCAACTATTTCATGGGCTTTATATTTCTTTTTGTAAGTACTAAATTCCACCAGTGAGACTTTAAGGTTAATTGAAGTCAATTACTCAATTTTTAACCAATCAGCGAGAGAATTATATTATATAGGATGGCTGACATTTTGATGTTTGCCTTCTGGTGTTTGTGCATATATGCATCCTCTCCAGTTAAATTTTAACTTGTTTCATTGAGTTTGAAAATCTTCTCTCTCCTACTCACTCATTCACACAGAGGAGTAAAAGCATCTAAATTCTTTTCTTAGTCAGGGACAAATCAAATGTCAGTATCTCCTTGTCTACAGTACAGAGTAGTTTCATTTAACACCAAAAGAATTCTGCAAAATCACTGTTCTTTATCAAGTCAAAAGATTTTCCTCCCCCTCTTTATTCTTTTCCTTCCAGACTTGAGTGATTAATTATTATTTTTAGAGTGGTTACTGGTCCATCTGCTTGCTTTCCTAGAGGACCAAAGTCATCGTATGAAACCCTCTCTTTTTCAATTGCAGCTATGACAAAGCCAAGCAAAGATATGCAAAGAACAGGGAGGGGAGGTTGAGCCCTGGTCTTCATCTTGCCTCAGCTGCTGAAGCAGGAGGTTTGGTAAGTGTGCAAAATTCCAATATTATGAATAGAAAGCACATCTATAATTCTTAGCTATTTTCTTTCTCATTGATGGGTATAAAACCTTACTTTTCTCTCTAAAGTGAATCCCTCGATTTTGTTTCACTTTAGAGGAATAAAATCCACAATGAAGTACTTCAGTTCAGCTGCATTGCTGAATTTTCCAATGAAAATGATTGTTTGAACTGTGTTTAACAATGGAACCAATACAATCAAGTTTACTATTTTCTTATCTATGTGCTTATCTTTGAGATCTTGCTTAGCTTTGATAGTTGGATGCTTAGGATCCGAAAGCCCGCCAAACATATTTTGACTATACCTATCTACATGGGGTAAAAACTGAAGCTTCAGTTATTTTGATTTCCGTTGCCTTCTGTCAGGTTTGCTTGTTCACAAATCCTGTGTGGCTAGTAAAGACAAGATTGCAGCTTCAAACTCCACTTCATCAGACGCGACCATATTCTGGGATTTATGGTCTGCTCCCCATCTTAAATTAACTTCACTTCAAACTGTTTACTCTGGGATTTTACTTTTTACATCATTAATATTATTTGTTCTGTGCCTCCAGATGTTAGATATAATTACATAGCTAAATTATTATCTTTTACATATATTACTCTTCTCAATCTTAGTCCTTCACACTAAATTGAATTTCGAATTAGTATCCAAAGTTGAAAGATAGGTAACTTGCACCAATTGGTTCAATTTGAGTCATAGTATTTGACAGAGCATTTATGTTTATCACCCAAAAATGGCCACGGATTCGTGGCAGTTTTTATGTCATCACTGTGCAGGTATTCAGTGATTCATTACTGACCAGTATTAAGCATGTGCCTTCATCCTACTTGTTCCATTTCATAGTCTTGTTACTTGTGTATGATGTTGATTTTCAGAATGGTTAAAAAACTAGTTTTCAAGTTTAATTTATATATAGACAATTTCAGTTGTTTTTAGAAAGGAAGGAATGATCAAAATGTGACAGTTAGATGCATAAGTTGACTTTACTTTTTCGTTCTTGATTTGGGGATCAGGTTGGTTATGTTTTGCTCAATGAGAAATACTAGCAACATACTCTCTAATGCACTCTTTTGAGCACACTCTAGTAATGTCTAAAATTAATTGAAAATAACAAATTTTGTGGGTTCTACTTCATATT
Organism: Hylodesmum podocarpum; assembly: GCA_026586105.1. Lineage (NCBI taxonomy): Eukaryota > Viridiplantae > Streptophyta > Magnoliopsida > Fabales > Fabaceae > Hylodesmum > Hylodesmum podocarpum. The sequence goes on along the minus strand of JALJEV010000736.1, from coordinate 963,731 downwards.
TAATGTGTCTCACTCATGATTTTGTAGTTTCTAGAAAATTTTAACCACTAGTGGAGTGTGTTATTAGCACTCCTCTTCACTTAATTACCTAAACATGATCGTCATTTTATAAATTTTTGCATTGGAGTTTTGTTCTTCATCCTATGAATTGCTAACCAGTCATACAAATTTTTTATCTGTAAAAATTAAATATCAGATGCATTTAGAACCATAATGAGGGAGGAAGGATTTAGTGCACTTTACAGAGGGATTGTTCCTGGTCTCTTTCTGGTATGTTACTGGTTCTTGTTATTTTACCTATCAACCTTAGCACTTAAAATTTTAATCAAATTAAATATAATATAGGGAATTATCAAATATGCTTCCAAGATAAATAATCTTATTCTCTGAAAAAAATATTAAACCTTATGAAATCTTTTTGCTTAAGTTTTTTAGTAATTTATGAAGCTATAATCTAAATTTGCTAAAGCCATTATTGAGTTGCTGCTTTTCTCTAGGTTGTGAAAGGGGTGATTTTAAAATTCTGATGGTTATATCAATTTAGTATACAAAAGTCGCAAAATTGTGCTTATCATTGCCTTTCTATGCTTTATAATAAGCTTGAATTTATGTTTCAGCAGGTCTCTCATGGTGCTATTCAATTCACAGCATATGAGGAGCTACGTAAAATTATTGTTGATTTTAAGAGTAAGGGAAGTACAGTACAGAATCAAAACCCTGATAAATTGCTGGTAAGTTAGAGGACCTTGGATCCATTTAACTCTGGAATTCACGTGTATTGGACATTTACATTGCTGTCCAAGTCTTGCTCCTATAATCAATCATTGCTCTAGTTTGGTAGAGAAAAATGATGCATATCAAGAATCACGACTCTAGTTGTTGCCTGCATGTGGATAATTGATGCTTACAGTTGTAATGTTTTCATATTGTATTCTTTTCCCCAGAATTCTGTTGATTATGCTGTTCTTGGAGCAACATCAAAATTTGCTGCAATACTTCTAACCTATCCCTTTCAGGTACAACTCTCTATACCCTCTCTTTTGAAGGAGGATTCTAGCTTCTACAGTCCTTGCATATGATATATCAGTCGTTGAAGAAGTTGCTTTCTTATGAGGCATACCTTTTTCCCCCTTTTTCAGGTTATGCGGTCCCGACTGCAGGTACAAGAATAAGAAATGTCAATATAAAGATGTAGATATTACATATTTCATTTCTTTTTACTGTGAATCTTTCTTTGAGCTGGACTGAAATTTGTCTGTCTGCAGCAAAGACCTGGTGGTGATAGGGTTCCAAGATATATAGACACTTGGCATGTTGTGAAAGAAACTGCACGGTACATATTAAAACCCATCAAGATTTAGTTTACATCTTCATATTGACAAAGAAGCAAAAGTGAAATTGAATAGGAATCATACATATTATTGATGATTAAGATTATTGCATTGGTTATACCTTGGCAATTGGCAACTCATTAGATTCACTCTTGGTGAAACGCTGTCAATGAATTTTCAAAGACTATTATTACTCGCGTGTATACAAATTAGTATTAATATGCTTTTGATCTTTTCAAACGGAGTCAATACTTTTGACATTACAGATATTTTTCTGTTCTTGCAGATATGAAGGTGTCCGAGGTTTTTACAGAGGAATTACCCCAAACCTCTTGAAAAATGCTCCGGCTTCTTCAATAACATTTATTGTTTATGAAAATGTTCTTAAATTGCTTAAACTATCTAGAAGGAATGACTGAGTATTTCATTTTTCTTCACGATTCTTTCCTTTCTCCTTATTGGTGTTTAATCTCCTTTCATTTGATAATTGTAGCATTCAAAATTTGCTGATTTTTCCTACCACTTTTTGAATGGTGGGATTCTACAGAATACACAATCTAACAATATGGATGCACTTTCTGGAGATACAAAGCAGGGTTGCTTTTATATCCGTGTTCCATCTCCTTCATGCTAAACTGTTTTCTTTTCTTCTCCCCCAGTCTGTTCTGGGGCTTGAAATAGAAACACCATTTATATTATTAAATAATGGCAGAAAACTACTAATATATTTAAATTGGTGATGATTATCCTTTTTTTTTTTTGTATATACAAGAAGTTTAATTATAATATCAAACAAAACCTATAAATTGGAAGCTGACATACAAAATAAGGTTCGTCATTCAGACATCCAAAGATATTTGTGTGTAGTGTTGCATAAATTAAGGAAACCATGAAAATAACGCCAATGAAAAATCAGTATCTTGGGAATTTTGTGAAGATCACACTAACAAATAACAATATAATTTATAAATCTCTAACATTATGTGGAAGCATCGAGGGAGAATTTGCGGATGAAAGAAAGGATTTCATGTGAAATTTGGTGAGCTTTTTCTTGATGTATAAAATGGTGACCATCTAGAATAACTATTTCATGGTTGGGAACAAGACTCTTGAAAATATCGCTTTCCACATACTCCTTCGTACTTTTAAAACCGATGTCTTTATCTCCAGCAATAAACTTCGTTGGAACTGTTATCTTCGATCCTTGCCATGGTGCAAGAAGCTCCCAATTTCTGTAACCATTGAGCACAGACGTAAGTAAAGATTAAATCTTTCACAAAATATGACGTGTTGGATTTTATCGTTTTAATGTTTTGCTACAAACATGGTTTATCACGTGTGAGAAGCATCACATAAGAGTGGTTAGAAATATAATATAAACTTGAGTAAAACTTTATATACTTAGTCATCTAATAGGATTTGACCTTATAATCACATCATATTAATGAATGCAATTACTTGGTACAGTGATCAGATTTAATCAAATATTTGTGTAGAAGTATCTTCTCATGAAAACATAATTTTCATAAATTATACTAAAAAATTAGTGGTCTTTTTACCTAAAATTTTTGAATTCGATAACTACTATAATTAGGACCTTTAGTTCTTTAACAGGACTTAAAAGAATTCTCATAACCTTTTGTTCTTTCAGTTCACAAAAGTGACATTAAAATCTGTCTCTTTTTAAGAATGTATTATGCATTGAGCTTAGATTCTTACTCACAAATTTAGTATGTGTTTGCGAATATTGGGTCAGAAACTTTGATACTGATTCCTTTGCTAATGATCCATAACCAGACTCCAATGGACTAAAGTAGATTCTAAATTTTTGGGGTCATATAGACAGAGAAACAAAGAAAAGAACGTAATTGAAGTGGAATGAGGATAAGGGTTGTACTTACTCTTACCTTAATAAAACAAGTGCTGATTTTTCTAAGTCAGACTATAGAAGAGAATTCAAAGTTGCCTTTGTTTTTAATTTGTAAGAAATTGAAAAGTCTTCCAAAACTAAACAAAAAATAAAAAAAGGTAATAATGAAAATACTCACAGGTCCATTGCACGGTAGTAATTGAGTGGACCAGTGAAACCAGACTCTTGGAATTTGTCTGCAAAGACTGTGAGTTCTTCCTCTGATATCCATGATGGCACCACCGAAGGTGTTGGCACAAAATCCACAAGCTCCATGCCCTGTGGAGCTACTAGGAAATCTGTCTTTGTTAGCAACAAAAACTTCTTCATCACTGTCAAATAATCATATCTTGCAAAAGCTCTCTCTGCTCGACCTTGTTCCTGCACAAACAACCCCACAAACACAAACCATATCAGTTAGTAAAACCAATTTACGCTAGGACAAAATTTAAACGTATTTGATTTGGAGCTCGTGTGTTAATCTCCAATTGGAATTGGAATTTTAATTCAGTAAATCATCAGGGTAATATAAACATGGAAATAAAATTCTAATCTGATTAGAAAATACCGTAATGAAATGTACAAGTTACGATGTAAAATTATAATTCTAACTAGAGAAACGTACAAATGACTTGATAAAATTCTAATCTTAATTAAAGAAAAATAAAATATTAAGAATTGGTGCTCAAATAGATAATTTTAAAAATTTAAAAATATTAAAAGATAATCTGAAACCTATTAAAATCTGAAAAATATTTTTTTATATAGAACTCTAGAAAAGTAAAATTCATGTATGATCTAAATAATTCTTAAGTTGACTATAAATATGTGTATTTTGAATCCAATACACAATGAAAAAAGAATTGAAACATTACATCTATTTTTCCTTTTCTAAGCTAACTCTCTCCCCCAATTACATTTCTAATTACCTACTAACTTCAAATTAGTAGTCACAATTCTATCATAAAAAATAAAAAAACATGAACTTTATAACATTGGTTATCGAGATAGAATTATAATTTTGATTAGAAAACTGGACAAATTTATCCAAGATGCGTATAACTGCCAACCCATTTAAACAAGCAATAAAGGGAACCTGGAACTGGCAGACATGACATTCATCTCCAACTAATTTTCTGATAGTTTCTACCGTTTTAACAGTTGGAGATCTTGCATAGTAAGGAACACTCAGAGCAACAAATCCTTTGATTCTGTCAGGCCTAAACAGACTCATATGCCATCCAATGTTTGCTCCCCAATCAGATCCAACAACAAATACCTATATTGTTGAATTCAGTTAAAGAAAAAGATATAGACATAAAAACAATAAACCATAATCACACTCACAAAAAATTTATACAACTTAAAGTCAGGTAAAAAAAGATAGAAATATTACATAAAATGAATGATGCAGAAAAAATTGAATTGTAAAAATTGTGATAAAAAGTTGTTGCAAGTATTTTGTTACTCAGGCACACATAATGAACTAGAAAACCTACAGCCAGAGAAAGAGTTACAACTAAGGATTCAAATCCTCCCACTAACAACTAAGGTGATGAAGAGGACTTAAGAAAAGGGGAAGAAAAAAAAAGACCAAGTGTGATACCTGTTGTTCACCAAAATGGTCAAGCAAACCAATAAGATCACCAACAAGGTGTTGAAAAGTGTAGGAATTGGGATCAATAGGAGAATCAGAGTCACCATAGCCTCTTAGATCAGGAGCAACTGCATGATAGCCATGCTGAGCCAAGTAATTTATCTGGTGGCGCCAAGCATACCATATTTCTGGGAAGCCATGAAGCAGTAGAACTAGTGGACCTGTCCCTTTCTCTGCCACGTGTATCCATATACCGTTTGTTTTTATTCTTTGGTGTTTCACTTCACTCACCAATTCTAAGTGCTCCATAATCTTTAAGATCAAATTAACGAAAGTTGAAGCCGAAGATGTTGCTTAAGAATGAAGGACTGCGAAGATGAAAATTTGATGTTAGAGATTTTTTAAATGTCAAAGGTTCGGTCAGAACACAACTTTGACTTGCTATCCCCGAACATAGGAATAAGAAAATTTAGGAATTTATTTTCATTTTAATCGGCAGTAAAAAAATTAAAAGAGATAATAAATATATAAAAAAAAAATCCTTGCACGCAGTAACTTCTACCCTTTCTTTTTTATTTTTTTATATAATTCTCATTTCGTTTTTCTAAAAAAAGTCAGCTTAACAGAAAAGAGTAAAACACGCACGCGTTTTATAGTATAAAACGGCACACGATACCATATACGACTTGAATTCGTTCATTGGATCCTCAATCCCAAAGAGAGGATAAAGAGATAGAGAGAGAGAGAGAGAGAATGAGGTGGTGGCGGCGCCGTGTACAATGAGAACAACACCCTTCGATTTCACCCAAAAGCTCTTCCCTTTCAACATTCACCGCACCAAAACCTCCCTCCATCGCACTCAACCCTTCTTTCTCCAACCTATTCACATGGCCGATCCCACACCAATCTCAACTACACCCGCGCCGCATCCGATCCAACCCAAATCCATCGCCGATAACGACAATAATAATCAGAATCCGGCGAAAGAGGTTCCTCCTCCGCCGGAGAAACCGGAGCCCGGCGATTGCTGCGGCAGCGGTTGCGTCCGGTGCGTTTGGGATATTTACTACGACGAATTAGAGGAATACAATAAGCTCTACAAACAAAAAGATTCAAACGCCAAACCTTCGTAGTCTTCAACATCGCACGGGTATGCATTATTATTACATCTTCCAAATTTTAAAAAGCTTCCATTTTTCCTCGGTTTCATAGAAAGTTTTTTATTTTAATTTTTTTAATTCTAGGTTTTTTTTTTATCTTTTTAACTGAAAATGTTTATATAAGAAAATTTTGAAGATTATGCATTGAACAATTAGCACATTATTCTAGCATTACTTGCTTATTTGCTTGACTCAATATTTATGGGTTAAGGAATACCCTGTTAATGCTTATATAGATAATTAGGAGTTTTAGTTCCCTGAAACTCTTTTAGTTCTTGGGGTTCGGAAACTCCTACAATTCTCTTCTTTGCGAGATTATATTTCATAAATAATGAATTTAATTCAAGAAAAAATGGTTTATATATGAAAATTTTGAAGATTATGCATGGAACAATTAGCATATTATTCTAGCATTACTTGCTTATTTGCTTGACTCAATACATATGGGTTAAGGAATACCCTGTTAATGCTTATATCGATAATTAGGAGTTTTAGTTCCCTGAAACTCTTTTAGTTCTTGGGGTTCGGAAACTCCTACAATTCTCTTCTTTGCAAGATTATATTTAATTAATAATGAATTTAATTCAAGAAAAAATGGTTCCAATTTGACGGTGTTTATGACTATTGTGTTTTGTATTCTCATTGGCTTTTGCATTGGTGAATTATTTTATTGCATTATTTGAACCGCACCTGCATCTTTTGTCAATATCTCCAGGTTTATTGTTGATGGCAAGCTCAGGGTCTCAGGTTGCCAATTCTTTCAAATTGTGAATGTGTTGTATTATGGGGAGATATATAATATACTTAAACGAAATTCCAAGCTCAAATTAGAGTTTGGTCCACAGATTTCTCATTGTTTCTTCAAGGACTGACGATTAACAGGTTTGTTGTACTATGTTTTTCATGATTTGTTCATGTTCCCCTTCATTTTAACCATATCAATTTAACCTTGATGTTTTGGATTTTTTCTTAATTGTTTTTTTTCATTTTGGTGTGACTGATTGTATTTGGATACATGAATGGATAGCGAGATCATGATATAGCGTGCACATGACGTGAGTGACGTGAGTTTGTACATTGGTGTTGAAATTATTTGAACTTTGAAGGAGATTTGAGATTCCATTGTTATAATCGACTAATAGTGTTTTTGAATTATTAGAAATTACTTTTAATATTTAATGTTCTTGGTAGAATGGGTTTATTGAATTGAATGGGCTAGTAGTTCTAGTTCCTACTATTAATTCAATAATTATCGTAAGAGATAAAAGGAGAATTAAAAGGAATGATAAAGTGTAAGAAAAATTAATCGGGAAGAACAGAGAACCTTGAGTATAATGTTTTAACTCAATTTTTATCTTAAATTTAGTTTTCATAATTACTAGTTGTTCTTTTTTTAGAGGAAAGAAAAAGAAGGTGAAAGTGATATAGAGGTGAAGTTGAAGTGTTTAAATACTGTAAGTTTATCTTAGCATTGCTTACTTCTACTTCCTCCACTCAATATCTATGGGTTACGGGGATATTCAGCTAATGCTTATATAGATAATTAAGAGTTTGTTAGTTCCCGAAAACTTGTATAGTTTTTGGGGTTCGGGAACTCTTACATTTCTATTTCTACGAAAAGTATGAAAAAAGGTTAGTATACCCAAATGTTAATGAGTATAGGTGAAAAGAATAGACTAGTGAAAAAAGTTAATGGAGGAGAGATAAGAAAAAAGGAAGAAGATGGAAGTGAGATAGAAGAGAAGCCGAATAATGAAATACCTGTGAGTCAAAAAGTGTATGCTAGATTTATTTATTTTAGCATTATTTACTTCTTTGACTCAATACTTCTAGGTTAAGGGGATATAAATTTTAAATAATGTAATGGGAAATGAATAAAAGATAAAAAAGGGTAAAAGTTAGATAAAAGAGAAGTTGAGTGTTTGCATATCAGTTATGTAATGTATTTTATTTTTATTTTGCATTGCTTATTTCTTCTGACTCGATACCTATAGGTTACAGGGATATTTCGAGCACTTATATAGGCTTTGGGTTTTGGAACTTCGTTTTCTCTTTTGATAGGGGTGTGGAAGAAGTTAGAGTAATATCCTATTTTTCAAAGGTTCTTGTGGATAAACAGGACACTGATTAAGAAATTAAAAAAAATTAATGTGTAAATTACGTGAACATGAAAGAAAGTTTTGAGTAGCCTAATTTTATATATGCTAGGAAAAATCTTTCTCTTTTCAATTCTCCGACCAGTCAGCATTTACCATTTTCAAATGTACATGTAAAAGGAGCTGATACCTTTTTCAGAAGAGGTGCTAAAACCATTGTATTTCTGATTATTGTTACTTTTTGCACGGTTGAATACTTTATTATCGATGGCTGTCGTAGCCACTGTTTCTTTACGCATTATTTTAGTCTGGACCTGCATCTTCTTATGATGCCTTTAATTTTTTTTGTTTTTCTATTAGTTAGCAATAAATAATCTTACCTTCTGGGCACAATGAGATGCAATTTAATTTTGAAATGGCATCATAATTTTGTTAATATCTCCAGGTTTACTGTTGATGGCAAGCATACTGCTCAGTGTTTCAAATCTATCAAATTGAAGAATGTGTTATACTATGAAGAGATATAGTATTCTAAACAAACAGGATTCCAATCCCAAATCTTAAAATTTGGTTCACAAATTTCTCATTGTTTTCCAAGAATTGATGGTTAATTGGTTTGTTGTACTGTGTCTATTTTTAATGATTTTCTATATGTCCCACCTTTTTCTAACAGTAGCAAACTAACCAATTTGGATTTTTCTTTTGTCGTTGTTTTCATTTTGATGGATGTTTAGATTCTTTAGTAATTGACTAAACAATATCATAATGATAATGGTGCATTGTGTTTTATTAGTAATAATAAAAAAAAGAATCATAATGACCATGATAAGGATAAGATTTTCCTATTCGAAGTTGAAGGGTTGTAATTAAAGTAAGAAAATTTGACGAATGAAGGGGTTTCAAGCCCTCTCTAATAGCTTTCATATCCTGATTCGACATATGGTGTTAAAAAATCTAATCGATGCGGATTTTGGGTAATTGACTGATCTATTTTAGAATTGAATTTGGTAATTTAGTATTGAACTGAACTATTTTTACCACGCTTCCGCATTTTCACGTCTAAGAACAAAAACGAGTTAAGAGTTGAAACTCAAACGAAAAGGAAAACTGAACTGGAACAAGATTCCGTGAGAGTGAGATCACAAAGTTGAATTGCAGACTTGCACACACCAACGTCAATGCCAATGTTGGAGCAGATTTTCATTCTGTTCTTACTTTTTAAGCCTGAAACCCAAAATATCAAATTTCACTTTTTACTCTTTTAAGTTGAGATTCTTCAATTGATAGCATGAATCGGTAATTGATGACTGACCATGACTTACCCTGTTTTAGGTGTTCGGTGGGTGCACCCTGTTTCTTTAAAATCAATTGTTTGTGTTTATTGTGGACTAAAATCATGGCAAGTTGCAATTACCCAGTTATGTAAAGTTCACTCTCAAGAATCATAGAGAATTTATGCCCTCACTGTGTTTGCACTTTGCAGAAAGGAGGAATACCAAAACTTTAATCAATCAAACTGATCAACATGACCTTAGAAAATAATCTAACATGTTTTATGTACTATAATTCTTTACGTTCAGTACAAGTTTTTGAAGAGAAAAAAGTTTGCTTCTAAATGCACACATTAGCTTGAAACTAATTTTATTAATGAATATAATTTTTTTTCCATCATTTATCATTTATATTTATATTAGATAAGTAAAAAAAATTTCAATAGAAACTTAAATACTTAGTATTTTCAAATGTCCAAGTCCACCATTGATTATGAAGATATTTTAATCTCTGAAAAGGACATTTTTTGGCATTTACAATTGAAATCTTAACTAGTGCTGACTGAACCTGATATACTCAAGCAGCTGCTGAGAGAAATTACCACCTGCGACTATATTCTAAATATTCTGATCAACAGAAGCAAGAAAAATGTTCTACAGAGTCATCTTTATATTGAATAAAAAAATTACTATTTGACCAAGAAAACTTGTTAAAAATTTAATTGGTTCATATAGTTTTCTTTAATAAAAATATATGGCCTTGGAAAAAAATATTTTTTATTTTACTTTCACCAGTAATTATGAAAATTAAGTGTTTCCTTTCTAATTGCAAAAAAAATACATGGATGAGCAAAGTGACCCTCTTCATCGTAACAATAGCAATTTAACCATAAAACTCTGGATTTTTTTTTATTATTCTTTTCATTTTGGGTAATTAATTATATATTTGAAAACATCATTGGATTAAGAGTTTGTACATTATATTACATATTGTAATTATAATATTCTCTCTTTTATTCCCTCTCTCACTAGGTCTGTAACAATATTTGGAGTATCTAAATATATTTTTGCTTTTGTTTTTTAGATGACCATTCACTCTTTTGGAGAATCTAATATACGTGAAATAGTGCATGGTTCTAGGGCAAGAATCCCAAATGTGACCGTAAAATATCTAAAATGAAGTAGTGAAACACTTCGAATTCTACGTAACATATAACCTTTTTATGTGAATTTTTGTGATGTAAAATGTTAAGAACATAATCTCTAACACACACTTTTGAATATGTTTTTTCTCATTGTTTGAATTTTAATTCAAATGCCAAAATTAGTCTCACAACTTATTTAATGATTCAACGTTGTTAAAGAGTGCGTTTATAGCTCCCCGTCACTTGATTATTGTTTTACAACATCCATCTCTTAGCCTGGCATAATGACACCAAAGATGTCTACGGCACATAGGTAATTTTCAAGAAGAACCTATATAAAAACTCAATGTGGTCGAGAAACCAATTCTATTAAGTTGAAGTTGCTTTGAGTTACAAGACTAACGAAATAATAATCTATTGAAGTAGAAAACTCTATTGAAGCAGAAAACTAATGCAAGCATTGAAGAGAATAATTAGACAGTGTCACAGTGACATTTTATGTTGACAACTACAAATCTCTATCTTCTGCTGCATGTATTATAGCATGTCTTTTTTGGGGTATTACTTGAATTTGAATGTTATGCGTCTTATAAATGGTGTGACGTTTCAAGATAACTGTGATGCCATAGAAGGCTAACGATAGACCAAACCCCATGTCACTGCTAGTGCATAACTTGTTTGAAAACATAATCTTAAATTGAATCACCAACGTTGCATTGTCTCCTTGTTCAAGACAAATCTTCTTTAAGACTTAGGTCTCCATGTCCCTTTCTTGCCGCAAAGCACCCCTTCTTGGTTTGTGGATGTTATTTCCCAATGCAGAGATTTTAACAAATTCTCCACTTCACTCATCACACCAGGTTCATCACGGACTATCAAATTACCTCCTGGTCTTAGTATTCTATCAATCTCTGCCATAACAGGAACAAGATTGCACCTAACAAACCAAAACAAGAAAACCGGATCAAGATGGGAAATATTCCCAAATCTAGGTGAAAAAGAAAATTTAATTTAAACACACTGATGATAATAAATGATTATTACACTATCATTCATCATTCAACCATATATTATCATGTATGATAAGATTATTGACTTTGTGAATAATTACTTATGATCATGTAGTGAATTTCTAAGTGGTTGAAGATGTAAATTTGCACTAATAATGCATGAAAATTATACTAGAAACAAGTTAGAAAAATTGCTCCTTATATTCATACCTAGTCTTTAGATTTGAGAAAAGATGATCTGCATGTAATAGATCATAAGTTCGTGGATAGGTGCTGAAGGATTCACACCAATCATGGTACATTCCAATAAGACCACGCTCATAGATGACAGCAAGTGTGTCAGGACCATCTATGTTCACCACATTGAATACCCAAACAGGAAGATCCTTCAAAGCTGCTGCAAATCTGCATACACATTTAGTAACTTTATTACCAGGGGATCATAGATTTATTAAGCCTAAAAGTACAAAACCCCTTCATCGATTCACCCATCAAGTACTTTCAACAGGTGTTAAAATAATTTTGTCTAAAAAACTATAATAGTTTTTCTAGTCTAAGTTAAGTTGAATCAATGTATATACACCTACCCTCCATAAGTAGCGCGCATGTCCATGATATTTCTCACGTTAGACCATGTAACCCCAATTGTGGTCAACTCATCTACAACATGTTTCCAACTTTCATTGTCTGCTGCAAAATCTTGAGAAGCTTGTTTTCCACCTGGCAAGTTGTTTAACCAATATGGGGCTGTTCGCAGTCTACGAGGCCATGGTTCAGGCCATTTAGTTCCTCTCTCGCCATCGTCAACAGGCAACTTGTGCATGCACGCCTGTAGGGGAACATACCTGCAGCATAATATATTCAGTCAATCGAAATAAAAGAACAATCATAATGTACTTATTTTCCTGTATATTTTTTGTTTCCTACAAGCATTTTATTAAAAAATAAGTCTGTTCAAGATATGATGACACTAAATTTAGATACATATTCTGTTGGCTAACAATTAAAATTGATTCATTCTATTGTCAAGGACTAACTTCTTTCATCAAACTCATCATATTTATTTTAGAAAAATTTTTGGTAGACAACTGCACTACGCAAACATGAGTTATATAAAATGTGAAGAAAAAGAAATATCGTATGTGTATAAAATGTGAAGAGAGAGAAATAAATGTATATTCTGTGAGTGAGTTGACTGGTTGATTGCGTATTACATTAGCAAAGTAAAATTGTTTATTTTATGTTATATGAAATATATAATACAACTATTAAACTACAAGTCTCACATGAGCTAAAGAAAAATATTTAGTAGATAATTATAATACGCAATCAGACAACCAGTTATAAAATGTGAAGAAGAAGAAATACTTATGTATACATATTTAAGTATATGTTGTAAGTATTGAGTTGTTATGTGCAAGTAAGTCTAAACTTTTTTAGACCATCTAACTCCCATTTATAATAATACACTAAACATTCCTCTACATTAGGTTGTGCTTAAAATTCCAAAAATAACAATTTCTAGCCATGCACCTATAGAAGTTGGAAATACGAGAGAATGGAGAGATTTACCATGCAGCGTTTGGATCATCGTCATCTTTGCACATTGGAGGTTGGTTTTGCTCCCTTTGCTCGTAGCATTCGTTGGTAGTGGGTTTCCGGTAGAAGGCAGCACCAACTTGATTCAATGCATCCTTTTTTATGGTCACGAGTTCCCAACACATGGCCTTGGTTAATGCGGACATTTCTAGAATTAAAAACAACAAAATATCATAACCTACAAAAATGCAAGTTAATTCCTTTTTGAACAGCAAAAAATATGTTATATATCATACGCTTCCATATCTGAGCATCTTCTTCGATTGTTTGGTACACAGGCGTAGCACACCACACAAAATAACCTCCTGGTCTAAGAACACGATTCAATTCCAAAAGCAACAGGCCACCTACAACATATTCAAACATTTCTTAGTGACCATGTAAATCAAAAAATATATTAAATTTACAAAATAACAAATTTAAAGAAAGAAAAAGTGTTGGTGAGATTAACAACCATCTTCATGCCAAGGAACACGGCAGCGTGCACAATGAACAAGATCAAAGACTTGGTTTGGAAATTGCAACCTTTGAGTACCCATGACAGCAGATATGGCTGGTATCCCTCTTTCAAGGGCAAATTGAACTTGTGCTTCGTGTTCATCTTTGGGTGCAAAAGACATAGTTATAACATCTCTTTCAAATAGGTAACCTCCAAAACTACCTACCCCACACCCAACATCCAAAATCACCCTAGTGTGTTTTCCCCATGCAATACCTGGTTCAGCCTGCATATCCGTCAACCATTCTCTTCAGCAATCATGTGAAAATTGTATAATTCATTGCTAGTTACCAATAAGATATCATCATGAGCACATCAAGAGTTTGAATTTCATATTCTCGGAAAAATGTTACACTTGTATGCTAAACTATTATTTTTTTCACACTAAGTAAGGAAAAATGGATAAATATATTTGGATATCCTATGTATAATTAAATACTTAACGACGATAAAAGAGAAAAATGTAGACACAATGGATACAATCTCATATAAAAAGATAGAATAATAAAAAAAATTGAAAGATATTGATAGGATCTTTAAAAAAAACAATTTAAAAATTCTAATCACAGAAAAATTTATCATTCAAAAAATTGAAAGAGAATATAAAAGAGAAGAGAAGAGAGGGCGAGGGAGGGGAGAAAAAGAAAGAGAAAGGAAAGAGAGGACAGTGGACAAAGATCAGAGACAAAAATTTAAATTATATACTAGTAGAATATTTCTTTTTAGTTTTCATAAATTTTTAATTAAAATTTCTAGATTTTAAAATTTATCTTCTTTGTAGTTTTCATAAATTTTTAATTAAAATTTCTAGATTTTAAATTTTTCACAGTATATTATTTAAATAATATATTTTATTACTGTGTTTGGAGTGTATGAAAAGGAAAAGAGAGATGTAGAAAATATAAAGCAAAAAAAGAACTTCTCTATGTGATAAATAATGTAATGCAAAATAAATTGGAAAAAATTGATTGAAAGTGAGAGAAAAATGGTAAATTCTAGTGTAGCGTGTTATTATCGTATAAATTAATTAAAAGTTGATAATTATGCATAATTCATTGTATTTTAGAAAATTTTAAATTTTTTAAAAATAATTAAAATAAATCAAAACCAGACAGTGTCGCTAAAAAAAAATTAATATATGCTCAGTGTTTTTCAATCTATATATGATAGATTTCTCTTGTGATATTAATTCTGTCATGTTGACCCATACTACATAGATAATAAGCACTAACAAATTAACATTACCTGTTGAAGAAAATCAATATAGTGGAGAGCACCATGAATAAACTGCGTTCCACCTCCAGGGAATGTCAAGAGCTCACCCGTCAACTTTACCCAGTTCTGGTGTCCCTTCACCTCTGCTAGTAATGTGTGTGGTATGTTGTGGTACCATATCTGAAACACAAAGTAACTTTGAACTTTAAATATAACAAATCCATCATCATCGTCATCATATACTCTATGTCACCATGCACCTAGACATATATTATTAAATATAATAATATATTTTTTTATTTTTTTAAATATATAACTTTACTTCTCAATCAACTCCAATAAACAATCATTCATTTAAAACACTGTCTAGAATATAATTGTCTACTCAATATTTTTTTTAAATCAAATTTATTATTGCATATGGTTATTATCTACCAGAATTTTTCTTCCTTGAAGAAAAAAAATCGCTATAAGTGTAAGTTTTGAAAATATGAAAGGAAGGAACAAATATTCAAATTGTTTACTAGTCCTTTTAAACATATTACCTTATCTCTGCTGCTAGGCCATTGGATTGGTGTTTTGTAAGCTTGAGGAAGTGGCACCAGGCACGTAGGTGCATCCTCAGGGCAATGCCTCTCTCTATGTTCGTAGTGTTTTCTACTTGAAGTTTTCATATACTTTTCATTATCCAAACATGGAATATAATCAATACCAGCTGAGACATTGCATAAACTCCACTTCAAATCTTGCAACTGCATTTCCTCACCAGCACCACCACCCGATTCATCATTCATTCTCTTTTTCTCACCACGAGACTCATCTGCTTGTGTCGACCACGCTTCTTCTGTCTCCTTCTTCGACCCCTTGCTCCGTTTCTTCTTATTATTATGCTTCTCCGCTTTCGGCTTCTCCATTTCTCCACCCTCATCTTGTACCCTTTCCTTTTGCTCCTTCTCTATTGTTACCTCACCTTTGTCTTCTATTAATTGTTGCACATTCATTTCATCATCGCTGTTTTTAGATTCTTGCACTTCCAACCTTTGTTCATCACCCTTGTTCTCTTCTTGATTTTCATTTGCATTTGTATTTGCATTTTCATCTTGACTTATATTGTTGTTCTCTTCTTTTATGTTTTGGGTCCCTTCTTCCGATACTCGATCACCTTGTGTGTCTTTCTCACTAATCTCGTTGATTTTATGATCATTTTCCGAACCTGTTGTAGCTTCGTTTGTAACAGACACTTCTGTTACACCCTCTGGCTTGTTTCTTATGGCATCAGCAGGAAGATTTCCAGGGTTGTCTCCAAACACAGTCGAGTCGTTTTGTTCTTGGCTTTTGGCGGTGGTGGTGATGGTAGAGGTTTCTTGTGGATCTTCTGCGATATTCGTGGCAATCTCACGTGCCTCTTCTGCAATATTCATGGCTGTCTCATGTGCCGCTTCTGCAATCTTAGTGACTATGTCACGTGATTCTTCTGCAGTATTCGTGGACGAGTCATGTGATTCAACTGCGGTATTCGTGGATGTGTCACGTGAGTCTTCAGAGATGTTCGTGGTGGTTTGATCAGTTGTATCATCTGGGATGTTTGTCGTAGTTATTGTCTCTGTGGTTGTGGTTTCGGTTGTGTCTTCATTGAGGTCAGTGTTTGTGGTTTCAGAGTTGTTGTCATCAATGGTTGTGCGTGTTTTAGGTGTGACGACGGAGTTTGAGGTAAGCATCCATACGCCCAATACGCATAGAGCGATGAAGATTAGTGTTGTTAATGTTGATGCGTACGAGGTTGATGTCGAGGACCTTCTGGTGTTTCGTGACTTATTCGGTTGTGCCATTATTTATGTGCATCTATTGTTTTGTTATGTTGTTGGATTCGTTGGTGAAGACAATGAGAGTGATATTGGTAGAGATTAGAGAAAGGTTTAAGTGATGTTTGTGGAGGATGATTCAGGTGAAGAGGGACAAGGAGAGAAGGAAGTGTTTGTATGTTAGAAGTTGGAAAGTATCAATGATCCAAATGAGTAGGAGTAGGGAAGTTGTTAAGACAGCTTGGTTGCTATGTAAAGGAAAAGACAACGCTTCACAAAGAAATCTCACACATCACACACAAATCAGGCATTGTCACATGGAATGTAATCATGACAAATGTTTCACCAAGACCAAAACTCAATACCTCCTTTAATGTGAGTATTTATATGCCCAACAATATTAATATTTATGCAGAACTCTAAATTTTGGACACTCCATTCTTCTAAAATTGTTTCTCTTGTTATTTTTATTTTTGAGTGTCTATATATATATCTTGATATCTAAAGATCATTTTCATGTATCTCTATTCACATTATTTAGCATTCACTATTTTATTTTATTTTATTTTGATTGATTTTTAAAATTTTCAATGGAATACATTTAGGATTTAATTGATGGTTCAAATAATTTTTAAAATTATTAACAAATAAAAAAAATGACACATCTTCAAAAAAGAATTTATTCTAATTTAATTACCTTAAAGTCAAACATACTGCTATTAACGTAGAAATAGACTTTAACAACCACCCGTTTTTGCCTTTTGGCCTTTTAATGACAGTTGAACAATCATTGGTGTATCTCATAGAGTTGTTTCTCGCCACTTTTAATGATGGTTGCTAATCATCTTTGATTTTGTAATATTCGCTGCAAATAAGTCATCGTTAATATCTCATATTAACCATGATTATATTATTATGGTTGTTGAAGGTCCGTCTAATTAAACATCAATAAATAATTCACATAAGCTGAATACTTAGATATAACTATCATTTACACAAATTTAAAGTCAAAACATCAACGTTGTAGTGTTTCTAACAAATCTCAAAGATTAATAAACTTAAGAATTATATCATTTAAGTTCCAATGTTCTAACAAATAACTTGTCTAAGTCTTTTAAATATGAAGTATTATGTCATCTAAATATGGAGCAGTATCGGTAAAAGACTGCACTGTACAAGGAAAAAAAAATACATTATTACATTAAATAAAATCTATAAGTAAACTAACATGTTAACTTGAAATGAAAATACTCCATTTCACAAATCATCAAGTCACATTTAAATTATGTTCTCTATCCATTATATCACATAATACTCACATTCGTTACTTCCAATTTGTTTATTAGATTGCATTATTCATATAATTATAAGTGTTAAAGAAATATACAACATTGTTATTTATTTATTTATTGCATTTGCTCGACTCTTCCCTTCTCTTTCTAATAATTTTTCCCTTCACAGTCATAGTTAGAGCTTCCAACAGTTAATTAATCATGCAGTTGGAGCGGAATAGACTAAAGAATTGGATTTGATAAGAAGCAGATAACTTAACCAACAAAAAAATAAATAAAAGTTGCTAGAAATGTATTATGTTAGAAACTTCAAATTTGTAATATTTTAAAATTGTGTGCTACTCAAATTTTGAAAGTAAATAGTACTAGAGCCACTATTCTTGCATAGGCGAGGGACTGAAGAAGGGGTCTACAGCGTTGTGTATAAGTTTCCTTGCATAGGGTGGTGAAGAACTCTCTTGCAATTTGGAAAAATAATGAATCAGTAGCATTTGGTTCTTTGAGGAGTTTAACATTAAGGTGAAAATGAATATGATGGTGAGAATTGGTTGAAATTAAGCTAAGATGAGAATTAGCAAAAACTCACATTTTAGGTTGAAATTAAGCTAAGAAAAATTGAGTAACTTTATGTGAAAAAGAGAAGGGAGGAGTGTTTGGTAAAATAAAAGGGGTGTAAGAAACAAACACCTAACTTTATGCACATTAACTTGCAGGCCGCTTTTAGCATTTTGGACTGGTCCTGAAAAATGTTTTAGGGCCTGAATTGAATCGTTGTAATGTTCGGCTATTGTTATTTTAGTAAAGAATTCCTTATTCATTAACCTTAGTCGTTTTTTATTTAAAGGCAAAATTAATATAGCTGAATAAACTGTGACCATATTTAAAAACAATGCATGTCAAAATCTGATCACATAGGTTAGTTCTTTAACTTGAATAAGACAGTCAATAACTTCATTGACATATAGAAAAATAATATTTCACTAAAAATCAAATTAGAGAAAGACTAAAAATTCATGATAATTGAGTAATTAACACCAATCAATTAAATATATGCAAGTTTGGTGTTGGGTGTTGTTGGTCTTTTCAAAAGGGATGGTACGAGTGGTTACTAACAAGGAAAGGACCTTAACATGATTACCAAACGTAATTTTCAAACAATGGACAAACTGAATCGAGAACAGTGAAGTGAGGACACATGAATATGCACAAAAGATGCCAAAGATGGTAAAATTTGTTCCAGACAAGAACATGGTTAGTAATGTCTCTTAGCTATAGTTGTTAATTCTCAAACAAAATGCCAACCATGTGATCTTTCTTAATCTAATTTTTTGGGTGCCGTTGAATGATGAATACAAGCCATTCCCACTTTTTTTTGTTACCAAACTAACAGGTTTCATGTAATATGACCAATTGTACATCTTTTATGTACTTCTATAAATGTTATTTTAGTTACAAATTTTTTATTTTGTTTGTATGTAGTTTTATCAGGTTTAAGATATCATTAATTCTTATTTGAGTTTAATTCCCATAAGGTATCAACTAATTTAAAATCATGACTTTTTGAAATTATAGATGACATTCCATGATTGAATAATTTTCTGAAAAACTTTTATACTAGCTATTGGTGTATATATATTTGTTGACTTTTATTTTCATTGGCAATCTTAAAAATTTTACACTCCTGACATGATGATATGAAAAAGTCTTTACGGTTAGTGAAATTTATTTTTTTTTCATTATAGATTTTTCAAAAATTAAAAATTAAAAAATAATGGTACAGTAAGAGAAATAACAAATAAAGAGATGAAGAGCTGATCAGAAAAACAAATAAGTCCAACAATGTCACATGTATCACATTTAAGCCATTTATGCATATTTTACTTCAATACCAAAAAAAATTGAAGCAGATACATTTTTATATTTTTTATTTACAATTAATTTTATTTTAGATTAAAATATTAATTCAATCAATTCAAGTTATTCAAAGATAAGTTAAATAACTCATAAGCTTCGTATTATATATAAGACATATATTTTATTTTCTAACTCCCTTCTATACCACATATATTTACTCCAATGTTAAAAAAGATAACATACAGATTTTAGATTAAGCAACCTAAAAAGATATCAACAATAGAGATATATATTCTTAACGTTACTCCTTTTAAACAATTAAAACCGGAAAGATTTTATTGGAAAAAAGATTATTGAAATTATTTTCAGTTTAATAAATACTTAATTTAAAAAAAATATATATATATAATTAATTCTAAACATTAGTTTTAATAAAATTGCACTAGCTCAAAACTGATAAAGAGAAACAAATGGAACATTAAGTTTAATTTAAAGTTTCATTTTAATATTACCGCCATATCATATGTAAGTTTCAGCACAAAATAATTTTCAACTTTATAATTTTTAGTGAAAACATTATAATTTTTAGTGAAAACATTATAATTTTTATTATTTTATGTTTATTCTTCTTTTAAGGAAACCCTGAAAATAATACAGCTACCGTTTTTCCACCAAAACGAATCCCTAAAATGAAAAAAGTATATTTTTTTTTCAAACGATACGGCACTACCTTTAATTTTTATATTAGATATTTTTTTTCAAATGAAATTTTCTAATTTTTAAACTTTTTCTCGTAACCTTTTTTAAAAGTTGATACTTTTGTTTTCATGTCTTTGTCATTGATTTGATAAATACTGATTCTCAATTTTACAAGAAGTTAAGGATTAATCAGTTATTTTTTTATAAGCAAGATTTACTATAAATATTTTGAACTCTGATTAATTTAAGTTGAAATGATCATTATACTTACTTCGAAAGGTAAGTCTGTCGGTGACAATTTTTTTATTCACAATATATGAATCCAATATTTTATTTAAGAATCATTATATTTTTACCACCTTAAATAAGTAGATAAGCAGAGAATTCGTTTTATCCTTCATCTTTCAATAATTCATTCTTAAAAATATAAATTTCAAATCACAACTCAAATTAACTTTACATTTTTTAAAAAAAAAACATAAAAAATAACGAATATTATTCAAACTATTTCTTGGAGTAAACTCCATAGACTACAGAGTAACTGACTATAACTATATCTATCATATACACATGAAGTCACCAAAACTGATACATAACACCAAAAAGACATGTGATAAACAACACAAACAAGAGACATAGATCATGTATATTATACCTTTCCCAAGATCATGAGAAGACTATGTCCATAAAATATTATCTCTTATATCGCTCTATAACACGTGATCAAAAGTCATTACACCAACATGATAATGTAAATGAAAGCTACTCTACTGATATAATCAGGGATTATTAGACTATATTTCTTAACTGCAAAAATTAGTGTATATAACCAAAATTTAATATACTTATAAAATGATAAACTTATTAAAACCCCAAAACTATATTTGCAGGGATTGATTTTACTGAATTGTGTGTAGTTCTACTAGTGCGTTGATTATTTTGTTTGTATTATTATATATCAGCCACATCAACCAAACTTTGCCCAATATTGCAAATAATATTTCTTAAATTTAAATCTGGACGAATTTTTTTGAAAAGTTTTTTTGGTTATTTTATATTTTTAATATATATATATATATATATATATATGTGTGTGTGAAATAGAGAATATATATTTCATTATTTTACTATTTTTGTAAGAATCTTTTAAAAAAAAAACATCAATAAAAATTGTTGATTTCATAATTATGATAGAAAAATAAAGTGTTTTAATATACATTGACTTTTTTCTTGAAATTTAAATTTTGATATCTTGGTCTATTTTTGTTTTAGATATAAAAGAGTTGAACTTTAATTTCTACGGGTGGCCATATAAATTGTTGGTGATGTCACTGTTTATTTCATAAGTCATTTCTATGATTAATAAAAAGAAAGGTTCCTGTCCTATGGCCCTCATCCAATAGAGGCAGATTAATTTACTGTGGTGTTATGAATTTGTGACACAGTCATGTCTAATGAATGGTATTTAGCATTGGTTTCCAACCTAACTTAATCCAATGGGCAGAAAAAAAAGAATTGATTAGATTCTTCTCTAACACCTTTGCTTTCTTTCTTTGTCTTTTGTCTAGCATGTAATAATAGTAGCTGGTGACCTAATGGTAATCAAGGGTGACATATATATTGGTTGGGCACATTACTAATCACTGAAACTGAAAAGTTAGGGGGAGCACAACTTAAGATGACTTGTAGCAAGCAATTTTCTTTTAAATGTCTTTCAATCCCCATATTCCTTACCATAGGTCAAAGATTCATGAAAGGAGAAAAGGTTAACTAATAATAGAAATATATATACATAGCTACACTAAACTCTTAACATCATCTAAACTTGTTACTAGGCTTTCTGTGTCTAGCCTCGTTTTCCTATTCAGTAAGTTGATCCTAGTCCAAACAAGCAATTACTGATACATATATATAGCTTAAGTTTTGTTCTATATTTGAACATGTACATTTGTGTATTCATCTCTAACATGTAGGTTTAGGTTTAGGGACAATAAAAGTTTAGAATATCCACAGTATATTGTGCTTATAAATTTTAAAAAAGCTACTATCATTGATAGAGACAAAGAAATTGATATTGGCCTTGACAAATTTACACAAATTAAAATAAAATAATAAAAAGAAAATGCGGTGGTTCATGCAAAAGTTGATGTTGCCATCTTACTATTTTAGGCGGTGCATCACTTTCACCATTCATTGAGACTATGGTATATAAGGGTTGTACTAATGAGCTGCCTGTCCAATCGAGGCAGTTTCAAATTGATGAAAATTCTAAGGTACACATAAAATATATAATACACGTCCTCATCTCCAACATTAAGTACTTAACCTCTTATTTTAATTTGAGTCTTATAATAAATAATACTCATGTGTCCAGTGAGTAACATAATTAATTTCATATACGTAGAGTTTGTAATTTCTTTATTGGTAACAAGCTCTTATCACACGTGTATGTTGCTTATTCTAGATATACAACCGACCCTACAATAAGTTATTTCTTTTAAGTCCTAGACTAAGTTGAAGATAATCATTAACACATTTGATAAAACAAAAGCATAGCATATACTTTTGAAATCATAACAATCAATTCGATGACCTAAGAAGATTCTCTCCCCTTAGTGCATATAATGGACGTTTTACCATTACAATATATAAATATATACTACTTAATAAATATGTGTTTCTACTTAATTAAGATGTATGAATCATGTGTATCTACTTAATTAAGATATATGAATCATGTGTATCGTCCCTATATAATTATAGGTGCGCACAATACAAACCAAGAACTTGATTAAAAGACTTGCATGCTATACACGCTACCTGACTTTGGTTTCACAAATCTGCCGGTTCGCTTGGGACAGAACACTGGAACTGGTCCCTATGGGACACAACCATAGGTCATATGTATGTTCTTTTTGGAAGCCTCATTTTAAGAGTTTGGTCTGTTATAAACATTGGGCCCTGAGAGATTGTCACTACTTAGACTACTTGTTTATTCTTAATGTTTTTCGGTTGTTCTATTAATATATATTTACATTCTTCATCTTACCCTTCAATTAGATTACACAAGAGACTTGTTCAATTATGCCACTCTTTTCACATCTCACCCTTACTCATTTAATTGATGCATTATTGTACTTCACAAAATGACCCAAACTAACTGGCCCATTATTGTACCTTATGCATGACCTACACATGTTTTGTGGTGAAAAAAAATTATATTATATTACGGAATGAATTAATGTGCATGGGAAGAGAAGCAAGACATTATATGTTCAGAGAGTGTAGGTATACACCACAATTATATGTTCATTATACACGGTAGTACATATTAGTGTCCATATCACTTAACTAGGTTGTATATATCTATATTTATAGTTTGTAGCTTCTGGTCTCCTAAAGTTATTTCTTGTAAAGTTTTTTCAGGATATGTACAAAAAATTAAAAGTGCGTGTTTTCAGATCCATGATCACATGAGAGCATTAATTTTATTTGCATATGGGGTGGTTATTTAAGCTTCTAATGCAGTTCAAGATTTTGTTGGTGACATTGGAGTTGATGTTCAGATAAACAACTTTCATCCAATATTTTCTGGGGCATTGGAAGATTACTATCGCTAACAGTATTTTAAAAGTTAAAGAGTGATATTAAGGGTGTCTTGCCCGTTTCATTTCTTTTTACTCAAGTTCCTACTCTTGAAACTTAACTTTATTTTATCGGACACGATAATAGTGAGCTGGATTTCATAAAATACCAGTACATAACAGATATAAATTACAAAGTAAAAACAGAAAGATAAAACACAATTGAGTGCAAGTAAATTGTAGAAAACTAAAGGTCATGTTTATGATTGATTATTCTATCCATTCTATAATACATGATGTTTTATTAAATAATTTATCATAATTATTTATTATTTTACAAAATTAATGAAAATATTTACTAAAAAATATATAAAAAAACATATTGTGATTATTAAAATAAATAAATATATAAATGTTAAATGACTTAAATAAAAATTATATTTTTATTTGTAGGATAACATTTTTTTATTCTTGAAATATTTGTCTAAAATATTTATTTATTATTATTTTAATTGAAATTTTAACAATTTAATCAATTTAAGTTGATAATAAATATTTTTTTATTTTTTATTTTAAATTTGTTTCCTCCTTTAAAAAATATTTTTTATAAAAAATATTATATTATTAATAAGGAAAGAAAATAAAATAAAGAAAGGATAAGAAAAGTCAAACAAGATAAAAATTATAAAAGAAGAAAAAAATATTTAAAGATAAGAAAATGAACAATCCAATTGTAATGGATATAATATAGTTCAACCTCATCAGAAGAAAATATTTAAATAAAATAAAGTTGACAGGATAAGAAAAAGTAGAATCCTCTAATACAACATAGAGATTATAATTTAATATATAAAAATTGACTGTTATAAAATTTAAAATATTAATAGACACGCGAACCTTAATCATTATGTAATATTGAAATGAGAGAGTACCTTTCTTTGAGTACTGTTGGTCATGATCCTTCCTTTTAGAAGAGTTTAAAGGACAAAAATTATGTTTGTAACAATAAATAATTAGTCGACAAGGCACTAACTAATTAGTTGTATTTTAGTTAAGTTGGCACAAACTTTGACAAGTCAATAATGGTGATGCCAACAACAGAGCCTTTAAGCTTGATTTATAATGGGGGCATTGACAAATGACTAACCCACAACACCAGTATTAAATTATGCTGTTTTATGAATACCAGTCATGCAAGTATAAGTTGCAATTTCAAAATTTCAAAATCAGCCATTAAAGTTGTGGAATTTTAGGTATGCTTTCAATACAAGGTACTGATAATTGGTGGTGAATGAAAGTTACTTGAACCACCTGTAAGATTCTCAAGTGCATATTTTATTTTCACAAAGTTTTCTTTCTTCATTAGTTTGTGTTATTAACTACTTATTGGTATTAATAATTCCTTTGAATAGAAGAATTATCTTTCATCATCACCATTATTAAAACTATTGAGGCAAAGTCAAGTGGTATTTGTTGCTACTTACTAGGCATTTGGTCCTTACCTAGATAGATAAGTGAAGTCAGCAAAAAGGGCCACTTTCTGGTTCGTTTAAAGCGCACTGATGATGGCAAATCTTGCATCTAATAAACATTACACAGGAACCCTACTCAGCAAGGAAATTTTCTGTAGGACGCATCCTTTGACTAGTCAACTTTCAATATATACACAAGAGCTGGCCAATTGTTCCTACGTACCAATAAAGATTCTTAAATAGTTCATTCATTAGGTTTTATATACATTTAAAATATGTAGCTCATTCATTAATTTAAAGGATCATTTGGATTTAGGGTTTATGAAGAATGGAGTTCATTTTTTCATTATATATTTGGATTAAATGCTTGTGTGGATATATCCAATTATATTTTATGATTTTTGAAATGCACACTTGGCTACAATGAGTAGTTCTTCTACTTGAAATAAAACAAACTGAAAAGATTTTTATGAATGCATTCTCGATTTGAGAAGTAACCACCTTATTTATTTATTTTCAAATTATTGAGGATTTGTTTTGATGAAAATTATCTAGTACATGTTCCACTCTTCCCAACAAGGAAACAGATAGACCCAGGAAAAGATAAGTGCTCCTTAACCCCACACTATGATTATGGACCAGTCTAAGCAAAGTAATCAAGTAAATCAAATGAGTCACACATTTAGGTGAATTTTGTGGTCGTACTTTCCTCTATTCTGATTATACATTTATAACTTGGAATTTAATCAGAGATACATTACCACAACTTTGAATGTTACTTGTAAGTTGTGACCAGCGTACGCAGTTTCCTCGATTTGTGTTAATTCGTTAAGTGATGATGAGTCCATATAAACTCTTCTAAAATTTCATACTCCAATTTTCCTTCTAGACTAAGAATTATATATAGTTCAACACTTTTACATGTTATCATTCATTCTAAAACTGTTATAATTAAAAAAGTTTGAGATAATTATTACGAAAGTTAATAAATTTATTACATGAATCTGTTGCTAGTCATGCATGTATTTTTTTTTAATTAATATTATTCAGAGTGATATTTAATTATAGGTGAATTGTTTGACTAAAGTTTTTTATACATACAAATTAAAATTCGAAATTCATACCACATATTTAAGATACCCGGACATAAGTGCTTGTAACCATTTTCTAGTTATATATTTGACTAAAACCAAGAATTTAAAATATTGTACTGTTTGAATCTCAATAATATATGTAAAATATATAAAGAGTTCAGGAAGTTTTACTTGCTCAGACATGTGCAAGCTTCAACCAATATGAGAAAAGTTAAAAGTCGCGGATTTGAATTCTCTAACATTTTTAAAAAGAAATAATAAGTTAATAAGTGTCAAAAAGAAAAAGAAAATACCGAAAAATTAAGTTAGAGATCGTGGTAAAAAATATAAAAATACTATTATGACTAAAAGGAATAAAATTTGTGAAAAATTATTTCTTTTTAATGTATATCATTATTAATTACTTTAACATTTCGTTATATGTATAGTGCAATCCTGACTTTTAACAGATCACAGAAAATGACAGTGTCGGACAGATACTGTATCAAAAGCTGTAATGCACAATCGAGCTTCAAGTTTGGTTCTTGTAAACTATATATTTTTTAACTCTCGTAATTACCTTGTAGTGTTTTTTTTTTCTACCATATGTAGAGATGTCAAATTGTATTTGACATATTTGTACCAAAAAAAATATTATTGTGACATGAAGTGAAGAAAAATATGGGACAAAAATTGATTTTAACAGCCAAAAACAATTCGATTGAGACTTCAGAATTCAGAATTCAGAATGTTAGAAATTGCACATCTAAGTCACCGTAGCAATAACTAGAACAGGAATTCCAGCAATATGGATTGTGTAAACCTACAAAAAGGTCTTGGCTATTTTCAAAGTTTAATAGAATTGATTTTAATAATACAATGGATTTTAAATCATTTAATATTATTAAAATATGTGACTTGATTACATGCAATTCATCTTTACTAACAGAATTTGATTTTCCTAGTAACATTACTTGGGTAACATGCAATGTTTCTCTGTGCACAGTAACCTTTTGGCCATACCTAATCTAGTGAACTTAATTAGTGGATTTATTACGTGACTCCAGAGAGATGCAGAAGGCAGATAACAAAGGAAAAGGTTAAAGCTTATTGAAGAATTCAAAAAGAAGATAATTCTGAAGATTAATGTGACTAATAACATTGTTACACGTTACTTTTATGATCTGGCTCGAAGGCTGAGGCTGCTAACACAGATGGACAGGGCTACTTTAAAAATTTCAAGGAAAAGATGTGAATAACAGTATATATTTGGTTTAAGTTTACTCTCTCTGACTGTATACAGGTAAAATAATATATAAATATCTTTATTTAGGATAGTGGATTATTAGACTAATTCAACTTTAAAAAAATTATTATAATATTAGAATTAATTTCCACTTTTATATATATTCAAAAGTTAAGGTCTTTAATATATTTTTCACATTTAGAATAAATGGAACACTTGAATATGAGATTTGTTTAATAAATTTTTTATAAATGAACTGATAATAATCCAATAAACATTTCAAATATTTTAAAAAGTATAAATTAATTTATAAAATAAAAATTATGTATATATTATAACTATTACTAAAAAGAATTTACCTTTCTTATAATTATTATTTTCTATTTTTATTAATAATTTTACCTTTTTAAATTTAATTATTTATTACTTTTTATATTTGAATTATTATCTTTTTCACGTTTTTAATAAAAATTAAGAATTATTTTATGTCTATCTTGATAAAAACATATTTTTTTATGATTTAATTTATTTTAATTTTTAGTTATTTAAAAAAATAAAATTTTTACAAATAATCATATAAAAATATAAATACACAGAATAATAACATTTGTATTTTTATTAATATATACAAAATAAGCAACTCTTTCTTTCTAATAAATAAACTTAAATATTTAAATCGTGAACATGACTTAACACACTTAATAAAAATATTAAATAAATATTTTGATTCTTAAAATGTTATTTATTCTTCTATTTAAAAACGATAATTCAAGAAGCAGAGTGTAATTATTTAAAGAAAAATGTAGATAAATAAAAATATTATCCATGAAACTGTTAATGGCAATTAGACGAGACTGAGGAAGGGTGGGGTCGAGAGGCAGAGTGCATGTGATGTTGTTACTGACGAACACAGAGCGTTTGGATTACTTGTCTGAGATGGGTTTAATCAAAGAACAAGAATTGGCAGAATTTCAGGCACCCAAGAAAGGGCATTATGCTCGGAAGCATTGGAAGGAATGTGGCAATTTTTTTGTTTCTTTTTATCTTTTTGAGAGCATTCATTCATTTTCAGGATGGGACTTTGGTTTGGAGAGAGAAAGACAATGCACTCAAGGGAGGAACCAACCAAATCTTTTTGACTTGTTACCATTTCACGTGCCTGTTGCCCTGTTCCAACCAAAGCACCCCCTTCATTTATGGCTCTGACAATGACCTCTGTCTCACAATTCTTCACTTTCTCTCTCTGGAAAATTTTTTTTAAAAAAAAAAAGAAATTTTGGGGAGTAATAAGTATTCCAAAACTGAAACAGAAAGTGTTCTTTCATTTCTCTGGATTATACCCATTACCCAAGAAGTGGTGAGTGAATAAATGAATGAGTGAAGGGAGAAAACTACTGGACATATGTGTGTGCATAGTTATCCAGCACACAGCTTCTCTGTTTGATGCATGAAATTATATGGGATGAGCAGAGGTTACCACAAATGGAATTTCTTTCTCTATACAAAAAGGCCATGCATGACTCTTTCTTGTTAAATTTTCTTTGCTGGATTTGACTTGGTTTGGTGTTACCAACAAAAGAGTTAGGTAACTTTGGGATTAGTGGTATCTTTTCGGAACCATCTGTTGCACAACTGTTTAACCCCTTCTTTTCTTTTCATCAATATTTTGAACATAACTTATTTACATTTTCTTGTGATTTTGATGTATTGTAATCAAATATATTCATTTTTAATACAGATATTTATTGCATTAATAATAAAGTTTAACTATGATTCTAATTAAAAATAACTCAAAAAATATCTAAGACACTATATAAATTTTATATTATGATTATTTATTGTTGATTCTTGTTGTAGTAGTAATTTTACTTGGAGTTTTTAATTTGTTAAGCTGAGTTCTCTCGCATTGATAGTTAAATACAAGCATTGGTGTCTCTATACAATTTTATTCTTAATTAATAAATTGGATAAAAATATTGTAATTTCATGGTGGAGTAGTTATGGAAATTAATTTAATACAGTAAATGAAATAAATAATTCGTGTTAAGAGACTTTACATTAGAGTGATACTATCTATTAAGTGCTTACAGAAAACTAACAAATTTGACGAGTAAATTAAAATATTATTTTAATTCAAATCTGAAATTTTATATCCATTAATCAATTTTATTTTTAAATTAATATAAATGACACATATTAATAATTAATAAACTTTATTTATATATCACCTTAAGAATTTAATTGAATTGAATAATAAATATAAAACAAAACTTTATTTATTACTTTTAAAAATTAAAAAATAAATTATATCTCTCAGAAATAAAGAAATGTAAAGGAATATTTTAATCTAAATTTAGTAAAAACTCTTCTAGGGTCGGAAATTTTATAAGTCGCTAACCAGCTTTAAGATACAGGGGAGATGAGAGTAAGCAGATTTGACAATAATAATAATAATAATAATAATAATAATAATAATAATAATAATAATAATAATAATAATAATAAATAAAAGTAAAACACGGGTGCTCACTAACAATCCTAAAAGGGATTGTGTAATATATAATTTTTTAAAATTTAAATAAAATTTAATTAAATTATTTCAAATAAAAAATGATGTGACATTATTATTAAATATCAAAAGGTATTTTAAAAATTACTTTAACAATTTATTTAGATATTTTTTAAGCAAGATATTCTTATCAATAGTTAGAAATAGAATATAACTAGATTATATTATTTGTTAATAAACGTTAGAACACGGTATACCAAGTCATTAACCTTTTAGTTCTTTACTAGAGCTAAGATTTAAATAATAATATAAAATAAATAATTATAATTAAATATCCTTTTATATTCAACAGATAAAAAGTAAAAATAATATATAATACAATTGATTTAATGTTAATAATTGTTAATAATATCAATATGTTCAAAATACATCAAACTATTTAATGCTCATAAAAACTTCAACCTATTTAATGTCTAATAAAAACTTCGCCGTCAATCTAACACATAACACATAGAATATAGGAGTTTTGTTTCAGTTACATTGTATATGTTTTATATTATTATAAACTAATGTATTTATTAAATTTTTTATTTTCTATCTTATTAAAATTGAAATTTATATTTTTAAAGAACAAACAATTTGGTAAAACAGTGCAGTAGTGTCTCAAAATCTAAAATTTTTATCTTAATAAATAGCAAACTTTGATTCATTTGTACATGATATCTCTAAAATTTTCCTTTTTTAGATACCCATCTCGCACAATTTGACGTTTAAATCAAGTATAGTAGACTTGTTAGCGAGAAGCTATGAACGAATTATGTAAGTCCTAATAATAATAATGAAATTTTGTAGGAAGAAATATTTAAATTTTAAAAAAAAATTAATCATAAATTTTACAAAATAATTTTTTGCATAACAAATTTAAATATTTATGTAATTTATTTATTTATTTATTTATATTAGACGGACTTTGGATGAGAACCAAAAATAACTTAATATCAAACAATGTTTGATTATAACAAACTTTGGATTACAAACTTATTAAGTTTGAATAAAGGATAAAAAAATATTTTAATATAATGAAGTAATTAATAAAAAACCTTCAAATATATTAAAATACTTAATTCAATTTGAGTAAATCAATGTCAACCTCTTTAAATATTTTTTTCATCTCTCGGGTGATTTTCAAACCCATTGCTATGACTAAACATTCGTGTTATTTAAATTGCGTTTTACTAAATCTATACAAATCTGTTAGTTAAACAATTTTAAGCTTTAAGTTCAAGAAAGAAAAAGTTTAAATTAACATATATAAGTCAATGTACCTTGTATCATGTTTGAAAACTTCAAAAAATTTTAAGTAGTCCGATAAAACTTTAATTTTTTTTAAAATTTGTCAACTTAATATATATATATATATATATATATATATATATATATTCAATTGTATTTTTATTAATAATTATATTATCATTATAAATATAATATATAATCTATATTATCTCTGCACAACAACAACGCATATATTTGCATGATGCAACTCTATATAAATTATTCCACTATTTTTTTATGACAATGTAATATTTCATACACTTAAAATATTATAATCAAAATACTTAATTCATTTTTATTAATTTACAGGTTTGAACTAGATTTTATTATAAGAAAAAGTAATCAAAACAATTTCTAAAATTTTAAAAAATAAGAATATTCAGAATAGGTTTTACTTTTTTAAAAAAATAAATCATTTTCAAGTCAAACTAAATTATCAAAAAGGTCAGATAAAAAGCTTTACTGTTATTCATTAGTAAAATTGAAGAAATAAGCACGTCTCGTGGCTTTCTTAGAAGTTTTAAATAGTTTCTAAATATCTTATTTAATTTATAATAAATTATTACGTGATAGTAATATTTATGAATTAAATCTAAATATAATAATATAGATTTTGTTTGTAATATTACTTTTAATCATAATCACTGACAGTGTGACTTGTGAGCGTAGAATGTGTATATTTAGAAATTTAAATCTAAAGTAATAAAATTCTATTTTTTAAATTAATAAAAAAAATTAAAATAAAAAAATAATTAACTTTTCATTTTAATATGTGAAATAATATATTATTATTTTAGTTTATAAAATAATGTATATATCAGTCCAATCTAATTAATTTAGAATTAACATAATGATAAATAATTTTTTTTAGAAATTAAAATAAAATTAAATATTTATTTTTAAAAAAAGTAATAGTAAATATTTTTTAAGAAATAAATATAAATTAACTATCTCTTTCTAGACATGTTTAAACTTTTATTATTTTTATGAATTAAAATGACACATAATTAACCCTTTCATTCAGCAAAGAATGGAATAATATATCAGTCCAATCTAATTAATTTAGAATTAACATAATGATAAATAATTTTTTTTAGAAATTAAAATAACATTAAATATTTATTTTTAGAAAAAGTAATAGTAAATATTTTTTAAGAAATAAATGTAAATTAACTATCTCTTTCTAGACATGTTTAAACTTTTATTATTTTTATGAATTAAAATGACACATAATTAACCCTTTCATTCAGCAAAGAATGGAATAATATTAATACATGATATTTGCATAAAGTTGGAGAGGAGAGGTAGTGAATCGCGGGAACACACAGGGCTCGAGAATCACACAGAGTTAAGCAAATTATTGGGACTCGCACTTATCATTCCCTTCTCTCCTCATTCATCTTTGGAGTAAAACACAGCTACTTACCTATATCTCCTTTACCCTATGTCCGGATAACATGTTCTACATTCATTACCTTATGAGGTATTATATTATTAAGAAATAAAAGTAAAACAGATTTATGAAAATATATATATTTATTATATTAAAAATTTAATTTAATTTTAATAGTGTATATTAATTGTTCCGAAATATTTTAGATTTATACTTGATGTATTTTTTTATAAATAAAATATTAATATTTTCATAAATTCAAGTAAAATCAGATAGATTGCTCTTTAGAAGCGAATTTGCTTAAGCGAAATCAGATGTGTTAATTGAGTATATCATAGAATGTAGTTTGACTCATATTTGTTTAATTCTTTTTATTTATTCTTGTATAATTCTCACACAAACGTAGATAAAAAGAATAATAATACCAAAATTCTTTCTTACCAAACAATTTTATAACTTCTTATATGAAATTCGATTATAATGACTTAATGTTATAGATTCATTGGATAATTGAAACATTTTGAGATGAGTTTTAAGTATTTTTATGTAATTACTATTTATTTTATACAGAGCCTATAAATAATTATACTAATACATCTGAGTTAAAATACATTAATGACATATGTTAACCTCTTCAATCTCCATTTTTCTTTTTATTGCTCGTAGAGTTGTAAAGCACGACACTGACTTTATATTGTTTAGAATGTGGAGTATGGCATATTTATTTAATTATTTAACTTGTAAGTATGAATTTTTTGGTTAAACTTGGGAAGGCGGAATGAAACATGTTGTAATAGTATAAGATAAATTGAAATATATTTTTTCTAATGGAGTTGTTGTAAATAATTATATGTGTTAAATATAATTTAAATTTATGTATATTGTATATAAATTTAGAGTGTTTAACGTCAAATTGAATTGAGATTTTCCATTGACTATGTATAACTAAGATTAAACGTAGTGAAATCAAATTTATATAAATTTTCTCTCTCATGAACATGATATTATTTAATTTTTTATTTTATTCTCTCTTTTTATTTTTTTATGAACTTCATCACCTTGTAATTAAATTAAGAGTGTAATCAAAATTTATAAGTTTTCCTTAAGTCTTCAATTAGAAGAGAATACTTAATTACTATTAACTATAGATATAGGTTAATAATAATTAAGACAAATGTGGCTTAATTAATTAAAGGATAATGATATTTATAAAGTAAAATTAATCTCGTCTTTTAAACATTACAAAACATTTTATTATGTCATGACAAGTGCCTAGGTAACATCACTGTTACAATGTCAAATTCATCGCAAGGTCGAAATTATCACATTTAAAGTAGTGTTCATTTCAACGCTCGACTAGCTGTCATGTTTTATCTTAAAATAAAAAATTATAGGTGAAAAGATGAAAATATTCATAATTTATCTTTAACTTCAACTCATAACTAACATAAAAAATTTTGACACTCTTGACACAGAACATAAATTAAATCAATAGGATCATGTCATATTAAAATTTGTAAACAATAAATCACTAAATTCAAATGGCTTGAATAAATTTTAATACAAATAAGAATAATTTTAACATGGTGGAGAACAAATTAGGTAAGAAAGGATATAAAGGAAAATCAATTACTTCTTATGAATAGAAATTTATTGATAAAGAGAAAAAAGTCATTGAAAAATTTGTTCATCACTAGAAAAAAAAAACAATTTGGGTAAGAAAGGATCTAAAGTAAAATCAATTACTTCTCGAGGAGACTAAGCATATAAACAAGAGAAAAAAAGTCATTGAAAAATTAATTCATCACTGGAATAACTAATCCAACTTCAATCCTTCGTCATAACTTAAATCCATGCTTGCACCCACCATTCTACAATTGTTGCTTTTTGAAGTAAAAGTTGTGTAAGTTAATGAAGTAGTTGTGGTCAAAGGAAATGAAAAAGAAAAGAAAGTAATGAATCTCGATAACGGTTCTAATTTCGGTGTAGTAAACTCGAATTCTGTAAATGATTGCTAGACGTAGGAGATATTCTACAATCCCTCTAACCATAAGTATCAATATGAAAAACACTTTTCAAAATGACTCTGTATGATCTAGAAAAAGAAAGATAAACTTTCACAACCATCAAGAGAAGAATTCCTCCTATATCTCACATGACTCTCATTCCCCATGAAATGCTTCATCTTATTCATGAAAAATGATCTAAACACTACAATCAATTCTTGATCTAGTTCTTTTTCCTTATAACTGACATTTTTGCCTAAAAATTAAGCACTTTTATAACAAAATAACCCGAGCAAACAACATTCATGTCTTTCCAACGTTGTAGTTACTTCCCTAATTAAAAAAAAGTACAAAAGTTGAAATTAAAATTAATTGAAATATATTAAAATAATATTTAATGTACAAAATTAACTCCTTCCATGCATGACATCATTCTTAACAATATTCCTTATATTGACATTAATCGATTGCAAAATACAATTATTTTTTATTAAGACTCCTTTTTGGTATTCTCCATTCTTGTGAATATGTCATTTCACTTTATCCATCAATGTAACAACTTTTTTGAAAAATAAATTATTACGGAGATAATCACATATTAAAATATTAAGAGATAATTTTAGTTTTTCTATCCGAAAACATTACCCCTTGTCACTCCACTCTTATGTTTCTTCCTCTAAATCGTATCATTCTTTTAAGAGATAACTTTTAATAAAACTATAATAATTTTAAGGAATTAATTCAATCAATTAAAAAGCCTCATTTTACATTTATTTTAAATCTAATTAATCTTATAATCAGCCGCCTATGGTTCGGTCATACTCTTTGATCATAAACATTTTCAGTCAAATTGATAAATTTTATTAAATACATAAAATATGTACTGATTAATTATTTAAAGGTGGATGTAAATATTAAGATAATAACATGTATTTTTTATAAAAAAAATATCAATGTGTAAGAATATTAATAGATAATAAGAAAAGATGACGTTAAATTAAAATGTTTAAAATAAATTTAACATTTACTATTCTATATCAATTCTATATAATAATAATATTTTTATGTTGATTGATTCGTATTAAAATTTATTATGGATATATATTAATTATTCTTGTGATAGAAATTAGGATAGGTTAAGTCATATTTAACTTGTGATGCTTGGACCTTTATATTCTTAAACAAAAAAAATTATGCTCTAATTATTAATTATAATTTTTTATTTAGTAATAAACAGTCAATCTAATAAAATTTATATTTATATTTTAAATTTTATCAATGATATGATGCATAATTAAAACAATATAAAATTTTTAAGATATTATTCACTTATTTTCTAATGAACTAAAGTAAAAAATCATAACATAAAATATCAAATCAAAAGAAATTATATTGATCTCATTTTTCAACCCAACAAATCAAACATAAATGAAATACAACTCTACCTCTACTATTTTATAGTACAGGGAAGAAGTTGACAAAAGTCTAACAGCAAAATGACATATTTTGCCCCTGTGCCTTTTCTTTTCCCGGGGCGCTCTACAAAACCTCTTCGGCTGTCTTTAAAAGTTTTAGTGGTTTACAGTTGTAGTCTTGAAGAGATATGTGCCCGTTTAGAAAGGGAATTTAGTACTTTGTCCACTTCTCACGTTGAAAACAAGATCTGTCAAATCTAATTAAATGCTTTGTAATTTGCACCTTCATGAATCTAAGGTTCACAAGTTGATTTTGTTTGGCCATCTTCTTAAACAAATCAAATTCTAAGATCTAGTGTATCTCTAATTAAATGGTATTAGAACTTTAGAACACTACACTATTGCTAGTTATTGGACAAAACCATGTCAAGTCTTTGTTCTTATCAATTGCTTCAATCACGGTACTTAGATGTTATTAATTGAAAATTTTGAGGTAAATCAAAATTTGAATATTTATTAAATATATAATTGTAATTATTTTTGAAGGAATAATAAAGTTGGACTTGCAGTGGGAGGAAAAAAAACCCTAAAAAGAGCCGGAAAGTGAAGTTGGATTTGAATCTATACTTTAATTAAAAGCTTAATAATTAATCCTTAATATATATCAATAAAAAATATTTTAAAGAATAATACATCTGAAAAAAATTAAACATTCAAATTTCGGAATAATCAATTCCTCTCAAAAGAGGACCAGAATTCTTGTGTTAACTAATCAAGTATTTTGATGAATAAATATGTAAATTCTATTTTATTCTTTTTTTTTAGATTAATTATACCCTTTTCCTTATAATTTTTTTTATGTTTAATTTGATTTCTATATGTAAAATGTACTGTTATGTATCATATTTTCGTCAGTTGCTCAAACGGCATCGACAGAAACATTGGGTTATTTTTAAAATTACAGGGACTAAATTGAAAATTTTTAAAATATAAAGAACAAATTGAATATAAAAATAATATAGTTTTTTATTCTAAGATCTACTTTATTGATATTGTTTTTCTACATGCGCGCGTTTCCTGGTTTTTCAGATTGAGGCTGTGTTTGATTTAATTAATTAATTATTTTTTCGTGCTTTTTTTAGAAAGAAGACGAATGAAATGCATTTAGATTTTGGAAATAAAAACTCTTAAAAAGTTTAAATACCTTATTTTATAAAAGAAAAGGTAACATTTGAAAAATAATAATCAACTGAAATCTTTTTGAAAAAAGTTGCATAGTTTGGTTTCTTTCTCCAATTCTCCCTCTTATCCTGCATCTTTCCGAGTTTCTCATCCCTTCAATCTGAGAAATTTTAAAAGAAAATTTTCAACTAAAACTATAAAACAACTTTTTAAACTTAACTATATTATTTTAAAAAAAAAGGGTCACAGTATCCTAGTATCCTAGTATCCTTAACGTAGACTACGATGAAATTTGAAGTTTTGGACAATATAGAATGAAGGTATATTAATGTGTATATTAAAAAAGTTAATTTATTAATCAGGTGAAGGTTGACTAATGAAGCTTGTTGCTTCTGTCTTGCATATTTGTAATAGGAAGAAAGAAGATTTTTTATTAGTGAACTATAGAAAGAAAGAAGATAATAAAATAGATTATATGTCTATCTGGGACTTGATTTAAAGGAAAGACAAATCAAATATGAAAAATAAAAACTAATGAATAAGAAATGAAAGCAGAAAATGTCTTTGTTTATCAAAATAATAAAAAAAATAAAAATGAAAATGCCAATCAAATGAACTAGTTCAACTTTTATAATCTTAATTAAGAGAGACTATTTGAGGACTTTATTCTTTTAAGTAACTAACAAACCAATTTGAGTTAAATAATTTATTTCAACTTCAAGAATCAAAATAGGTTTATATTCCTTTATAAAATATTAATCAGTGTTTTAAAATATAAAATTAGCAACTAAAGCTGTAAGGATATTTCATCACAATTTATTAATTTACCCGTACGTAGTTATTTGAACTATAATTATATACATAACAATATTAATATAGTAAATAATATATCAATATAAAATAAAAATACAAAGTTACAGAAATTTAAATTAGCATAAAATGATAATATATATATATATATATATATATATATATATATACATATCAATCATGTCAGAATAAAATAAGTATCAATAAAATGCTATGTAATAACAATTTATAAATGAATATTATAAGTGGACTTTGATATTAGTCTTTTGCTCGACTATACAAGTGTTTTGACTCAATTATTTCTTTTTACAAAATTTCATATAATCCTATATAATTCCTAAATCATCTAGGAGCTCACCAAATCATTTTATTTATATGAGATTAAAATATATTAATTATTAGATAATATATTTATAAAATTTTAAATTATATAAAAATTTATATATATGATCTCATTTAATAAGAAAATTAAATAAAATGTATAAATCAATTATATTTTTTAAAATAAATTAATAAATTATAGCTTTTGTATATTTGAAGAAAATGATCAACTTTATTTATTTCTTCTAAGAAAATAAGTTAGCGAGCCTTATAAATATTTGTTAACTTACTCTTAATCTACAAGAATAAGTTAACAAGTTACGTAGCAAATGTAATATACAAAAGTCATAATTATAAATTGTTAAGTTTGTCTTTTTATAAGTTTGTCTTTTTAAACTAATAAAACTTAAGAGAAAAAAGCATGATATAATGTAACAGTATATTTTACGTTAAATTTATTGATTTTAATAATAAAATTCTTAAAATTACGTGAAATTCTAATTTATTACAATTTAACAAAAAAATAATTCTGACAACAATTAAAATCAATATTTTAACAGGATCCTTTCAATTCCTTTTCAAAATTAGGTTGATTTATAAAAGAGAAAAGAAAAAAAAAATTGAAGACATAGAATTAATTTGTACTTATAGTATTAATAAATGATACACAAAATGAGACAATGGCTATATGTCCGCCCGCATCATTAGTACATGAGTATACAGTAGTGTGACAACTATATGTCTGCACTATCATATATGAATATGATAGATACCAGATGTTTCTATTGTGTAGTCCATTCTACACTTGGTCATTCTCTGTCACAGGACCATTCCCTACTTATAGCTACCTATTGTCTACCATATGGCTATGTATATATAACTACATTATTCATATATCTATAATCTATATTAACCTTAATGCAAACTATATATCCTTTAAACTAACACTTAAAAGCAGACTTCGCACTCCTAGTCCATGTCCATATGCATCCAACTCTTTTTGCTGGTGGGGGCAAATACCCTATGCTGATCTTTCATTTTCAAGATTCAGCATACATGATAACATAACACGAAATATACTTAATAATTTATACAAACATAAATAATAATATAACAACTTTCCTAAATAAACTGTAATACATAGTAGTCAACTCAATCATATCACATTTTATATATACATATATTTTTCCTTCTTCTTATTTTATAATTATTTTATAATTGATTATCTAAAATATTTTTTTTCTTCCTATTTTATAATTAATTATCTAAAATAACATATATCCTAGGTGTCACTAAATATTTTTCATAATATAAGTTATTCTTCAATGTTCTTTTAATCCATAAAATTAGGAGTAAATTTAATTTTTGCCTAAAAATTTAAAATTAAGTCTTTTAATCCATATAAATAAAAAAGAAAACTTATTTTAATCTCTCTGTCTTAATATTATTATTGAATCTATTACACAAAACTTGTCTAATATTAAATTTACTGTGAAATACTCGTATATTAATGTCGGTGTTAGTAAAAAATTATCAAACTTAACTGATATTGTATAGGTTACTCAATCTGTCTCTAATAATAATATTACAGATAATCTGAAAATATCATAATAAGATATTTTGGATAATCCTCACGCATTCCTTGTCATTTCCAGGCTATATTTAGCATCCACACAACACCAAATCCAAGAAGAATGATTTGATTTAAAAAGAAAAAAAATGATTTCATTTAGTAATAATAATGATAAATAAAAAAACTAGTATACTATATATTACTCTCTTTCCATATTTTTAGTCTAAAAAATTTATATATAAATTAAGAATATTTTTTTATAAATTTCTCTGTCATAGACCAATTTACCTATGATAATATGATTGTTATTAGTATGAAAATCTTCACATATAGGTCATCATCAATAGCCTAGCATCATAAAATATCTAATTATTAAGGCAATACGTCGGATGTTGAGTTAAATTAAGAAATATTTAATAAGTAAAATATTTTTATTTAAAATTTTAAATGTCTTTATGTCTCCATCTTTAATTCTTGAAATAAAAATATATTTTAACAAAGAATTAAGTAGATTTTGAAATTATAAAATGTTAATTGTTTTAGAATAAAGCAGGAAATATTAAAAAGATTAAAAAATTAAGATGAACAGAGTAATATAAAGTCCTTTTGGATAAATAACTTGGTAAAGATCTTGGTTAATAAATTCTTAATAAGAGATGGCTTATCAAAATAATCTATAAATATTTAATAAATCATTTATAAAGTATTTTTAATTCTTCCATATACTTTCATCGACTCTAAAAATATAAGATACTTAAATACTAATAAGTTGTTGTTAAGCTTGTTAAAATGTGACTTTATATATTAATAATTTTATTATTTAATTAATAGCTAATTATTGAATATTACTAATTTTTTTATGTATATTTATTTTTATTGACTTTTGTATGCTAATGTTTGATCTGCAATATAAACAAACATACACAGAAGTAAAAGTATTAAAATGGTTTTTTATTATGATTTTTTTTTAATCAAAATGATTAATGTAGGACATATTTTTAAGTAAATTCTCCTGTTGAAATTAAAGGTCACAAATGATTTAAACATGATTAAATGTATATTTAAATAAATTTAATCATAAATTCTAAATTTTTATTGACCAATATTTTTATAATATTATACAAGAATTAAATTTTTATATAAATCATAAAAAAAATAAAAAATTAAACATCACAAATTTATTTATTTTATAAAAAAATATCTGAACAAAAGAAACTAATTCTAAACATAAAACAAAGACAGACTTGTCTTGAATAAAGTGATCATGAAAATTAGCAATCGACAGAGATGAGAATTAATAATAATAAAAATGATTATGAGGTG
The DNA here is from genome assembly GCA_026586105.1 of Hylodesmum podocarpum. NCBI lineage: Eukaryota > Viridiplantae > Streptophyta > Magnoliopsida > Fabales > Fabaceae > Hylodesmum > Hylodesmum podocarpum. The sequence goes on along the minus strand of JALJEV010000736.1, from coordinate 922,013 downwards.
ACAGGAAAAAAGAATGAGTAAAGTAATGGTAAGAAATGTTGGTGTAATGGGTGCAATAAGGAAGACAGTATGAGCCGTGCAGCTCGGAATTCCTGTGATAGGCCTCAACCGCCGTTATAGCAGACTGCCGCCTCCTTTTTCTGCACTTACATTAATTTACTCCACTTTCTTTTTTATTATTTTTTTTTCTCTTTTACAAAACTTAACTGAAAGAATAAAATTTACAAAGTTCTTATATCACTAATCAAAGAATTAATTTACTCATAAATTATATATTAAATATCTTTTATAGTTTTCCTCTTTATATGAACAGGGGTTTTATTATTTATTTAATCATTTCACTTTCTTTAGTTTTTCATAAAATTCAGTTAATTAATTCATAAGAATTGAAAGATATTAATACTAAATTAAATCTCTTCATCAATAATATATTTATTGTTTTACTTTTTATTGGCAATGAATATTTATGTTTATTTTCTTACTTATTAAATAATTTTAATTCAAGTATTTTTCTTTATTCAATCAATTCTGTTCCAATTTTATTTTTCATATATTTTTCTTCCTTCTTCTTCTTCTATTCCGTCCAAATACTTGCTCTTATTGAACAAATTGTTATTGCACATTTGTTTGTAAAAGGATAAAAAGAAATGATGTGATCTTAACATTTTTTAAGAAACAAATATCAGCAACTAAGCCGTCATAAAAGTAACCAATTGCTATAGTTGACAACTTTGCTAACCATTGACAAGAGTATCTAGCATGCCAAAATGTTTCACCCTTGGGTTGGCAACATTACCATTGATTTCAATTTTTCGTGTAGGTTAGTCATCAAAAACCCTGAGCATGTCATAAACATATATCCATCACAATAGATATCATAAATAGCTTGGTAACATGATATTCTCTTTTATTGACAATTAGTCACTAATTCATGGCCGCGAGTGATATATAATTTTCTAACCTATTTTCTATTTTTCATGTCAATTAGATTTTGTTTCATCTATATATTTTTAATATTTTCCCCTTTCAGGATGAATAGTTAAGAGTATTATAAAAATTATTACAATTTGATGTCAACACCGATTTTGTGTTTTAATTAGATTCTGTTTTACTTGTATTGTAGAGTGAAAATTAATTTGAACCACTGTTTCTTATTATTAAAATGTTAAATAAAATAAAATGGGATGGAAGAAGTACTTTAATTCTTTCTATCTATTTCATTTGACGTTTAAAAGAAAAGACAAAATTATCCCACTTTAATTATCATTTTATAATATAAATAAAACACTAAATATATTTTTCACATAAAATACCTTACTGTTTGGTTTAGTGTAGAATAAGAAAAAATGAAAAATAGAAATGAAAAGAGAGAACTTCATTACTATTATAAAAGATAAATAATGTATTGGAGTTTCTAAAGTGGGTTAACTCAACCTGCCTAATCTTTGTGACTGTGATTTATTTGAGTGATAGGTCAACTCAATCTACTCATATTTTTACAAGTTTATAAAATTCTGACCTGGTTCGATCGGTTACGGTTGACCCACAACACACTTGAATAAAAAACTATTTTTATTTAAATTAATTATTCAATTTTCTTGTTCCAAATTAATTGTCTAATGGATTGTTTCATAATATTTAATATGTGAAGATGCTAAGCACAAATATAACCTATCAAGTTAAATTTCGACATTGCTTGAAATAAAAGAAATTTTTGTCTATAAATTTTAACACTTTTCCTAACTCGACAACTCTCAAATTTTAACATCTATTTTTAACATAAACTAATAAGGATACAATTAAAAAAAAAATAGTCTAAGTAGGTGACTTCTAGGAGTAGACTTGTTCTAGATGGGTAGGATTCAATTTTTTAAGATAATTATAGATATCATTTTTTATATCCAACATCACCCAACCACACTGTGAGTGATGCTAACCTATAAGCATCTTTATCTCATTTTTTAAAAAAGTTTTAAAAGGATTAAAACCCAAAACATGAAATTGAAGGAGAAAAAAGCTTAATTAATCTACTTTTTACAATAATATTTTCTTCATTAAATTACAAAAAACATAATTTAGCATATCTTATTTATTTTTGCTTAATTATTTAACTTTCATACTCCAAAATAATTGTTGAATTAATTGTTTCAAAATATTTAGTGTGTTAAGATGGTAAGTGCAAATATAAACTAGTAAATTGATTTTCAATAATGCTTGAAATAAAATAAAAAGTATCTACAACTTTTAAATTTTATTGTTAACATAAACTCTCAAATTTAAATATTCATTTTCAATGTAGCTAACTAGAATAAAATTACAAAAAAATAGTTTAGAAATTTAACATCCCATGTTAAGGTTCAATAACATTAACTATAAATATGAATTAATAATGCTTAAATTTTTAAAAAATAATCAAAGTGGATCACATCTAAATCAACTTGGGTAGGTTGGGAACATTTTCTAAATAATCATAAACACTAATTTTTTTTTACCTAATATGACCTAAACTTATGGTGGGACAGACTAATTCATATGTTGTAACATTTTGTTGTATGAAATTAATTAATCTTTTATTATAAAATCATTTCAAAGCCTTAAATAACAATGAAACATAAGAATGCAACTCTAATTAGGTGATGTTTTTTTTTTAAGAAAATGAAGAAATAATAAAAAGCAAATTCAAGAGAAGATTAAAAATAAAACAACAAATAAAGTATGTGAAAAGTAAAATAAGGTAAGACAAGAGTAACCGTCACCCATTAAATATTATTGTATTTTAAACTGATTAACTTATTTTTTTGATCTTTATGACTCTAAATATGAAATTTAAATCAATTAAATTAAGCTATATTTTTTCTTTTTACTTTGAGCCAAAACAAAATTTTGATTAGAATTTTGAGTGAAGAGTTGTAATTTTCTTAAGTTAAAAACATGTTTCAAGGATCAGAAATTTTTTTACAATTGTATAAGTTGTTCAATTACGATGAAATTATCGCAGTTGTATAAGTTGTTCAATTAAGATGAAATTATCGCAATTGTATTATGATATTATGGTTTTTGAATGAAATATATTTGACTGTGCCATTTATTATGAATTGTTAAGTTGGCCGTGTATTAAATTATATATAAGTTTGTGTTTGGAAAATGTACGAAATATAGAGAAATTCTGCCTGATTTTTGTAAAAAGTTTTAAAAATAGGAAAAATGACTAGATTTTGGAAAATTATCAAAGTTGATTCTTTCTCATATGATGATCAATTTTTAAATTTTGTTGAGGTAATTGGAAATTAATGTTTAGTATTATAAATGTTAATTTTGAATATACCCTTGATGAACTTGGATAAGACTTTTGAATGAAAATGTGATTGTCGAATATAGATAATTTGAGAAATATAATTTTTGGGCATTTTAAATGAACTGATGAGTTGAGTGATTAATTAAGATTGATATGTTGAGAGAGATGATAATGTATGGATGTACATAACATGACATAATAAAATATGCATTAAGATATATTCATAAGAGGTGTGATGTTTTATAAATACCCTTAGCTGAATGTAAACAGGTTACCTGATGTTAAATGTTGATGTGTTGTTTTAATGATGTGGAGTTAGTTAATGCATTGAAACATAAGTGCAAATCTTGATATTTTTAAAATGAAAATAATATGAGCTTAGGTGAGTAAGTTGCTCCTAGGTCTTTAGGCTCTAAGACCAAGGATAGGTGAGTAAGTTGCTCCTGGGTCTTGATGCCCTGAAACCAAGGATATGTCATTTATTTTGAATATCTTATGCTGATAGTTACATAATTCCTTGATAATCACGTAATAAAGAATATGTATTTTCAAACTATTTTTAACTAGATTAAATGATATCACATTATACATGTGCACGCATCATTTGAAATATAATTGATTATTATTATGATATATTAATTTAAATGAGCGATATTATTGTTATAATGATAAGTTAGTACTATTATTTTATTCTTGTCTCTAATTTATTAGTTTTATCTTGTAAAATAAAAGAAATAGTGAAAAAAGAAAAGAGAAAAAATACAAGAGAAAAGAGAAAGGAGAAAAACTAAAATTAAAACATAATTATGCATCTATTAAAAACTTCTAAATGCATTTATACAATATAATTTACATAAAAATAATTTACTGAATATTTTTATTTCATTTATGTTTATGTCTTCCACCGGAACCAAACCAAACAAATGACCTAAAATTTTCTTACTTTTACACAAACTACTCGTCTTATTTTCTCTTTCACGAATCAAATTTACCCTTCTAGATACTTTATTTTATTTTATTTTTTCCCCTCTTTTCTCCCTCTATGATGGGTAGAGTGGCTAACCCCCCTAAATTTCCCCTTTTCTCATATTCATTTTCTCCGTTGAATCTTTCCTCAACAAACTCTCAGCTATCACCATCTATTTTTAATTAATCTAAACTCACAAGAATAAAATTATAAAAAAATTCTAAAAATCTTAATAATTATTATTAAGATTCAATAACATCAGTTGTGAATATAAACTAATAAGGATAAAATTAAAAAAATAAAAATAATATAATTAAGTGACGTCCAGATCAACCTAAATTAAACGGATAATAATAAATACTATTTTTTTTTTCTACTCAACTCATTCCAAACCTATAATAGGTTAAAATAATCTGCAAATTATTATCATTTTGATGGTCTATCATGTATTAGGAAATTAAACTATACGTTGTAATGAAATTATGTCAAAACTATAAAGATCTATGCAGCATATGATTGTAACTCCAATCAGGTTATATTAGGTAAACATAAAAGAAGCAGAGAGAAAGGAAGAAATTAAAGATAAGAAATTAGAAGAAAAAAGAGCAAAAATAATAAAAAAAATTAAACCAAGATATGCAGACAGTAAATGACAATGGTGAACTATTGTTGTGTTTAGCGGGACACATTTATTGTATGTCATAATTTTGCAATTTTTCACAAACTTCTAAATGCATACATGCAACCGTTCACAAACATTTATGGGAGAAATGAGAATGAATTACAGGACTAAACATACTTTTATAGACTCTTCTTTCTATGTTCAATTGTGTGAGAGATTACTTTTCCCAACTTCCTTTCTTCTTTTTCTCTCTCTCTTTTTTCCTTTAATCTTCCCTTACCAAATTGTTAAAGACTTTTAGTATTATTTTTATAAAAATTTAATTATTATATATATTATAAATTTTCATGACCATTGTATATTACATTATAATTGTTAATATCCTTACACTTTATATTTTATGGTATAAATTATTAATTTTTCAATTAGAAACATATTTCTTCTTATTTTTTATTCTTTTATTACTATAATATTTTTTCATTAAATTATTAAAAATATAATTTAGCATATTTATCTACTTAATTATTTGTACTTTAATTTTTTAAACTATTTATTAATTAGTTTAAGTTTTACTATATAATACATGAAGTTTTTCGATAGTTCTACATAATACACATTTATTTTTTATTTACAATATGTCAAAAGGCTTTTATTTTGATGAATACATTTCACTATTCATACATTAGTTTTAAAAAATAAAATCATTCAATTCTACTCGGTGCATTTTGGGTTTAAACCACTGGTTCAACCTTCACCCTATTAAATTAATAGGGAGATTTATTTCAAATAAAGGAAAGAATGTGAATGTATTTTAAAAGATTAAATGAAATAAATTTTTTTAATTAAAATAAATGTTTAAAATTTTAATTAATTTTAAATTATTATCTATAAATATAAAAAAATTTTAATCAAGAATTACAAATATATTTTATCCTTCAAAAACATTTCCTTATTTCGTTATTTTAGAATAAACAAATCCTTGTTATCCATCACAACTCATTTTAATATAACTGAAGTTGAGGGTTTAAAAGTTTCAAAATGTAGTTCAATTGATCTTCTTATTTGTCCTTGTTTGCACCTACAACATAGTTTCAGCAACTCTCCTCCTCCACAAGCTACACTGTCACCTCACAAGTGACACAAAATAAACCTTGACCATGCCTATAAACTACTCCTTAACTGCTAAGAATAGTAGCAAGTCGTGCCAGTGTGGTCCTTTTTTAACCCTAGCTAAGCCTAACCACTATTTGCACATTCACCAACCCCTCACAAATCAAACCATCCCCTCACCTAAACAACTGAAACCAAGTTCCCTCCTTTGTTGTGTTGAGCTCATACACATCAAACCACCATTTTTACCAACATATCAAAAACATTATTCATATAAAGAATTGATAAGCATTAATTTAATATATATTTACATTTTCAACAAGATGTTAGGGTTCGGACACGCAATATATTTCTCTCCTCGTCTTATTGTTTATGTGTTAATCTAGCAAGTTAAATCTAAAGAAAACGACAAATATGAATTACATGAAATAAAAGGAAAAGAATTGAACTGTGAGGTTAAATATTACAAAGTATACAATTAAAAATTACATTCAATTAGTTAGAAAACTTAACTAGTTTAAATCAGTTAATAATCATATCTTAAGGTGGGATTATCATTGCATTCGCATGTAACACTACATTTGTGTGGTGTGTACTCCTGTTTTGAGATGGTAGTTGGTAAATCTTTTTGTTTATAAAAAATATTATATGTTAACGTGTATTCTTTTTATTTAATTTTTTAAGTAAAAAAGTTAAAGGGTTAGACAATCTTAGACATGCTAAACATTTTTTTTAATCTTAAATTCAGTTGCTTTAATTTAGAGGTGAAAATAAATTAGGTAAGATCAGACATTTTCGTAAATAGGTCTAGTTTCTTAAATATAAAATGCAAGTCAACCCTATGTACCCGATAAGTGCCTTTTTTAAGGCTTAATTTTGCTTTTTTAAAAGCTTGAATTGATCCAAAAAAATATTTCTTAATTGCCTATTGTATAATTAATAACATGTATAAATAGACCAACTAGCTAGTATATTAAGGCAACATTCCTCTGAATGGGTTAACAAGACCATGTAATTTTGAAAGACCAATATAGTAACATACTTAAAAAAAATTAAAAGTGAAATTATATATAAACTAGATGTGTTTAAAACATGATTATTAAAATTGTAAATAAATAGCTAGCTCAACTTACCAAGCTCAGGAAGACTTTCAAAAGTTTAAAGCTTAACATTTAATTGAAAAAACTTAAAACTTTTTATTTTGTTCACAGGTGTAACCTTTTTATGTAGTAAGTTATGTTTGATCTTAACTCATGTCATAGGTGTACCTTAGGCTGTCTAAGTCATTTTTACCTTTGCCAGGTATGATTAATGCATGATGATCTATAATGAAATAGTCCATGTTATAATTACTATTCATGTTGTTAATTTATTAAAATATTGGTTAAGTAACATTTATTATTAGATATTGAATATTTTTCAATTAATTTAAAAGGAAATCGTTCAATTTTTTGTCTTAAAAAATAAAAAATACTTAATGCTATTTTTTAAGATATTGAGAAAGGATTTAGAATTATGATTATTTTAATTTTATTATTCCTTCGGGTTAAAATAAGAAAATCATCTTAAAATATATATGAACTTATCAATAATTTATTTATATTTATTTTATATTTTTAGAGATAAAATATTTAAAAATTAAATTTGCTAAATATAAAAAATAAATTATATAGATAATAATTTATTAAATAATTTTTTTATAAATTATTATTTTATACGAGCATGTGTAATATTTAATTTTATTAGTACCTCTCTACACCATTTCTTATAAATATATTTATCGATTTTTTTTTGCTAAAGACAAAGAATAACACACCACTCTATTTATCATTGATGTTACCAAATTTCATAAAGAATTTAAAAATAAAAATTAATTTGTTGATTTTTAAAAGTAAGAAGTCAATTTATCAATGTTTTAAAAACCAAGAAATAAAATAATACCATGTTCAAAATTAAGATTAAAATTATATTTACTCTATACATTACATAATTTTATGCTCTGGTTGAATAAAAGGAAAAGAGAATAGAAAATAGAAAATTTTAAAATATGAAAAATCAACTTCTCTTTCAATTTTATTTGCAACCAAGTAAAAGGAAATATACTATTATTTGTAATGAATTTCCATTACCATAAGACAAACACACCAGAGATATATTATCAAGGGAAATTAAACTATCTTAATTGAATATTCATTATACCATGATTCGACATTTGCAAATAAAAAAATCTTGAAGTATTATATTAAACATTTAATGAAAAATATTTTAAATTACTTAAAAATAAACAATAAATAACTTATTTATCTCCAATGTAAAGAATACTTTATAAAAAAAAAACTTTAAATTTTTAATTTATATTATCTGCGACTATGTTTATGATCAGCTATACTGTAGTAGTAGCTAGGCAGAAATTACTGTAACTAACAGTTGCACAAATAAATGAAGATTATAATAATAAAGAAGAGAAAAAAGTAGAATGACAATTTGGTGGCGCTGTGTTCCCCTGTATGAACGCATATTTGTTTGAGGCCACATGATTATTTTCATGGAAATTCGTTCTCCTTGCCTCTTTTTCACCTGTCCAAATCCCTACTTCAAATAACTAATCACCCATTCTTTTCCTAGTTAAATGTCACATAAGATACTTAATCACCCATAAAACTGAACTCATATATATTTTTAAACTAAATGATTATATTGCGTTAAATTATTTTCAAAAACATTTTTATATTATAGTTTAATACTTAATTTAACCTGTCACACTGTTGCAGGAAAACAATTTTTTTTCTACAAAATGTAATTTTGATTTGGTTTTTACTTGTAATAGTGTTGTACGGGTGAGGTAAATGGTGATAAGGATTAAGTAGGAGACAGCAGAATTTTTATTTTAATGGAAGCGAAAACCATAAATTAATGGACACAAAAGGGGCAATGTGTCACGAAAAGCAGCGGGTTTTCCGGTGCAAAGGACGAGGGACGCAGAAAGGTGTTTCGTTGACACGTGGCGATAATCATGACCGTTGAATGAACAATAGAAATTGGTAGCATCGGTGTAGATGAGATGGGTGACATTACATTCATTCCGTTGCATAGTTGGAGAGAGAGAGAGAAGTACTTGCTTGCTTACTGTGCAGTGTAGTGTAGTGGTTTTGTCATTGTGCGAAGTTAAACACACAGGCTTCAGACACAAAAGGAGGAACTGCTCAGAACTAAAAAAAGAGCTCATAAACTCTGCAGAAAAAATCAGAGAAAGAAAAGAGAGAGAGAGAGAGAAAGAGAGTAACAGGGTTATTAAATTGAAGGAGCATCAGAGGGTTGCAGGGAGAAAGAGAGAGGCATGGCGGCGTTTGCAGTGCAGCGATAGCTGTAAAAAATAAACTGTGGTACTGTTGGTGCTGTGCTGTGCTATGCTATTATGCTATCATCTTTTCCTTTTCTTTTTATTATTATTATTATTATTATCAATATCAATGCATAAATATATTATTACATATTTATATAATATGCATATAATATAGTATAGTATAATAGTATATTATTCACATTCACAAACGCTGAATTCCGAGAGTGACCGAGGAATTGAAAGCGCGATTAACGCTGCCCCCGACACTGTTCAACGTCTGTCCTTAACCAACGAAGCTTCAATTACCCTTTCCCCAACTACAACGGCTAAACCCTTAACGAGATATAACAATAACACACCACCCAACAAAACACAACACACACTCACGCTCTTTTACAAAGTCCATACAAAATCACGAAAAAGTTTTTGTGTGTGCGCGTTTTAATTTGTGTTTCTGTTTATTGCTGTGCTTGTGTGAAGTGGAGACAATCTTGTTAACTCTACCTCCTCAAGACACAACAATAAACCCAACCAACAATATTATAATTTTCTCGTGATGAATTCAACGAGTTCTAGTTAATATTGTTGTTATTGTTTTTGTTTGTGACTCCAAATCCCAACTCTCAAACCTCAAAGCTACATTCAAAGCTCAAAACCCAGAGAATTAATTCAACCAATAGCTATATAAGTCACAACTTACAACCCGTGTTTAATTATTTTTTTTTTAACCCTTTTTTTTTTTCTGTCTCTTTGTTTTTTGTTATTATTATTTTTCTTTTTACATGCTTGCATGTTTCTTGTTCCTTTTCATTTTGTTGTTGTCAATATCATACAAACCAAAGCGATCGAGTTTTCTGATATGGATTTTGGGCCAGAATTGAAACCCGGGTCAGGTTCAGAACAATGGCGGGGTTGTTCTCATTAGGAGGAGGAGGAAGAGGAAGCAGCAGTAACAACCAACAAGAGAATCAAGGCAACAACAACAACGAGATTCCTCAGACAGCAGAAACCGTTTTCTGGTACACAAAAAACGACGACGTTTCGTCCTACCACCGAGGGTTAGAACTATGGAACCAGCAGCAACATCATCACGTGATGCCGTCACATGCGCGTCCCTTCTTGCAGCGAGATCTTTACTCCTCAGGAGTGGGACCCAGCAGAGGCGTCTCCGATGATCACTCATCGTCGAGATCGGCGTTCGCGGCGATGCGCGTCGCGTCGGAGAGTGGAATAAGCTGCCAGGACTGTGGAAACCAAGCGAAAAAAGATTGCCCTCACATGCGGTGCAGAACGTGCTGTAAAAGCCGCGGTTACGAGTGTCAAACGCATGTGAAAAGCACATGGGTGCCGGCGTCTAAACGCCGGGAGCGTCAACAACAGCTTGCGGCGTTACAAGAACAACAACAGCAGAGAGATCTTTCTAAACGCCCAAGGGACCCAACAGCTTGCACTCGTTTGCCCTCGTCAGGTACTGCTGCAACAACAACTACTACTTAACCAATATCACACTCACTTGCACCATCACTGCTTTTTTGTTTGTTTGTTTGTTTTTTTTTTTTTTGGTGTTTTGTCTTTGTTTGCAGTGATGCATACATGTCTATTCAGAAGGACTCACAGTTTGAGTGATTGAGTGATGAATGAGAGTGGGGAAATAAAGGAAAGGAAATGAAAGGGAAAGAAAGAAAGAAAAGAAAAGAATCTTTGGGCAGGGAAATTCTCTGAAAAGATATCGAGGGACTGGTGAGAAAGTTTTGGAAGTATACCTGCAAACAATGGAACCGTATCGATTGCGTGTGAAGCTAAATCCACCATTTTCATATATCAACTTTTCCTCTTTCTTTCCTTCCTTCCTTCTCTCTCTTTCTCTTTTTTTTATTTTTATTTTATTTTTCCCTTTTCCTTTCTATAAACACTGTTTTGTAGTAGCCCTGACGAATGGATTGACAGGGAAGGAACTGTTTTTCCTCCTCTTTCTCAGCAAATTCTCTCTCTAACTTCCACGCACTGTCATTCACCTTCACCACTTTCTTTCTTTGTTGATTTTTAGATTATTAGATTCTATTTTTTCAGTTAAAAAATGCTTTCTTTAACTATGAGTTTCAAATGATCATGCAGCTAGATGTCTAACTTTTTTTTTCTCTGATGATTAATATTTAATAGATAGATTCTGGTTTTTTCAGTTCAAAAGTTTATGTATACTGAGTTTCAAATGATCATGCAACTAAATGTTCAGCTTTATTTTTTCTTTGTTTATTTATAGATAGATTATAGTTTTTAATGGAAATAGCATTTTTTTAACTATGTAAATCGAATGATCATGTGACTAGATTTCTAATTTTGTCTTTTTTTGTTTTCTCTACATGTTGAAATGAAAAGGGTTAGAGCAAGGGCATTTTCCTGCTGTAGTGAGTTCTCCGGCAGAATTTAGGTGCGTGAGGGTTAGTTGTGTGGAAGATGCTGATGACAGGTATGCATACCAAACTGCGGTGAACATAGGAGGACATGTGTTCAAAGGGATCCTCTATGACTATGGTCCAGAAAATAGTAATAATAACAACAATAGCAGTAATTACATGGGTGGGGAAACCTCTGCTGGTGTTGCTGGGGCTCAGCCCTTAAACTTTACTGTTTCTTCTGGAGTTGTCTCTTCTTCTGCAGCACTTGTTGATCCTTCTTCATTGTATTCGGCTCCCGTTAACACCTTCATGACTGGTAGTGGTACGCAATTCTTCCCTCACACGAGATCTTGAAAAAAAAAAAAGAAGAACAAAAATGGGGATTGTGAATTGTGTCCCACGTAGTTCTTCTCTTTCACCAACTTTGTGTTTAGATCATTTGATGATATTTGTTGTTGAGAACCAGGCCTTGTGGTAAATTTGACATTTGACACCCATATTGATGTGGGAGAGAGAAAAAGAAAAGAAGAACAAGAGAAAGAAAACATATATATGGATGTTTGTATTTTTTTGTGCAAATTATCAATGTCTAGTTTAAAATAGACCATTCTTCTTCTCTTTGAAAACTAGTAAAGTTATTTGTTTCTTAGCTTTGTACTATATAAGGACACATCTGGTTCTAATGTTGTGGTTTGGTGTAGGAGGTCTTCTTTTGCTCAATCATTTGCATGATATATATATATATATATATATATATATATATATATATATATATATATATATAAATGTTTGGTAGTCTCTTCCATGTTGAATTTACCACTCTTTGTTTATGGTTGGTTCTTGAAATTGGAAACTGTTTTTTTGCCTGTTTATCCATCTTCTAGTTGTTTGAAATTGAGCTGAAACACAGTTTAGATCTTTACTTGGAAAGGAGGACTAACCCTGAAAGAAAACTTGTTTAGTTACTTCGTATTTTGGAATGGGAAGGTCCAACCATGCAAGAGCATATTCCAGTTTAAAAGGTGAAATTATCTCTCTTTCCTTGATATTCTTGATATTCTCATGTGATGACGCAGCTGTAATTTCATTATCTAATTTTGCATAGAGGTGACGTCGAATTTAAAATGGGAAATATTGCTTATCAATGTGCTCATATTTAATGCACATGCAGGAAAATCATACGTATATGGGGAACACTGCATTTTATATCTAAGGGATGTAACAGCAGACAATATAACATATAAATGTAAATGATTGATCAAAGAAAATTAAAACATGTAATACACGTATAAAGGCTTCCATCTCTGAGCTTTCCTGAACTTTTTCAGATGATTAATGCAACATACTATCCCCTTGCTATCAATTTTCTATAAAATCATTTGTTTACAATATAATTGAAACATATATATGATTTCATATATACCTCTTGATATACATTCTATATGTTCAATAAACAGAATGTGTATAGATAACAGCTGGCACCAAAGTCAATGCTATGAAATATTATGAACCATACATTATCCTTGTGCATATTTCATTGTAAGCAATTATTGGTATACAACAAAATCTTGTAATCATGAGAGACAAAAATAGGAGAGAATTGTAAAATTTAATAAGTAATTTAAAGAAGAAAAATGGAAAAATGTTAATATTCATAACATAATTTTTTTTTAAAAGTATCCTACTTTTTTAAGGATTGATTATATTTTAGTTTTTGATTTACTCAAAGATTAGTTTAAATGAGTTAAAATGGCATAAAAGAAATCATATAATGCTAATGAAGGGCAAATGCATGGTTACAAGTTTGAAGTCAGGCTGGCATAAATAATTGTACATGTTTTTGTAAACTTGGGTCAGTTATCTATTAGAAGTTTCTGTTAGGATATGACTTTTGTGTTGTGGATTTGACACATCATGTTGCATTTTAGTCCTTTTTAGGTCTTATAAAGTTGAAAATTTTTAAAATAATTTCTATATATACCAGTTCTGAGAACTTGATCTGCAATTTCATTCACATGAACTGGTAAAGATTATTAAATAAAGGTTTCTCAAAAGAGGAGATTGTCTTGATTATAAGTCATAATTGATTGGTCGAGGTTCACCAACATGATGATGTCACGACATATTATATAAGATATTATATTACAGAATGATTGCTTCCATGTCTGTATGTAGAAGTGTGTGTTCTAATCTAAGAATCTATCAGTTTCGTGTACATTATCATGGATGGACTGTGATTTTAAGGTGTCTGGTTAGGTACATGGCCCTATGCTTAATTGAGATGATAATGTTTATATATTTTTTTGTGGTCAGACAACATTGCTTTTCAATATATGGATAGGACATGTGACAATTTATTAGATAATTGCTAAGTAATTTATATAAATTGCATTACTTTACTTAAACAATGAGTCTTGTAACTAGTGTGTTAAGGACATTAATTAAAGAAATCAAAAATAGAAATTATTTATCATTTAAGCCTTATCTAGCAGAATGAAAATAGAAGAGAAATAGAAAGAAAATAAAAGTTGATTTTGTCTTATTTTAATTTAATTTATTCTTTTTTTTTATTTTATTCTCTTCTATTCTATTGAATAAATTTTTTAAATTTAGATTGAATATGCAAAATAATTTTTGGATAATGTAATTTGACAAAAAAATCTTAATTTTTTAACTAGTGTTTAAAAGTACTTGATAATATTTACATTAAATAATTAATGTTTGGATATTTCCAAAGGTAGACTATTAATTTTCTCTTATCATGTGAATTTTATTTTTGTTGCATATTATACCGGTTACTTTGAAGCCCATATACAAACGTAGAACTCATGTTTATCTCTATCTCATTCACAGGGTCATATCCAAAATGTGAGGTCTGACTCTTGAATTTGATCATTCAGAAGTAAATATAATTCATAAATAACTTTAGTAACCATATTATATATAGTTACTGATAAGTATGCATGATCTTCCTTGCAACTCTGATAATCACAAATATCTCAACAATTGTTTGCACGTTCCATGTTCTGCTCCTCTTCAATTGTCGCAAATTAGTCTATGAGTCTGTGACTATACAAGTACACTCAAATAAAGTTAGAAAAATATTTATACGATATATTCTATCTTTGATTTTTATATTAATTTTTAACTTTTAAAAAAAGTACTGAAATTATGTTTTCTATTTTTAAAAAAGAGGTTATAAATATAGAATGTCGTGGACATTATTCTATCAAAAACCGTTATAGACCTAGATATGTTTTTAAATCACTCAAGCCTTTTAAAAAAATATGGTTTAGTCCCTTAAATCAAGAAATGATTTTAATCCCCCTCAATTTTGTATTTTTTTTTAAAATATAATTTTGATTCCTCAAGTCAGTTTAAGTCAAAAGATTAGTGACTAAGATCATATTTTATTAAAATTTGAAGGACTATAAATATTTATTTTAAATTTGAATATCATTTAAAGACCTAAAATTTAATTTAATTCAAATTTAAAACATTAGAAAATGTTTAAAATGAATAGGTCCATGAGGTTCTATTTGTTAAAGCAAAGTTGTGTACAAAGTACACTGTTCGAGCTTTGCTAAACTAGCTGACAAACCTAACCTAAAGCACTAAAACTATTTAGATTTGTAGTATTTGTCTTCATCTATGATCTGAACATTATGGTACTTTTTGCGCAAGCCTAATTTTATCTAAGTAGTATACTGGCATGCACATTCATTCATGCATCACTTTTGTTACAACTTGGTGTTTAAATTCAATTTTTGCTTTCAATTTTTTTGGGATAACCTTTTCTTATTAGAATAATTTCATAAATCATAATGTTGGTGCAAGATGATGGTGCTTCCATGTGGGGTGGTTCCATCTTTCCCAAGGTGTGAAACCCTCGTCATGTATATTGGGAACAAAATTGGAGTCGATTTTCTGGATTTTTTCCCCTTCCCAATGGTGAAATTATTGAAAGCACTTTAGCCATTTACCAGAGAAGCAAATGATGCTGACGATCTCCATGCTCCTCCAGCTTTAAAGATTTTTCTCTTTTCTTTAAATTTTTATTTTAAACCAGAAAGTTTATTGATGGACACAAGAAGGGTCAAATATTCATATTACAAACATTAAGCCAACTTTGGTAAGGCCATCCCATTCTGTCGCCAAAAAATGGAATTCTCTTCTTGCTTCTGCAGCAGATTAAAAGTATAGTACTATTAACATTTTCTGAACCCTTGTGTGCTTGCTCTATGTTGGAAAATATCTAATTAACTGTACCACTATTTAAATTCTTTATTTGGCTTTGTTTGGCAAATTATTTTTTTCTGATGATTTAATCCAACACTGCATCCTCAACTATTTCTATGCCCTAAAACTATTGTAAACCCCTATTTTTTGTTTAGATATTATAAATATTGGTCATTTTAATTTTTTTTACTTTAGATTCTAAAGTTTTGTTCATTTAAGTCTTTTCTTCTATTTTTTTTTTAAATATTAATGTCAAAAAGATATTTTATGAAATAAAATGAAAACTTTATAAAGTTAAAGTGATTGACTTATAATAATACTCTAGCAAGGATTTAAAACTGTTACGAAGATATGTACGGGTGCATGCATTACTATCATGTCACAAACCCCGCCCCTGAAACTCTCTATAACAAATAGCACAAAAGGCATTACTATCATGTCAAGAAACCTAATTGTAGTCACAGTTTAAATTCTAGTTAAAGCAAAACATTATTTGTAGATAGGATGCATGATTTGCTATTGTGGTCAACGGATGCTAACATAATTTGCGCAGTTGGTCCATGACATAATAATAAATAATTTTTTACTTTTTAATTGTAATATAGTCTATGTGTTCATCTGATTCAAAGTAAAATAAATAATCAGTTGTGAAAATTATGCACCATATAAGACTAAAATAATTTATATATCATATAAAAGGTTAAAACTAATTATACTAAGTTATAAAAATTAGGAGTTTTATGAAAATAAAAAATTTATTTACTGTTATTTAAATATCAAATATTACTATGTTAATCTTACAAATTAAATTTTTCCAAAACTTATATTTATTATAATGTAAGAAAATAGAATGTTTGAAATTTAAATAACTTATTAATTTTGGTTAGTTTATAATATATGGTACTATGTCTGAATGTTTGATTTTCAAATCAAAACAAAAATAAATACAGTGTCTGACAAGTTCCAACTAGAACTAAAACTTATTAAAATAACATTATTACTCTGTTAGGGCTCTCAGCATACTAACATAGAATTAAAATGATGGATGAACTCTGAATATATAAGTAGTTCTGTAATGAATCAGCTAGGTCGGCAACTACGTACACCATAATTGTACGGTTTTCTCTGCTGTGTGGCATAATAGTTCTGTTGTGAAGGTGGTCCCAACAATGCGTGTAGTACTTCTTAGAGATGACACAAACTTCACTCACAGCTACCATGAGGAGGAGCAGTGTCTGTGTTAGTGTCGGTGTCTACATATCTAATTACTTATCTGTGAGTGTGCAATCTCAACTCAACTGCGTGATGAAGAAAACAAGGTTGGTGCTTTATTATTTAGCTGTTCACGTACCACTCAAGTTAACTGGAAGGATATGGTTGAAAATGAACTCACCAAGAATCTACAATAAACCATCACCTAATTTGGTTCCCACTTTTTAAATGAAATCATGTACAGAATGCACTGGTTCATGTACTAATATCATCTAAATTTATCACTTCAATTTGAAGTAGTATCTTACCTTAATTATTCATGTAAAATTTCAGAACATTTTATGAAAATCATTCACCTTTTTCCTGGTAATACACTGCATCACAAGTAATGCTGCCTAAATAATGATAAGATAAAATCGTATTGGTCTAATTAGTGATTCTTTTGCAAAGTATTCCTATGAGTTTGATAAAGCTTTTCCATTTTCTGACATTTAACACCCCTTATTTACAATCATAGGTACCTTGAGAATTTCCTTCACTCAAACATCTTTTACAAATTTAGAAATTGCAATTAAAAAAGAAAGTTTAGGTGTCTTAAAATTATATATATGTCCTTGCTATCAGTGAAGGAAATGGTAGAAAATAAAAACTGTTACAACCAACTTGGTTTCTTGCCTTACATGAAAAGCACTAATATATAACTATTTATACCAAATACCTCTTGATAACTCTTACATTAGACTCATTTATTCTAAAATATATTCAATCGGTAAATTGACTAATACAAATATATGAATCTTCATGAACATGCATTAAATAATAAATTGGGTTTATTTAACTTTAAATTCTAATAGAGTTGGATGGATATAATCTTATTTCATTTTTCTCTAACCTACACTCTTTTTTATGAAATACGTTATTATTATATTATTTTTTACTCTTATATTGAAATATATATTCTTGATATAAGAATATTGATTCTATTTTGTATATTTAACTTTATACTCTCAAAGTATTTTCAACTATTTGATTGATTCTTTACCTTTAGCTTTTAATTATTACTCTATTAAAATTCTTTTCCCAAATGATTATAATATTCTGGTGCATGTCACATTTAATTTTATTTTTATATATAATTATTATAAAGATTAAATCATTTAAATTTAATTTATACTAAAAGTTATTATGAGATTTTATTAAGTAGTCTAGATAACCGGTAGAAGATAACCGGTAATCTTATCACTTTTATCTTTGCATTTAAATTATAATGATATTTATATTTTCTAATATTTTAGTGATTACATAAATATTTGTTATACTTTTTATTTCTATATTAAATTTCTTAATTACTTAAAAAATATTATACTGTTATTAATTTCTTTAATTATTTGAAAAAAAAAATTTACATCATATCCCACATAAATAGAGAAGGCAACAAAATTTGCATATACAAATATGGATAAAACCTACCATAGGAATGGACGATATTGTAAATGAACACCTGCAAAACTGTTTGTTTATTCACGGGTGGTTATGGATTTCGTGGTACTCTTATTTACGAGTATCTATTTATTGCTATTTTATTTATATTTGTAATTTATAGTATCATTTTATTTAATTTTATATTTTTAGTATAATTTTTCTTAAATTTATATCATAGAGTAGTTAATAGACAATTTTTTTTTTAAATAGGTAAAATAATTTTTTAGTAATTACAAAATAAATTTATCTTTTTTCATGATTTTAAATAACTATAAAAAATGCACAAATTTATTTTTATATAGATAAAAGTATCTGGAGCAAAGATAACGGACATAAATTTCCCAACAAAACTGATGCAAGTTTGGTGATACCCGTACACCGTGCGAATCTCTTACATATTTCAAATCAATAAAAATAGTCACAAAGAATACACTTAACATATAGTGTCTGAATAAATTTCTAGGACTTCTTTAAAAATTTAACATGCCATTGGTTTACCTTATACAATTAATTAAGGAGATTTTTGTCATTTTGTTGCAAGAATTGATAATAATTCCCACAAATATTTCCATAATCTATTCTTATTATCTAAATATTAATTTTCATATTAATAAATAAATTTTCTTAATTTCTAAGCTATTTTTGCTAATTATTTCTAATTTTTGCTTCTAGGAACAATTTAGTCATTTTTACTATTGTCTGGCTCTCATATAGAAAAATTCTAAAATTCAAATCTAGACAGTATTTTTTATTTTGAGTTTAGGGTCCTCAAAATTTCCAAATTCCCACCAGGCTACGCTCCTAGAGATAACTGCATATTAAAATAGAAAAATCACACAAGAGGAAATTGAGGGTGTTTCAATTTTGATTAATTTTTTGGGTGAAGCAACTATAACATCAGACATATGATTGTGGTGTTTATATTGTTAGTCTCATCTATGAGCAAAAGTTGATTGTGGTGTTTATATTGTTATTCTCATCAATATCATAAGATATGAGTCACATGGAGCTTGAAGGGTTCACATGTTATCAGAATTTATTTTCTCTGTTAAATCACATAGCCATTCTGGAAAGTGTTTTTCCCGGTAGCCATACACTTAACTGGAGCTAACTCTTGCACATATTACTTTAACAAATATTTATGTAGATTTCAATTTATTAAACAACAAAATCAGATCTGTGACAAAAGGTTGTGTATGATTTAATGTATAAAAGTGAAACACAAAGGAGTTTGTTAACGCTCCAACTTAGTTTTAGAATAGATAATAAGTTATGGTTTTCTTAAAATATTACTTCTAATATGTAACTTGTTAACTTCTAAAATAAGTGGACGTAAGTGCTAATGTTTATGTAGTTTGTTAATTTACTCTCACTTATTTTATAGGAGGAATAAATTATCAAGTTATAATTGTGATTTTCGTGAAATACACCTGAAGTGTAACTTGTTAAATTTACTCATTCTAAAAATTAAATGGGAGGAAATTAACAAATTCCAAATATAAATAGTCATAATTTTCAAGGAAATATAAGCAACCACATATAATATAATGTATGTCATTAAACTTTACGAGGAAAGATGTTTTGAAACAAAATCCTAGTAAAAGAAATTAAGTACATTAGTTTTTAATATATTCTCATATAATGTTTGGTTAATAGTCTTACTAAAAGAACCCAATGGGATAAACCCCATGGCAATAGAAAAAAATGCAAAATATTTATTTTTCTCCTCGTACAGACAATCATGATGAAGAGTATGATAGTTCATCTTTATATATCTGTTGCTCAAAAATTTTATTTGGAAATAATTTTGCAAAATGATCTGTTAGTTTTTAACATGAACAAAGTTGATGGCCATTCGTTTGAAGATCATGATTGAATTACAGTAAAATATATGCTTTGCTTTAATTTTTTTAAATGCATCCTTTCAACTAGTCACGTAGCATTATGTTCACATCTAACTATTAAAATCATTTTTTTCTTCAAATAATCCACAAGTTTATCTCACATGTTGAACTACATATCTCAATCAAATGCATTCTCAACTTACCTCGTGCAATGACATTTTGCATGATAACATACATGCCTGTTTTGATTAGCTCCACATATTACCATGATATTGTTACCCTAATACATGCAAACAAATTTCTCATCTATGATCTACTGTAGTGAAATTCTAACAAAATAACCTATAAAATAACAAAGTGTAGACTTGATTTCACACAGTATTTTTTTACAAAGAACTATATATTATTAATAGATTAACGACAAATGATACATTAGATCATATAGTGCAATAATAACACTAAAATATAATAATTCAAGACCAAACAATTCTTAATACTTTTCTTAATCGAGACCTAAAAGAAACTTTGTGCAGAGTAGATATAACTAAGCCATTTAGAATCTTTGGATCACCTTTACTATATTAAGCTCTCAATGCACAAAAAGTTCATTCTTTAATTTTGAATACTAACCAAAACTTTGTTATCCTTCATTTCAAACTCTTTCATAAAGAAATTTATAGTTTATGAAAGCTCCTCAAGAGCTTCAAGAATATTTATTTCATCTAGATAATTAATTATGGAAAATTTCTTTTCATGTCTTTTAACAAAAATACATCAACAAAAAAAAAATAATTTTTATATCATTCTTTCAACAAATTTTCATTTATGCTTTAAAAACCCAACTCTATACTCTTCATAACATCTTTTACACAAGGACAAAATTATCTGATTTGATTTCTTCTTTGACAATAGTAGCAGAAATTTTAAACCGGAAAAACAAAGAACTTTTCATAGTAATTTCAAAAATATAGGAAAAGAAAAGTTTTCGCAGTTCAAGTTAATAGCAACTTTAAACTAATAAAGGTTCCTCTAATACTTGAATCAGTTCTGCTACATGTACAAAGTCCAGCCTACTTTTTCTTCCGAACCGGCCAGAGATTTTCTAACAGAGATGTGTACATATACAAAAACAGGTGATTTTACACGAAGATATTACTTCCATGGTAATTATTAAATCGTAATCAACTTGCCTTTCACTAACATCATGTTTGTATAACGTAATTATCATGTCTTTACACTCCTCTTCTTCCTTTTAGCCTCTAAGAGTGAAGAAAGAAGAGCACACTTCTTTTGAATATCTTTCAACTCCTCCTCCAAGGCCACGACCTATTTTACATCAGCAACACTTACAAAATTAAAATACGACTATTTCAATAATAATCATCAAACTTTGTTATTTGACTTCTATTTACCGTCTCTTTCAGTTCTATCTCCTTTTGCCTGTGCTCCTCACACCTGCAGAAAAGGGTTTCAGTGGGATTCTATTCAACATAAAACAAGTAGTCAAGCCCAGGCACATCAAGAAAGGTATATTGTATACACAGAAGCGATCGTAATAAAAACCATGCACGACAACATTTTGGAAAAACACGAAAGTCTACATCTCATGTCATAAGTATTAATGATTATTTTGATAGTTAGATGGAAAAACCATGTCATGTCATATGGGAAGAATATTGTACAGTAAATTTAAGATATTGGAGTCTAAAATATTGGATTAGTGGAAAATTCCATGTGTAAGTTGCAGGATATAAATATCCAATCCAACAAAGTATTTTATGAGACTCGTGTTTTTCCTGGTATAATAAATTAGAATTTTTTAATGTATACCCATTATCAATGAATCTTAACCTGTATACATGCAAAATGATTGAAGAGACTAATACAAGTAGGGTAGATGAGATTACACCCAAAAACAGAAAACCAATAGACAATAGAGCCAAGGTGGCTCAAAATTACTCATCCTTGTCACAGTAGTTTAAGTAACAGAAAGTCAATAAGCTTTTGGTTGATGTACAACAAACGGATCAGGGAAACTGGTTAATCAAGCATTAAATTGAAAGTACAAGTATAGCTAGTCAAAAAATATAACAAGGAAGAAAATGGCACAAATATTTGATTTGACATATCACAAATTTGAATAATATATTTACCTCTCGAAAAGTTTTATGTTTTCTTCACAGATCTTATCAACAGATACAGACCCTGGAGTTCCTACCATTGTATCCTGTGAGAAAACATACATGCTCATGAACCCCTAAATGTTGCATACTTACACAAAATAAAATGGAAACACTTTGTTTAATTGTTTCATACAAACAAATGGTAGTTTGTCACATGTCTGTCTTTAATTATAAATCAATTATTTTCTAATTTATGTTAGGATTTGATATTTTAATAAATTTGACCAGAATTAGATTTGAATAAAATTTGAATCATGATCAGATCATAGGTGATGAGTAATTTATTGCTTCTGGATTTTTCTCCCTAACTGGCAGAATGGTTTCCTCTTTGGGACTAACACTGTCTATAAATTAGTAATGGCTGTATTATTCAAAAATATCAGAGAAACAAACTCCTCTGAAGATCCCAAATAATCAACATCTACAACTAAGACGCTTTCACAAAGCAACAATTGTAGCACTTGTATAAACTCCTTTCTTCCAAAATAACATTTCACAAAGCAACAATTGTTCAGTACCATCTCTTGTTCTCTCTCTTTTGTTTTCTTCTATGTTAATGTGAGTGATCTGATTTATTGTGTGTGTTCAAACAAAAAAAAAATAATGATTATATTCTATTCCAGTCTCTCGTCTGCAGATTATGTCAACTACTTACAAGCTGCTCATAACTCACAATAGGCTGATTTAAACTTGGCTCATTTCGATGCTCAGCTACCAAGCCAATATCTTGTTGATCAGCAAGCAACTGATTTTGTGGCGTAGTTGAATGTCCAGCTGATTTTCGAATATGGGCTTCTTTTACTACATTTTGTGATCTGAAATTTAGCGGCTGATATCCAATCAAGTGACAGTGGCCTTTCCTGTTTAGTCCAGCAGAAAATACACCAAATCATTGTCAACCTCATAATATTGATAATCTGGCAATGTATCAAGAAGCACTAATCAACTTTTCATTTAAAAATAAATAAATACTGGTAATTGCAAAAAATAAAATAAATAACAGTGCAATCTATATTCACTCTGATTCTCATTCTAGTAAATTCTGTTTGCGTGTATGCTTCAACCTTGCAGCCACCAAGTATAAATAAGGATTCAGAGTGGCAAATATAATCTACTTTCACTTAATCCACCGCATTCTTTTAATATATGTGGCCCTGTTGTGAAGCTAAAGTAGCTAACCACTATTGGGAATGAATACACCTTCTGGCTGCTGCTATTTACTTCTAAAGAAGTTGCAACTTGAACCAAAGAGTAAAAAACTCCAAGGAACATTAACAGAAAATCAAAATCTAAAGCATCAAATGCAATCATTTTTTCAAATATAACTGGAGTAAAAAAAAACTATAAGTTGGTTAGCCAACACATGAACATTCATTAAGACAACCAATCGGAGGGTGCAAGTGAATAAAGAAAATATAAAACATTAAGGAAGCAATAAGCAGTGTCAAATATCCATGTATAGAAATTCAACACTGAAGTATGTACAAGCTTCACATAAACCAAAAATATAATTCTAGAACAAAATATAAGAAAATTGTTCAAGATAAACTATGTAATACAGTAACAAACCAGTAATCCATTGTCATCTGTTTCAGCTTGGTTTCCAACCGAATGAACAGCACTGATCTCTCAAAATCCTGCTTGTCATGCGCTGGCTCTATAAAATTGGCTTCAAGAACTCCTAAATATGTACTCGTAAATTAAAAAACCTTGGAATTTTGGAGAAAGCACATGCAGAGAGAACTCAACAGAGAAGAATAGAAATATACCAACAACACAACTCCCTTTTGATGAACCATCTGCAACTACTTTCCAAAAGGGCTGCATCCTCACAAAGAAGTTAACCACATCAGGAATTGGGACCAAATAATATAGAGCAAATTACACTCCACTACCTTAAGGTTTGTTTAAATAACAGTAAACTCCAAACTTGTTTGAATATTACACTATACCCCATTTGTATTATTTTTAAAATATTTTTTATAATGATTAAGAATATAAATTAATTATTCTATCAGTTGTTTGATTTAAATTATAATAGTAATTGAAAATAAAAGTTAAAGTAATATATTTAACTAAAATTTAATTTAATTCTCAAATTTTTATGTATTATTTGAAATAAAATATATTTAATAACTAAATACATGATTTATTGAAATATGTATGAGTCAATTAAAATTTATTTAAAAAAAAATGAAGTGGTTTACTATAGAGTTTTTCAAACCTGAAAAGATTCAATTTGCAATTTTTTAAATTCCTCTTTCTTAAACTCGTCTTCAAATCTGTTTCGTTTTCTACAAGATCAGATGAGAAAGGTCAATCATACCTTGTTGTCATACTTATATAAACAACTAAATTAGATTACTTTTAATAAATAATAACATAATATATTAAACCAGTGTTAACTAGTAAGTTAATATTTATAAAATATTAAATACTTGGCATCTCATCTCTTTTTCACTTTTTTATTATTTTTTAATGAACCGAAAGAGTATTTCTTATTTATTTGTTTTTAAACATTTTAAAAAAATTGTAAATCCAATTCTTTTCCTGTCGGGTTTGAAAAAATTCACAAGGAATCTATTTCACATTTTATAAAAATAAAAGTTGTGAAAAATAGTACAAATAGTGCAAATAGGATGATGGAATGTAATATTTTAACAAGTTTGGAGTTTAGTGTCTTCAAGATAAATCTTAAGGTAGTAGAGCATAATTTACTCAATAATATAGTTACAAACAAGTTTCATATGATGTGTTACAATATGATACAACACATAAAACACTAACCTTATTTCTATTACTAACTAACTACTATGGTGACCCGTGTGATGCACAGGCCTGTCATTATGTTTTAAAATTCTGAAGTTGTAATGTACATTAGTTACATATTATATTAGAGTTATAAAACATATAATTTAGAGGAATGAAATACAAATTAATAACTAACGTACTTCAAGTTTCAGAAAACTTAATACGCCACATTTGACAGTAAAAAAGACTTAACAAAATTCAAACAAGATTTAAGCTGTTTAACCACAAACAGTAACAACAATCAAACTTCACAAAATATACAATTCCTAAACAAAATAAGAACACACAAAGACTTGATAATGAATAACCTAATTTATGCTTCAAAAAACTTCTTTATATTCACCACATTTGAAGTGGTTGAAGTATTTTGTTCTTTACTTTCATGAAGAATCTTCAATCCTTTATGAAATAGTGTCACTATGTTGTCCTCTAAGAGGTTGATATTTTATCCCCTAGGGCACCACACCAAACCACTCCACTATGGTGGCCCCTGTAGTGGCCAGGGGCCTCTGTTCTGCTGCCTCCACTATAGCACATTATGTAAAACCCTATCTAATATATCCTAAATTGCGTTGAGATATTATTGGATACTTTTCATATATTAACACAAAACAATCAAAGTTTATTCAGAAAAAAAATGAAAAAAAAAACTAAAGTAGAAAATGAGATTCAACTGCACATGGTAATCCAAAATTGGATATTTCACTCATTTATATATAATAATGGTGGTTTGCTGGATGAGAAAATTAACAAAATGAAGATACTTGAAAAGCTAGCTGAAATAGACATTAATTGAGATAAGGCATTTCAAGCATTCAGAACATACCTTGATTAGGCGATTTTTGTGGTACACATTAAATCCAGAAACCTTAAAAGAAGCATTCTCCTTTATAAATCCAATGGTTGTTTGCGTCTCCACTATAGCCTAAAACATACCAAATCCATTAGTTAGAAAATATAAAAGAAAAAAATCCTAGTTAAATGTTCGAGTAATAACTGATAAGATACTAGTTGAATAAACACTGTTATTTACAAAACATTATCTCTTCTTGTGACACTGATATGGAAGAAAATCAGTACAAGAAGAAAGAAAAAGATACACTCCAGAAATGAAGCTAAAACAGAAAAAAGGACAATGCAGATCTTCAACAGTCTACTGTCAATCCATTCATCAGTCTGAATCCTTTCAGTCTTCTCTCGCTGTCAATTTAACGATTCCATTACACTCCACTCCTACTGTATGAATGTTCCCCAAATTCCTATCCTGCTCACCTTACCCATGAGGCATTGTGCTGATTCTTTTCTTGATCCTTCTTGGATATACTATAGTATTAGGAGGTTTATGAATGCAAAAATTACCAAAAAAAAAAAAATATATTATTGGAAAAATGTTGCAAGTTTTACAAATGATAACCACTCCACTGATTATTGAATACAAATTCTTTATATATCGTTTGGAGCAAGAGATCCATACAAACAGGTTTTATGTTAAGCAGACCTCTATTCAAGTATATCCATACTGAGGAATATGTAGCAACTTTCATGGTAGTGCCATATAAAAAAATTGCTTTAAACAATTTTGAATTGGTACTTGATATCATGGATCTAACCTCATTTGATGCCATGGCTAGCTGAGGCCTATATGAAATTACTTTTGGATATATTAACTCGTCCACAACGTTAAAATGATCCACAGGTTTCCCCCTAAGTATGATTTTGAAGTTAGAAAATTCTCTAAGGTACAATATTGAAACATATGCCTGAAACATTTAAAGGGTCAATCAGAATACACAGCAAAAATTAGAAAACAGCAACAATAAATTTTGAAATCTCAAGTATCACCCGTAAAGAATAACGAATGCGGTAAGAAATATGTGACTGAAGCTGAATAGTTTTTTTCTTTAGAGTTTTCTCAGCTCCATTGTTGGCCTCATCTCTCAGCCTAATATCCTGTGCAAAAGACCACGGAAGATCATGACTGGTATCAAAATAACAAATTATGTCAAATAATTGAAACATTATAGAAAAAACACTCCTATCAAACATGGTAACCTTGAAATAAGTGATTATGATGTAACAATTAAGTTCAATTACTGTTATATTAAGAGTATTATGTTTATGTATATATGTCATTTATATGTTTTTTTAATAGAGAAGAAAGTACAAGCGCTGACAGTATAAAATATTTTACACAATCAATCACAACCCACCATGTATGGCAAGTTTGTGGACTTCCATAACAAAATCCCTAAAATTCATCCAAAATCTGATTTATAATTGGTTAACTGTGTAAAAATGTTTCATACTGTTAGTGCATAACTTTTAAACTCTTTTATATTAAGTAAACTCTTATGAGTTTATGAGTCAAGTTTATGCTTTATGGAGGCTCTATGAGTTTATGTAAACTCTTGAATTTGACAACCTTGATGTTGATATTACATGGAGTCACTGCAAGAGTATTTTATTAGAAATTCTAAAAAGAACTTCAAAGTTCATATAGCAGTGAAGAAATAGAACATACCTCAGCATCATCATCAAAACTCAACTCATATATCCCTTCATCATTCAACCACAAATTGAATATTACAACTTTGGTTCCATGTGATCCTATATCATCAAACTGAAAAGTAAAAACAATCGGGTAAATAAAAGGAGTCCACAGCTTATCGACTTTTTAAGTGTAGAAGAAAGAACTTATCAATGGATCTACTACGTTAAACATATTACAAACATCATTTGGAGGTGGTTCTCATGCTAGTGTTTTGGATAGTGGCTTGACACAGATTAAGGTATTATAATGAGAATTGATGTCAGTATAATAAAAAAAAGGTTAAGAATATATCCAGACCTATTAATGGTAAATTGGTAAGTGTTAAATTATTTCTCTTCGTAATAGGGAAGGGGGGAAAACTGCTTTTAACTTTTCACTTCAACAAACCTTATGGACAAGCACAAAAATGAAAGGAGTCCATGGCTTATCGACTTTTTAAGTGTAGAAGAAAGAACTTATCAATGGATCTACTACGTTAAACATATTACAAACATCATTTGGAGGTGGTTCTCATGCTAGTGTTTTGGATAGTAGCTTGACACAGATTAAGGTATTATAATGAGAATTGATGTCAGTATAATAAAAAAAAGGTTAAGAATATATCCAGACCTATTAATGGTAAATTGGTAAGTGTTAAATTATTTCTCTTCCTAATAGGGAAGGGGGGAAAACTGCTTTTAACTTTTCACTTCAACAAACCTTATGGATAAGCACAAAAATGAAATTCCCCAACAGAGATATAGAGCCAAATTTTAGCACATAATAGAAAGTTATGGTTTTGATAGAAGAGGCTAACATCTGGTAGTAATGTGCCATTTAAAATAGAACTTGGAGCACAACTACAATTAATGAGATTTTTATGGCATAAAAATTGATTTGGTATAACATTAAACATTTCAGCTTCTACTTGGTATAAAGGACAAAATCTTCCATAGGGATTCCCTGACGGATAAGTTGACTGATTGGGAACCTGATACAAACTGGTTTGGATTAAGCACACAGAATGTATTGAAATTGATGAACTAAAAGAATACACAAATTCCCCGGATATACAAGAAATTTAGGACTATCCCTAGCTACAAACTACCACACCAATTGACTAACTCCTCTCAATCTGTCCTTCCAATTTATAGGCAACATGCAGTATTTCTTCAACCACCTAACCTAGGCTCTCAACTAACAGACCTAAATTTTCTTAGTTGTCTTTGACTGTTTGTTCAAGATGATTTCTGACACTCCATTATCAAAAAATTAAAAAGTTACACGGCAATCAAGAAAGCTCAGACATACACAATAAATGAGTGCATAATTTAGACCAAGTATCTGAAAAATCACTGAATGACATTTCTCAAGGATAAGCTCTTTTCTACAGGTAAATAACTACTTGAAACATTTACAAAAAGATGATAACTGTATCCAACAAAATTTGTTCTGATGTTTCCAAATGATAATTGTTTGTGAATATATAGTCGAATGAAATGAACCTGAAGCATGAGCTCCTCCTTTGATGTGAAGGGAGACCAATCAAGTATTGTTTTCAAGTTGGCTGACCATTCATCCTGTGAGCTATAAATAATTGGCTCAGCCCAATGGCCAGATATGTCAAAATCTACCTGCAAGGAAAAGGATACTGAATAATATGAAAGAAGAAAACTTTTTTTGTTGCACATTTGAACACTAGAGGAAGAAAACATTACCATCGGAACAACTACATCATCTTGCCCAGTTCTCCGCAAAAAGGTATAGGATAGTAGACCCACACTTTGCGTTGCCCGGCTGAAAAATTGGAATTTAAGAAGTTAAAATGATAAATTATTATGCACAGCTAAAAGTTACAAATCTAATTTCAGAAAATGAAGAACTTTACATATAAAACCCAAAAACAGAAAAGGCCAGAATGGAAAAAATGCTGCCAAGAATAATACTAACACACTACTCATAACACAATATAAGAAGTATATGTTACTCAGAAAATGTAGTGACACAAATAGCACAGCTTTTACTTTCTTTCAATAGTTAGTTAGCATAACTATCACTAACTGTCAACTCTAACAGATTAGTTAGAGAACAGTTAGTTAACTGTTAGAGGATATACGTGGATGCAGTCTGTTTGGGGATAGTCTATTAAGGAGTCTAATAGAATTGACAAGTGGTAGTAGGACATAGGGGAAGGGGGCATCGGTAGCATTGAGACAGAGGGATAAGATGGATTGCAGACTGCTGAACTAGAGGAGGGTACATGAAGCGAATTTTGGGAGGCTTATGCCTTGGGGGTAGGGGAGCCATCTATGCTTCTTTGTGTCAATATTTTATTTTCCTGTTTCATTTGCTAATTCTTCCAGTTATTTGTTACTGAAATTAGAGCAATGCTCTAGTCTTTCCCTATAATTCCAATGTACTAAATAGGGTGAATCAAATATTAGGCCTATACACATTAAGGTCTACTGATCATACTAGGTGAATCTTTCATCAGTCATCCACATTAAGAAATTTTTTTTGTTTAGTAGCCAACTAGCCATCCTTTTTAGTCTATAAAATTAGGATACAGAACAGTGTACAATTGCAGCTTAAACAAGTGTGACAAGTAAATCAAGAATTTTTTCTACACAGAAAAAAAGAAAAAGAAAACATGAGACATTACACCTACACTACAGTATCGAAACATGTCCCAACCAAACCCCTATTTTAACAATGATGTATTATTCATCTAATATTGAAAAAAATTATGTCAAATATGGCCTTCAGCACGAAGGGATAAAAAATATTAGGTAATAAGTAATGCAAACCTTCAAGCAATTATGTTTGTCAACACTGTACTAATTCACAATGGTAACATTGCACCCATACAGTTCAAGTGAATAATTGACATGCAAAGGATATAGCTAGTAAGATCCATTCAACAAGTTAAATAAAAAAAAAACGAAAAATTTTAGATCATTAAAAATCCAATTATACAAACCAATAAAAAAAGTGTACCCTGAATGCGTTGCCCGACTGAAAACAATAACATCAGCTCCCAGTCTCATGGTACTAGTCTTGAATCCATTGCCATCTAGAATAACATAAGATGTTACTTAAAAAGAAACAAGATGCATCATGACTAAGCACATTCACCCCAGAAAGAAGGCCTAATTAATTATACTTTTGGGTCATTTAATTTGGAATATGTATGATTTTGGTCTCCCAACCTTTTCTAAGTCAATAAAGTCCTTCTATTTTTAAAATCAAACAATTTTGGTCCATATGTCAATTCTCTTCTTCCTAAAACCCTCAAATTTACATTTTATATCCAAATATTTAAATCTTTATGATAGATTTATGTATATAAAAGGTTTAGACAAATAAAATCTAGTGGAAATTTGTTCAAATTTAAAGAATTTCGTAGGATGTAATACAAGCATTTGAAGAGGGGGAAATTTGAGTTTTTTTTTTAATTTTATTTTGGGTGAATTTTATGCTTTGATTGTTGAATTTTGAGTAGAAAAGAAAGGTATAAACTCATTTAATCAGTTCAATTTGTGAAAACAAATTGAACACCTATATGCAAATATTACCATTGGTAGAGTTCTTTAAGTCACATGTAGAACAAAATAAATTCACATACACTGCCCAATTGTTGTCTTTGACTTCTTTGAAGAATAACCCAAGCTCATGCATTTCCGAATTGAGTTTGGATTCATTCCACCACCATCATCTGCACAGGAAACAAATGCACCAGTAAGCCATTGTTGCCAATAACTAACAAATCAAACCAAAAAAAATTACTATAACAGTAAGGATTATGGATGCTTGGAATTGGATAGCATACCTACAAAACATAATGCTGGTGAATTGTCCTTCTTAATATCAAGCTTATCAATCTTTACAAAAGTTGCACCATTTTGAATCTAAAAGTATAAAAGAAAATCCAGTATTCAGTAATATCTATGCTCAGTAAAAAACAATTCTTAAATAGCTTACTAAAAGTTTCACCACATGAGCAAGCCTAAGTTGGAGATAAGTTTTGCAAGCATGCAAGAGATTTTCCAGTTTTACAGCCAACCAAATACGGCTAATATTAAGATATTAATACTTCAAATTCAAAATATTCATGTTGCATTTAAACCATCTAGATACATTCTATTCAAATTAAAATATTCTTGTTTGAGAAACAGTGAATTGTAAATTACTCCAAGACAGTAGTAACTCTGGGCACCAGTGCCATGCTAAGACTATAATAGTAGGATCCTAAATGGGCTAGCCTAGTCCATTAATAAATAGGCTCTTACGCTAGGCCAAGCTTTTAAACAGGTCGAGCTTGAACTTAAGAAGCAGTTTGTTGAGCCTAATACTAGCCTATATATATTTAAACACAATTAAAAATTTAATATTTGGTAGCATTCAATAATTGTCAAATAAAAACCCTATTAGAGAGTGTACATTATTCAGCTGAGCCCACAGTAGGCTAGACCAAGGATTTGATAGATAATTTAATAAGATGAATATGAAAAGATTTACCTAAATTATCCCAGACAAAGTTCTGGTTATCCTTATCTTTTACTAATTATTTCCTAACAATAAAGGATAATTAATAAAAGATAACTAGATTTCACCTACAGAAATATCTTATAAGACTTTTAAATAATATCTTCAAATTATTAACATAATTTTAACTTTAATGGACTTTTCAATAAGCTCATAGGCCAGAATGAGCTTTAAAATAAGCCAAATCAGGCCTATAAAAAAGGCTTGTGATAGATATGTAAGAATGGATTACTAAGGAAGCTTCTATATGTTTAATCCCATTCAAGATACTCCTCCTCATCTCGTCACATATCAGCGTCGGACACGACAAATGGGTCCACTTGTTCCTGAAGAGTCACTAAATTCATGTCCTGTGCCATCAGACGCTCCTACTACGGATCCTAGGGAGAATAATTCTGGTTGGCCTGTTGCTCTTTGAAAAGGTGTTCGGTCTACTAAGAATACTCAACCTATTTATAATTTTTTGAGCTATCATCTTGTATCTCCATTGTATTTCTCTTTTCTCTCTTTTATATCTCCTTTCACTATTCCTAAATATGTTCATGATGCTCTTCATCATAGATGGCGACAAGCCATGATTGTTGAAATGCAAGCACTTGAGCATAGTGATACATAGGAACTAGTTCCACTTCCTCTGGGGAAATAGCCAGTTGGATGTAGATGAGTCTATGCTATTAATGTTAGCTCTAATGGTACAATTGATTGTCTCAAAGCTAGACTGGTGGCCAAGGGGTAAACTTAGATTTATGGCTTAGATTATGGTGACACTGGCCAATATTTCTACAGTTCGTCCCTTTCTTGCTATAACAGTCATTCGTCATTAGCCTCTCCACCAATTGAACATTAAGAATGTCTTTCTTCATGGTGAGTTGGAGGAAGAGAATTACATTGAGCAACCTCCTGGGTTTGTTGCTCAAGGGAAGTTTGGATTAGTTTATAAATTAAGAAAGTCTCTTTATGGTTTCAAACAATCTCCTCGGACTTGGTTTGGAAGATTCAGTCATGTTGTTCACGACTTTGGACTTAAAAAAGAAGTGAAGCAGATCACTCAATTTTTTATTGTCATACTTCTTCTAGGAAGTGTGTGTATCTAGTTGTTTATGTGGATGACATAATGATGACAGGGAACGATGCAACTAGAGTCTTTCAATTGAATAAACATTTGTTTAGCCATTTTCAGACCAAAGATTTAAGATGTTTGAAATATTTTCTTGGTATCAAGGTCGCTCAATCAAAGGAAGGCATTGTGATTTTACAAAGGAAGTGTGCTTTAGACATCTTGGAGGAAACAAGCATGGTTGATTGCAGACTCATTGATAGTCCTATGGATCCTAACCAAAAGTTAATGGTTGATCAAGGTGAACCATTGCGAGGTAGAGGAAATTGATGGAGAAACTTATTTATCTTACAATCACAAGACTTGATATCTTTTTTGAAGTAGGTATTGATAGTTAATTCTTGCAGGCTCGTCGTGTTGATCATTGGAGTGTTGTTTTGCGTATCCTTAAAAACATCAAAAAGGTTTCAGGACAAGGATTGTTGTACGAAAACAAAGGAGATAGCCAAATCTCAGGATATTGTGTTGTTGATTGGGCAGGTTGTCCTATAGATCGATGTTCCACTACTAGATACTATGTATTCCTTGGTGGAAATCTCATTCCTGGAAGAGCAAGAAACAGAATGTTGTTGCCCTACCTAATGTTGAGGCTGAATATCCTGTTATGGCTTTGATTACTTGTGAACTTATGCAGGTTAAACAACTTCTTCAAGAGTTAAAATTCTGTGAAGATCATCCGATGGAATTGAATTATGATAATCAAGCTGCTCTCCACATTGCTCCCAATCCAGTATTTCATGAAAGAACTAAGCATATGGAGGTTGATTGTCATTTTGTTAGGGAGAAGTTGTTGTCTATGGAAATTGTTACTAAGTTTATCACCTCCAATGAACTACTTGCAGATGTTATGACGAAGTCATTAAGGGGACCTCGCATTCAGTTTTTATGTTCCAAGCTTGATGCATACAATACATATGCTCTAGCTTGAGAGAGTGTTAGAATAGCTTACTAAGGAAGCTTCTATTTAGTTTAATATAGTATTTCTAGTTTGGATGTGATGGCTTAGGTTACATTAGGGTTGCTTTAGTCCCAGCTTTTTTTCAGACCTACATTTTTTGTACAAGAAACAATATATATGTATATTGTTAGCCCTAACCCAGGATCCACCAAAAACCAGAAAAGCTGAATCTTGATGTTGAAACAGCTAGATAGAAAGAACCAGAGAGAGAGAGAGAAATAAAGAAAGAGATGAAAGGCAGAGAGAGAGAAAACTGAGAAAAGAGAGAGAGATTAATTGAAAAGGCTTTAACAGAAAATACACTTAAACAGAAAAATTAATACATTGTAACAGAATTAGTACCATTCCTAACAAATATATATATATATATATATATATATATATATATATATATATATATATATATATAAAAAAAAAAGAGCAGATCAGTGTGAAGAGTTGAACACACTGTTTTTTCATTCTACAAGCTTAAGTAGATAAAAAGGTCAGGACAGGCTCTTTTTTTTTAAATGTAGGCCAGGCTTAGGCCTAGCAGAACCTGGTCTGGCCTAGCCTATTCCCACCCTACAAATGAGCAAGCCTTTATTGGTACACCAACTTTGAAATGCCATAATATAGAGCCAACTAAGAGAGCACTTAAAGCATATAACAAAGCTCAAGTACTCAATGATATTTTTTTCACACTAACTAACTAGGATTATCTCCTTGCCTAGAAAAGAGTAAATTCTTTTTACTTGAATCATACCTCATCAACGGCATTATCCACAAGCTCAGCAATTGCTGCCAATAACGAAAGGCACATATGAATAAATAAGTAATGCATTAAATACACAAAATATTTAAAACAAGAAATCTCCATTCAACATTTAAAAGAAACATCAACATATTTCAAACAGCTTTCTTGCTATCCAAAATTGTCTTAGAAACCTATCATTTTTATTACTAAGATAAACCCTCCTAAGTCGTAGAAACAAATTCAGCAATTATAAACTTCAAATCAATAAGATATGTATAAGCCAGGCAACCAAATTATGAGCGGTAGCAACTTGCAGTAGTTGCATGAAATATATAAGCATTCCACTATATTCCAGCTTAACAAAACTACAAAAGCAATCATATGGATCTTGGCAAATAGACAATTTAAATTCCAAACAGGAAAAGAAGGCGTGTCAGGGAAAAAACTTCCTAGTCACTCGATAGAAGTAAATTACACACCAAACCAGGTCAAAAAAAGGTAGCATTGTTTTTGGAGTGTGCTTACAAATATTTGCACTATAAGATGAACAGATTTTGCAGATCAAATTTCATGTCTGGAACAACTTTTAATTAAGTAATCTGCCTCACTATATTTACTTAGAATATCTACAAGTTAAACTGAAAAGAGAAAAATTAAGTATTCAAATTTGAAGTAAAAAAAACTAAAATGAAACCAAACATATACACACAATTTGAATCCAAAGGATATCAAAAGTAAATCAATTTCTATTTAAAAATTTTCATTTATATTCACATCAACTCACAAATCTAGTTCAAATACAAGAGAGCCAAAGAGACTACACCTCCAAAAGCCCATTTATGGGAAGTTGCATTGGAATGCAGAAACTTGGGATGTACCCGAGCATGTTCCAAGTGACCTGCATTTGGAGCAAAAACAGTTAAGGGTATGTTTGAATGGCAGGGTTTGGAGCAGAAAGAGAAACATGGGTTCATTTTTGTTAATTTTTGGATCAGAATCAATAATTTTTTAAAAATTTTACTGGTAATGTCATCTCTCGTCAGATGTGAAGGAACCAGATGACTGTTAATCTGTAGCCACTTCTCAGTTATTAAATTGAATTTCATAGTAATGGTTGTTGTATAGTTATATCACCACATGTGGATCACACCCACCATTATGCATAGTCACATACATACATATCCACACACTGATCCAGCATTACTACAATTCAGCTTTCAACACTAGAGATCACAGAGATCACTCTCTCCCCTTTCCCTCTCAATTCGAGTTTCGCAATTTTTACATGTAAAACATTATTCAAATTGAAAGAAAATAAATGAAACATTAGCATGTAACCTTCCAACGTTCTAAAAGTCAGTCCACAACACTGACTTTGACCATAACCAAGGTTTCAAAAATCAGTCTGCCACCGTGATTTTGGTCGTAACATCAAGGTTTTTCAAGCATCCGCAACAGCAACATTCTTAAGTCTTAAAAATATTTTCAACTCTATCAACCATTTTCCTCCCAAAATCCTTTATCTAAACCTAACCTAAGAGAATGCTATGATTATAACAAAAATCAAATAACAAAGCAAAAAAAAAAAAAAAAAAAAACCAAAACGGCGAAGGGCGAAAAATGAGGAAAACCTTGGAAGGGAGGGGGTTTGGAAGAGTGACCAACAACGTAATCTCCAGCTTTCCAGAAGCTTCGAGAATGAAGCTCGGAGACCGACTGAGATGAACTTGACGCAGGGCTTTCTTGCTGCACAAGCTCAACTTGTGACGACGGAGTCTTCTGAGACGACGCGTCGTTTTTTGCGGGAACAGCCACGTCGTCGTCGCTGTCGATGTGGACGACGGGGCTGTCGTTTTTCTCTGTTTTGGGAAGCAAAGACATTGATGGAAAGCGGAATGAAGGACACTCGGAGATGAACTCTATTCACTGCCCTTTCTACACTGAATTACGGAAAATGAGCTTTGTACAGTCAAGAATTTTAAGAAGGTTCTTCTTTATTATGTTTCATTCCAATTTTAGTTCCTTTTGTTGATTTTTTTTTTTTTCCCGTAAAACAAGTGCGTTTTTAATTTGTGTAAAAAAAAAATTGTTTTTCATCTCCGAAAAATTTAAAATTATGATTTTTTGTCGAAATAAAAATTAATGAATTTCATTTTTATTATTGTAAAATATTTTTCTTTAATTTTCATTTCTCAAAAATACAAAATTACTATTTTGGCCCCTTAATATTTATTTTAATATAGATAATAACATTAAAATTTAAAATTTAGGCTAAAAGTAAAATAACATTGAAGTATCACGTGTTATCATGAACCATATATATATTATTGGATAGTATTAGTTAATAAGTGATAATAAGAGAAATTGAACAATAATTCCAAAACATTAAATGAATGAAAAGTAAAAGAATTTTTTTTATAAAAACCAAAATCAAAATTCACTAATTCTTAAAACCAAAATATTAAAAAAATTCTCTTTTTTTATTCAAGTAGTATATTAAACCATTACAAGTAGTATATTAAACAATAAATAAATTAGAACCATTTTTTTTTATATACTTTTAGAATAAAACAGGGCTATAAGACAATTTCGTATAACAATTTAAATAAATTTTAAAAAAATTGAGGGTAACTAAAACCAAGTCTCCTGTCAATCCATTTCCAATAAAAAAGTCAAATCCTACTAAATATTTATGTAAATTAAATTACATGGTAAATACATAACACTTAAATTTATAATTGAATTTCTTTTAATATCAAATGAAAATACGGTTCATGCATAGTAGAGTAAGATTATTAATAAAATTTCTATAAATTATAAGAAATCTGATACACAAAATTCTGCAACTACTAACAAGGGAGTCAAATTAAACAGAACAAGGAAGTTCTATAAATTAACCTCATCGATCAGACAATGGTTACAGTAGGATCCACTCCCAACTTGACCCTCATTTGACTCACCCCATTAATTAAGAATACAATGTAACAAACAAGAACACAAATCACACAAACTTAAAATCCTCATTTCCCAGTGCCCATATCCGGTTAAAAGGTCGGGGACTGGTACTCTAATTAAATTCACACATTAAGGGTCCATATTTCAGACCATTTCTTTCAGACTCATCTACGTAATTAACTATGAAAAATTTACACAAACCCCGTTAACCCCACCAAATAAAATTATAAACCATTTCGTTACATAAATAATAACATAGCTACTTCCACACTATGGCACTCAACCTATTCAACTAGATAACTACCTTAAATTCTACCTATGCTCCTTTTATTATTCATCCTTTTTTTTTTCTTGCTGTTTAAGTCACTGCACACTACACTTTAAAGGTTGCTTCCTTGCACAATCAACCTCTCCAATTCGTTGCAGTTGGAGCACAAACAGCTTCAACTGATAACCGCTTCAACACCTTTGGACACGGGTCTTGCCCGAAGTTGCTGTTTGAGACACTCACTGTGCATCTTGGTTTTCCTATACATCTCTGAAATATGACACAGAAAGAGAGCACAAGTTAACTATATGCTCCAAGGAAGCATTTATTAGAAGTTAATGTAGTGCATTGTGATCAAATTGTGGTTGTGTCTAATAGAAGGAGACAATTTCTCACACAATTAAATTATATTTACTAACTTTGGTTTAATTATTTTTTGCTTAATTGGGAAGGGAGTGGTCAATATTGGCTCTAAAGAAGGATACACTTAGGAAACTAAAAAAATGTAATGCATTGTGAACTACAAAGTATGATATATCACCTTCTCTAATGTAGCATAGGAAGTGGGTGAATGACAAGCTCCTTGCTCATAGTTCCCACAAGTACCCAAAGGAGTTCCAAAGCTGGCAAATTTAATGGAAGAGATGGTTTGGCCAGGGCTGCAATGCAAGTGAACCTTCGGTGCAAGGAACTCTTGTGACTTACCATAGCTCTCAATGTGCCAATTCTTAATATTTGGGTGGTACTCCGACATATCAGCACATACACTACTTACTGATCTCTTCACAAGTGAAATTCTTGAAGGATTTCCCCCAAGTTCCTCAAAAATAACCAAAAGATTTTGAGTTGGCTTCAACCAAGATCGAGGGACATGGTACCTGAAAGATTTTGTGTAATGTAATATAAGATATGCAATGCCTCATACTGTGTTCAGTAAATGATACCTTTGCAGAAGCTACAATGTTAGCGATACTTACCATCGTTGAGTTGGTTGGCCACACCCAAGTTGGCACTTTGGTGGCCTGAATGAACCGGCATAGTTACAACCATTGCTGCAAGTACCAGAAGCAAAAGCAGTCCAGTATCTTCCAATACTCTGTCCATTAATCCATATTTGACCTTTGCCCATACCCTCCATATCTAATGCCAATGGTTCGTCTCCTTCGGGAGCATCAAAATAAGTCTGCACAATTTACAGATCAACTTTATCAGTTTTGAAGCTAATGCTATGTTTTCAGTTAAAGTTAGAGTGTTTCTCATTAATTTTACCTTGTGCCATGTCAATGGTTGATTTCCTTGTAAAACTATTGCTGATTGCATCCATGCAACATTAGAGATACCATTTGGAGAGGCAAGATCCATGGCTTCTCCTTTCAACCCAACCTGTTTTAAAACATATCTTAGTAAGATTTTATCCTAGGAAAGTGAACCAACTTAAGTGTGTAAAGTAAGACTATGCACCTGATAAGTCCATTTCTGCCCTGACAAGTCCCATTTTCCATGGTCAAGTCCATGGAGTGCTACTGGACCAAGGATTCCTGTGCTCCATGCCTCAAAATGTTCTCCCACATTCTTTGACAACAAAATACAGTAAATATTTGGTCAATAATTTTAGTTATTTAGAGGAAAAGAATTGAGCATTTATTGATATTGTTTCTCGCCAAAATTAGCTGGCTTAGTTGGTTACAAGATTTCATAATCGTAGAAAGATCAAAATTGTGAATGAACTTGAGCACAAAACCAATAACCACTATCTACAGAAACTAAACATTTAGTGACTGCAGGATTTGGAAGGTAAAAGAGGGGGAAAAGAAACTTACAGGAAGTCCAATGGCAACACTGAGCAGAGCTATTCTGTTTATTCCAGCACGAAGGTTTACCTTGCCGGTATAGGTGAATCTCCTATACTCCCTCGTTCCAAAAGCAGAACCTAGTTTGAATCATATAATATCATGTTTACTTTTACTAAGAAGATAAAAAAGGGGTGTAATGGAATAGCAAAAAAATTTACATACCAGAAAGTTGACCATTGATGAAAACATGCACAGCATGGCCTGTAGACTGAACAATGAGAGTGGGGAGTTCACCTCCATGTAGAAAGGATTCAGATGAACTTATATCAACACTGCATAAACATGGCCATAAATTGAGTTACATATATAAAATAGTTTGTAAATCTCTTTCATTTAGCAGCTGGAACAAGTGATAGGCTTAAAGAAACTAAAAAGTAAGAATATGAAATGTTGAGAAAAAGGTTATGTGAGGAGCAAATCTGAAACACTTAAAAAATAGGCTTACCTAGTTATATACCAAAGATAATCACTTGCATCCTTTGTTACATTTATCTGTTCCAGGAGGCCTGGAGCAGTGATTGCTGAGCTTTCATCCGCAGAATACATGTCTTCATCAAAACTCTCCCATGAGAACAACTGAATATTTGTCGGCAACATTTGCATCTGAGATGTTTGCACTCCAACCTAAACAAGGGAACAGGAGTTCGTTGGTTTGACTGAATTTCGATTTAATAAATTATGTTGAATGGACATGTGAAGGTGAAAAACTTAAGTAATCAGATGCCTAGGTAGAATAGCTGAATGCAATGCAGGATGATTTCGAACTGTCTAAATTTCGCTACATACTTTTGCTGTGTTGAAGACAACATTTCTACAATCTGGGAGGATGCTGACAGACCAAGGAGGCAAGCTATAGTGCATATTATTGAACATCACTCTAGCAAAGGACTTTGAGTTGTAGTTTGAGAGAAAAGCAGCACAATCTCCAGATTCCGTAGTGTATACATGAGCCTGGAAAAGTTGCACGTTAGCTAGGATCAGTAAACACTAAAAGCTATACACGCAAGATAACAAAATAACTTGGAGCTGAGTTAAAACCTGTTGGGATTCCCCTAAGGAAGTAACAATTGCGTCTGTTGAAACCAAAGCTCGTTCACACATCTTGGTAGCCCTATGAAGCTCCTTTAAATGACCATATTTTGGTTGCCTAATCAAACCTTCAAAGTTTTATTGCAGAAACA
Source organism: Hylodesmum podocarpum (assembly GCA_026586105.1). Lineage (NCBI taxonomy): Eukaryota > Viridiplantae > Streptophyta > Magnoliopsida > Fabales > Fabaceae > Hylodesmum > Hylodesmum podocarpum. The sequence continues at coordinate 880,366 of JALJEV010000736.1, read as the reverse complement.
GTCAGTTCTGTTTTTTTTTTTTTCTTGTTTGGAGTACTGTATTGACAAACACGTGCCGACCGGTGTCAGCATTGGTGGAAAAAATCTGTTGCTTTCAATGTAGTGAAGAATGATAAGTTTTTGGACTTAAAAATGGTCAAAATTCATGCAAATAAAGTTACTAAGAAAAAGAATGGTGGTGAATAGTAGTTACTTAATTTGCATCCTACTATTTGCCAGAATTCTTGAAGGATTCTGGTTCTTACTTAGATGTTACAAGGTAAATAAGTACTATAAATGAGTTAGAAGGTACATAATTTTCAGTTCTCACCATATTCATCCAATGGAGCATCATAGTCATAACTGGTAGCGATGAAAGGGCCTCCTGCTGTTCGTCCAAAATTGGTTCCTCCATGATACTACAAGTAAAATCAAGACAACTTAAGCTTGTTACAAAAGTAGGTGCTAGTAGCATCATCAATTTTTAAATCATTCTAACCAACTAACCATGTAGTAATTTACAAAGGACCCTCCTCTGATAATAAACCGGGCAACTGCAAATGCCAAATCCTCGACAGGTCTTTTGTGAATTGGACCTCCAAATTCTGAAAACCTACATATTCAACAGAAAGTTATGCCACCCATTATTTCATTTGTTCATTTTGAAGTTTTAGTCTCATAGCAAAAAAGCTTACCAGCCACTCCAAGCCTCTGTCCAAATCATAGGCTTATATGGTCTATTTGGAGTAAACTTGTCACAATAGAAGCCATTACATGTGTTTATCTGTTACCCCCACAACGAAAAACATTAATTTAATGAATGAAATGAAGTAAACGCAACTGTCTAAGTGCTGCATTTTATTTTCGAATTTTTTAGAGTTACTTGTCACTGAAAATTAAAATAATCAAAATAATCATAGAATAATCAAAAAGAAAACCAAGGCATACTAATGGTGTATCAAGTGATTTCATTTTATATTATACAACTTTCAAGACGAAGAGTGAGAATGCTCACCACTGGATCTGGTGCATCATCTTCCTTGCACATAACCCAAGGTACTCCAGTTCCCATCTCCAGAGCCATTTTTGCAGCCCAATTCACATAGTTTTGACCAACAGCTCCTAGTAACTTACTCTGTGCCCCATATTCATTCTCAATCTAAAACAACACAAGGAGAATTCACCATTGTTCAAACTAGATCTAGATTAAAAAGTTTATAGTTCACTACAATCAATGAAGGTTAAATGCTAATTAAGACTCCCAATATTCACCTGAGAGAGTATGATGGGGCCACCTTGAGATTCAAATAGCCGCTCACTCTTCATCATTCCCACAATTTTCTCTGTGAACCCTTGCATCGCCCTCTGCAACACAGTTCATGACTCATCCATAAAGTTGAAAAAGAAAAAATAATGAATAATTTCATAAAAATACTTTGAAAAAAAAAAAAAAGGACCTTGAAAGGTTCATTGTCTGTTCTAAAGCTTATGCCCGGAACATACTTAAGCCAAACAGGAAATCCTCTGCAGACAACAACAACATTCCAAATAGATGATATAAGATCATAAACTTAAACAAAATGTTAAGCAATAAGAAGAGTATATCTTAATGACAAATGATAAACAACGCTTTTTTTTTTAACTCTGCAACCGCAATTTGTTCGAATTTTCCATAATCTTAAACTTTAAAACCTTGACAACAAGAGAATTATTGTATTGCCATGTTAGAAAATTAGAAGGTACCCGAAATTCCACTCTGCACAGACATAAGGTCCAATGCGGAGATGAGCATAAAGCCCTGCCTTTTGTATTGTCTTCACGAATCTCACCAGATCATACCTCCCTTCAAAATTGTACTAAATTTCATTGCATGCAGAAGAAAAAGAAAACATTGAACAAAAAGCTCAAATCAGAAGCATGTTAAAAAACGACAAAACACAAAAAAGAGAAGAGAGTGAAGAGGAAGAAGAAGAAGAAGAAGAAGAATCACATTGCCAGGAGAAGGTTCATGAACATTCCAGAAGACATAAGTTTCCACCACATCAAGACCTCCCTCTTTAGCCTTATGAATCAGATCTTCCCACATCTGCACCACCGACACACTCAACAAAATCAGCAACAGCAGTTAACAGAACTCGTAAAGTTTAATGTTGTTTTTTGAGGTTAATTATTACATCAGGGGTGCTTCTGGGGTAATGTATGGAACCAGAGAAGAGGATTCTCCTTTGTCCATTGATTTTAATGGCCTTTCTGTCATAGGTGACACTCCCGTGCACCAACTGAGCACACAAACACAACCACAAACCACAGCAAAAGAAGAAGACCAGTTTGAGAAACGAGGTAGTTTCCATGTTGGTCTTCATTATTAAGTGAAAGAAAATTGAAAATGTGAGTGAGTGTTATTTGGTTGTTGCAGGTTGCCGAAGGAAGTGAATTTATAACTAGTGTGATCAAGTGTAACTCTGCAACACTAAAAAGTACTGCACTCTCACATACATGACAGAGGATGGTAAGTCAGAGACACAGAGAGTAGCGGTAAAACCGGTAAATAACGAAACCGTTTGTGGACTTGTCTCAATGTGGTAAAAAAAATACAAGGATTATAAATATGTATGTATCTTCACAAAGTTTTATTTTTAAAAAAAAAAAAATTATTTCAACAATTGTTTGAAAATAATTAAATTTATTTGCATGTAGGAAAAAAAATAGATTTTACATCATGAAGTATAAAATAGCTGAAAAAGTAATCATAAGTTTCTTTGAATTTAAAAGATAAGCTTAGTTTTAAAGAAAATTTATTTATTTATTTATTTATTTATTTTACCAGATAATACAACGTATTTTTAAACAATTTTTTATTGAAAAAAGAGTAAAATCACACAATTTCATCTTTCATAAATATATTTTTAGAGTAGGGTGCTTCCCAAACGTATTTTAACTTTCTTTCTCTATTTTAAACTGTTTGAAAATTTATTCTTTATCAAATTATTTAAAATAAATAAAAAATTAAAAAATTACTAAACATATTGCTAATCAAACATAATTTATCTACCCCTAAAAATGATCATTCTCATAACATAAAATTTCCCATACATGAAACTACCCTTTACCAGAATCTAGTAAAAAGAAATGTGAACACGAGGTGTGGAGGTGTCCTTTTATTTCACACTCAACGTGGAATGATCACTATTAATTTCACACGAGGTGTCCTTTTATTTTACTGCCACATGATTTTTTTTAACTGAATCAAGGCTTCTGAAACCGCAATAATACACGACAAAACAAGAAATCAACTCTTTTGTCTGAAGCTCATGGATCAGAGTATTTATCATTAAATTTTAGTGAATTTCACCTTAAATAAAATATTTTAATATGTTTTTTGATATGACACACTCAATTTTTAGTTTTTCTTCTTTATGATTATTCTGCTATATTTAGTTGGCACAGGAATTGAATGAATTTTCAGTGTTCCTTCTTTATGTATACATACACTCGTTACTGTAAATTGATTGATTATGATTCAAAATTATTTTTATTTTCGGAATCTTTTAGCAGCCGGCACCACCTGATGAAATCCTGAATTCGAGGCAATCAAATTATACAGTACAAAATAAACAATTCGTTTTCAGGTGCTGAATAGTAAATTAATATATGTTAATTAGATAAAAGATAAAATACTGTCATCATTTCTTCCTTTTGTTTATTTATTTATTTAATACATTATTTCACTCTTAAGTATATTTTTATTATTTGGTAAAAAAGTATTACGCGAGTCTCACAAGTAATGGGCTCATATTCTTCTCTTGAAGTAAAAATGGTGAGTTCATTCTTCTTTATTGATATGATAGAATTTTGACGAGTAATGAAAGGTATATTTACATTCATATTTGAAGAAACTAAAAAGAACTTGATGAGTCTCTTGATAAAGTGATTCAAAGATCAAATCCTCCTCATTAATTGAGATATAGAACAATACAAAGAATACACATATATTTTGTGTACTCAATGTTGTTTCTGACAAAATTAATCACCTATTCAGTAATAAATGATTTGTACTAATATCATAATTAAAAAAAATGGATCTCCATCAATCAGGATCAACAATACAGCCTTATGAGGAGCACTTGGTTTTCAAATGTTCACTACATTTTGGATTAGAATGTAAGAAAAATCTTAAATGCATTACACCAATAAGAAGCTAGGTGTGTTTCTAAGTTGGTACAACATTCAATTCGAACATAACATATTAATTGCTGAGTACCAAATCATATCATACCGCTCGAAATTCGAATGGCTTTAATTAATTAAAATTCAGAATTAAAGAAATAAAGAAAAGAAAAGATGGGATGAATTAGTATAAAGAACCCCAAACACAATCAAGCCAAACTTTTGAGCTTTAAATAACACCAAACTTTTGTCTCCTTTCCTTTTTGTTCTCATTAATTATTTGGTAACAGCAATCACCATAATAAAACAAAGGAAAAAGGATAAATAAGGGAAATTCCTTCTTCTTTCTTGTATGTTTCTGAGTACGTACCATAAGATCTATCTTCACTCTAGTAAGCAAGTACCAGCTGTTTGTCTTATTCATTTTTATTTGGCCATGATCCATCTGTTTATAAGGTAAGATCCAAGCAAGATACAACAAATGGATTCGTACCCCAATATTAATATAGTCCAAATCTCATTTATTTTCCACTAAGTTTGTTCGAAATGTTAATTAACCAGTGCTTTATTTTATCTACATTGAAATTTATGTCTGAATTATTAACTGTCCCTATTTTGTTCTTGTTTTTGTCTTTGATCATATTTCACCTTAAACTATTTTCTTTTTACTTAAATCACCGATTAATTAATAATTGACTCACAAAAAAAAATTATAAGCTTATTAGTAATGAATATGTAAACTCAAGTACAGCAGCAACAGTACATTAAATTACTGAAACTACCTAATTACAGTTGCAATTGAAAAAAATTAAAATAGAGTGTCCATGCTTCACGATTACGCAGGCACACACACTATAAGTATTAGATTCTTGATTTAATCGTCATTGTCATTTTATTCTTCTAGGTAGGTTATGGTGAGTACCCAGTATCTTCTTGTCTCGAGGTAAAGATAGATGAATCTTTTTACAAAAACAGTAAAAAGCCAAAAAAGAATAAGAAAAACCAAAGTATGATGCAGTCATACATGTGATTGCAAATGACCCTACAATTTAATTTGTTATTTTTACCAAAAGCAAGTCATGTTTTACGCTATAACTGTCCATTATGGTCTGAATAATCACTATAGTTTATACAAAGAAAGAAAAAGAGAGAAAAGGTAAAAAAAAAATAAAAACACAAAAGAAAAATATAATAAATGATATAATATGATGAAGAATATTAATAAAACATTTTGAATTGTGATAAGTAGAAGGTCATCCAATGTGGTAGCACACTCTTGTTGCTTGGTTGGTCATGATATCCGTCAAGAAGCCCCACTTGGGACCATGTTTGTTTGTCTCATGGAAACCACCTAGTTAGTTCGGCATCATTAATGCTGTCCTGAATTTTATTTATCATTTTTTTCTCTTAATTTCAACTTTCTGCAGTGCTCAACGGCGGGAACAGCGGAAGAAGATTAGAATTAGGAACCAAAATGAAGTGAAGGCTTTAATTAGGTTTTAGTCTAACACACTCCATCTCATTGATTGTTGGTCACCCACTTCTTGTTTATCAATGTCTCATTTTCATGCATGTTTGTGTTCATTATGTCTAACTCAACACTTTTACATAGAACTTTTTTGCATAATTCTCGTGGCTTTTAAATTATTTGGCTGAAATATTTTTGATATATGTAACATTAATAATTTGACCTACAATTCCATTTCTATGCTTATCCTTTTTGGTTTAAATAAATGTATAGGTTTTATAAACATCAGAATTTTTTTCATTTGGTAGTGTGTACTTTAACTTTAGTTCTTGCCTTTTTTATAGAGTAAATATAATTGTTTTATTCTTCGGATTAGATAAATATTTACACTTTCGTCTCTAAAAAGAAAATAAGTTTAAAAAGTTTTTTTAGTAATTACGTCAATGTCTTGAGAAACTAATTGTCATATCATTTGTTCAATTAATTGTTAATTTATATATTTTAAGATAAATGTCACTTTTATCCACTAAATTTCACTATTTATTTTTTCATTTTGATACGTAGTGCTTTAAAAGTTTTATTTTAGTACTAAAAGTTTTAAAGAGTCTCATTGTAATACTTTTTAAACAGATATGTTTGAATTTTAAGGAAGATATTTCACGAGTTCATTAAATTTTTTTAAAATTTTCGTTTTAATGTATTAAATTTTTAAATAGTTATATTGGGCTCATTGAGTTTAAAAAATATACGTAACAGTGTTATGAATTTCTAAGATGTAGGATATTTTATCACCTCCGAAAATCTATATCCTATACTACTAAATGGCATTCTTCCAAAAACTTGTACTAGTGTTATTTTTAGAGCATTTTCTGCGTAACATTTTATGGTGTCACGTTGATTGTGGTCATGGAACTCATCACACCTCTTAATTTAAAACTCTCATCACTGGTGGCCTCTTAGATCTCGAAACTTTCACAATCAATTTGATTGCACAAATGTGCTGCTCTGTTCTTGTCAAAATTTAGCTAAAAATGAATTGAATAGATTCTTAGAATAATTTTGGATTTCGTTGAGCTTCCCTAAAAGTGTTTCATATGTTGATGATACTGAGAACTATGCTAGAAGGCTCCCCAGCCACCACCAAGTGTCTTATGGCTGTTATTTAGGCTTAACATTACATAACAAATTTTGTAATTCCATCAAGCAAGTTTTGCTCCCACTAAAAACAATCCCTTCTCCACCTGAGTTGCATTCCTCACCCTCCAATATCCCATTTTCACAATGCACTCCTCAATTTGAAAAGAAATTAAAATTAGTCTTAGGATATTTATCTAATAATGTTTGTTAGCCTTTCTAAGTATCTAGCCAAACCTTGTTTTTTCCCAGTTTCCCACCCTCCAATCCACCAACTCCTCAAACCATCTTTCTTCATTTTCCCCATGCACTACACAAATGTCTCACCACCAAATAGATGCTTGCTTGTTTTCCTCCTCTTTCATTAGTTCTTTCTGCCTCCTTTAGACACAAGAGCTTTTCCCTACAAAGACTCATTGTTATGAAATATATCTCACAAATTGAACCTGGATAAATTTCTCACACCTAAACCTCCATAATCTTTTGGTAAAGGCACTTTTCCCTGACCTACCCAAGCCATCTCTCTATTTTCTTCACTCCCTTACAAAAAATTCCTTTGTAAACTCAAAATTTTCCTCTCCACTTGTTTTGGCACTTACAATGGAAGAGATGATAACGTCGAATTAATCAAACACATCCTACCTGCCATGGGCACCACTTTATGTTTCCACCTAAATAACTTTTTTGATGTTTTTTCCACAATAATCTTTCGCATGTTTTAAGGTTTACCTCGATAGGTATTCCTTTAAATAACAAATGGGAAAGAAAGAAGTTTAAAATTCAAGAAATTTGCATACCTTTCCCACAGAGTGATTGGAGTACCTATTATATACCGAACTTGCTTTTAAAGAAGTTGACTTTCAATCCATAAACTAGTTCAATATCTTATAACACATTTAATAGTTATAACATTCTCCATCGATGCCTCACCATAAATATTGTGCCATCCACATATTGCAAAAGATTAACCTGAACTTTGTAGTAGTGAACTTTGTCTTCTCCCATAAAAAAAGGTTGTGTCATAATTTATGTTTACGTAATTATATAGGTTTACTTTTAAAAAATGTTCAAATTATAAAAAAGATTGACCGATCTATGTGAAAATTCTAAGAGTTAGACAAAAATGGTTAAGTGAAGTATTGAATTTGTTTTGGTTAAATCCTCTTTATAAGATCCTTTAATATTTTATTTTGAAACCTTAATATAATCGGACATTAATAGTTCATAAATGTTAAATTTTAATATATTACTGACTAATCCAGATAACGCTTTAGGATAAATTAATAAACATGAACATGTATAATTATCATTGATAATGGTTGATATTTATAATTGTGACGATTTATAATGTTCAAATTTTTGTTAATGTGATGATGTTATTAAAATGATTGTGACACCGAGAGAGATTGAGAATTACATTGATGTGTTTTGATGAATTTAATTATTGATTGAGAATGATGATATGGTGTTGTGGTTTGAAAAGAGAAAGATGATACTATCTAAATGTTCATAGTATGATGTAATGAGATATGTACTGAGATATATCAACAGGGGTAGTGATTTAGTGATTTATCTAAGATGTTTTGTGAATACCTTTGGTAAAGAGTGAAAAGGTACTTTAGATTGTAGAGAGATAATGGATTGTTTTTAATGATGTGGAATGAGTCATTACATTAATGGTTTATGTGACATAGGTGTATATCTTGATGTTTTTTCAAAGTATGAATAATGAGAGAAAAGGTACTTTAGATTGTAGAGAGATAATGGATTGTTTTTAATGATGTGGAATGAGTCATTACATTAATGGTTTATGCGACATAGGTGTATATCTTGATGTTTTTTCAAAGTATGAATAATGAGAATTTAGTTATTTAATCCCTAACAAGTCTTTGGAAGGAATTTTAAGATTTTGGATATATCATTCATTATGAGCCGCTTACATGTATTGATCACGAGTTGAAGGACTCGCCCACTGTATAACTAGTGGCCCTGAACCCCAACAATTACTACTAAGTACTCCTTGGGAGGGTATAAAAGACACGTGCTCCTAGGTTATTTCTAGTTTATTTCAATGGTATCACATTATATGCTGAAACAGAGAAAGTTGAATGATTGTGATATATTAATGGATAATTGTAATTATCATATTATGTTAATTAGAATGGATGAAATCATATCTACCGTTATGAATATGTATTCTATTTTGAATTTTTAGTTGTATTCTATTTTGTTTTTAATGATGTGGAATGAGTCATTACATTAATGGTTTATGTGACATAGGTGTATATCTTGATGTTTTTTCAAAGTATGAATAATGAGAATTTAGTTATTTAATCCCTAACAAGTCTTTGGAAGGAATTTTAAGATTTTGGATGTATCATTCATTATGAGCCACTTACATGTGTTGATCACGAGTTGAAGGACTCGCCCACTGCACAACTAGTGGCCCTGAACCCCAACAATTACTACTAAATACTCCTTGGGAGGGTATAAAAGACACGTGCTCCTAGGTTATTTCTAATTTATTTTAATGGTACCACATTATATGCTGAAACAGAGAAAGTTAAATGATTGTGATATATTAATGGATAATTGTAATTATCATGTTATGTTAATTAGAATGGATGAAATCATATCTACCGTTATGAATATGTATCATTTATGTTTTGAATTTTTAGTTGTATTCTATTTTGTAAAAAGTTCACTCTTACGTATTTGCATTTGTGGTTAATGTTTGTAATAATTTCAAACTTATGTTCGTGAGTGTGGATAAGAAGCAAGAAGTGTTTTCGGTGACAACCAAAGTTTTGATAAAGTTGGAAAGCATGATTTTAAATTTGTTTTGAAAGAAACTATGTTTTGTTAACTCTTTATTCCAAGAATTTAAAGTTCAAATGTTATAAGTAATAAAACTTTTAATGTATGTATATGAGACTTCCTTATTTAACAACTATTCTTAGTAGTGTTGAGCATAAATGAAGATTTTTAAAGCTATCCATAATAATACCGATACCCGTTTGAATCCATTTTAATATATGACGTGGGTTTTATCTTAACCACATTCCATAATTTTTAATGGATGTGGAATTACTATAGTCGACCAATTTCAGGATGCGTCAATTAGTCAAATACCTATAAAATGTAAAAGATACGTATTTATATATATTTTATAAATTAATTAATTGTGTTGTCCATCAATTATTTCTCTTAATTTTAAGCTCCTAGTATTAACTCTTAGCATAAGCATTGAAACATTGATGGTTATACATTCGTGTGTGCGGTTAAAATTTTAAAAGGATTTTTAAAGAAGAAAATAAGATAAAATATCAAAATTTGTTTTTCATTAATTAAGATACAGATATTTTTTATAAATTAAAAGTTATTTTTTAAAAAAATATATTTTATTTTTTCTTCTTATTTTCTTATTTGAGAAATCCTTTTAAAAACGTTTATTCTAGCGTACGCTAATTACATGACTCCTACGGTTGATGGTTGTGTTTTAATTAATTTTCTCTTATCTTTTGTTTATCTATTTCAAATAGTTCTAATTACGTTGGTTGTAGTTTTTTTATCGATGCATTTAGGACATTTTCATTATATTTCACTGCCATTTATATTTTCTCTGATTCAATGAATACAGTGCATGTGTATTTATATATGATAGAGAGAATATAAAAAAAATACATTTTTGTTATTATATTTAAAAATAATTATAACAAATAAATAAAGTGTGTATGGACTATGGTTCTACGGAGGTACGGCCAATAGATTTGTGGTTGTTCGTACACGAGTTTTATATATCAGTGTTGCAGTGTATTAAAAGATTTCTCAAACACCAAACCAAACAAATAAGATTTTTCTTGAAAAAAAAAAAATTAGCCTAATTACTTGGCCCTGACTCTATAAAAGTATAAAAAAAATTGGCATTCTACTCTTATAAAAAAATCAAATTATTAGAAAGCTTGCTATTTAATTATTAAAAAATAAATACTGATAAGAATCCAAGATATGTTCTGATTATTATACTTTAAACTTATTGTAATAAATAAATAAATGATTTCACCACAACACAATGTCCAAACACGTATGGGTCGTGATTCTGAAGAAGTGTGGGCTATGGATTTTTATCGCGGTTGAAGGCACACGATGTAGATTGAGTACGTATACTCTGTATTTCTCCTCCCATAATTTATTTTATATTTAAATTAATTATGATGGCATTAAAATGATTAATTGAGATGTACTAACTATATATTTAATATATTATTCTTTTTAAAACATTTATTATTCATCCAGTCACTTAAAAATATAAATAAACTACTCTTTTACAAAAAAAAATTAAAAAACAAATATCATAGATATATTCTTTCAATGTGATATTAACTTGTATAATAAAAATAAAATTATTTTGTTTTCTTAAAATTGTTAAAATTAATTTTGGCTGATTTTATATGTCAAAACTTTTATTCATTCTTATTTTCTTTATGATGATGACATATATTGAGATTAATTAAAACTTATGGCCTATTATTGACTTCATAGATATTACTTAACCACTGTATCATTGAGTCGATCATTGTGAATTAAACGACAAGTCACTCCGATATCTTATTAGTTAGTTTAACTAACTTAAAAAGTAGTTCAATTAGCTTTTAAGTTTGTTCGACAAAAATAAACTTATTTATTGGGGTATTCATGAGTTTGATTGGTTCATGTACAGGGTGAAATGAAATCATAATCAATTAAATTTGATTGGATTAGTTTAATTGAGTTTTAAAATTTATTTGGCGAATCTGTTCCAAACCTGATATGTGAAAATCGAATAAATTCAGTTCGGCTCATCGTGAAGTTATTATATTTTTCAAGTTTTTATTTCTACTTGTTGTCTATTTTATATAAATATTTACTTTTATATTAATATAAGGTAGATATATTCCTTATTTTTTTAATAACTAAAATTTACTTTTTTTATAATGTTAACTTTTTTTGCAATTATCACTTGACCTATATCATTAATTTTTTGTACTTAAAATATAATAAAATATTTAATTATAAATAGGGACAAATTATGAGATGTGAGCCCTGCTTCACATAATTAACTTAAAAAACTACTTAAACACTGAAATACTTGATATAAGCTGAAAAATTAATTAGCAATGGAAAGTCGGTGGAAGACAGAATTTGAAAAATTAGCTTCTTCCATTATATGTATTTGGTAGAATTATGCATTAAAAGTATCTGATAAATATAAAAATAACAAAAATAACATATCTATATTTTATATCAAATTTTAATGTATTTTTAATAGCATAGTAGTGATTATAAATTAATAAAACAAAGTAATCAAGATATAATTGAAAAAAAATACATAACAATATATGTTGACACAAGTGGTATTCTTTAATAAAGTATTCTAAGGATTTAATCTTAATTATTAAGCTTGGGTGTAAATAAATTATGTTAAAAAAGAAAAGGATTCACATTATATGTATTTAAGATCTTTAAAGTAGTTAGTTATTTTCTTTTTAATTATGGATACACATTTAGTATCATATCATATCATAATTCCAGCATTACACGCTTTATCCCAATACTATCGTTAAAAAGATAAAAATAAATACTTCAAGTATTGTATCAATAATACCTTATAAATTATGGGTAAAAGAAAACTTATTCACCAAAAAGTTAATTGAAATGTATTACCAAATTCATAGCTAAAATAATTATATATAATTACTATAGTTTGAAATAACCAGCACTGATAACCAAATCAAATCTATACAAACTAATTTAATTATTTTGGTTTAAATTATCAAATTTATTGGATAAATTTAAGTCAATAAACATGCTTACTTATTTTATAAATGAATTCAATATTTTTTAACTTATTTTTATGAGATACTTTAAGTAGTTTGTATTATAAGTTATTGGCCTATTTTATTTTATTTTATCTTCATAATTTATTTTAATTTTTTAATATTTTCCCCAATTTAGCATTTCTATTGCCTAACCTATAGCACTTTCAATGATGCCAACTTCTTAATTTTATATCTTCCATTCTCACGCCCCTAAAGCAGCAAAGTATATCTTAGACAACACCCACAACTAATTTTGTTAAAAGTTGATAAGAATTTAAATTTATAAAAAAATAGTTATATTTTATTTTAAATAACGTTATTGAGAAATTAATCAAACATTAAAAAATTATTTAAACCCTATAAATTCATTTAAGTAAATCATAGTATTTGTTAGTGAACTAAATATTAAATAATGACATGAGATTATTCAACAACAAAAATTTCTCAAGAATTAGATTTTCAATGCTTAATTAGAGCAACTTAGATAAATATTGATTAAATAGGTAATCAATTGCGTAATTTACGCACAAAGGTACAGCTTTGACATTATTTTACTGATTAAAAGAGAGATTACACCTTAATATCATTTAGAAATTAAGATGATGTCGAAACAACCTTTTGTGAATCATAATATATGTTTAGTCAACCATATACATGAAAACAAGTTACAAAGTATTGAATATTGATGAAGGCACTAAACGAACACTGAATCAAAAGGATAATTAAGAATGTCGAATTCAACTGGTAAATTATGAAAGGTACACCAAGTTGCGACAAGGCATGCCTAATTGTGAAATAGAGTGGTGCTATGCTCTTTCCTTGTGGGCTTCACCATTAATGGCATCGCTGCACGTGCCATGCATGATTCCTCCCGTCACGGAAACTCATAACGTAAACTCTACACACACTCATCCATAAGATAAGAAAAACGTTATAATTTATTTTTAATATATTTACATTATATTTTTTTAACTTTTAGAGTAGTTTAGTATAAATTCCAATATTAAAAACATTGGATTAGTCACTGAAACAGATGACTCACGGGGTTCAAGATCCAATTATTTAACTAGAGTTGAATTGATATCAATAAAATTATAATAATAAATAAAAAATATAATATTGGACCGTGATAAATTACGGTTCAACCAGAAAATCTTGAATTAGCACCTTGAAATATTGCTCGATTTTTTAAAAATATTGGCAAGTATTGTTAAATGATTATACATAGTCAGGTCACTCAAAATAAATAATAGAGTTAATTACACTGTAACTGAACATGGATACCTAGTATTGTGATTACCTAAAAACATACCATGCACACTTATTGGTGTAACAAAATTTACAGAAATTAAGATTACTATAGCTTTTAAAATATTTGTTATAAAAATTAACAAATTTATCGTGTATATATATAATTACGTGTGCTTAATCAATACCAGTTTTAGATTGTCCGTCCCAACATAATTTATTCATTGATGTAGGAAATATTAAAGAATATGTTAATATAATTTTTGTTCGACAAAAAGAATATAATAGTTATATTTATGTGTGGATGAGAAAAATTAGTCGAGGTGAAGCGATTGGTCTGAGGGTGTGTTGAAACGTGGGTGATGAGCTTAATTTAACCTCATAAACCGACTTGTAAAGTGAGGTTTACACCTCACTTATGTATATGCAACAGGTTATATCTCTAAGCGATGTGAGACTTCCAATACACCCTCGCGATTTCCGACACATCCTCACGTTAAAGACTAGACTTCTCGAGCATGTAAACTATTCAAACAGATAACTTAACATCTTCATTAATTTTAGGATAGGATCTGATACCACGTTTGTGGGTTGTGAGCCTAATTCAACCTTACAAAACTGGCTCGTAAGGTGAGGTTTACAACCCACTTATATACATCTAGCATGTCATATCTCTAGACAATGTAGGACTTTCAATATACCATCAAGATTTCAATCACACCCCATACAATTTTTTAAGGTTTAAAGTTTCTTAAAGAAATTCAATCCTCTCAACATAAGAGGTATATTAAAAATCCAATATTAAACCACCCATTTAAATTAGGCTCATAAACTACATTTCAATAAATAGACTGATATACAATGTAATGTGTCTCACCGTCAACAATGATTTCTTGTCATATACTATACAATTATTTAAATAAATTAGGATATTCCCACGAGAATGGTGTTCCATGCTAACCGCAGCATGCGCAAAATCAATATTTGTCGCCTTCATTTCATTTCCAGATACCATTGGTCCCAGCCTTCACGCACTAGTCATTGCCATATTCTTTAAAATATTTGTTCAAACTCAAATTTGTTCAGGAATTTTATATCTGTTCAAATTTTACTCACACACACCCATCTTTTACTTCTGCTCCAACTAGATAGAATAATATAGACAACAAAGTTTTCTTTTTAAGAATTCAACAAGTTGTATACTTAAAACTTGCATATGAAATACTGTTAACCGTAGTAAATGTGATTAAACTTAATTAGTTTTAATAGATCAACTTTTTTTTGGTTTCTTGTAAGAAATTAAAATATTACATGACTCACTATTAAGGACTAATTATGATTTAATTATTCTATTATAATTAATTCCTTGATACTGAGTTATTATTAAATATTAAAAGGCTATAAAAAAATGTGTTTTGTTAGTTCTTAACGGAGGAATCAATTTACAAACAATTATGTTTTCACAATTGACAAGGGCCCCGATCTTATCTATAAATGTCTATGATACTTCTTTGATTCACACACTTCAGAAAAGTTTAGTACCAGAAGATCTTTCTTTTGTTTTTTTTTTCTTTATCATGAGTTTTAAATGTTTGACACATTATTTATGAGAAATTCAATAATATAAAGTTTGATAATAGTTGTTACGAGAATCTTGCTTCATAAATAATTTTATAACCTAAAATGCTTATAAATTTCTTACATTTTAATCATTATTAATTGTAAAATTTGTTAAAGTAACTTTTATCACCACTTGCTAATAAATTAACATGCCTTTAAATGTATTACATCATATATCATCCTTATATTTCGTGAACCAAAATCAACTATTATTTTAAAAGAACTCAAGCTAATTTAGAAAATACTGTAGTTGTACATTTTTTAGTACCTAAATGTAGTTAGCTTCAGCCATTTTATGTATTTAAATAAAACATAGGTTACTTTCATAAAAGAAAAGTAGAAGAAACCAAAAAGATAAACAAACAAACAAATAAAATGAAGCCATAGTGTTGCTTTATAGCTTGGTGGAATGAAAAACAGAACAAGCACCATAGACTTTTTAGCCTGGTAAAACTTCTTAATACAATGATTGATTAGCACATGGATCGAAAAACCGTTAAAGAAATGATAGTAACCACTTGTTGGTGACAAGTCGAAAGTGTCAAGTGTGATAGTAAACCCCATAAACAAGCTTCGGAGAAAAAGTGAGAGAATTGGATTCATTAGCATCTTTGCATTGCCCATGCTTCTCCCAATATTTCTTCATCCCTAAGCCACTAAAGCTTGTATATACCCTATTATTGCACTTATGATAACTTATTGTTTTTTCTTTAAACATGTTTTTTATTTTTCGTAAATTTCTAAACATTTGTATTTAATTAGTGATTGAAATTAATGATCGAAGTAAATTTTAGTATGTTTTTAAACAGAATAAATAAACAATTAAAAAATTAGAAATTAAATATAAATAACAAAAGTATATATAACTTTTAGTGGGGACTGACCAATTGCCATTCTTGCCATACATTGAGACCTAAGAAAGTTGGCCCATGTTCTCATTGAATATTGGTGATGCTCATTGGTCTAATATTTCTTTTTTCTTTTTCTTTTTCTTTTTCTTTTGTTTCTACATTGTATTGTGGCTCGTTCCGAAATTAACGTGTGCCTTCTTTGGTCCATAGAATTCACGTTATATTATAACAATTTAAAACCGTTGTAAAAGTGCATGGATTCTACAACTTTAGGCACTTTCTTGTTTTGACGTAAGGGACCATGCATGATGAAATGGCTTTGACTAAGGCGTTAGATGAATTAGCACATGGCGCCAACAAGGCCTTTCACTGTTTCTAATTGGCACTTGTCTCTTCCTAATTAACTTTGCGGGAGTTAGGTGAATTGTAGCTTGTGCATTTTTCTTCCTTCTTTTTGCAAGTGTTAGTAGATGATATCATCATCACATCATAATTAAGATTATGTCAAAAATTAATTTATGTGTATGCTATTAGACATTTACAAATAAAAAAATTATAAGTATCATAGATGATATAGTTTGATAAGATGTATCAAGAAAAATAATAAATATTATTGAGATGTTTGATATTTTGAGATGTTCAAATATAGTAGTATACTAATTATTCTATTGTTATTAAACATTTAATTATATTTATTGAACTTACAGCAAATTAATTATATTTTCATTGGTTACGTGATGAATGAATTACTACATAATAATCTATTCCATTTAATTTATATATCTATGTGTTATTACTTCTATGTTTTAGGCATTGAACGATCTCAATATTACCCATGGTAATATATTTCCACAAAGTTGGATTTATTAATATAAATTTGGATTAGTATTATTAATTATCTATGTTATTTTATATTATTAAAATTATTAACTATATTTATTTTATAAATATTCTAAACATTATTTTAATTTAATATATAATTTATCGAATTAATTTTTTTTAAGTAGTCTCTGCTCTCATCTAATAAAGTTGTTTTTTATGCCCATTATTATTAATATATTCTAAGAAATTATGAGACAGATAATAATCATTTTTCACGTAATAACGAAATCAAGCATAAAAAATAGCACTATCATATTCAATTTGAATACGTTTTTTAATAACTAATCAATTAAATTGACGATATAACATAATATATATGTTTGTGTATGATTTAGAGGCAGAATTTTATTCATGTTTCTTTCATCTCCCTTTCAATGAATTTATTTTCTAGTCTAAAACAAAAAAGTTCTTAATCTAAGCATATATACCTATTTCCTTTCTTAACAGGGAAATTACATTGTCTGTCTGACAAAGAAAGGGTAACATATATATAAAACGGAGAGAATAAAAAAGAGTTAGTTACGGTTTCTGCATACATTATAATTAGAGTACTCCCCAAATCGAAGCAAAAAGCAATCATTTTCGATTCAAAATATTCAGAAAAGGAAAAGGGCATTTAAACCGATAGAGAACACGGCAAAGGAATGTCCGTAAACTTGAAATAATCATTAGTTCACTTCATGCTTATTTCATGTCTCTTCTTTTCGCAAAGATACTTAGATAGCATACATAGCAGCAATTTAACTACTCCAAATATTGGTACAAATAGAAAAGTATAAACCATGCAATGAAATCTACGATAACAAGATGTGTCCACACTCTACGTGAATCCGTTCAAACCCAATTTTATTTTCATTTTAATCCGCAAGATAAGTACTTTTTTAATTAACTATTTAAAACCAAGAGAAATCAAGGAATTTGAAATTTGATCTCATTTTATTTTGTCATTCTAAATTAATTAATAATTTTCTATAGCCACTTTTATCTGCAATTTTTTTTTTTTTACACAGTGCTTTGAATTCTTTGCTCAGTTATGCATATACGTACAATGATATCTTCGGACGCTATTGTTTCACTAATGAATAATAATCAAACCATTTGTTAGCATTTTATGCGATTTGATTTGACCATGGAATTGTACATTATCGTAAAATAACAAGAGCTTGTATTTATAATAAATTGAAAAAAAAAATTCTTCAATTTCTTGGGCAAATAAACGAAGGAATGGATTTTCTATTGTTCGTGAAAGGCCCAATGGGTTCCTTCCTAAAGTAATGGGCCGTCAATTCTTCCTGGTGAAAAAAAAAACTCCGCAGTATGTTAATTAAATTATGCTCTGTAAAGTCAAGTTCAAAATTGACAAAACGGTGTATGGGTTGTGCAAGTTTGGATTCAAGTCAATTTTGTGCTTGTATTAGGAATTAATATAGATAACTATCTTAATTGAAGAACATACCCCCTTCTCCTTTTTTTAATATTAATTTCCTTAAATACCCTTCTGATTTATAAATTGTTTAAAATTTATGTTGTTCAATTAGTTATTTTTCTGAAAACAATTTCTCTCATACTCACCCACCCACAAGTGTAATTGCTCACTCATGTTTGTTTCTCACTAAACATTCTTTAGTATGACACGTCTCCTTCCGTCTTGCTTCTACCATGCACAATCATCAGGTGTTATCATTAAAAATAATAAAATATTGTCAAAAGTAGTTTTTGGAAAACTAATTACTTATTCTTGAAAGTTTTTTTTTTTTTTTTGGAATTTTGTTAAACAAAGTTCTACAAAATTAATTTTCATTACTTTTAATTTTAAAAAATATTTTTCAAGATAGGACATTGGTTTTTTTAAAAAAAAAAATTGTACTTTGCAGTGGTATAACATGAAAACAAAATTGAAAAAAAATCTGGGATGCAATGAATTGTGTAAACCAAGAAAACACACTCAACTTAATTGATTAAGGTGTAACTAGTACAATGATGAAAATACAACTTATTCAATTGATGAAAATGGATAGTTTTATTCACAATAAAAAAATACACGAGAAAATATAGTCTATTGAGTTATCTATGTATTATGAAAAATTATTATGAAAAATAAGGTTTAAAAAAGACAAAGATAGAAAAATAAAAAAAAAGTTTAAATAATAATAAAAATAAGTACAAAGATTTAAAGAATAATAAAGATGTAAATATGACATTAAGATTTAAAATATAATAAACAAGTGTAAAAATTAAATTTATTCTTAAGAGATATTTTATAAATAATTTAGTGGTCAATCCCAATATTAATAGTCATTATTTCAATCAATTGTATATTAATATGTTGTTGTTGTATATTTTGAAAAAATATACATCAACCTAACATTATAAATGTATATAAATACATAGTAGATTAAATGACCATTGACTATCAAGTAATTTTCAATAAAAAAATAAAATTATATAAAAAGAAAAAATGTACGCTATTACAAGTTAGATTATATATAACAACAACACAGTACTTTTAGACAATGAAATCTAATATAATTCAAGTCAATCAAATACAAGTAGGGATGATAACGGAGGAAGTCGGGGTGAGTTTAACTCTTCCCACCTTACCCCGTAAAAAACGACACGAGTTCGGGTTTTCTAAAAGTAAGGATAAGATTTTAAAATTCACCTAACTCATATCAGATTTTATTGGGTTCAGGTCCGCGGGAGCCCATTTTTTTTAAAAAAACCTTACTTATATATTTTTAAATACATCATATGTTAAATAATTAATGTATTTTAATTCAAATAATATGTAAAAATAATAATTAACAAAACTTAATAAAACTTTAAAAATCACATAAAATATTTAGTTAAATGTATTATTTTGTGTTATTTTATCATTAAAATAATAAATTTATATATATTAATAAATCTTAACAAATTTAAAATTAAATAAAGATAGATTTTCTCTATTGATATTGAGATGAATTTGGGCGGATACTTACACATTTATATTTTTCAATCATCAAGAAGACATGCTATTCCTTAAAATTAAACATACTATGTCAAAACTTATAAATAATAGCTGACTTTGGACACGATGATTCGAGATTAGCCATAAACAAATTAAACATGTATTCAACTCCATGTATGAAAAATAAATATTTTAAATAAAAATGTCTTTATTAAATTTATTTATTGTCCCCTAAATTTAAAATATATGTTTATAGTTCCTTAATTTTTATTTTCTTAAAGTGATTTGTGCCTTATAAGTAGATTGAAACATGTTTATAATCATTATTAGATAGTACTTAATTTATGTATAAATTAATTAATTTTATCTTATAAAATATCTTTAATCTTTTTTCTTTTATTTTCTTAGACCTTTGAATAAATTGAACTAAAACAAGTCGCTAATTATTTTTTAAATGCATATTAATTTCTTTAAATAGAGAAAGGTTAATGGTGCTTACTAGATATTTCAAAAAAAATTTCACAACTTAAAGATGTGATTCTTTTGGATTTAAATAAAATATAGCACATGAGTAGACGCTATATATAATGTCAATTCTGCTTGATGTAAGATAAAGAAGAAAGTCAATCATACATATGTAGATAGTGTTACCTACAAGTTTACCTAATTTCTTTTTGTTTAGATTTACATTAGATGAATGCATAGAGTTTTCATTAACTTAGCATTTTCTATCTTAAATTTCTTTAGATGTTCTTTGGTGTATTTTTATTGATGGATATAAATTTCCACTTTCGTCTGCTTAACTTGTAACACTAAGAAGAACTTTAATTATCCAATCATTATTATTTCAAATTTGTTCTGCATTAACTCAGACTCGTTAGTAGTACCAAAATAACGTCATCGACATAAAGTTGTACAATAATGAAATTTTTATTCAAGTTTTTCCCAAACTACTTTGCCTCTCACAAAACCATTATTTAAAAAATAAGAACTCAATCTATCGTACCAAGCTTGAGGTGTCTGTTTAAGACTATACAAAATCATATTTAGTTTAAAAACATTATTTGTAAGAATTAGATGTTCAAAGTTAGAAGTTGTTTGAAAAAAATTTCTTCTTCAATAAAATCATTTAAAAAGACACTTTTAACCTCCATCTAATACAAAATAATGGTTTTGAGAGTAACACAGGTAAAAAGAATTTGAATTGCTTCTAATCTAGCTGCAAGTGCAAAAGTTTTAGTAAAGTCAATAACTATTGTTAGTTATAACCTTAAGCTACTAACCTGATTTGTTTCTTACTATTTCACCTGTTTCATCCAACTTGTTTATGAAGACCCAATTTGGACCAATAATGTTTTTGTTTACTAGTCTTGGAAAGAGGTTCTACACATCATTTCTTATAAATTGGTTGAGTTTCTCCTCTATGAAAATGATTCCATCATTATCTTGAAGAGCTTCATTTATGTTATTTGATTCAATTTCTTACTCTAAGACATAGTTTGTTTCATGCTTCAAGAATTGTAAACCCTATATATCTCAAAAGTATCAGAATATACAAAAAGAATTAGGACGAAATTATTTACATCCATATGAATTTAATGGATAATCAATTATACAATTCTTAGCTTATATGATATTTTTAGACATCCATACACTCAATAAATATGAAAATAAATCTTTAATATCAATAATTATAAATAATAATTGACTTTTAGATAACACATATAAGTCTTATAATTAAATCCAAATAAATTAAATTTATGATATCACTATCTAAATCAATCACATGACTTAAAATTATAAATTCATAAATTTAATCAATTTAGTGATTAACAAACCTCAATTTTAATATATAATTTAAAAAATTTCTTTATGTTACGATATAATCAAGGACGATAACATGCCTTTAAACAAAACTTGTGCATGCCATTTTGAAAGGGACAATTATGTTGGTAATGACTATATACACTCGTTGCAAGAGTGAAGTGAGAGTTGGATTAAGAGTGTTGGAGTTACTATTTTTAGTTTTAAAGTTCTATGTATTGTGTAGAAAAAGGGAGTGAAGTATATTACACATAAAAAAAAATCCTTGATGTTATTAATGATGTGTGGTATTATACAGAAGATACATAAAGAAAATAGTTGTCTACTCTTCCGATAAATACAGAAGATACAAAACATAGTTTTGGCATAAAAGCATATCACTAATGGGATGGTGGTGCTGGTACAAGAGTTGTACAACTCCACTAAATGAGAAAATAAGAGTGGACAGTGGAGCACGAGCCCAAATCATGGCATGGGACCAAGACAACAACAAAACCCACATGGAGAGATCCAAACCCACCACAAACGTTACTATGGAATCAAACACAAATATTTAATGGACAGAGACTCAAGATCCGAGATTTAGCTTCAATAATTCCCACTTGCATTCAATTTCTTCACACAATAGCAGGGCCCAAAGCCACCTTTTTTCCTCTTAAAATCGATGTGACACTAGAGCTAACACATATTCGGATGGTTTACCTTATCATTTTGTTTACTAAATTTTACTATCTACACTAAAACAAATATCTACATCTATCTATAATACTGTGCAAGAATTGCTTCATTCTTCAATCCAAATTATCCAATTATCCAATAAATATTTTTTAATAATATTTATTGGCTTTCACACGAATACTTTAAAGTTATATGAATAATAATTTTATAAAAAAAATTGCACTGATAAATGATAGCAATTAAACTCTTTTAAGAATAACTAAGTGAAAATGAAATAATTTTTAATAATTATAGACGCTTAAATTCGTGCATTCATTTCTTAATTTTTATTTTAAATAAAAAATTAAATGAAATAACAAAAAATAAAATATTGTAATTCAAAGAATTTTTCTTAATTCAACATGGAAAAGTCTTCATTGTTGTAATTAATTTTTTTTTGTTTTTTACAATTATTTATTGTGCATATTAAATACAATTTTTTTTCTCAATACATTTTATTATTTATGAATTTATAAAAAAAAACTTTATCATTGTAATAAATGCCTTCTGCTTTTAATGTTGATGACTTTCAAACAATAAAAATATATTCAGAAATCTGTATTTAATACTTTAAAAAACAATATTTGACCTTGACCATTGACATATTAATTACAGAATCATAAATATCTTGTATTAATATATATTAAATATTAATTATTTAATGATATTGACCATTAACTATAAGTTGAATTTCATTTATGATGATTTTGACTTTTTAAGGTTATAAAGCC
The DNA here is from genome assembly GCA_026586105.1 of Hylodesmum podocarpum. Taxonomy (NCBI): domain Eukaryota; kingdom Viridiplantae; phylum Streptophyta; class Magnoliopsida; order Fabales; family Fabaceae; genus Hylodesmum; species Hylodesmum podocarpum. The sequence goes on along the minus strand of JALJEV010000736.1, from coordinate 856,937 downwards.
AAGGCTACACACACCATGGCATCACCAATCTTGCATGATGAATTGATAACAGAGATTCTGTCATGGCTTCCGGTGAAATCTTTGTTGCAATTCATGTGTGTGAGCTTTAATATTTCATTTTTGATCCAAAGTTCATCAAACTTCATTTTCAAATATCATCCAAAAGTCTCAATTTCTTAGCAAAGTACAAATCAGAAAACCTTCTTAGCCTGAAAGTACAAAAATCAGAAAACCGTCCTATTCTGATATTACTTGACTTTACTCAACTTTGCAAACCGGCATCTTTGTTGCAATTTAAGTGTGTGAGTAAGTCCTTTCAACTTTTCATCTCCGATCCAAAATTCATGAAACTTCACCTTCAAAGATCAACTAAAAGTCCCAGCTTCTTAGCAAAGTACAAATCAAAAAACCTTTTTAATCTGAAAGTACAAAAATCAGAAAACCTTTCTAGCCTGAGATTATTTGACTTTACTAAATCTTGCAAACCGACATCTTTGTTGCAATGTGTGAGCAAGTCCTTTCAATCTCTCATCTCTGATCCAAAATTCATGAAACTTCACTTTTAAACATCACCCAAAAGTCCCAGCTTTTTATCAAAGTACAAATCAGAAAACCTTTTTAGCCTGAAAGTACAAAAATCGAAACCTTCCTAGCCTTGAGATTATTTGACTTTACTCAACCTTGTAAACCGACATTTTTGTTGCAATGTGTGAGCAAGTCCTTTCAATCTCTCATCTCTGATCCAAAATTCATGAAACTTCACTTTCAATGATCACCCAAAAGTCTCAGCTTCTTAGCAAAGTACAAATAAGAAAACCTTCTTACCCTGAAAGTACAAAAATCAGAAAACCTTCCTAGCCTGAGATTATTTGACTTTACTCAACCTTGAAAACTGACATCTTTGTTGCAATTCAAGTGTGTGAGCAAGTCCTTTCAATCTTTCACCTTTGAACCAAAATTCATGAAACTTCACCTTCAAAGATCACCCAAAAGTCCTAGTTTCTTAGCAAAGTACAAATCAGAAAACCTTTTTAGCCTGAAAGTACAAAAATCAGAAAACCTTCCTAACATGAGATTATTTGACTTTACTCAACCTTGCAAACCGGCATCTTTGTTGCAATTCAAGTGTGTGAGCAAGTCCTTTCATCATCTCTGATCCAAAATTCATGAAACTTCATCTTCAAAGATCACCCAAAAGTTCCAGCTTCTTAGCAAAGTACAAATCAGAAAACCTTTTTAGCCTGAAAGTACAAAAATCAGAAAACCTTCCTAGCCTGAGATTATTTGACTTTACTCAACCTTACAAACCGGCATCTTTGTTGCAATTCAAGTGTGTGAGCAAGTCCTTTCAATCTTTCATCTTTGATCCAAAAATCATGAAACTTCACCTTTAAAGATCACCTAAAAGTCCCAGTTTCTTAGCCAAGTACAAATCAGAAAACTTTCCTAGCCTGAGATTATTTGACTTTACTCAACCTTGCAAACTGACATCTTTGTTGCAATTTAAGTGTGTGTGCAAGTCCTTTCAATCTTTCATCTCTGATCCAAAATTCATCAAACTTCACCTTCAAAGATCACCCAAAAGTCCCAGCTTCTTAGCAAAGTACAAATTAGAAAACCTTCTTAGCCTGAAAGTATAAAAATCAGACAACCTTGCAAACCAACATCTTTGTTGCAATTCAAGTGTGTGAGTAAGTCCTTTCAATCTTTCATCTCTAATCCAAAATTCATGAAACTTCACCTTTAAAGATCACCCAAAAGTCCCAGTTTCTTAGCAAAGTACAAATCAGAAAACTTTTTTAGCCTAAAAGTACAAAAATCAGAAAACCTTCCTAGCCTGAGATTATTTGACTTTACTCAACCTTACAAACTGACATCTTTGTTGCAATTTAAGTGTGTGAGCAAGTCCTTTCAATCTTTCATCTCTGATCCAAAATTCATCAAACTTCACCTTCAAAGATCACCCAAAAGTCTCAGCTTCTTAGCAAAGTACAAATCAGAAAACCTTTTTAGCCTGAAAGTACAAAAATCAGACAACCTTGCAAACCAACATCTTTGTTGCAATTCAAGTGTGTGAGTAAGTCCTTTCAATCTTTCATCTCTGATCCAAAATTCATGAATCTTCACCTTTAAAGATCACCCAAAAGTCCCAGCTTCTTAGCAAAGTACAAATCAGAAAACCTTCTTAGCTTCAAAGTACAAAAATCAGACAACCTTGCAAACCGACATCTTTGTTGCAATTCAAGTGTGTACAAAAATCAGACAACCTTGCAAACCGACATCTTTGTTGCAATTCAAGTGTGTGAGCAAGTCCTTTCAATCTTTCATCTCTGATCCAAAATTCATGAAACATCACCTTCAAAGATCACCTAAAAGTCCTAGCTTCTTAGCAAAGTACAAATCAGAAAACCTTCTTAGCCTGACTTGTAAGGTGAAGACGGCTTCTACATGGAGTAGAGAGGGAAGGGTCCTGACAACGAAGTACAAAGGGTTCTAGGATAGACTTTGATACTATGTTAGAAATGGGTGATGGGTCTAACTCAACCTTACAAATCGGCTTGTATGATGATGACTGTTCCTCACTTATATACATATAACATGTCTTGTCTTTAAGCGATGTGAGATTTCTAACATGTTAGGAATGCGGGTGATGAGCCTAACTCAACCCTACAAAACCGGCTTGTAAGGTAAGGACTGCTCCTCACTTATATACTTGCAACAGACTCCTCACTTATTTGGCACTATTATGGGTTCATGCAATGGATTGGTCTGTTTGTCTACTACATCTCGCAAGCTAGGGGTTAATGGCCGTGTCAAAGAAGAACACGAATTTCTCTTGTAGAACCGTGCCACTAGACAAAATTTTTATAACCGCAGCAATATTTTAAGGCTTGGTATTATCAACATGCTTGGGTTTGGGTACGATAATGTAAGTCATACATACAAGATGGTAGCAATCCATTCCACTTTTACTTCTGTGGGTGGTTTACACACTTCATCCAATCAAGTCAAAGTTTGTAACATAAGTGAAAACAGTTGTTGGTATAACATCCAAAGTTTCCCTGCTCTTTCCATCTCAAATATTCAAACGGTTGGAGTTTATCTAAAAAGCACTCTTAATTGGATTGGTTTACCAAATCTCCACAAGTACGATTCATTTGGCCCAGTTACTATTACATTCAGTGAACTAGTGATTGTTTCATTTGATCTCAGAAATGAGACATACACAAAATTATGCGTGTTTGAGGATGGCACTATACTCATCATTCTTCAAAAACATGATTGGCTGAAAGCGAGTTTGTACGATGGGAGAGACAATACAGTAAAGCTCAGTAAAGTTTCAAGTGGCACAATTGAGTACTATACTTACGTTCCAAGCTTGGTTTCTCCAAGGAAATATTACATGTTTCTTCTATATTGTTAATCATCAAATATTGCTTTTACTTTCTTCTTTTAAATATTTTTCTATTGAGAGACTTACGTTCCAAGCTTGGTTTCTCCAAGAAAATATTACATGTTTCTTTTATATTGTTAATCATCAAATGTTACTTTTACTTTCTTCTTTTAAATATTTTTCTATTGAGAAATGCTAGTCTATTTTCTTTAAATCCCTTTTTCTAATATTTTATTATTAATTATAATTTATAGAGAGTAATAACTTTTGACCGATCAACTTGCTTCTTTATCGAACATTTCTTTTTTTATTTTAAATTTTTTTTAGGAAAAATAATATATTTTTATATGCGAATAAATCTTACTATTTCTGGTCCTCCTAAGGCTTCTGCGCTTGAAACAAAAAATTTAGGACGTATCACTCAAATAAATGGCCCGGTACTAGATGTAGCTTTTCCCCCAGAGAAAATGTCTAATATTTACATCGCTCTAGTAGTTAAGGGTCGAGATACTGTTGGTTAATAAATTAACGTGACTTGTGAAGTACAATAATTATTAGGAAATAATCGAGTTAAAGTTGTATCACTTCTAAATCAAAAAATCATTAAACTAGAAGAGAAACACGTTAAAAATAATTATTAGGAAATAATTAGAACTGTATCACTTCTAAATTAAAAGAATCATTAAATCATAAGTTAAAATTGATATTTTTAATAAATTTTGACTGATAATGAAAAATATTATAAAATAATCCGTATATGAATGAGTTGTGCCCGAGTTCTTTTTTATTTTATGCATTGGCAAATAAGAGATTTCTGTTTAAAAAAAGAAAAATTACATTATTTTTCTTTTTATATTTTTGAATGCTAATACTAATCAAATAAATTTTATGCTGTGGACGATGGATGTGGCATTTCTATTTCCACTATCTTGGCATATACAAGTAAAGCTAACAACATAGGTAAACTGTAAACAGATAAATATGAAATCAAAATTGAAATCTGTTGAGCATATCAATTCTATAGAAACTAGTTGTTGAGATGGGCTCCATACAAATGAATCAAAAGCTTAAACAATTCCAAACAACCGATACCAGGTGCCACTCAGAAGAGACCTCAATCTTTTGCATATATACGATTGTAGGAGTATGAAACTTGCTTAGGATCATGGTTTCAGGAATTTGGTTGTGGAATCGGATTCAAAAGTTGATATATCTACTCTTGACAAGAATAATGTTTTTCTCTATCTCAGGTGGATAGAATTTATAATTGTATTAATATATTTGATTTATTTTCCTTTGGTGGCTGATAAGTCGAACATTTTTTTCCCTGGTTTAGTTTAAGTTATCTTTCTTTTGTAATTCCATATATTTACCAATAAGAAAATCAGTCCATTGCAAGTTAATTAACTAGCATTTAGAATAATAATAACTCTTTATTTGACATATCTCGGTTTAATGAAAATATATATACATCTAATCTGAAAATCTATTTCATAATTTTCTTAATGATATATTTCTTTGTAAATCATTTGTATGGGACAACTACTATACGAGAATATTCGTCCATTAGTATTACTTTTATGCATTTCTTGTTTGGGTTTGACAGACTTTCTACTCAAATTAAGATATATAAACTTCATCAATTTCTTGGTTACTGTAGTGAGTGGTCAGTTTGGTTGCTGAAATTAGGTCGACACATATTTCAGTTGTGGAACACAGTGAACAAACATTTGGTGACCCACAAAATTTTCTAAACAATATTTGAATCTACTGATAAACATTGCTACTCGAGATCTTGAAATACATTTTCATAGTACTTTTTTTTTGCATTGATTGGATAAACATTTATTGGTTTTTGCAAACGGTTTGATCATATTACAAGAATTTTTTGGTTTTGTTTACTAACTTTAACTACCAAAAATATTAGTCTTTAAATATGAATTAATCAACATGACTATGATTATGTATCATTAATCATGAAAACTGGACACTTTTTATTTGATTATATTTTATTCTTTGTTAATTATTTACAGAGATATGTAGAAAATTAGAAGCGTGTTTGAAAACACGCTAAAAATGGGAATTTTACAAAATTTTCTCTTGCATATTTTATTTATTAATTAGATTATATTCAAAGAGAAGAAAGAAAAACAAATTAAGAGAACACATTTTTTATTTCCATTTACTGGTTGTGTTTATCTTGAAAGAGTACTCATAGGAAAATATTATTCTTTATATTAAAAAATATATAAAATATTTAACATTAAAATTAAAATAGAAATCTGATTGGTAATTAACTTGGTAATTGACTCGGTAATCAATAGAAATCTTAAATAATCAAATACTGATGGTACGTTAATAACAAAAATAGATTACTAACTTGTTTCTTAATCATTTTAAAAGTTTCGTTGTTCATTTTGAGATTTATCTTATTTTAATTGTTTGTTATGTGTGGAGTGTTATTTTACTTGTCAATAGCTTAAATAAAATTAGAATTAATTTAAAATTAAAGAAAGATAGAAACAAAGGAAAATTAGAAGAATAAGAAACAATCCCTCTAAATTTGTCTTATGAACCAACAAGTATTACTTTTATGTAACATCTTCATTAAGGTCGTACGTCGCTGTAGAAAAAGAGAATGAAATATATTACATATAAAGATATCTGTAATATATGTTATTAATGATGTGTGGTGTTATTTTTTATTTTTATAAATAATATTTGTTTTATGATTCAAGAAAAGGTTATGAATTGATTAATAATGTTAATTTTTGTCTAGAAATAATTATACATATAACTTATGGTTATTATTTTTTTTGAATTTCTTTTGTTTATGTCAGGAAGTTATTAATCACTGGTGTCTTTGTTTTGAACCGTAGATTTATTTAATTTAATATTTAGTTGAATTGATATTTTATATTCTAAATGTTAATATGAAATTTATTTGAATTTACAATTAAAACTCAACTAGACTTTAATAGGAGACGTCAAAAAGTAAAATAGTAAACTAGAAATTGTTTTTTCTTAAATTCAGAAAATTGTATTGAGAAGTAAACCAAATAAGAAAAACTAAATTAAAATCTGAGTTAATAACTGTTTTATGAATAGGTCGCATTAATATTTATAATTATCTTTAAATAAATAAATGAGTTAATTAATATTTTTGTCCTCCTCTATTTCAAATTTTAACCTTTTAGTTTTAAAAATTTTCTTACCAACTTTTAGTTCTTTATTTATTTTTTAAAACATTTTTAATTTCTAACATTAGATTAAATGATTAAATATTAATAAAGTAATATTATTTATCTATTTTTACGTAATTACGTGAGTATTTAATAAATCAGTCTAACAATGAAAATTAAAATTATTGATAAAAATAAATTAAAAATAAGCTAAGTTATTAAATATAAGTCACTTTATTAAGTGTTGTTTAAAGTCATTAAAAATAATTTCAGCTAGAAACGAAAATAGTTGTCTACTCTTCCGATAAATACAGAAGATAGAAAGCATAGTTTTGGCATAAAAGAATATGATTAGTGGGATGGGATGGTGTGGCTGGTACAAGAGTTGTACAACTCCACTAATTGAGAAAATAACAGTGGATAGTGGAGCACGAGCCCAAATCATGGCATGGGACCAAGACAACAACAAAACCCACATGGAGAGATCCAAACCCACCACAAACGTTACTATGGAATCAAACACAAATATTTAATGGACAGAGACTCAAGATCCGAGATTTAGCTTCAATAATTCCCACTTGCATTCAATTTCTTCACATAATAGCAGGGCCCAAAGCCACCTTTTTTCCTCTCAAAATCGATGTGACACTAGAGCTAACACATATTCGGATCGTTACCTTATCATTTTGTTTACTAAATTTTACTATCTACACTAAAACAAATATCTACATCTATCTATAATACTGTGCAAGAATTGCTTCATTCTTCAATCTTAATTATCCAATTAGGTGTTAATAGTTGTTACATTAATTGGCAGCTTCCTCTTCATCTTCACTGTCGGAAAGTAGATAATGTCATCCTTTTCAGCTACCCATCTGCGTAGGACAAACCATTTATATCAATTTTATATTCTATGAGGAAGAAAGAGTATTAAATATTTGAGTAAATCATCATTATAATGTATGGAATTTTTTTAAAAAGTCTAACAATTTACTCACTATTTATAATAACTCAAATATCATACTCAACAAATTGAATTTTATCTTCTTGACAAATAATTTATATAATGAAATTATTAAAGTAGTTTCTAATTGTTTTAGATAAGTGATTTACCTGTAAGTTGTAACAAGATGGTGAAGGAAAATAGAAAGCTCTAGCCTTGAGAGTTCTATGCCAGGGCATAGCCTCTGTCCACCACCAAATGGTGTAAAGCAGTTGTTATTAGTCCCAGCTCCAATTGTCTGCACTCATAAATAACTAGATTGTTATGATTTCCTTTAATAGCTATGAGATCATATATCTTTTTATGTTTGCTTGCTTACCTCCCATCTCCATGGATCAAACTTAAAAGGGTCTTCATAATTCACGCCATCCAAATGAACAGAAGCAAGAGATGCCACCACACACCATTCTTTAGGTATTAGGTACCCTGTATAGTCAGAATGCCTCAAATATATACTTATATTTTTAGCATAAATGCTTCGGAGCCAATAAAAATTATAGCCTCCTCTTGAAAAATTTACCTTTAATATCTATGTCTTTCACTGCTTTTCTCCAAATGGCATTGATAATATTTGCCATTCTAAGAGTTTCATTGATAACCTTGTGGATAATAAATGAAAGACAGAGAAATGAGTAAAAAAATGTCATAAGATTTTTTTTATAGAAAATAAAGTAACAATTATCGTTTGGAAACTGATTTTGCTATGGATGTGTAATGCTAGAGACTCACATTTTGAGTAAATGGCAGTGAAAGGTAGTCATTCCATGTATAATCATCTGAACTATTCTTCCTCCTCTTCAATTCCATGTTCTCCTCCTGGAGAATGAAATATCAAATTAATTAATTAATTAATTACTTCAACATAGATTTATGCTACAAGATATAAAGTTTGTAATATATTTTAAATTACATTGTCAATAATAAGATAATTAAAAAAATTGAATGGCATATTAGAGATGTAAAGTTGAGCATCAAACTGGAACACGATGTACTAAATTACTAATCAATCATTGGTAAATATTTTCCCGCGACAAAGAATCTAAGAAGTTCATAGAAGAAAAATAAAAAAGGAGAAATGATGAAGAATAAAGTGAGTATGGTGATTGGGCAAAACAAAAGGAGGTTGTGGCATAAAGTGGAAGAGTTTAATTGGTGGTTTTGGTTTTCACAACCGTTGAATTTAGTATCGTAGGTTAAGAGAACACACACATTCACATCCATGTTAGCCCCACACACATTGCTACGTTTCCTAGTGCTCGAAAAGAAAATGACTTGTTATAGTACTTCAAAGTTCAAACACTTGTTTATCGTGATTCGTGCGCCGTACCACACACAAGCATGAATCCTTTTGGGTCCATAATAATTTTAGTAGATTCTATTCATATTTGCTTTATCAAGTGTCACACTGGATGGTCTATACTTGTAATTTTTATGATTAACACTTTTTGTCACGGGTCAGAAAAATAAATAATTAATCAGAGGTAAGGAATAAATAAATTTCACCGGTGTTATTGTTACGTAAATTAATTAGAGGTCAATAAATATGTATAAATTTTTATATTTTAACATGATTTTTAAAAAAATTATATTTGTAAAATAGTTTTTTTTAGAAATAAAGATGGTACAATATTATTTAATAATGACGACACCAAAAAAAATGTCAAAAAAAAAATAAAATTGACAGTATCAATCTAATTCCACACATTAAATGATTACTTTTCTCTTAAAAGTACTATATTTTCTCTTCTTTAGAATATTAGAAATTAATAATTCTTAAAATATTTAAAATTGTGTTACATTCTTTATTAAGTATTGAAAAATTCTTCAGATTGATCACCTAATACTAGAAGATTGATGAAGTTCCGTTATTTTAAGAATCATATCTCTTAGTTTACAGAGTTAAAAACTAATAACATTTTTGCATATGGTGGGGTCGAAAACGGGTTGTTTTACTAAATATTTTGTCTCGGGGAGGTTATAATGTTTAACCCATGCGCTCATCATGTTTATAATTTTATTTATTTAAATACCATTTAAAGAAAGAGGATAACAGTGAAGAGAAATTTTTTGAAAAAAAAAAAAACTATCAATATCCCTTTTATACATTACTGCCAAACAACTTAGACTCACTTTATGTTTTTCTTGTTTGAGTATCCATACTTATAATCATATTGAAATGATTTATTATTTAACAAAACAAAGTTAATGATTTTTAACAAACTTAATTAATTATTCACAACATTAAACATATAATTATAATATGCTAAAAATTATGGTGTTGTATAAAATAAATATTTTTATTTTATGTTTATTTGGAAAAGGATTATACTATAATATAAAATAAATATGAGATAGCATAAAATTTAATGTTTTGTTAATATAATGTAGTTTAAGTATTTCGTGGTAATAAGAATGTGCAATATACAGTGATTAATAGTAGTTAAAAAAATGCATGGGTGATGTATAAATAATGGAGTGAGAAAACTTACCAGTAATTTGGATAAAGCAATAGGATAGTCACTGAGAAACTTGACAGCCATGGTCATAGCAGTGGGAAGAGTCTCCTCTCCAGGGATCATCATCTCAATTATATTCTCACTCATATTTTCCAACATGTTTGGGATTGAGTTGGTCTCACCCATATCCCTTAAGAGCACTTCCACCACATCATTTCCTGCACCTTCCTTCTCTGAATCATTATTATTGTTCTTACTGATATTCTTCTTCCTTTCCTCTATTACCCTCTGCACTATCTTCATCATTCTTTCCTTAGCCTGCACTATCCATCATTGGCTGTAATTACAATTATGGTCATTATTACTATTATTATTATCATGATTATCATTTAATTAATTAAATAATAATATTTAAACAATAATATTGATAATAATAGTATAGAGTCTATCTGGGTAAAATTTCTCAATAAATACTTATATAAAAAGTAAAATAAAATAAAATGAATTAAATTTATCTTATAAATTAAAGTTAACTTATGTACAAATTAAAAAGGTGGAAAATATCATTTTAAATAAATAAATATTTCTTATTAGGTAATTTAGATAACATTTTGTAATTATTAATAAAATTATTTAAATTATTTTAAGGATCAAATTGAACAATGTATCTAAAAGTAAAAATGTGATACTGATATGTCAGTTTTTAAGTCATGAACTAGCTGTCTAACATGCACAGTTTCTTAAAAGTTATGGATTCAAACAGTACTTTATTCTTTGAGGAATCTTAAGAGAAAATTTATATATTAGTTTTAACTTTTAAAAATTATTTTATTTTTATTCTCTTTTCTATAAATGAAATTTATCTAAACATACTCATGATCTAGTACATTTTAAGTGAGGGAGAAACAACCTTGAGGGATTTATATAATCTTGTTCCTGGAAAATTGAGGGGTAAGCAAATCAACCCTTTTATGAACTCTTCAAATTCTCTCGTCAAGAAGTCTAAATCTTCACCGGGACCAATGCTCAGCAGAACTTTAACCAAAATAGGAAATGTAATCTGATATATATGTCCGGGGGAGAACAATAAAAGAAAAATGCCATGTCAATAGACACATACAAATAAACGCACAAATATTTTTTTTCTTATACAAATATTAGATTCTTAAAAACTAGCACATAAAAATTGACGAAATTAACACGAGTTAATATATAAAAGACATTTAAGGAGAGAATGAAACTAATTAATGAGAAAAGACCTTTTTGACTTGATCTTGAATGTATATTGGTTGGTGGGTCCAAGTAGCAAAGCATTGTTTAACAGAGTGTTGAATATCTCTAGTGATTCTGGTTTTGAATTGTGGTGAGCGAAGGAACCCTCCAAGGAGTGAATGAATTTTCCTATGCATGTTCCCATTCATTTGGAGAATAGAGTGTTCTCCCATTAAATCTCTAACTGATTTTGGATATGCAGGGACGAACATGTTACCCTGATTCTGCAGAATAACTTTGTTCACTTCCGGGTCTGTTGACACAATCACACCAGTTCCCAAAATGCTTGTCTTAAATACATTACCGTACCTGCATACACATATATATTCACAACCCAAAGAAATTAAATAACAAATAAAAAATAAAAAATTAAATACTATATTTAAAAAATTGACCAGACTTAACAACAAATTTTTCTCTTCGGGAAAAGATGCATCACAGGGTGATTTTTAGCTCTAGCTAGTTAAACTCCCTAGTGGACTAGTATCCAATTAGGCTATGAAGTGTCGTTATATAGATAAATATTTTTCAATGAAAACAAAAATATTCATCACTAAAAATGTAATACCCTGTAATAAATGTTAAACATTTTTCATTTTATTTGAAAATATAAATATTTATCTACCTAATACTACCTAAATTTTGTCCTTAAAAACAACTACTTGTGCACATCTTTTTGTTCTTCTCAATTTCTTTAAGTAAATTAACTTAAAAGTCCTTTCATTGTTTGAAATAAAGAAAAATTTGGCCCTCAATCTATCAAGTTTCTTTTAACTTAAACTAACATATTATATTTTTCTATACAAATATTCAGGAGTTTATAATAGATTTAGAGTATAAAATTATTTTGAAATTTAAGAAGTTAGAAACTTTGTAAAAGAATTTATAAATTTTGAAGGAGTTTATAGGAAGTAAAATATGGACTTGGGTAGTGTAAACTTTGAGAATTTTATGTTTTAAATGAAATTTAATATTTATGTTAGTGTGTTTTGAATAAAATAAATTTTAGAGGCAACTTCATCAATTTTATTTGTGAAAATTTTGAATAGAAAAATGAGAATATGGTGTGTGGGTGGGGGTGGGGGTTGGTAAAAGAAATTTGATAAAGAGAACGAAATCATGTTTGTTTTAAAAATAGGACTTATGTGACTAAAAGAGATAAAAATTACACATAATATTAAAAAAAAGTCAATTTAAATTCTAGATTGTAAACTTAAGGAGAAGTATAATAGAGTCAAAATAAAATGCACTAAAAATACATGGCTAAGATTAAGAATGTGTTTTAAAATAAAAAAGAATGATTGATCATCATCCAACGGTTGCAAATTTCTAAATGCATAAATGCATGAAAAAATGAATGTAGATAATCCAAATCCGAATAATGGATGTGGTTACTAGGTGCAGAAGCAACTTCAACCACAGTTGTACAACCCACAACAGTCCAAAGGTCAATCTAGCTAAGCAGAAGCTGCTTTTTTTTTGCTATTACTTGATTGGATATGCTATTCTCCATATTGAAACTGCAAGCCTAAAGGGGTAACATTTATTAACTAGTTGTATCACGAGGGCAACAAATAATGGAGCTTCGTTCATTCAATTCAATTTTAAAGGTTGTTGGTGACTTATGTAGGCTAGGATGTTTCTCTATGTAGAAACTGTAGCATACCTTTTATGATCAATTGATTGAAAGAAGATATGTTCCTTCACAATTACTAACAATTTACCACATTGTTAATTTAGCAACCCTTAGTTTCTAGTTCGTTGGGTTGTTTTTTTTTTTAATAAAAAATAATTAAAATATTTTTCAATCAATAATTAAAGATCAATTCTCAAAATACGAAAATTTATTTAATTGGATTAATTTCTCCTAATAATTTTTGCATGCAGTGAAACACATATTAATAAAACTAGCCGTAATTTGTCTTTTAGATTTAACAAAAATGATTTCAATCTGAGCATAGGATAACAATTCAAAACTAAATTGGTTTCTTCCTCCAAAGAAGATGAAGACTATTTTTAATCAATGGTCAAAATCACTTCACCGGCCTACATACAATTAATGTTAGTCAAATGTAATTCATCAAACTCATTTTCAAAAGCTTCACTTTATTATTAAAATAAAATTATTAGTCTGCAAAGTAAAGACTAAACTGTGGATCCTAAGTATCATGACACTAATTAAAGTGAACATTTCATTTAAATATTTCATTAAGGTACATTCATTGTTTCCACTTCTCCCTTTCTATAAACAAATATACCACCTACCACATTCCACCTTAATTATATCCCTCTTCTTTCTTTTTTTTTCTGTGAAATAATATTTAAATGTCTGCTCATCATTTTCTTTATCACATTTAAAAAATGGGTGATCATATAATTATATCTATTTATAAAAAACAAGGTCCATATCATTTTTTTAATTTTCCAATCATGTCCTTTGAATCTACACCATTACAGAAGTTGGTTTGTGAACTGAGTGCAGGAATCTAGATCATAATTATAGCAAGATACGCACACAAAATTTAAAGTTAAAACTCTAAAAATGCAAGTTAAATATTTCCCTAATTCTGTGGCAATATAAGTTACTATAACAAATACTTTTTTCTCCATTTGCTTAGTGTACATGTGGACCATGTACAAGGACAAAATACCCACCAACACATGATCACCGATAAAAATATGCGAATATTGTAAAGGACCACACAAAATTGTTAAAAAGTTGGGCCATCACAAAGAATAGACTAGAAGTAATAAGATATGTTCATGGGGACAGAGACTTTTAGTGGTTTTTATTTTTCCTCTATATTATACCAATATATACGTGTATGGATATATATATACCTAACAAAGAATCACAAACATATATCTCTATTATAAATTGACCATTGATAGTTATTGTCACTAGGGAAATCACTTGTGATGTAATGCTCCAACCGTACCTGGTGGAGGAGATAATAACTATTAACTAAGGACTAAACCGAAATAAAAAGAAAAATTGTGTTGGCTAACTAAGCATGCATGTCATCACCAAATCTCGTGGAGATTAATGAAAGAATGATGAAAAACAAAAGTAACAAAAAGAAGCATAAATTGAAACCAATAGAAGTAATCTTACATAGACTTGCGTTTTTCCATGAAGCTGACAGGGTTGGATGTGTAGCCACAAGCAATGAACTCAAGAGTTTCTCCAAGTATAGGCCAACCTTTGTTCCCTTTTGGAACTTGCCCCTTCTTCATCTTATTACTATTCTTCTCCTTCTTCACACACCAACATAATAGGATAGTACCTAGTAGAATCCATAGTCCAAAAATCCACTCCATGTAATTATATAAGAAACTCTTCTTTGCCCCCCTTTTAGTTTTGTTCCTAACAAAGTATTTCTTTGGAAGACAACCTTATTTTAAACAAGGTCGAATACTAAATATTAACACTTGATCTCCTAACGAGAATTCAAACCTTGCCTGGCCTCTTTTTTGATGACTCTGAAACCCTTCTAGCAATAGCTTGTTCTGCCTTCTGGGTATGGATAAGTTTGAGTTATGACGCAGTTCATGCAGTTGTAAGGTCGTACCTCACTGTTTCTATGCAAAGGTGTTGTTGTAAGGGGTGAAAAAGAAAGGGAGAGAGGGAGGTAGTGAAAGTTTGATGAGTGAAGGAAGAAACTTCTTTTTGTACTTGATTGGGGGGAGTTATAAATAAGAGTGAGTGGGGGGATACACATATTGAGAGGGAGATTGTGAAGATCTAGGGCTTGAAGCAATCATTTAATGTGATGGCCTTATTGGGTTCACCTAATCAACCGTGATCGTTTATTTTGTCTTGACTCAATTTAGATAGTTATTAATCGGAGTTCTTTCCCATGTCCTAATAACCCCACCCTTCTTCCCATACCCTTCCTACTTGCTCTGCAATTATTTCATCTTTTTCTCTCTCTCTTTCCTTTTTATATATCTTTCCTTCCTTCCCTTTAAATTAATTTATTATATATTCTTACACTAATTTTACTTTTCCTCTCTATATTTCTTTTACAACACTGATGATTTATTCCCTGTATTATTTATACTTGCTATTTTTTATATTCTTTATTTTTTAATATTATTTTATTCTCTTAATTGAAGTCCCACAGTTTGATAGTTTTAGAGTCAATGCAAGGTTAATTTAATATATAAAAAGTGTTAATGAAGCATTTTTTAAATAATTAGAAGAATTTTATATGAATATAGAAAATTACATATATGTAAATATATGGATTTTTACAAAATCAAAAAAGATGTAATGTATAACTTACTCTTATTTATAATATTACTTTATGTTTTATTTTTCTATAATTCTCTCTTCTTTTTACCGACATTCTAAAAAAACGGCATATACTTTTAATGAGTAATTATAAATATACATTTCACTGTTCTACTATTTGCCTTAGCTCTATATTTCTCATTTCAGTGTGTTTTAAAAGAAATTCTAACAAATTATTTTTATTAAAAAAATGAATATTGTTTTTTTTTTTTTTTTGGATTAGCTGATACATATTCCAAATTTTTGAACAAATAGGTATTAGCTTGTTTGGATTGTGATTAGTTGAACTCATCATATTCATGAAAGCAATAAAAAATTACTTTACTATTAAATTCACTTTAATTTTTACTTTAACATGATTTTCAAAATTCAATTCATGTATGTGTGTATCTCTATCTCTCTCCTCCACCTAATGCACTCTAGAATAGAATGGACATTTATCATATTTTTTTCTTTAATATTCTTTCGTTGAAGTCTACAATTTGAAGTTTAAAAAATGGTATATAATACTTGCATATACTACAGACACTGATCTTTTCATCACAGTATCATGTTTATATTTCTTTTTATTATTTATTTTTCTCTCTAAATATCGATTAAAAAATTTAGATATTTTTCCTATATTTTATTCCTCTTTATTTTCGAGATAAAGTTACAGGAAGATAACTTATTATTAAAAGAAAAGTTTAGGTTGACTGTACTTGTAAGATGTTTTCAAAACTTAAAAAAATGTAAAATACACGATTTCATGAATGATTTTGTTTTAATTTCTGGTTTTTTTAAAAATAAATAATAACTTTTATTTATATTTTTATATTTATTTAAATAAAATTTTATAAATTTGATAAGATATTATTTGAATTATTTTGATAATTAAATTAAAATAAAACTGAAAATAATATTCTAACGAGGAATATAATAACATACTCTTTAATATGTTTTTTTATAATTATTTTATAAATAGTCAATATTATTTAAAAAAATTAAAAACAATATATTTCAAAGAAAACGTCACTAATCTTTCTTGTACACTCATTTATTAATTTTAAAAATTAGAAATTAGAGTAATAAAAAAATACATTATTATTCTTTGCTATTGAAAAAATAAACATCTAAGGTTAACAGCGGTGGTGGGTCCCGTCTTGTACTATGCTGATCAGTACCTCCGGTACTCTTTTGTATTAAAGCTGTTTGTCGTTTGCTGATAAAAAGAAAATAAGGTTAAGACTGAGTGTAACATCTCAGGATTAGGTACCCCTCCCAATTCAACTACTACTTAAAATCATATTTACACGTGTATCATTAATAATAGAATCTTAATCTTTTAATCATTACAGAGAATTATATATTTTCAATATCAGAAGTACTCAACATCAGTAGATGCTAAGTCCTATGTTGTAAATTGCAACCCAGATTTTCTAAAATGAAAATAAATGTCAACTTGTCGGATATATATAATTATATATAATGTTAGGAATTAGGGTAAATTAAAATAGTTTCAAAGTGGCTCTCAACTGTTGTTGCTTGAGATCACATCTTTTTCTTTGTAAGATTCCCACGCTGAAATGATTGAATCTTTCATTTCAGGTTTTATAATAAAAATTAAGTTGTATAGCTTTTATCAGATTATATGATTAGTACTAGATAAGTAAGGTTATCACAGAATATGTCCACTGCTTGTGATCATTGATTGATGTTTATATGTAAAAGGATATGGCATTTAATGATAAGGATGTCGGGCACATCCACGTGTATCGGAGAGTGTTCGTAAATAAGACATTAAATAGAAAAATAATAATTTATCACCGGTTAACAGAAATAAAAATAAAAGAATGGAACTCGATGGAAGAGGATTGAATATTATAGAAATAAGGGGAAAATATATAAATAAAATAAAATTATAGAAAAATATTATTGAAATATGTATATAATTAAATATAAAAAATTAAATTAAATTAATTTTGTTAATTATATTTTTAATTTTAAAATATTATATTTCAATTATTTAAAACTTTAATATTTAGTTCATTATTAATTTTAATTTAATTTATTAATCTAATATCAATGAAAATTAATTTCATTAATTCAATTAAATATATAAATTTTTAATTTATTATTATTGTTCTTACCGAAATTTGGTAAGAATATTAGTTGGTGAAGTTAGTTAACTAGTAGTTTGTCTTTATATTAAATGTGTTTGTAGAATAAGTGTTAAGTTGGACTCTCTAAGATGTGATGGAAGGTATTTGTAAAAGGTATTTTGACGGGAATGCAAATTAATGAGAAATTTGGAAGGGATTTTTATGGATAAACAAGTAGTTGTCCGAATCTTTATTCACCCATCATTCAACACTCAATTAATTATGAAGAAGCTTTTGGAATAAGCACTCAATCTCTTGATTTAGAACAAAGAAGAAGAATAACAAAAATGGAAGAAGGTAGGGAGTGTGGAAAACGTCATAGATGAAGCACCCAATAAGCTTGAATGGAGAATTGCCACTTGGATCATGGATCTATGATAAGATTCAAGGTTCTTGGAAGAAACCCTAGTAGAGCTCTCTTCTTTTCTCAAGACAAAAATCTTAGAAATTATATTTCATAAAATTGACTAAAAGTGAATACAGTGAGAAAATTAACCAACTTAAATGAAAGTGCAATGGGTTTAAGGTTAGAAATCTGAAATGTTCTTCACCCTAAGATGAAATGAGTGATCAATGGTGAGATGAGAGACACTCTAGGCTAAGCATACTTTACAATTACAAGGCCCAAATTCAAGTCTTAAAACAAATAGATAATTGAAAGAAACTAATAGGCCTAAACAATTAAACAACTCGCTGGAAAATCTTGGTAGCATTCCAATGTTAACTTCAAGCTCCATTTCCTCCTAGATTCAGTCCGAATTGGGCTTTGGTGTCTTCATAACTTTTGTAGCCCTTTAAGTCAGCTTTAAAATGCCACCAAGACGAACCTAATTGGAGTTTTGTAGCCCACATTAAGCTCGAAATACTGAACCTGGTCAGCACCCCGCTGGAACATCCTGGTAGTATCCAAACGTTACTTTCAAGCCCAATTTCCTCCTAGATTCAGCTAGAGCTTTTGTGTATGCATAGATTTTGTAGCCCTTTAAGTCATATTTACAAAGATACCAAGAACAACTCAATTGGAGTTATGTAGTCCAAGTTATGATCCGAATATTAAACCTGGTCAGACAGTAAAAAACATAGCGAATTTTATTAGAAGCTCAATTTATTAAAAAGTAAGGTTGAAGAGTTTGTTGAGCTTTTGGAGACGGTCTTCCATCAGACGGTCAAGTTAATATGTTACCGAATAAGATAATATGTGAGGAATTGAGGTAGTTCTTATATGTATTTTTTAGATACTCCTTGTGAGTGTATATATATTGAAGGAGAGAGATGATGTATTGTTGACATCACATTTTTATGATTGAGGCTGGGTAGATGTGACGTGCATCATCCTTAAACTGATGATTAAACTTGACCCTAACTCTAGCTGCGTTGATGTCACAATATGAAATATTGGCTGTGAGGCATGGTCTCACAGCTAGGTGTCCTGTTTCGAGTGGCCATTCCTATGGTGATGGGGTGATGGGATGTGTCATGGCATGCCTCTACAGTATGTGGGTCCAGGTACTACATAAGCCTCCCAAGCTCGGGACTGCCAAGTAATGATAGAAGCCGACTTGTGTTTGGGTTTTCTCGTCCCCGTCCTATTTTTCAAGGGGGTTGCACTTTAACTTTTGAATGTGACTTTGCTTTTATCTACTACTTATTACAACGTTTAAGAGGAGCTTTAAGCGTTAATGATGAGACTTTTGACAAACAGATCGTAACTTTAACTATTACACTTTCCTAGGGGTATGATGTGTCACCTTATCGTTGCGTTTTTCTATGGTCGTGACACTGCGATTTCTCAACGCTACATCTTTAGAGTAGACTTGTGTCCCTAGATTCAGTGACGCTTTGAGTTACTGCTTATAAATAGTTCCACCCTTGTTTTCTTTCTCTTCTTCTAATTTGGACCTTCTAGATTTTCTTTGACTTAACTCTCGCTATCCATGTTCTTCATTTTTCTTTCGTTCTTCTTCCCCCACTTTGCACCAGTTTATCTTGTCTTCCCATTTGCAACATCATGGACAAGGATTTTAGTTTGAAGCACCTCCTCATGAAGGCTAGCATCCCTTCATTTTCTACCTGTCATATTCCTTAGTTTTGAAGAAGGGTATTGTCCCTTCCGCTAGGGTCGCTGGTGGTGATGCTCCACCAACTGCGATCGCCTCTTCTTCAAGGTCATTATGGCACGTAAATATGACTCCCTCACATTTTGAGAAAAGGTTGGACTTTTCATTAAATCGTCATGATGTCGACCTCCTTAATTCTATGAGGGTTCAAGCTTACTTGGAAGGAATGGAAATGATTTTAATTTGATCAGTAACCCCTCTTCACCACTATGGGGAAGTTTATTTTCATGCAACTGAGCGTCACTCTCGACTCAAAGATCTTGAGGCTGAGAATCAAGAGTTTCTTAAAGTTAAAGTTAAGGCCCACCTAGTTTTGGAGAGTCGGACTGCCAGCTCAATGAGTATCGAGGTCGCTATGATGCGATATCGGATGAGCTCAGCTCCATCTGATATGCCCTAAAGGAGGCTCGTGCTGCCACTAGCTCGGCAGAAGAGGGACGCCTCTGGGCAGTTAGGGAGGTTTCTGAGAAGAAGAAGGAGTTTTCCCTAACTGAAAAGGAATTGAAAAGAGTCAGACTTGAGCTTCAAATGGCAAAGGATCGTGAAACCGAACTTCAGAGACAATTGGAGGAGGCAAAGAAAACCGAGGCTGGCTAAAGGTCGAAGTTCAAGAGACGACCAAGTATGTGATACGAGGGTATCAGGAAGGTTTTACCCGGGCTTCCCAGCAAGCTCGACTTTAGTACCCTTCCGTCAAATTTTCTTTTAACTTAAATACAAAAATTTGTAAATGGTTAGTGATAACTCTTGAATGAGAGTTATCGACATATGGTTTTCAAGGAGAATTTGACCAATAACTGATTCTAAGCAAGCCAAAATAGTGTTTAAATGTGTTAAAATTACAATACCATGTTGTAGAACTTTTTGATGGTTTGTTTAAGTGTATTAGGGTATAAAAGAAGCAAAAACTAGGAGTGAAAGTGCATAACACAGTAGCTCGCGCAAGTTGAGTCTCAATGCTGCCAAGACCACTCTCTGTATGCCCAGGTTGCGCTAAATTTATTCCAGCTAGCATGAGCTGAGTCTTTAAGGTCAAGTCTATCACAATAATTATAAAAGGAAAACGAACATATTCATAGAGCTAATGATCTAGGGAAATAGAGATTTAAACTAGAGAACGACAAAGGTGTAGGATAGAGAGAGAAGCAGAAAACAAAGGTTACTCATCCCCTTCACGGAAGTTAATCGTCCATGTTTTTTTTCTTTTTGATTATTTTTGTATCATGACTTTAGTTACGATAAACTAAATCTTTCTTTGATTGGGAAAATGATGCAACCCTAATCCATTCTAATATAATTCTCGATGTTATTCAGTTATATAATTATGAGTTATTTCTTCTAAATGTATTATTTTTCATTAATTGACCACTAATGAATTAAACGTAAACCTAGGGAAACTTTGAGAAAAGAAACTTAGATAGAACTTGAAAAATAATCATCACTGAGTTAAATCTTAAAGATAAGAGTAGACGATGGTGTACACACATAACTTCATAATTATCTTAAATTCACTATCATAAATCTTAATTAACTTAGTTTAACGTAAAAAATTAATTAATCGAGTTAATTTAAACAGCACAATCGACTAATTCATCTAATTATATGATTTGAATAATTACATAAGGGTATTAGAGAGATCAATAATAAAATCTAAATTCCAACATTTTTATTAATTGAATTTAAAAACAACCTTTTACAGTTTAGCTATTTACAATACAATCAATTGCTTTAAGATCACAATCACAAATATAATAAATAAATTTGAATACTTATTACACAAATCTCAGATTTAATTAGTCGATAACAATGAATTATAATTATCTTTTCTTCTTGAATATTAATATATTATCAATGCCAACCTCTTTTGTTGTATTTGTAATATTGATTAATTTGTCGGACTTGAAACCAAGTGGTTTACTGTGAAAGTCATTATTAAATGATTAAAATAATAAATAAAGAAATTAATGCATTATTAAATATATTTTACAATATTGATTCTGTTAAATTATTTTAGTTAATGTTTTAATTATTAAATAAAATATTAAATAGATTTTATTTAATTAAAATTTCCTTGGTTGTCTAGTATTATAAAAAATACTATTCATCATTAAATTAACAATCGGTGGTTAAAAAAATTTAACACAGTCGGTTAAACTCAATACGGGTGTATAAACTTTCAACGGAACAAAAAAAAAAATCATCCTTAACGTATTTTATTTTTTGATGAATAAAAATAAAAATATTATTATTAATTATATTCCTTTTTATTTGTCTTCTTAAGTTGTTTTGTACAAATCAATAAATATAATAAATCTTTTTAATTAAAATAAAATAGCTATAGAATTTATATTTTACTCATTTTTCTCTCGGTCTCACGATAAATATATTTATAATTTAAGAATTTAAAAGTTATATATTAATAATATAAAATAATTTTACATAATTATTTAATCATAATAACTAAATTCAAAAAATTTATTATATATTATTGAATTAAAATCATGAATATTTTACTTTTTATTTAATTAAAGATAATGAAAAAAATCAAAGACATACCAAATAAAAAAATAATTAATATATACTTGAACTCTGTCAAATAGAAATAAAAATCTTCTGAAAAATGTCATCACTAAAAGAGAGAGTAATTATTATTTTTAACTGGCAAAAAAAAGTATTCATCCTTAAAGTATTTTATTTTTTCATAAAAAAATATTATTAATTATGTTCCTTTTTATTTATCTTTTCAAGTTATTTTGTAAAAATAAAAAATTAAAATAAATTTTCTTAATTAAAATAAAATAGCTGTAGACTTTATATTTTATTCATTTTTCTTCCAACCTCACGAGAAATATATCTTTAATTTAAGAATTTAAAATTATATAATAATAATATGAAATAATTTTACATAATTATTTAGTTATAATTATTAAATTCAACAAATTTAAAATATATTATTAATTTACAGTCACAAATATTTTACTCTTTATTTAAGTAAAGATGAGAAAAATTAAAGACATACCAAATAAAAAAAATAATTAATATATACTTGAATTGTCAAATAAAAATAAAAATCTTCTAGAAAAAGTCAACAATAAGAGAGAGTAATTATTATTTCTAACGGACAAAAAAAAGTATTCATCCTTAAAGTATTTTATTTTTTCATAAATAAAAATAAAAATAATATTATTAGTTATGTTCCTTTTTATTTGTCATTTCAAGTTGTTTTGTACGAATAAAAAACTATAATAAATTTTCTTAATTAAAATAAAATAACTATAAAATTTATATTTTACTCATTTTTCTTTCAATCTCACGAAAAATATATCTTTAATTTAAGAATTTAAAAATTATATATTAACAATATAAAATAATTTTACACAGTTATTTAATCATGATTATTAAAATAAAAAATTTAAAACATATTATTGGTTTACAATAATGAATAGTTTTATCTTTATTTAGTTAAAGATACGGAGAAAAATAAAAACATACTAAATAAAAGAATAATTAATATATACTTAAACTGTCAAACAGAAATAAAATCTGTGAAAAAAGTCAACAATAAAAGAGAGAGTAATTTTTATTTTAATTTATAATTAATATTAATTGTTTAATTTAATTTCTGTGCAATTGACGTGGTCAAATGTAATAGAATTGATAATATCACAGTAAAAATGTAACCTTTGCCAATATAAATAAATGAGTGAGTAACCATTCTCTGTTCAAATAAAAAAATATAATAAATTTTCTTAATTAAAATAAAATAGTTATAGAATTTATATTTTACTCATCTTTCTTTCAATCTCATGAGAAATATATCTTTAATTTAAGAATTTAAAAATAATATATTAACAATATAAAATAATTTTACGCAATTATTTAATCATGATTATTAAAATCAACAAATTTAAAATATATTATTGGTTTACAATATGAATATTTTTTTCATTAGTCAATTAAAGATAAGGAGAAATATAAATACAAACCAAATAAAAGAATAATTATTATATACTTAAACTGTCAAATAGAGAGTGATTGTTATTTCAATTAATAATTAATATTAATTGTTTAATTTAATTTCTGTTAAATTAATGTGGTCAAATCACAGTGAAAATGTAACCTTTGCAAATATAAATAAACGGGTGACTAACCATTCGTTGTACAATTAAAAAAATATACTAAATTTTCTTAATTAAAATAAAGTATCTATAGAGTTTATATTTTATTTTTCTTTCAATGTCACAAAAAATATATCTTTAATTTAAGAATTTAAAAATTATATATTAACAATATAAAATAATTTTACGCAATTATTTAATCATAATTATTAAAATCAAAAAATTTTAAATATATTATTGGTTTACAATAATGAATATTTTTCTCTATAGTTAATTAAAGATAAGGAGAAAAATAAAGATATACCAAACAAAAGAATAATTAATATATACTTCAACTTTCAAATAGAAATAAAAATCTTCTGAAAATGGTCAACAATAAAAGAGAGAGTAATTGTTATTTCAATTAATAATTAATATTAATTGTTTAATTTAATTTCTTTGAAGTTAATGTGGTCAAATGCAATAGAATTAATAAAATTACAGTAAAAATGTAACCTTTGCTAATATAAATAAATGGGTGAGTAATCATTATTTGTACAAATAAAAAAATATAATAAATTTTCTTAATTAAAATAAAATAGCTATAGAGTTTATATTTTACTAATTTTTCTTTCAACATGAAGATAAATATATCTTTAATTTAAGAATTTAAAATTATATATTAACAATATAAAATAATTTTGCACAATTATTTAATCATAATTATTAAAATCAACAAATTTAAAATATATTATTGGTTTACAATAATGAATATTTTTATCATAGTTAATTAAAGATAAGGAGAAAAATAAAGATATACCAAAAAAAAATAAAAGAATAATTAATATATACTTGAACAAATAGAAATAAAAATCTTTTGGAAAAAAGTCAAGTGAGTAATTATTATTTCAATTAATAATTAATATTAATTTATTAATTTAATTTATGTGAAATTAATGTGGTCAAATGTAATAGAATTAATAAAATTACAGTAAAAATGTAACCTTTGCCAATATAAATAAATGGGTGAGTAACCATTCTTTGTACAAATAAAAAAATATAATAAATTTTCTTAATGAAAATAAAATAGCTATTTAGTTTATATTTTACTCATTTTTCTTTCCACCTCACGAGAAATATATCTTTAATTTAAGAATTTAAAAATAATATATTAACAATATAAAATAATTTTACACAAATATTTAATCATGATTATTAAAATCAACAATTTTAAAATATATTATTGGTTACAATATGATTTTTTTTTCTTTAGTTAATTAAAGATAAGGAAAAAATAAATACAAACCAAATAAAAAATAAAAGAATAATTAATATATATTTGAACAAATAGAAATAAAAATCTTCTAAAAAAAGTGAGAGTAATTGTTATTTTAATTAATAATTAATATTAATTGTTTAATTTATTTTATGTGAAGTTAATGTGGTCAAATGTAATAGAATTAATAATATTACAGTAAAAATGTAACCTTTGCCAATATAAATAAACGGGGGAGACCACACCATCATTTCCAATACTCTTTGTCTCTTCTCTCTTCTCTTGCTGTTAAAGTTGATAACTTCTCACCCACTCTGCACTGAAACCATGGTGAGTTCCTTGATTTCGCCTAACATGGTTAGCTTCATTTGTACTTTTCTCAATTTCATTTTCTCCATTCTGTGCCTTAATTTCGTTTTGTTGTTTTTGTTGTAATTTGGGTTCATAAAACAAATGATTGTTATTCAGACTCTATGTAAGATGGCCTCCAACAGGCTTCAGAAGGAGCTCAGAGAGTTCCAAGAGAACCCCCTATTTGGTATCACCGTGAAAGATAGCGATAATCTTAAGAGGTAAATCTTCAATTCCCTTAGTTTGTGACCGTATCAATTTTTTTTATACTGATTGCGACTCGGTGCTTGTATATATATGTTTTATTTGATGTTTTTGGATTATTGAAGGTGGGTTATTGAAATTATTGTTCCGCCTGGGACAATCTATTCTAACCAGACCTTTCAGCTTCAGATGATTTTTCCAGATGATTACCCCATGCATGCTCCACAGGTTAGTTTTCACAACTCTTAATAAATCAGAATTTTCTCACTCTTAGTGCCACGGCATATGATCTGCGATGAAAAACAAATTCAAGTCTTTTTCATAAAAATTATTTGTATAGTTAAGAAACATTTTTTTAATTATTTTTTTATGTTATTTTATAAATAAATCTATGTTATTTTTTGATTTCATGGATTCTTTTTATTTAAATTCAAATGTGATATATTTTTAATTTGTTCTATCAAATTTTGTGTATGTGCGGGGTGTGGGCGAACATATGGGTGTGTGGGGGAGTGTGTGGATGCAGATGTATGTTTGTTGTGAGTGTGAGCGCGTGTATGTATCTGCGTGCGGGTGTACATGTGATGCATGTATAACCGTGTGCGTATGTGTATGTTCATATGCACACGTGTTTGTCAACATGTGTGTGAGCGCGTGCATGTGTGGGGAGCATGTGTAGGTTTAAGGGTATGTGTCTGTTTTATGTGTGGGCTTGTGCATGTGTGCGCGTGCACGTGTAGATGGGGGCGCGTGTGTATTCGTACTATCATGTGTTTGTGTGTTCATACTATCAAATTAAAATTGGTGTGTTTGTGTCTATCAATGTGTGTGCATATGTGTTGTGTGTGTAGGTTCATGAGTGCGTGTGTATGCTTGCGTGAGTGCGAGCTCGGGTGGGCGGGCGTGTGTGTTATGGGTGCATGTGTACATGTATATGTCTATGTGTGTGCACGTGTATATGGACACGTATGCAGGTGTGGCGTTTGTGGGCCCGTGTAGATGCGTGTGGGCACGTGCATATATGTAGATACGTGTGTGGGAGCGTGTGTAGGTTTGTGGGTGTGTGTCTATTTTGTGTGTTCATGTGGGGGTGCACGTGTGTGTGTGTGGATGCGGGTGCCGCACGTGGGTGTGGACCCATGTAGATGTATGTGGGCACATGCATATGTGTGTGGACACATGTGTGGGTACGTGCATGCGTGTGGGAGCGTGTGTAGGTTTATGGGTGTGTATATTATGTGCAAGCACATGTGTGTATTCGTGTGCGCATGCACTCGTAGGTGTGTGTTAATACTATCAAATTGGTACGTAATGTGTGTTTGCGACTGAATATGCATCTCATATGTGTGTTTATGTGTGTATGTACATGTCTGTGTGTGGATCTGTATATGTAGATGTACATATCCTTGTTAAGTAACGTATTAAGTGTATTTATATTATTAAATCAAATTAAGGTGCGAGGTGGTGGAACTAAAGTATAAAGGTGAAAGTGGCCAATTTTTTTATTTTTTTTTATATATTTTTACTTTAATTTTCTTTTTCTTGATAAAAGTGATTGAATATAAATTTATTAATTGTATAATAATTTTTTTAGGATAAAATTTATTATATATATATATATATATATATATATATATATATATATAAAATATTGGGATCCACCCCTTTGAATGTGGCGTATTGTGTCTTTAATAAAATAATAGTTTATCGGTAATTTTGAACAATTAAATAATTTCTTTTTACAATAATAAGAATAATATATTTCTTATTGTGTTCATACGGTGAAATTTGTATGCGCGTGTTGTGTGTGCATTCATTTAATGATTTAAAAAACCCGATGAAGAAGCCCAAATTCCATTAACACTAACCATTGGGTCATAGCCAAACATACTCAACTAATTTAAAGAGATGTTTGGCTAAAATTTTTGGAAACATTTACAATAGAAATATTGAAAATAACATGACATGTATGTAATTTTAAACTTACCAATGTTTTTTCAATTTAAAATACGAAATAAAAAAAAAACTGTTTTCTAAAAGCCGAGCAACACGTAGAGTTTTCAATTCATAATTACACAATGAGGGATTGTAGAGTTGAACTCGAATCAAAGATCTATGTTGTCAAAAAGGATTTGATTCTAACGCCTAAAGTTGTGTTTGAAAGTGTTATTATTCAGCGTAAATATGCTTAGTAAGTGAAAGAAAATAGAATAATATGAAAACATGAAAATGTATTTAAATTACAATAAAATTTTAAAATATAAAATTTACCTTTATTTTTGTTCATATTTCTCTCGTGACAATTTTCTATTGGGAGACTATGAATTAATAAGAAATAATGGCTTATTCCTTTCGCTTTTTTGAAAACTGATTTTTGTACATTTAACTTTCGTATTAATTTAATTTTAAATTTTTTTATCCAATTGTTAATTTTAAGTCAAATTGATAATAACATGGTGATGATGTAGTACTTATGACACGATTTCTATATATTATGTGGCACAAAGAAAGCTTAATTAAAATTTTGTTCCCCTTATTATTGTGATTTTAAAAAATTTGATATCTTTTTTTTAATTATACAAACGTGGATCATTCATCAATTGCTTATCAAAAAAGTAATAAAGATTGTTATGTGCCAATATAATTTTCTGTTTTTGTCTTATGTGGCATCATGTAATGTAGATGTGTTTTAAAATATAAAATAAATAAGAATTTGATGAAATAAATATAGATTGAACAAATATGAGACAATCTTTTTATTATTTTCCAAACGACTTTGAAAAATGATTATGAAATTTATCAAAATTATTACACATTTTAATGTACAGGTAGAAACCTAACGTTTCTTCTCTAGAGAACTCTATAATGAAGCTTGAGAATAGTTTTAATATTGTTTTAATAAGTAATGTTTTATTAGTGTAATATTTCTAAATAATATTTTTTTTTGGTTAAATTTGTTTATTTTCCAAATACATTTCAATTTTGTTAATGTTTGTCCCTGAACATAGTACTCAATGAAAACAAAAGATGGTAATGAGTAAATATCTTCTAGTTGTTATTGTTTCTTTAATTTTAAAACACACTTATTTTGAAAATATTTTTTTCCAAATTTAAAGAATTTTAGATGAGAAATTATATGTGGAGCAGTATAGGATTATTTTGGAAAATAATTTTTAAAATGAAAACAAGAAGAAAATCATGGAGTGTAAATATGTTTGTTTCTTGTTTTTGAATTAAAGAAACTTGTGTCGTATGTATGGGTAAATTTGAAATATTGTTTTCAAAATCAACACCTGCTTTTTGTTTTTAAAATTGGAAAGCAAAATACCTTTAAATTTATGTAATTTTCTATTTTCTATTACTTATCGTTTTCCATTTTTTTTAAATATCTCTAATTTACTTTTACTTTTTGAATAGGTAATGTTTTTGCCACCCGTTCCGTTGCATCCCAACATCTGTAGGCGTGGCCATACTTGCGTAGGTATGTTATTTACTCTTTGTTTTTCGTTTAATTGTTGTTTTATATTTTTATTATACAATGATAATTATTGTTTTATATTTCTATTGATTTTTTTTAATTTGTTTCTTCTCCTTAGCTTTTATTTTACTGTTTCATGGTTGTTACTTTACTAAATTATAAAAACTATAATTGCTTTCACTTTTCCTGTCTAGTCATGATATTCAAATTTCTTATTTTTTCCTAAGAATTTGTGAGGAAAAAAATGTTTGGTTATATAATTTAACATCCATTGATGAATTTGAAAATAAAATTCTACTTTCACATTATGTTTAGAACTTAATTAATATTAGAGAGATCATGGAAAAAAGAAAAATTTATTAATGAATTTGTTATCACGCCTTCTAGAAATATTTAAATTTGGAATACATTATAGCATTGTGAAATTTTTGGTGTAAGTAGCAAGTGATTAGAAAACTTAGACGTGTGTAGAAACCCAATGAGCTTTTCCCAGGTGGAATCGTAGCCACGAATGATTGGCCAAAGGAGTACTACTTGGTTTGGTCCTGTACATGTTGAATTTTTTTCAAACACGGTTGATATACTCTTGTTGAGATAATTACAAAATTTCTCTCTTTCTCTCCCGTGATTTGCATTTTAAGAATTTTTTTAGCTGAACCCAAGTCCTTCATGTCAAATTCTTTTGACAACTACATCTTTACGTTTTTAATCTCATTTGTATCTGCTACTAACATATCATCAATATAAAGTAGCAAGATGATATAACTAGACTTGTACGTCTTCAAGAAACAACAATGATCTTTTGGAATTCTTCCTTGTTCATAAAGTTTTCAACTTTTTTTCACACCATATTCTTTTCCTTTCTTTCTCAAAGAGCAAAAATACTTAACACGGTTACGATAGTATTGAGCTTTACAATTGGGGCAAAGATTTCAGTGTAGCCAACTCTTTTTTTCTGCTGAAATCCTTGACAAGTAGTGTGACTTTATATCTCTTAGAACTATTATGATCCTCTTTTATTCGATACACCCATTTGTTGTGAAGTGCCTTCTTTCCCATAAGTAACTCAACTAGTTGCCATGTGTGTAGTGTTGGAGCCACGTCAATGTTAGAAAGGTTAGTGTTGGACTTAAATCAACTTTACAAAATCAGTTTTTAAAATGAGGATTGTTCCACACTTATATACATATAACATGACATATTTCTAGGGCGATGTGAGATTTCAAACACATCCCTATCATGCCGAGGGTTGGACATCTCTCGAGCGTGGAGACTAAACAAATGAGTAGTCCAATATCGATCCCACAACGGGTGATATGATAAACCCAACAACAACATACATACAATCCAAGAATAAACTCTAATGACATGTTAGAAATGGATTTATGAGCCTAACTTAATTCTACAAAACGAGCTTCTTAAATGAGGATTACTCCACACTTATCTATAGGTGATATGCTCCCCTCCCCCTAAATTTTTCAAATCTTTTTATATGTATAATAAATTTTAATTTTTGATGATTTTCAGTTTTCGATATATCATTTCATATTTAATTTTAAAAACATACATGTTTAAATCTTCTGTAATAATGATTTTTAGTTTTAAAATTTTTAATAATGATTTTTAGTTTTAAAATTTTTAATATTCATTTTTAGTTTTAAAATTTTACTGTCATATTATATATCTATTTAAAAATGTTATTGATCATGAAGATATTTTTTCAATGATTAATGATGTATTTTTAATACCTTACACAAACAATTATAACTAAATAAATTATAATAACCCTCCTATCTTTGGAACTAAGCTCCAGCTCAATCCCTGCATGTGTGATTGGAGACCAGAAAGTTCATTTTGTCTTTCATGGCAAGCTCTCACGTGCTAGCATTTGTGGTTTGACATGATTCTTCATAATTTTCGGGCTCCCCTCCATCAATCAAAAACATGTAGTCCATGTTTCTCCTGTTAGGCACATGCGGCCGAGAAGACCTTCTCAATACATAACGTAGAATATGAGGTTCTGTTGCCTTTGAGTGCATAATTTTCATCCTTTTCATCCTTTTCTCACTCATATGGCCTAATCTTTGGTGCCATAGATTGGGATCTTCATTTGTTGCTATTGCAATCAAATGACATGCTCTTGCTGTCATGTAAATAGTACATTTCTTTTTGCCTCGAGTAATTGTTATTGTGCCTTTTAAAAATTTCCAATAATCACTGTGGAAGACCCCTATGTAACCTTCATTGGCCAATTGACCCACTAAGATCAAGTTCTTATTCAGGTCAGGAATATGTTTAACATTTTTCAATTCCCAAAAGACCCTGCCCTTTGATTTACTACGTCCGCTTTCTCTAGTTGAATTTCTGCCTCTTGACTCTATATAGAATACTAAAGAGGTTGATGATTCACTCGACTCTCTCCAAATCACACGTGAAAAAAAGTAAGGGAATGAGATACAAATATCAAGCACACGCGAGGTTATGTCTTTTTAGGTATCAAGCACAATATTCCCTTTACAAAGAGTACATATGATAATGGAGTAAGAAATGAGATTTAGTGTTTTAGGGACAAGAAATTAAACTTCAAATATATGAAAAACTTATTTTTGATTCTTTATAGAAATGACTTAAAATAGGTATTTTTGAAATTTAGTGACCAAATCCAATAAAAATTTGGAGGGCTAAAACTAACGTAAATCATTATTTAGAAGGATAAACAAATATTCAACTATTTTAAAATTTTTATTTGAACCTTTATAATAATTTGTGAGTATTTCCACTTCTTCAAGGTCAAAATTTTGAGAAGTCAACATATTATCATAGATATAGACTTCACTAACATTTTTCATAGAGTCTTTTATGCAATAAATTTAATTTCCATGTCACATGTTTTGATTACTTAGGTATATTACACTCAAAATTTTGTAAAAAGATTTTTTTGAAATTTAGTCTTGAACTAATTCTTTGGTTTTCTTAGTTCTGGGATGAACCAAATGACAATTATTATTGTAAGTTGTAAGATTACATTATAAGTTAGGGTGAATTAATTCATGGGTAGTTGTAATTAGTAAACTTAATAAACATATTGTGTTGTATAGTTATATTTTAAACTTTTATATTTATTTTACATATGTATTATCTGGTTCATGCCTTGCAACCACTAGATTCGAACCTAATTTCTCCTGCATATTACCCCAACCCCTTGTCACTGGGTTGATCCTATTGCAGATTACAGTCAGTTATATATATATATATATATATATATATATATATATATATATATATATATTTAAATAAAAACAACACATTATAAAAATATTAGAAAAATAGTAGAAATGATAATAAAATAAATCTTCTAAAAATACATCTCTATGATAAAGAATAAAAAAGAATAGAATATTTTTTAAAAATAAAAATAATGATTAATAATATTATTTACCTAATTTAATCCCTTAACAAAATATTTACCAAATATATATAATACTATATATTAAAAAGATTAAATTTAAAAAATTCAGGAATAAATAATTTTATCCTTGAATTCAATATATAAGAAAACTACTCTACAAAAATATTTAACAACAAAATCCAATTTTTTCTCTCTAATGTTCTATAAAAAGAGATTAGGAACCTCTCAAATCCATAATATAATCTTAAAACATATTATTATTTCATAGTTTGGATTTTCTTTACTACATTAATTTTGTGTAAAAATTTTCATTTTCTTTTATAGAAGGAACAAAAAAGCAAAACAACTTATCTATTTTATTATAGTTTTAAAAATGAAATCAACTTCTTCTATTAACTCTTTTGTAACTCTCCATTCTGCATTCATTTTTAATTATCAAAACTACCTTAATGAAGTGAAGGGAAAGGAAGTTAATTTTGATAATTCTTATGACTTTATTACATTTTATTTCTAACAAACATTACTTATACATTTTTTATTTAAAATTAGTCCATAATTACATGAGTCACCTTAAATTAAATTAATTATAAATAGCCATATATATATATATATATATATATATATATATATATATATATATATAATTATTGTGGGCTTAATGATATGACTTTTGATTAGCTTTATGAAACTATGTAGATGCATTGAATGTTGACTGGATCCCAGGCTTATCAGTCAAATCTATTTGCCTTAGCATTGTCTCTATGCTATCAAGCTCAGAGGTAAATTTGTGAATATACTTTCATTATTAACTAATTATCTCTCATTTCCTTTGTCCCTCTATCCTTCTACGTAGTTTGATGATGTTGATAGTTTAAATGTTTTGCGCTATCATATGTTAATAAATAGTTAGATATAGGAAAATTATTTTTACAATAATTATTTTAAAATTCATACCTAGAGTGATTTATAATTGATTAGGAGTGAGTAATAAACATGAAAGTTAACATTTCTCTTCACAATAAATTGAGCTTCTTATCATTGGTAAAGTTTAGGTTTTCATTGCTCCTCTATCTTTAGAACCACCTTATAGAGGTGAGATAAGCATTATTTAACCTAGGATTTTGTTTTGAGGTAAATTACTTGGAAAAACATATCTTTTATATCAAGAATGGTGTGTATTTATTTAATCAGATGAAATATTTTCAAGATTGAATTAGTAGATAACGATAGGCTCAAGGCGAAATGCTACATAGGTGAAAGTGAAAGTATCTTGCAAGATTACTTATTTTTTCCATAAAAAGATGTGTTAGATTGTGAAACTTCTTAAAAAAATCATTGGCTTCCTCACTCTGATATATAAATTATGAGTAATTTGAAAACCATTCAGAGGTGTAGGTGTAGTAGATATTGGACATTGTTATTTCATGGTGAAGTTTTACTTGGTAATGGATGTAGTGAAGTTACTAGTAGTCACTAAATTATCTTTGATCACTATTTCATGGTGAAACCATCAACACTGACGAATTATGTTGCTTTTAATAAAAAATTAGTAATACATCAAGCTAGACAAATTAGGTTTCTAATTTTTACATGGAATACTGGAAAATGTTTTGTTAACCTTAGCGTCGATGGCAGGAATACATGTGCACATAACATAATGACCAATTGATGTAGATAGAGGAAGTTTACAAGGGTATACATGGAATTTAATTTAAACTGAGCTCCTAGTAATTCTTTAACAATGGTTTTAATGTCAAGTACAAAGATTGCATTAAATTTGTAAGTTTTGTGGTCTCT
Source organism: Hylodesmum podocarpum (assembly GCA_026586105.1). Lineage (NCBI taxonomy): Eukaryota > Viridiplantae > Streptophyta > Magnoliopsida > Fabales > Fabaceae > Hylodesmum > Hylodesmum podocarpum. The sequence continues at coordinate 822,463 of JALJEV010000736.1, read as the reverse complement.
ATGGTCATATAATGAGTAATTTCCTAACGTGGAAGAAGGATGGAGAGTCATTGCATACATCTATATGTGATTAATGTTAGAAATGTAATAATTAATGTGTAGGATATGATTTAACAAATCAACTTGAATTCTTGCTTCATAGTAACATAAATCATCTCATAGAAGATTTGAATGAAGATTAGTTAATAGTTAATATAAGGAATCAAATAATTAGGAGCTGAATTGTAATGATTGTCGTTGTTCTTTGTATAATTTTAATTCATAAAAGGATATTTCCAACATTTTATCATAGCATGATTCAGAATTAATAAGGAAAGTGCAATTAACAGTGTAAAATGCATACAAGAATATGTTCATATAGTAATGCATACAAGAATGTTCGTATAACTTACTATATGTATATATAAAATCTAACTAAAAACATATGTATATTATATAACTATAAACATAAAGTTGAACCATGTGGAGTTACACTATACTATCTTTTTTCATGGAAAAGGTTCTATACTCCACACTCCTTCCACGAGTATCTTCATGCTCAACCTATAAAAAATAATGAATGAAAAAGGATAAAATATATTGTCTTAGTGAGGGGTCTAAAAACATTAAGTTAACTTTCTGCTCTAAAATCTTGTTTCTCTTCTCAAGTTTTTTCTTCCTAGTATTCTAAGTCTCTCTTCTCTTTAGATCATAATTCTCATAATTATGCTTATAGAAGGCCTCAACTCTACCCATAAGGCGTGAATATCTATTATTTACCTTAAAACCTAGTAATGACCTCCTTTACTAATCTTAAGGTCTTATGTTCATACCTGGCACCTAACTCTGACTCTCTTATTTTTTTAACTCTTATTGATTTCTAGGGTCTTGTCTTAACACATTGGGTGAGAACGTGCTTAATCGTTTACTTCCCAGTTTTTATTTTCTATCTTTCTCTTTGGATTCACACTCTATAACTTAATGTGTTGAGATGCAAACAATGTCACACATCAAAAGAATAAGAGACGTCACATGAGTTTATAAATACGCATAGTACCTCTATTGGTGAGAGGCCTTTAGGACGAAGTGATAATTTGTATTAGGTTAACATTATATTTTAATTCTTGTCCTCTTACAACTTGAGTTCTAGCTATCTGAAGGTGTGCTTCCTACTTTAACCTCTAACTAATACAAGTTGAAGTGGTTAAAATTGAAGATGGCAATCCCTTCCTACTTTAACCTCTAACTAATACCAGTTGGTTAGATTACCTCTATCATCGGAGAAATCAAAGATGGCAATCCCTCTTCATTTGGCTTAGGGAGCTTTTAGGCTCTAAAAGTCTTGCAACTCCTCTATAATTACCCTTTTTTTCTTTAAAACATCTCCATTCATTAAACTCTAACTAAAACTTTGGATAAATACTTCGATCTCATACTTACGAGATTTGAGACATAAATATAATATCATTTTCTTTAAAACTTTGGATGAAACCCCCATTTTGTGTTTTTTCTTAAAAGTGTAGAATAGATTCCCTCTAGAGGAACGTAACATAGGTTTGGAAATGTTGTAGTAATGCTTGAGGAAGCTAATAGTTAATCTAGAAAATCTTACACATGCATTAGTTAGGAAACAATTTTATCTTTTAGGTATAAGCATCCAAGCCTCGTTATATGACCATTAGAAACCATTCTTCTTTGTATTTCAAAGGTCTATGCAAACACTTTTTAATTATTTTATGCAAAATTGGATGTGGATTTTTTAAATCAAGAATAAGATTTGCTATTAAAGCCTTGACACCTTATTAAAAATTCTACTGATATTCTAGCCTACTTTAAGTAATAAGGTGTAATTTTCTTTTAAGTGAAGACAATTACTAAATTTAGTGTCAATATACAAGTGGAAACAATATATCATTATCCTTAGATAGATGATTTTGTACACATATATTTAGAGTTGTAAAACATACAAAGGATTAGTTTTGGATATCTTTAAGAAACCTTATGGGTTCTTTAATCAAGGAGATTTATGAGATTGTTAGTGTTTAATAATTTACACACTAAATCTACAACATTGGTTATAGAGATTAGGGATTCACTCATGTGGTTTGTTATATGCTTCATTTAATATGATTAACCTAGTTAATGATGAGCTCACCCTACATTACTTTGATGTCTATCAAATTTCCACCATCCAAAAACTATTGTGTAGTGGTTGAGACTATTCCTAGTCCTTACCTTAAAAGAAGGGAAACCAAAGTGAAGACTACTTAGCCAAATTAAGGGTTGGATTAGAGGAACATCTCCTTAGCCCTTACCTTACAAATGTTCTTTTTTACTCTATCAATCTATATATATAAGATTAATATACAACACTGTACAAAATACTTTTTATAACTTGCAACATATGTAACCAAGTTACATATCAATTTAGGTGTGATCTATATCAACCATTGGGTTTTCTCGAGACTTATTTAACAACTTTGATTTAATTTTTCTTCAGCAACTCCTGATAAATTCATATGAAAAGGAGCGCCGAAATGGTAGATCTCCCAAGAAAACAAGGAGTCGGTTCCATTCAAGACTTTAAACAAGGTATGTCTATGTGATTATAAAAGCACAATGTTAATACTTTTAGATTTTTTTCGATCATAATGATCAGATCCGAGTATTCTTTGAAACTAGTCACTCCTACTATCACTGAGTATTCTTTTAACCCAACTACTCCTACTATCACGAGTATTCTTTGAACCAGCCACTTCTAGCTATCATGAGTATTCTTTGAGCTCGACAACTCCTAGCTAACACAAGTATTCTTTTATCTCAACCACTCCTGTCTAACATAAGTATTCTTTTATCCCACATACTCATAGCTTATACGAGTATTCTTTTACTCTCATCTTTCCAGGCTACATATCACCAAATGTGGATTTTGAGCAAAGGGTGCCTAATTTGAGTTTTTGATCTTTACGCATATAGGAATTTACAAATGAAAGATTACTCAAGGTTCAACCTTTTAAGTAGAGATGGATTTACAAATGAAGCTCATTCTAGGAAATTTAACATCTATAAAGAGAGGAGTTTACATTTTAGATTATTAAAAAAGATTCATCCTCTTCTCAAAGAAAGATTTACAAATTTTGAGCTCACTCTCTAAGGCTTAGAAGAAATGGGCTTCGACATAAAATAATTTCTTAGCATCTTATCTAATAGCTTTTAAGTATCACCATTGTTGCCATCTTCTTATGATTTTGCTCATTCTTTGAGACTTGGCTTTTTCTAAACATGTTCTCCTTATTTCCATGAAAAAGCCATCATAAGATCTTTAATCTCCAGTCTTTATATAGGCGAAAATTCAATATAGTCGTTTATCATGATAATGTTAAAATCTTCTTTCAACAGTCATCTTGAACTTTGCAACGTTCTTTTGTCTCATAAGCTGGTGTGGTAATGACAACATCAGAGCAGAAAGATGTTTTGATATTAGGTTCAAATATTCTGAAACGTCCATTTTCTTTCGGCTAAAGATCTCTATTTCAGAAATATCTCTTTTGCTTTTGTACTTTTCTTTCCTGAGTACTAAGTTGAACTCTTATAACTTGAAAGTGAGTTCTTTCTTAAGGACATATTCTACACATACAAGAGCAAAGTGATCAAAGTCTGAATATATAAATTTGTTATGGATTGATACTTAGCTTTTGTCTTATCCTGTGTCTGGTCTTCCATTAGTATGTCCTTGAGTTTGTCTTATCTGTCATATATTTATCTATGATAGACATCATTCGTTTATAGGAACTAAGTTGATGAGATTGAACATATACTTGTCTTGTATTTTGGAGTGCGTCTGATTCTTCATTGGCTTGAGAATGAGAAGTTAAATAGTCTTTGTGTGTGTTCTGAGTTTTATTGACTTCGTCTACTTCTCATTTACTTTATCAAATTAGTGATAAATCTTAGACTTTGTCCATTTAAGTCAAATGTTCATATGTTGATAGGTTTCCTTCATCTGATTAGACCGATTATAGATTTGATAAGTCTAAGACAATTATTCATCTTATAAGTTTAGATTTTTATCTTAATACTATAATTATCAAAATTTAGAGTCATAAGTAATTTTGATCTAACACATTAATTTCATAAAATATGAAATTATGTTTCGATTAATTGGTTATGGTCATAAATATGACCATAAATAATGGTCATAATATGACTATTATTTATGTGATATATGTCTCTAAATTTATTATGTGGTTTACTCATTCTTATTTTCAGTAATGATTATTGGTGTCATTCATGGATACAATTTTGCAATAATTGACAATAATATCTTATAAATATAGGAAAAACAAATACTTGTATGATTTTCACTTTTTCCTAACTAAGATAGTTGACTACATGTAATAATCATAAAAAAATGTCTAAGAAAATAAAGAATAAAATATGCAACACTATTTTATCTTATTTGAGTCAGTATCGATGTTTCGATACTTTTCCCTTCTGATAACTACCATTAGTAATTTATCTATAACAAAAACTTATTTGCACACCTTTATCTAGCAATTTATGTTAGGAAGACATCATATATTTACAATGTTTAATATATTAGTTTTACACCAAATAACGATAACCATCTAACATGGTTTGAAACTTAATGGTGTAAATTATTCCTTTTGGTCATAAGTTATTAAGATGTCAATATTGATCATGAAAAATTAGATTATTTAACTAAAATAACAAGGGATCATCTATAGATGATGCTTTACAAAATAGGTGAAATATGAAAAATGCTATTGTTGAAGGTTGGTTCATTTGTGCAATGATATGTAACATGATATAGATAATAAATCAATTATCTCTAGTCTCTCATCAAGTTATGCAGATGGAGCTAGAAGGTAAATTACTTTGAAGTATTACATTGACTTGCATGCAATATGGCTCAAGTTGGATTATTGTAAGCTCATAATGTTCATATAACTTGATGTTATATGACCTATATAGAAAGGAACTGATGAAGAACATGTCTATACCTTGTTGGTTAGCCTTAATGGTATGCATGATCATGTTTACAGTGAAATTTTTCCTGTAAATCCATTTCCTACTTCGTAGAATACTTTTATTATAATCAAAAGTAGGGATGCAGAATGATCATTGTGCTCAATGGTTATACAATGTTTAGTTGTTAGGAAGCCAAACTTTCTTTTACCCAAAATTAAATTACTCTCAAAAACTCGTGGTGGTGTACAAGAAGGATAGTAGAGCAACATCAATGATTTTTCTTATGAACTCATCATCCATTGTAGCAGTGTTGACTCTAGCAGGAGTGTTCGAATCCACGACATTCTACCCTTCCTTCCTTAAATCCTTTCTATTATCCACTAGACCAAGTTTATAACTCATTGGTTATGCTTTTGTTAATGTTAATTCTCAAAGACATTAGATGGATAATTGATCAGAGTGTCATCAATCACATGACCTTTGATTAATTACTTGTGTGGACTATGAGTAAACCTCATCATTCACATATATCTAATGTTCCTGTTGTGTGTAACCTCATGATTAGTGTAGACATAATCATATTAATAGTCTTTTCATCATAAGAACATATATTATTTGTTCTCTCACTCTTAAATGATTTGTTGTTTATATCTTATGTAACTCAACAACTAATTTGCTTAGTATTAATATATTCTCCTTTCAGCCTTCTTCGTGATCTCGCCAACAAGGAGATTATTGGCGAAATGTAATAAAAAGGTTCTACATATGTTGAAACCTCAGAACTACAAGTAACATTAGCATTACTTTTCCTTTTCTTATTTCTAAATTATAATCCATCAAACTTTTATTGAGGTGTTTGTGTTTTGACAAGAAAGTCATCATACCAATTACCTTTCGAGTTTGAATAAGATGGTTGAACTAATTGCTTCGACAAATTCTTATGCGTAGGGTTCTACCCTACTTTTACCATATCTAGATATTATCGAATTGTGACTTTGGTTAATGGTTGTAGTCACATGGTATGGTTCTAATTGATGAAAATTAAAACCAATGCTGCGAATTCTTTCTATTAAATAGAAAGTTTTAAGCTTTGACGATTACAATGAATTTTCCAACTACATGCTATAGTCTTATTTTTAATGTCATGGTATCTTAATAACAACCTATTCTTGCTACATATGACTAGCCAACTTTTTTTTTTTTTATAAACAATTCTATTTTACATAAAGCTCATTATTACTATTTTAGAAAAACGATATGTAACTTATTTTCCATACCTTCCATTGATTTTGCGCCAACCTTCCATTTTCAGAAAAAATTACCTTCATCCTCGTTGCTAGCTCAAAGCATCTGAGTACACTTTTCAGCTACCATGGTATCCAAAGGTCGAGACATCATCTATAAACTAAAGCATAGAAATCAAAATACGACCAACTTTATCGATATCTCTTGGAACAATTTTTTTGTAGCAACTATTCTTAACGATCTCCCAAACCCTCCACAATGATGAGAAATAAGAACGGAACTAGCAGGTCACCTTAACACAATCCATTTTCTAGTTGAAACTTCTGCGTAGGGCGTTCATCTACTAATACTAATGTCATTGTCGATTTTACACAACTTATGATCAACCTAATCCGCTTGTTATTAAATCTCATTTGCATCATCATATAAAATAGGAGTTCCCAATTGATATAGTCATAAGCCTTTCCAAAATCAACATTAAATATCGTTGTTGACACTTTCTTCCTAGCTACCTTATGAATAAACTCATAGGTGATCACTACTCCATCCAACATTTGTCTTCCTCAGACAAATCTTGACCGAGTGTACTGAATAAGTATAGGTAGTCCTTTTGATGACCTCTTTAATAACAATTTTGGTAGATTTTGTAAACACAACCTATAAGAGATATATGCCCCTAGATGTTTTTTTCGTTGTCCCACCCAACACTCATTATTTCTGGCTCTATGAAATCATCTATTAACATGTTATTTTGCACACTTCCTATCGGGTTAAACTAAACCCCATTAAAAAGCCCCTAGTCTACATTTTATTTCCTTGAAATGTACATAGAGGAAATGTTTGACCTCTTTTTTTTTTTTTAAACTTGAACTAGTTCTTTCACCTACCTACTATATACATAATGTCCTACATGTTATTTTTCCTTTTGCGCTATTTCAGCATAGACGGGAAGAAATGTGTGTTTTCGTTTCTCTCCTTAAGGCACTTTACTTGTGAGTTTCTGTAGATTAGTGAAATTTGCGTTCTAGAATTTTTTCAAAAAGACTTGAAGAGCTATCTTCTAAGGATTAGCTCTTGTTATGAAAAGTTCTCGTCATTTTTCTTCAAATCAAGTTCTTTTATTTTCTTTTACCAAATTTAACTGAACATTCTTCAAATCACCAAAGTTCCCTTTATTCAACTTATTCACCTCTAATTTCAATTTTTACATTTTAAAAATTTTGCCTAACGATTTACATTCACTCCTTTGTATAGAACCTTTAGTTGTTCAAGACTAATGGGTAGTGATTAGAAATGTTTGTGTTTAGGATGGATTATGTTATTGAGGCTAAATATTCAACAATTTTTTTTATATAACAAGTTGATCCAACCTACATCCTGCAAACTCTCAACTGTATACTAGGTAAAGATTGACCTAACTAATAGAATATCTACAAGTTCCATGCATCATAAGAAGGCACTAAATCCTTTCATTCCTTATAGTTTCCCTATCATAGACTCTCTTACCTCGCTTCTTTCTTCCCCTATTTTGACAACATTAAAATCCCCACCTATGCATTAAATATTGTCTTCTTGACTCCTTCTAACATGTATTAGTTCCTTCTACAATCCTTCATTCCTTGGTAAGTCGCCACGAGAATAGACGTTGACTATGATAATCAGTTATGACATATTTTTCCACCTCTCCTTCACCCCCAAAAATCTATTTACAAAAACTCTAGCAATGTAAATGTTCCCTTATCCTATATACATAAATTGTCACCAATCATGTTTTCTTCTAGGATATCCACCCATTCTACCTTTCTATCCCTTATAGACTACAAACCACTTACTTTTCCATAGTTTCAAACTTTGTTTCTTGAATTCAGATAAGCTCAATTATTTCAGACATGACTAATTTTTTGATAGTCCTCCATTTCACCCTTTCTCAAACCCCTCAAATTATATGATAGAACCTTCAAGGATATATATATTTTATCCCACTTTTGTATTCTCACCTCAGGTCATCTCTTTCTCTAGAAAATTTCTCTTTATTTGGTAACTGTAGTCTTATCCCTCGAACCCTTCCGCTTCTCTTACTTGTTCACCTTTATTTCTTCCAAACATTTCTATCCAATAAAATGTTTTCCCATTTCTCATTCAATATAGGTGGTTCGTTGGCATATTTGTTCTCAAGTTCCTAATAATTAAAAATTATTTTCTCACTAATATCTCTTCTATTACAATTATTTATTTTGAGTTTGTCATTCAGCTCAATAGTAACCTACTGCCTTCCTTCATGATCATCTTTATGTTAGTTCTGACCTAGACATTATAATAAACAATACTAAGGTCAAATAATTCTCTGAAATCTTTTAGAGGAGTTTCTTCTTAACAAGACATGTTTCCTCAGTTGTATTGATCGTAAATAAAGAAATTTGATATCTTTATGTAAAAAAACCTTGATATGGAATGTAAAGATATCCAAACTACTTAACACCCGTCAACACAAACATCGAGATCATCACAATTAAATACGCAAATAAGGTTAAAATAACAAAAATAAACAAATATATTTAAAGTTTTTATAATTTCCAAAAAATTATTATATTTAATTAGGATTAGATAAAAAAAAGGCACTTGGCCAACTAAATAACTAAGAAGTCGGAGAAACTAGGGTTTAAAGGTAGTTAGTAAGGTTATTTTGTGTTACGTGGACATTTATGTTTTTGAAAATGTTGCTTGCATCAATGTCGAGTGACCAATAACACTAAACTGGGGAAAATTCATTATCTTGATCGTTAAATCTACAAGCTTGGCGACAAGCCTATAATGTTTGCCAACATTGGGTACAAATTTTTAAATTGGGTGTTGTACATGATCATGTAACTCTCAATGCCTTCATGAATGTTGTATACAATCTTGTTCTTGAAATTTTGGCTCTAATCTCATATCATTTCAATATGTACAATACTTGATACCCTTAAAATAATGCAATTTTGTAAATGTTATTAACAAAACTTGTTAACTTCAACTTCAAGCCCAACTTCCTATAAGACCAATCTTTAATCTAATAGAGACGTAGAAGAACGAAATTGGTGGAGACATAAGAGAACTAAGTAGAAAAAGCTTAGGGAATTATTAGGACCCAGCTTACCCATGATGAGATCAAAAGTTAAGAAAGTAAAAAAAGAACTTTAGCTTAAGAAATTAACAACTTATTCTTACTCAAGCTAAATCTAGGTAGAGAAGCACTTAAGTTGGTTTGTCTAGTCTAAGTTATTGAAGAAACTAGAGTGGTGCAAGACATCAATTACCTATTTTTTTGTTTAATTGGGCCTTTTGGTTGAATGTCTTGCACCACTCTAGAAAGTAGATTAGTCATATGTAGTGAGAATGAGTTGTTTTCAAGATATTATGACATTAAAATTAACATTATAACATGTAGTTGAAAAATTCATTATAATCATCAAAGCTTAAAACTTTCTATTTAATAGAAAGAATTCACATGCATTGTTTTTAATTTTCATCAAATAGAATCATATCATGTGACTACAACCATTAAACAAAGTCACAAATCGATAATATCTAGATATGGTAAAAGTAAGGTATAACCCCTACACATAATAATTTGTCAAAGCAAATAGTTCAACCATCTTATTCAAACTCAAAGGATAATTGGTATGATGACTTTCTTGTCAAAACACAAACATCTCGATAAAAGTTTGATGGATTATAACTTAAAAATAAGAAAAGGAAACATAATGCTAATGTTACTTGCAGTTCTGAGGTTTCAACATATGTAGAACCTTTTTATTACATTTCGTCGATAATCTCCTTATTGGTAAGATCACGAAGAAGGCTAAAAGGAGAATATATTAATACTAGGCATATTTGTCGTTGAGTTACATGAGATATAGACAAAAGATTATTTAAGAGTGAGAGAACAAATAATATATGTTCTTATGATGAAAAAACTATTAATATGACTATGTCTACACTAATCATAAGGTGACACACAACATGAACATTAGATATTTATGAATGATGAAGTTTACTTTAGTCCACACAAGTAATTAATCAAAGGTCATGTGATTGATAACACTCTGATCAATCATCCATCTAATGTCTTTGAGAATCAACATTAACAAGAGCATAACCAAGGAGTTATAAAGTTGGTCTGTGGATGATAAAAAAGACTTAAGGAAGGAAGGGTAGAAGGTCGTGGATGCAAACACTCTCGATAGAGTCAACAATGCTACAGTGGATGAAGAGTTCATAAGATTAATCATCGTTGTTACTATACTATCATTCTTGTATACCACCATGAGTTTTAGAGAGTAAGTCAATTTTAGGTTAAAGAATGTTTGGCTTCCTCAATAATTAAACATTGTATAACCAATGAGCATAATGATCATTCTGCATCCTTACTTTTGATTATTATAAAAGTATTCTACAAACTAGGAAAATGATTTAAAGGGAAAATTTCACTGTAAACATGATCATGTATACCATGAAGGCTAACCGACAAGGTATAGACATGTCCCTCATCAATTCCTTTCTATACAGGTTATATAACATCATGTTATATGGACATTATGAGCTTACAATAATCCGACTTGAGCCATATCACATGCAAATCAATGTAATACTTCAAAAGTAATTTAGCTTCTAGCTTCATCTGCATAACTTGATGAGAGACCAAAAATAATTAATCTATTACCTATATCATTTTACGTACCCTTGCATAAATGAACCAACCTTCAATAATAGCATTTTTCATATTTCACCTATTATGTGAAGCATCATCTATAGATGACCCCTTGTTATTTTAGTTAAATAATCTAATTTTCCATGATCAGTATTAGACATCTTAGTAACTTATGACCAAAAAGAATGATTTACACCATTAAGTTTCAAACCATGTTAGATGATTGTCGTTATTTGGTGTAAAAATAATAGATTAAACATTGTAAATATATGATGTCTTCGCAAGATAGATAGCTAGATAAAGATGTGCAAAGAAGTTTTGGTTATAGAGGTAGTTATAAAGGAAAAGTATCAAAGCTTTGATACGGACTCAAATAAAGTAAAATAGTGTTGCATATTTTATTCTTTATTGTCTTAAACTTTTTTAGTCAAGCAAAAGAGAAAATCGTACAAGTATTTTTTTTCCTATATTTAAAAGATATTATTATCAATTATTGCAAGATTGTATCCATGAATGACACCAATAATATATTAAATTTAGAGACATATATCATATAAACAATGGTCATATTATGACCACTATTTATGATCATATTTATGACCATAACCAATTAATCGCAACATAATTTTATATTTTATAAAATTAACGTGTGTTAGATCAAAATTAATTATGACCTTAAATTTTGATAATTACGATATTAAGATAAAAGTCTAAACTTATAAGATGAATAAGTATCTTAGACTTATCAAAAGCATAATCGATCTGATCAAGCGAAGCAAGTCAGTCAACATATGAACATTTGGCTTAGATGGAAAAAGTCTAAGATCTATTAGACGAATAATAAAAAAAGGATTGTCCACAAATAAAAAACATCAATCAAATAAAGTAGATGAGAAGCAAGCGAAGTCAACAAAACTCATAACACACTAACAATTCAACTCATCGTTCTTGAGCCAATGAAGAATCTGACACACTCCAAAATACAAGACAAATTATATGTTCAATTTGATCAATCTAGTGCCTACAGATGAAGAATGTATATCAAATACAAACATATGGCACAAAAGATGAAGTCAATGACAGACTAATGAAAGAGTAGATGGACGACAAGACAAAAGCTAAGTATCAGTCTATAATAAATCTATATATTCAAACTTTGATCGTTTTCCTCTTGTATGTACAGACTATGTTCTTAAGAAAGAGTTCACGTTCAAGTTATAAGAGGTCAACCTAATACTCAAGAATGAAAAGTACGAAAAATGGAAGAGATGTTTCTTACACAGAGATTTGTAGCAGTAAAAAGATCGACATTTTAGAATCTCTAATCCTAGTATCAGAACACGTTTATGCGCTGATGTTGACATGACCGCCAAAGAACATTGAAGAGTTCAAGATAATTGTTGAAAGAAGATTTGAACATTATCATAACTAATGATTATATTGAGTCTTCCTCTATATAAAGGCTGAAGATTGAAGATCTAAGGATGATCTTTTGGTGGAAATATGGAAAACATGTTTAAAGCAAGCCCAACCTCAAAGAATAAGCAAACCTAAAAGAAGATGGCAACAATGGTGATCTACATTAGGGATGATGACCATCTGAGTCACATTCACTCTCCTGCCACAATGTCCTCCATTAGGGATGATGATACACGCGTCAGTTTAATTAATGTTCACCTCAAGAATTTCTGTAACTATCATAAATTAGAATCGATAACAAACATGAAATTAAGCCTAATTTAGTCAATCAACATCAATTAAGCAAAACCCTAATCTGTTCATGGTTCCCAAAATGAAAAACAAAACCTGAGGAATAAGAGGACCCTACCAGAATCAAATTAAAGCAAATAGATTAGGTACTCATAATTGCAATTAAACGCTCAAAAATGAAAAGGAGAAAGGTGCTCGATAGAAAATGAAGAGAGGAAAAGAGAGAGCACGAAACCATGAGAAGAGGAAGAAAAGTGTCATTGAAAGCAGCAACCTTGTTCTTAATTATGAAAAGTGTCATTTTATGGTTGAATCTAGTATTGTGTTCGGTCATGTTATCTCTGGGAAGGGTATTGAGATAGATCTTACTAAGATTGAGTCTACATCTTTTTTGCCTTATCCTGTCACAGTGCGGGAAGTTCGCTCTTTTCTTGGTCATGCAAGTTTCTATTTGCGATTTATCCAGAACTTCAGTCACATTGCTCAGCCCCTTACCAACCTTTTGCAACGTGAATTAGAGTTCATATTCATTGATGAGTGCGAAGCTGCTTTTGAACAGTTAAAGAGATGCTTAACTACAACATAAATAATCCAACCTCCAGACTAGACACTCCCATTCGAGCTCATATGTGATTCCTCTAAATATGCAGTTGGAGCAGTTCTAGCTTAGAGGCGAGACCGAACCCCACAGTTGGACCACAAAGAATGAGTTTTTAGCTGTTTCTTTTATTCTTGATAAATTTTGGTCATATTTTCTTAATTATAAGATTATTGTGTTTACTAGCCATGCAACTTTAAAGTTCCTTTAGAATAAGACATGAAAATCCTCGACTAATCACATGGATGTTGTTGCATAAGAGAGAAATCAAGTAACATAAACTACCCATAAGAAAGATCAACATTAACAAGATGAAATTTACACTCAGTCAAGCCATTAACTTGAAAGCAAATTGTCTTGAACCTAACCTAGTCAAAAATAATTAACACAAGATGAGGTGACTCTTAATAGTCTAGCAATAACTAAGAGCATTAATCATCAACAAGTATAACAAACCTAGAAGATAAATAATCATTATATTATCTTATCTTATCTCATCATATAAACACAAGAAAGCCTATCAAGAGCATAATATTACATATTATACATGTTTATAACCTTAATCACCTATAAGTTCTTACTCTTGTTAACTTGAATGTTGAAGTATTTACATGTATGCTTCCTTATCACATTTGACTCACGATCTGGGAGGTCCTTCCTCCAACATCCAATTCAAAATCTCAAAAGAGATACATGTTACTTAATTAGCTTTAACTGATGAGGATGAACAATTTTGAACAATGCTAAAAGGAAGTGCATAGCCTCGTTGATTTTGAAAGTTTTTTAATATTCTTCCCTCGTTGCGCCAGTTCTATGTTTGTCCCACTCTCTTTCTCGTGTCACCACTCACCATTGTAGTTCGTCATTTCCCTTTCTGTGCAAGCCATCAGCGTCTACTCCTTGTTTTAACAGCTTCGTTCCCATTAGAAGTCCTCTCCTTGTTTGTGCAAGACCTCGCCGTCATTGGTGGTTTTTGTCGTCATGCCACTGCCTTGTTGTTGTCATGGACCTCCATTGCCTTCCTCATTTCTCCATTGCCTCCACCAAGCCCAAATATTGTTGGGAACTCAACCTCCTGAAACAAGTATAAAGGAAAAGGGAAAAGAAAAAGAGCACACACAAAAGTTAACATGGTTCGATGCCTCAAGACCTAGTCCACGATCCCACTGGGATAAAATTCACTATTTGTAATTTTTGAACGAAAAAACTACAAACCTTCCTCAAATGTAATTTTTGTACGGAAAAATTACAAACCCTACCCATATGTAATTTTTGGATGGAAAAACTACAAACCCTTCCCAAATGTAATTTTTGGACGGAAAAACTACAAACTCTCCCCAAAGTGTTTGACACTCACAACCTAAAATCTAAACACTCATTTTATAGATTCAAGTATGTGGTGCAAGTAAATAAAACCTAATACTCTCTTATATATAGGTTTTCCACTCCTCCCTATTTCTAATGCTAACCGATGTGGGACTTTAAATTAATACAATACATAACAAATCTCCACGAGTGATCACATTTGACGAACCTTTTTTCAACCTACCACTATTCTCTTTCAAGTTATGCAAGTCTTCCTTGAAATCTGGGCATCTAATCTGTATGTGACCCAACTGTCCACAATAGTGACACTCAACAGAGCTCATATCTCTTGGTTGGGATCTTTCATCTAGTTGGACACTCTTCTTCTTCCATATATCAGCAGTTGCTACGGCTAGAGGGTAACTATCTCTAGAAGACTCTTCACCACCCATCATCCGCTGACTTTCTTTCAAGGTACTCGTCACTTCATCCAACTGCAGTGTACTTTTTCCTACTATCATTGATTGTACTAGTGACTTGAAGGATTTTGACAGTGAAACAAGTAGAAACAGTGCTTGCTCTTCATCCTTGATAATGTCCCCTACATTCAACAGTCTAGATACCATCTCATTAAATTTATTTATGTGGTCAACTATGTTACCTCCTTCTTCCATCTTTAGTGAGTACAAGTCCATTTTCATCATCAATCGGCTGATAAGTGTTTTCGACGCAAACTTGCTCTCTAATGTATCCCACAATCTTTTTGGTGATGTCTCTTTCAACACCGTCACTTTGATCTGTGGGGCTAGAGCCAACCGAATTGTGTTGGCAGCCTTCTTTTGTACTCCACTCTGACTCTTTCATGTCACTTGGTCTCTCATCTTGCAATGCTAATTCAAGACCTTGCTGGACCAGATAATCTTGAATTGTGCATTGCCACAACATGAAGTCTGTCTTTTTATCAAATAACAGAACTTCAAACTTCAAGGTGGTCATTGTATCTCCCTTTTTGTGGCACACAGATTCACCCCTCTTCCTCTTGCTCCTAGGTCGTAACCACAACTCTGATACCAGTTGTTAGGAACTCAACCTCCTGAAACAAGTATAAAGGAAAAGGGAAAAGAAAAAGAGCACACACAAGAATTAACGTGGTTCTGTACCTCAAGACCTAGTCCACAGTCCCATTGAGATAAAATTCACTATTTGTAATTTTTGAACGGAAAAATTATAAACTCTCCTCAAATGTAATTGTTGTATGGAAAAATCACAAACCCTCCCCAGATGTAATTTTTGGACGGAAAAATCACAAACTCTCCCCAAATGTAAATTTTGGACGGAAAAACTACAAACCCTCCCTAGATGTAATTTTTGGACGGAAAAACTACAAACCCTCCCCAAAGTGTTTGACACTCACTACCTAAAATCTAAACACTTCTTTTATAGATTCAAAGATGCGGTGCAAGTAAATAAAACCTAATACTCTCTTATATATAGATTTTCTACTCCTTCCTATTTCTAATTCTAATGTTAATCGATGTGAGACTTTAAATTAATACAATACATAACAAATATGAGTACACTGTGATGTTTAATCATGCATGTCTACCTTTTTAAAATTAAAACATCAAGATTTTGGTATTATAATTTAAAAAATCATGTATAATTATGTATAGAATTAAGATTTTGGTATTGTAATTTGTTCTTAGATATGAGTTTGAATGATTTTTTTCTTTTACCAAAATTAGGTTTTATATTTTGGGCTATTGTTGAGGTGAATTAGTTATGGGGTTTTGATTCTGGGTTTTTTCAGGAATTATAGTTTCTGATTTTGATGTCAACATGTTCAGAAAAGTGGAGTAGATTGAGCAGTTATATTATTTACCTATGTTTATAATATTCCCACTTTCTGTTTTGACTCTTCCATCAATTTTGTATCTTTGATCAATTTTTTTTTTATTAATCATGTTTTCTGCGAAGGTACTTGAAGAAAAGGAAGAAAAAATTGCATGTATGTAATGGTATTCATTATGCTTTTGTGACATAGTAAATTCTCTATTTACATGTAGCGATGAAGCTAGCACCTGATAGGAAGAAATTCATGGAGGTAATCCAAGGCATAGGCGATGTGAGTGCTGATATAGAGAAATTTTGTACTGCATGTTCTCCTATCCTTAAAGAGAATCACAAGTTTTTGGTAAGATGTCTTGGTTTTCTTAGCTTATCGATGATCATTAAGCATATATCTAAAGGGGGTTTAACTCAATTAGTTGAGTAGAGTGCATGAATACAATATGTATCCTACATGAAACTTGTTCAACATGCATTACCAATGCCTCGTATATATTCCATGTATATATTCTCCTCTCTTGACATGTTCGAGTCTTACAAAATTGTGAACTGTATGCATCATCATATATATATATATATATATATATATATTAGCAACCGACTTTTTTGGCCTGGCAATTTTCTGTTTGAATTTTCAGCTGTTATGTCAGTTCAGCTCTAGGATTCCATGGCATGTTCTTTAGAGTCTTGACAAGAGATTGAGAAAACTATTCACTTCACTTCTTCGAACCTCGTTTTACTTTTTTTTTTTTTACTTTGCATGAAGCATTGATCAAAATATTTTTAAAGTAATTATGAAAATGTTATAAAAATCTAAGACATAGAAACATAAATAAATGGACTAAAAATGGAATTAGATCTCTTTACGCATATTTTCAATAAAGCTATGAAACTAAAACTAATCCAATTTGTAGACAATAGAAAATGATTTGTGATTGAAATTATTCATAATTTTTTGTTTTTAATAATTTTCGGAAAATAATAAAATTGTTGATAAATTTAATGTTATTAACTAATTTAACCATTTTCTTGATGGATAAGAATTTTATATTTCCGGACATAGAAAGTAATATTTATACTTGTAGGCACTTTATTCATGATTCAGCCATCAAAGTAGACAAAACCAGGTGAAAAGAGAAGTTAAAAATGTTTGAGATTGTTTGGAATAATAGACATTAGAAGTAGAAACAACAGTTTTACTTATTACAATGCCATGTTGATGTTCCCTATACGTGACTTCTACAAATACGGATCCACGTTTCTTATTTCCAACAAAGCCATAACTCATTCAGTCACAATAAAGCCTTGTGCATTTTGAATCAACATGTATTTGAGGAATAGATAAACACTGCTGAGGTATTGATCTAGTTGTGTCTTTTCAAGCCAAGTTTAAAGGCCAGAATGTGGAAAAATAGTCCAACGTAGTTTAGCTTGTATGCCAATCTGATAAAGTCTAACTTGAACTTACTCCAAGGAGGGTACCTTGGCCCAATTTCAAGGAACAGTTTTCTGTGCATTACAGCTTTTTCATGGCTGAAAGTGTCAAAAGAGTACTTCCCATGGTACCTTCCAAAACCACTCTGGCCAACACCACCAAATGGTAGTGTATCACATAAAAACTGCACATAAAATTAAGGCATTACTAGATTTCTTAAGATTAAATTTTTCTTTTTTTATATAGAAAAGAAAATTAAGTTTGGGAAGAAGAGGAAGATAAAAGCAGTACTTGAACCATTGTGTCATTAAATAAGACACTTCCAGAGGATGTTTCTGACAGAATTTTTCTCTTGAAACTTTCATCTTTGGTGAAGGCATAAATGGCAAGAGGTTTTGGCCTTTCATTGATAAATTCAATACATCCCTCAATTTTATCCATCTACACAAAAGCCATTTTAATATATGAATGAGACCACCACACAATAATATATGAGAGAATTGAAAACATAAAATGGGATTGTTCATTCAATTCTCACTGTGATTATAGGAAGCAGAGGGCCAAATATTTCTTCTGTCATTATCTGAGAATCTAGTGGAGGATCTAACAAGATTGTAGGCTCAATGTACCTGAAAAGATTGTTATAAAGAAAAAAAAAAAACTGAGTTAAACAAGTCAAACTAACTAACCAGTTCTATTTCCCAGCAGGCAGAACTTACAGATTTTCTTCATCAACTGAACCACCATGAACAACGGAAGCAGCAACTAGCGGATCTTTGAGAAGATTGCATAATCTCGCAAAGTGTTGCTTGTTTATTATTCTCGAAACTACCTTTGACTCTATTGGATTTTCACCATAAAATCTTCTGATTATCATCTTTAAGAGTTCTATCTAGAAGAAAACCAACAACCTACTATTAGAAAAATAAAAGTGAAGGGTAAAAAGCAGCTGGTGATGGTAATGGATACCAGAGAAGATGATAACTTCTCCTCAACAAGCAAATAGTCAATTCCTATACAAGCTTGTCCACTGCAAGGTCCCCATTTTCCTCCTACAATTCTTTTCACTGCAAACTTAATGCCCATAAATTTGCAGAATAAAGCAAACATAATTAGACCTTGAAATTGAATGCGGCAAGCATAATACTATTAACTCATATGTGAACTACCTTGAAATCTGAAGGATTGGGAAGGGAATCAAGTATGGCAGGGCATTTTCCACCCAACTCTAGAGTAACAGGAGTTAAGTTCTTTGCAGCAGCAGACATTATTATTCTTGCCACATGTGGACTTCCTGAAAATTCCATACACCATGGAGAAGTAATTCTAGAACCAAAAACCAAAATTCAATTTGTACTGGATTATACATTTTTCCTTAAAAAATGAGATTCTAAGGAAACCACCAAGCTAAAGGGAATGAGAGTTCAGCTAATCCAATGAATACTGTGTTTGGATTTGGATTGAATACTTCAACCACAAGTCCAAACAATAACAATTACAAAACATCCTAACTTACTTTACTATAAAGTGACTATATTTTTTAAAAAAAGGGAGAGGAAGTTGACCAAGGAAGCCACATCCCAACTATGTTGCTACCCAGCTGCCAAAGCCACTAAACCCAACCTGAATTTCATTGATAAAGCAATAAAACGAGAACAGAACAAGAGGGGAACCAACTCCTTTGATCCAAAACTAACAGTATCTAAACCTATAGCTAGGCAATAAAGACCTATGTCCTATGTCTGTTGAGTTCCCTCGTACAAAAAGAGTAAAGTCCCAAGCAGAGAAAGACCTATCATGAACAGCAAAATTGACTAAACTATAAAGTGAATTTGGAGATAAAGGTTTCTATATAGATATACAAAATAGAATATACATGGACGGTCATCCGATCACAAATTGACATGTAGGATAAGTTTAATTACTTTAATAATCACTAGCTTAAAACTTATGCCTATCCTAATAATTAACGTTGGAATTCCCGCCTTGGTGCGTGAGTCACATTGGTATAGAAAAGAAGATGAATATTTTAAGGCCATGAAATTTATATTTTTTTGACCTTCAGATATGCATATTAAATTTTTAAAAATAATATGAAGGATTTATATCTTTTTAAAATTGTGAAAATTTATTAGTCTATAGTCACTTTTTGCGTAGAAGTCAAACTCTTTTGATATAAACAAGAGAAATTATGAAGAGTTATAAAACACATTCGAGAGAGAGTGAGATTTATAGAAAGATCCTCAAGAGAAATTTAGTTCAATTTAAGGGAGTAATTAATTAAATTAATCTAGGTGACGTAAGTAATTCTGAGAGGGATGGTTACGATAGTAGGAATATGATCCAACCAAAGATTATAATTTGAACAATAGAGAAGAGAATTAAGGTAATTAGCTTTCTTTAATTAATTAAATTTCTATTTAAATATTGTTTTCTCGTCAATTTCTCAAAACCATGAAAATAATAGAATTATATTAAAAGATTAAATGTGATTGTTTATGCCCATGGGATCGACAATCTTGTTTTTATAAATACTTATTATTTAATGTATGTAGGACACTTATCATAGCTAGCGGCCAACGGTGTACTCACTGTTCCCACATGCATCAAAAGGCATTGTAAAAGAGTTCAAATTCAAGAATGAAAGAATGAAGAGAACAACCTAAATTTACAATACAAAAGCACAAATTATCTTAAAGGGGTGCAACCAAAAGAAAGAAAATAGACTTTGATGAAATATTTTTACCAATAGTGTAGATGACATCTGCTAGAATAATTCTAGGTGTGGCAGTAAAACTGGACTTGGAGATTAAACAATAAGATGTTAAAATAACATTTTTACATGGAGACCTAAAGGAGGAAATTTACAGGAAACAATTGGAAGATTTTTTAAGAACGAAGCAAAGAAAACTTAGTGTGTCGCTTGAAGAAAAGCCTTTATGATTTAAAACAACCTACAAGAAGTTTGATTCATTTATGACTTAAAATAATTTTAAGAAGTTTGATTCATTTATGACTTAAAATAATTTTAAGAAGACCTCTACAAATCATTGTGTATTCGTGAAGAATTATAAAAAATGTTGATATATGTTAATTGTGAGGAAAGATAAAATAAAAATAGTTGTTCTCAAGAAGACATTGAGTGAAAAGGATTCTTAAAATGAAATTTTTTAGAGAACATTTCAAAACAATGTTATTGGTATATCAAAAGACTACATTGAAAAGACTCAAAAATGATCCAACATGTACAAATCCAAACCTCAGCAAATCTCAATATCCAAAGAACGAAGAAAAAAAAAAAAGAAATGAGCAAGTTTCCCTATTCTTCTATTGTAGGTAGCCTTATGGATGCAATGGTTTGTACAATACTAAATATATGTATATATCACTATTTAGCAAAATGAAGTTGCTTGATGTTAAAAAAGTAATACCTGTGAAGAATATTTTGTCCCATTTCTGTTGCAATACTTGTTCACAGACACCTGCTCCTCCCTCAATGACTTTGATGGCATTAGTGTCCAGGTATTGAGGAATGGTTTTGGCAAGAAAAGAAGAGGATGCTGGAGCTTGATCTGAAGGTTTTATGACTACAACATTTCCCGCGGATATTGCCCCAATCAACGGGTCCAGTGCCAGCACTGCGTGCAGTAAATTCTTTAGTATAATATCCTGATCAAAAGTATTGCTTCATCCTTTTTATAAAATCAATATAAAATGTTATTTTTACAAAAAAGATATCCTTAATTAAAATTATTTCTTTTGATTCAACAAGTGGTTGGTAGAATAAGTGCCTTATTAATGTCATGGATAATTTTAGGAAATTAATGACAAATTTATTGCTATCAACTAACTCAACCAACTTTCTTACGGTGAATTATATCATTGGGTCTTATTAAAAAGGATTAGAGGTAGCACCATTTTTGTTTTAAGTTTGAAGCACCAAAATATGACTATGATGAAGTATTCCTGAACTTATATTTAGCTTGCTCCTTGTGTTATACAGAATTTTTATGGAGCAGATAATACCCTAATCTATGACCATTGATAATTCCATAAATGTAGAATGGCTCACTCAATTTAATAATTCCCTTAAATAATGTCTAAATGCTTAAATGTTATTTGTCAAGATTCATAATAAAAATTGGAGAGATATGCATAAAAATGTCTCGAGCAAACATATCTGCTTTAGATGAAGTATATGGTAACTGATTCATGAATACTTCTGAAACCTAAAACTAACAGTAACAACTAACAAGTATACATAACAAGATGGGTAGGCTAGGAAATTTTCAGACTCACTGATTGGGAAGTTCCAAGACGAAAATATGAGAACCACACCAAGTGGCTCTGACAACAATTCACCTTTAGCTGGGAAGAAAAGCAAAGGGATATCACTCTGCAATAATAGCCCCAACACAGAAAAAAGGTTAACAGCTGGCACAAGTCAGAACAATAAAACTGTGGTAGAAGCATCTGAAAAATAGTGAATAGAACAAAAACAGTGGTTGATGAATCATTATATGATATAGTTAAAATGAAAACATTCGATAGAAATTATTAGGTGCTGCATGTCCACCACCTTCAATCTCTGTATGATGTTTGTTCGCAGTGTTGATATATTTTTTTTTTTTTTTGTAGTTAGTTTAAAATCTTTGATATATGTCATATGACAGTTGGTTGGAACATAAAAAATTATGCAACACTATATTTACTTCTAGATCAAGTTTGCTTGAAAAGTCCATTACCTTTATGTCATACAGTTCTAATTTTGAGCTTTAGATGATTAATGTTCAGATATTATGCTATTGTCATATTAAGCACAAAAAATGTGAAAAAAAAGTGGTTAAAATGAAAGGTAGAAATTAATAGGAAAAGAAAGGAAATGAAATAATCTACCTTTTTTGGGGCCATCCATTTCTCAACACAGCTCAAAGAATTGTTGGCTGATTTTTCTACCCCCCCAATCTAAACAAAAGAAATCAACAATTCAAAAGGTAAAAATAAAAAATATACAAACAAGTTTATGGTGTGAAGTGTACAAGAGGTAAAACAACTTGTAAATATGTTTTGGATAAATAAAAAAAACAAAACTTTTGGTGATATTTATTGATAATTAACCTCATCACGGTAAGCCTCAATGGGGTGCTTCCCAAGATCTTGGTGAAGAGCTTTAAAAATAGCATCTTCATTCTCATGAACAAGATCTAAAAGAGCTGTGAGCTGGTTTTTCCTCCATGTAGCACTTTTTGTTTTTCCAGTTTTGAAGTATTGTCTCAACTCTCTCACAGTCTCTTCAACTTCAGCTCCAGTATCCATGGCAATTGAACTATCTTGTCTATAAACAAAGTTGCTTTATTGTGAACATATAATTAATATATAGTGCGGTGGTCTCATTAAATGCTATATTGGTTGGGAGCTTGTGGTAACCTAACAAAGTAGCTCTAGGTTATCTAGTAATAAAATCACATTATGGAACAAAATTTCGTTTGGTGGAGAAGTTAAATGTTCTGGCTTCAGAGAGAGCGACCACTCTTGTACGATAAAATTCATTTTGGTAGTCTTAAATTACAATGGTTCCTGTTAAATCTTTGTATGATAAATTATAAAATTTAAAGGTTTAAATTTATTTATTTTTTAACTTATGAGTTTTACGACTTTTCCCTTCAAACTCTATCCTTTGTAAATAGCAATTTTAATCTTTATAATTTATATATTTTTTTAATCTTTACCATTAAAATTTGGTAACAGCGAGAATGCTGACCACAAAATATAAATCATAAAAAGTAAAATCACGTACAAACTATTAAAAAATAAAAGGAAAAGTTTCTAAACTTACACAGACAAAAAGTAATTAAACTTTAATTTAATTGAAAAATATAAATTTATATAGATACATATTTTAAAAAATAATCATAAATTTTATAATTATATAATACAAAAAACTCATAAAATACTATTTAAATTAAATTATTTAAATAATAATTAATAAATTTAATAGATAAATTATTTATTCACTAATATATATATATATATCAATTTTCATTTAAGGTTTAATTACTTTGAATCTTTATAGTTTTATAAACTTTTATTTTTAATATACATAGTTTATAAGTGGTTATTTTGGTTCATGTATTTTACAAAATAATTTCACGTTGACCTCTAAAATATTTTATCGACAGAAATCAAAGGAAAAAAATATAAACCATAAAAATTAAAAACTTGTTTACAAACTACTAGGACCAATGGAAAAAAATTATAAAATTATAGGAAAAAAAGTACTTAAGCTATATTTATGTAAATATGTCATGTAAATGTTGGTTCGAGTATCACAAATTATATGTGTATTTGTTAGTGTATCACAAATTATCATCACTTGGATGATAACTCTCAAAACTATAAAAGTATTTTGGAATGTGTAACATTATGAAATTCTGAGACTTAAAATTTGTTAGTGTTTTTTAGTTTATAAACTTGCCATGTGCCTTTCCTTTCCATATTGGTTTGAATGTGTAAGGTTAGAATTGGCTAAGTGTATAAAAAACTCGTCCAACTAAATGAGATTTTCACTTGAATATACCACCCTCTTTTACTTTTTAAGTATTGAAACAGGAAAATAACTCTCGTCACCTACAAATTATTAGTTAAAATTCAAAACAACTGAAAAAGAATGTCCTAAACAGTTCAATATTTTTATAAAACTATTTTTTAAATGTTTAAACCCATTTAACCCAAATATAATCTAACTTGATTTAATAAAAAATAAGAACTTGAAAGGGAATTATTTTAATTCAAACATCTCCTTTCCTTTTTGATTTTGAATATTACGACTAATCACATATAATTTTCGTTTGTTCTTTTTATATTTATATTTTTTTGTCCAATTTTGTACTAGTATAGTAACCGATTTCATAAATCTATGAGTTGCTCCAACCAACTCAAATAATTTATTTATCTTACTTATTATTAATCAAGAATTTCGTGTATAAAATTAACTTATAAGATAAGAATTGTTTTTCATTTATATATGTTTATCCTCATTTATATATACTTAACGGAACATGTTTCTAGGTGAGGTGAAATCTCCAACACAACTCCTCACGTTGAGGACGGGACATCTCGAGCATAAAGATTAAACAAACAAGTGGTCTGATATTAGTCTAATAACGGATAGCATGATATGTCCAACAACAAAAAAAAATCTTGGGATAAACTATGGTATTATATTAAGAATATACATGATTTATAAGTCTAACTCAACCTTATAAAATTAATAAGGATTATCTCATTTATATACATATAACATGTCATATAAACTATCAATTTGATACTCGAACCAATTACCTTTGAATTTTGATTAGTTTGGTTTAGGTTAGATCCAATTAACTCAAAAATCTAAACAAATTTAATTAGTCTAGTTTGAACTTTCAGATTCATTAAATTGGATTGAACCGATGAACACCCTTACAAAAACACATTTAGTTCCTCTTCTCTTCCTCCTACCAACTTGCACCACATTGTTCCTAATATATGCCTCTTGCAGATAGGCTTGTTTCTTCTAACCTTGAGGACAAGGTTTTTAATTCAACCAGGGAATATTGCTGGTAGGCCGAAAAAAGAGAACAAGAAGCCACCGAGATTTAATGATTTTGTGTAATGGGTTTGGCCCTTTTCGGTATCGTTATGTTTTTAGAAGTTTAAGTTTTAATTCAATCCATTTAGTACGGTTGTGTTAGAGTTATATATTGTGTGGACAACTTTGGTTCTGATAATGAAATGCATATTTTCCTCATTATTTTGCAAGTAGTTTACAGTGTAGAACTTGAGCAACCCTAGCCGTCTTTGCTTCTTAACAATGATTCACGTCCAACACCTTCCATTGTCCTAACCAATCTTTGAATGATATCGAGTATTGATAATCTTTTTCTAGTGAATTTCAAAACTTTGATATATGTCATATGACAATTGGTTGGAACATAAAATATCATGCAACACTATATTTACTAGATCAAGTTTGCAAAAACGAAAAGAATTACATTACCTTAATAAGCCATACAATTCTAATTTGGAGCTTTAGATGATATAAGTGATGCTCAGATATTATGCTACTGTTAAATTAAACACAAAAAATATGAAAAAAAAATAGTTAAAATAAAAGGGAGAGATTAAAAGGGAAAGAAAGGAAATAACATAATCTACCTTTTTAGGTCATCCATTTCTCAACACAGCTCAAAGATTTGTTGGCTGATTTTTCTACCCCTCCAATCTACAGAAAAGAAATCAACAATTCAAAAGGTAAAAAAAAATTAAGAAATATACAAACAAGTGTGACGTGTATATGAAGTAAATCAACTTGTAATTAACTATGTTTGGGATAAATAAAAAAACCAAAATTTTTGGTGCTGTTTATTGATAATTAACCTCATCACGGTAAACCTCAGTAGGGTGTTTCTCAAGATCTTGGTGCAAAGCTTTAAACATAGCATCTTCATTCTCATGAACTAGCTAGTTTTTCCTCCAAGTCACACTTTTTGATTTTCCAGTTTTTAAGTATTATCTCAACTCTCTCACAGCCTCTTCAACTTCACCTCCAATGTCCATGACAATTGAGCTATCTTGGTCTGCCATCAAAGTTGTATTGATTATTTTCTTTCTCCTTTTATTGTCTTTAACGCTATTCATCTGGAAAGTGGGCACACAAACTTTAATAAACAAAGGTGGTCTCATTAAATGCCATGTTGGTTGAGGATTTGGAGTAACCTAACAAAGTAGTTGTTGGTTGTTTACCAATAAAATCACGTTCAAACGAAAACTAAAAAGTTTTGGCTTCAGAGGAAGAGTGATTCTTGGATTACCATGGTTCCTGTTAAATCTTTGAATGATAAATTATAAATTTTATAAGGTTGAATTACTTTTTCTTCCTCAATTTTTTTAAGTTTTCCTCATTAATTTATATAATTTTAAAGTGATTATTTTAATTTTTATAATTTATATTATTTTTAGTTTCTATTGCCAAAATTTTGAAAACAGTGACAACCAAAATAAAAAAAATATAAATTATAAATATTAAATGACTGCTAGGGACCAAAGGAAAAATATATAAATTATAGAGATTAAAACAATCATTTATATACTATAAAGACTAAAAGAAAACATTTCTAAAATTACAAAGAAAAAAATAATTAAACCAAATTTAAATATATGTCCTGTAAATTTTTGTTACGATAATAATAATTTCTTTACTTTTGACACATCAGTTTTAGATGTGGTACTTATTCACAAAATTATATTTTCTTGACTAGTAAATAAACAAAAGAAATACCTAATTTTATATTGTAAAGATAATAATTAAATATATTTAATTTAATTGTAATAAATATTTATTAGAAATAATTTATACATTAAAAAATAAATCAATTTAAAAATATTTTTAGGATAAGAATATTAAATAGATTAGATTAGTTGAATTTTGTTTATATTAAATAAAAACAATTTATATATAATTCCAAAGGGATTACATTATTAAGTAAGTTGTATTTATTTGTTTGTTGTGTTGATATTATATAATCAATATTGGATAGCGTTTGTCATTCGTACATTATGACAAAAAAAAAAAACTCACGACCACTGTTTGTATAAAAATGATATGACATGATTAGCGGCGGCGACAAACAAATAAAACGACCATCATCATTCACCAACCTTCGTAACTAACTATGTGCTTCCATTTCAACGGACTTTCAACTATGTGCAGCGTGTCTTTCCTTTTTCAATGGTTGAACATGACATATCACTAATTTCACGAAATTATATTTTAAATTTGATTAGGAAATATTTTTAAAATTAATAGTAGATAAATTTACTTTCTTTATTATTATTGTTAGTTGGAAATGGAATCGAGTAGGATGTAGCCAAATTAATTATATGGTTCAAAATCTTCAATAAAATATGTATATGTTAAAGATTTCTATACTCTAGAATCAATATGAGAAAGTGGGATATATGAAATTTTAAATGTTTAGAGTTACTTCAATATTAAAGGTATGAATGATTAAATTTAATTTTTATTAGAAATATAAGTTATTAGTTTAACCTATATGTTTAAATATTATGTTAAAAACAGATTAAATATTTAATTCAATCTTATAAAATCGATTATTTACTTTCATTTATATATATTTAGAAGATTTTATTTTTAGAAGATGTAATAGATTTTATTTTTAGACGATAAGATCTTTTACCATCTTAAACTCTGATAAGATATTCATAACTATTTTATATTTAATTTATATATTTTAAAATTTTAACACTTTATGTTATTTATTTTTCTACATGACAAATAAAAAATTTAATAAAATCATATATACAGACTTCAAGTTCTTCTTATAAATTTGCAAAATTATAGTAATGATTAATGCATTTGTCAAAGTTTATTAAGTTGTTGAAGAATCAATTCATATTAAATTTAACGATGATCTAAAAATTGACATAGAACTATTAAATCTATTTATAAGACAATTTTAAATAATTAGACGTAAAATTGTCTCATATCTCACTACTTAAAACAAATTCTCAAATAGACGAAGATGTTAAAAACAAATAAGGTTAAGAAGATAAACAAAGTTAAACCCTTAAATGAAGTCCAAGTTGAGTCTTAAAACTACTCAACTTAAAGAATTAAAACTTTATAATTAATCCCTTAATATTTGATTATAGGTGAAAAAAATCAAAAGGTTAAAATTAGATCATCCTAAAAAGATCATGCCATTTATGTCTTTGTGTTTGAAATAAAACCAAAGAACATGGATGAATCATTTTAATATAATGACTAGATCATTGTAATGGAGAAATAACTTAATTTTCACCAAAAATAATGTGTGGTCTTTGGTTCCTAAACCCGAACACAAACATCATTCGAATTAGGTGGGTTTTTATAACAAGTTGGATGAAACTAGAAAAATGGTAAGAAACAAAGTTAGGTTAGTGAGTTATGACAAACAAGAAGATATTGAGTTTACTGATTTTTATTCTAGTAGTTAGATTAAAAATTATTAGAATACTTCTTACCTTTGCTACCCATAAAACTATTGTTATATCAAACAGATGTTAAGAGTGTCTTTTTAAATAGTTTCATTGAAGAAGAAATCTATGTTAAACAAGCTCCTAATTTTAAAGATCCAACTCTAACAAACTATGTTTTTATATTAAAAAAAACTTTACGTGGTCTCAAAGAAGTTTCTAGAACTTGACATGACATGACAGACTAAGTAGTTTTCTTATAACAAATGATTTTATGAGAGGTTAAGTAGATACTACTCTATTTAGTAATGTCTAAATAGTGATTTTATTACGGTATAAAGTATTAACACCAATTTTATAAAGATTAATATATTTTGTTCAACTATTATTGTTAAATCTTTGTTAAGATTTAAACTAATCACGATCCTTAATTTTAATCATTGCAATCATTATAAAAGTTATGACTAAATTTGACCATAAAGGTATTAAGACAAAGTTCTTGCTTCTAATAAATACTTGAAGGAAAAGTCAATTTGATAAGATGGAATTTAATATGTAAGATGAACTAAATCTTCGAGTAATTTCACATTTTATATACATTTTTTGTTTGACTTTGTAAGATTCTAAATTAAGAGAGTCAAAAGTTCTTAAGTAGAAAAAGTTAGTTAATATTAACCTAAGTCTGAAAAGGTGTAATCATATATAACAGTGAGAACAATTAAGAAATAGAAAATTAACTTTTACATATACAAAAGAAACAATTTCTCAATTTGTGGATGCAATACACCAAGTTTGGATATAAGTTAATTCCTTTATCAACTATAATGGAAATGTCCTTTGCAAGAATATAAAATGCTTAAATGGATAAATTTCCTCCACGTGTTTCTTATAAACGAAGAAACTTGAAGATGAGTCTCAAATACTACTTTAAGTAAATTTCTATATAAATGTGAGAATTTGAAGTTTTAAAGATAAAAAACAAGTATAAGAAAAATGAGTAATGGATATGTAAATCTTACCTTTCTTTCTTCTCAAACCTTTTGTAAAAGGTGAAGTCTTGTAATTTTCATTCTAAATATTTTTCTGCAGAGGTTGATAAATAATTAGTCTTACTTTCTCCATAAAGATTAATAAATAATTAGTCTTACTCCAATTAAATTCTTACATTATGTTAAGTATAGCCTAAGAAAACTCAGCTTAAAAAATACTTGTTGAAAAGTTTGAGAAGATTATAATAAAAATTTTTTATGAAATTGCTCATTAGAACAATTGGAATATTATTTATTAAAACAAAAATGACTTGAATAAAATACTTTCATATATCCTTACCAATTACTTCAAAATTAAACATAATGTCAAAATTGAGATAACCAATCAACTATGTTATTTATTTTTTTATTGGATTATATCGGTTTACCTAGTTATTAAAAATATTTGTGAAAATCTTTAAATATTAAATATATTGTTTGATCTATTGGACAAAGGTTATAAAAATAATTATAAATTGTTTTATAAAACATAATTCAATTTTTAATGTTTACTACTATATTAAAATATTTTTTCACTCTACCAAACTATAGTTCAATATATGTTTCTGGTGGTTAAATTTTAGGGAAAACTATAACTTTATTCTCTAAATTTCTAACAATTTTTTTAATTAAGTCCTTAAATTAGAATTTGATTACCGACATATGTTGCAAAAGTGGTAACGACTTATACTTCTTGATTGAATGGTTCACGGATCAATTCTTGATCAATCTAGAAATGAAATAATTTCTACTAGGAGAGGAATATCCATGTTATATGTAACCATAGTCCCCAATGAATTAGGCATTACATCCACGAGTAAATAAGTGAATATTTCATCATCATCATCATGTTTTGCAACAAAAACTTACCATGTCATTATTTTATTTTAATTTTTAACGACAAAGATTCAAAAACATAATAAAATATTACGGAATAATATCAATCCATTTATAAATTAAGGATAAAGTTTTGGGAGTAAAATTAATTTATAATTTAATGATTAAATTTAAAAATTGAGTAATTTCATTATTTTTCCTAAAGTTCATGTAATATAGTACATAGTTTATTTTACAATTATAGTTCTTATTATATCACTTGAGTTATTCTTTTTAATTACACAAATTAAATTTTTAATTATTCATTGTACAAACGGTTGAATCTCAAATTTAATAAAATCATAATTCTTTCAAAATAAAACTTCATTTATAAGATACAAGTACACAAAGATAAGAACAAACATATGAAAATATTTTTACATATTTAAAAAGTTAAAAATTAATCCCCTTCCTTAACAGTCAATATTGTTTAAGAAAATAAAGAAAGAAAGGAAATCACTTTACATTTTGAGACCATACCCAAATAAGTAAAATATCTGAAAATTTCTAGATTGAGAAAGAGAAAAGAGAAAAAATTAAAAAAAACTTTAATTAATGCACATAAGAAATAATAAAAAAAAGGTTAATAATTAATAAATATCTATATGTCACAACATAATTATGATGGCATTGCTAATGGTGCAGCAGCAGCAACAGGAAGAAGAAGGAGGGAATCATTTATGCGAATATGTCGTAAGAAAGGGAACGATCCTCACGAGGTTCTGAGTTGTGATTTGTGAAACCCCCACACGTTACTCGCGCGCTCTTTCCTTAGTTTTTCTTTTCTCTCTCTTTCTCTCTCTAAATTCACTCTCTCTCTCTCTCTTTAAACTCTCTCCACACACTCTTTAACTCATCACTCTCTCTTTCTCTCTCTCTCTCTCACACTTTCTCTGTCGCAATTCGAAACGAAACAAACTTCATCTCGTCTTTCGAAGTTCGAAGCCATGGACCCCGTGGAGGTTCTCCCTCCTTGGGTTCCCCAAGACGACCTTCTCCTCAAAAACGCCGTCGAGGTACTTACTCAATTTTTTCAAACCCTACCTTAATTTTTACGAAATCATGTTTTTGTTTTCTTGTACCTTGAATTTTGCGAAATTGACCTCGTATGTTGTCGACCAAGTTTTGAATTTTCGCTTAGAATAGGACTCTCTGCACTTCTGATTGATACAGAATGAATAAAATGAAATAAAATAGTGAGGTTTTATTTCTTATTGCATTCTTGTTGATTGTTATGTACAGTCTGGTGCTTCGTTGGAATCGCTGGCGAAAGGAGCGGTTTTGTTCTCGCGGAGGTATTCCCTTACGGAATTGAGAGATCGGTGGCGGTCTCTGCTGTATGATGAGGATGTCGCCGCCGTGGCTTCGGCGGCGATGGTGAATTTGGAGCTGGCGAAGTCTGGTGGCTCCGGCGAGGATGGTAGGAAGAAGAGGAAGGTTCAGAGCATTCGCAAACAGTACTACGCCATGAAGAAGAAGAGAATTCAGCCGGAGGATGTTGCGAATTCGGATGTGAAGACCGCGGTGTGGATTGATGGTAATTTAAATTCAAATAGTGATGTTGTGAATAGTAGATTAGTTGGTTCTGGGAATTGCTTGGGGTTAGATGGGGTAGGGGTAGAACAATTAGATAATAAGGTGAGTGATGGTGATGTGTATAAAGGAAATGAGAGTGTTTCTTTGCATGCTGTGCCTGTTGAAGTTGGTGTTGAGGGTAAGAGTTGTGGTTCAGAAGGGACAGGTAAAGATGACAATGGGGTGATGAAATTGGATGATGCTCCTGATGCTGTGTTGGGAGATGATGTGTCAGATGTTGCGGATTGTCTCTTGGAGATGGCAAATGACGATGAGTTTCCCTTTGACAATGTGGAGGGGAAGGAGGAGATGGCTATGGATAAGGATAAGGAAAAGCCGTGTTGTGATAATGTTGATTCGCTTCTGTTGAGTTCTCCCTGTGATGTTCAGGGTAAGGATGATGCTGATGGTTATGAGGTGCAGAAGTTGAATGCAGAAACTAAACTTGCTGTGCCTAGTGGGTGTACTTCTGATGGGATGGAGGTTGTTGATGATAATCTGTTAGGTGGTTGTGATGGTGGTGTTCAGCATCTTAATTCTGATTCTGAAAACAATGCTGGATCATCTGCTGCAGCAAGGGATCCTCTTCATGGAAAGAGTGAGGCACTTTTGATATGTGTTCTGAATACCGAGTGCCCTGATGTTCCGTCCAATGATGATTGTGATGTTCCGGAGGTATCAAGTGTAGTTCCTCTTTCAGTGGCTTTGAAATCCCAACCAAATATTAAAGAGTTAGGTTGTTTAGACGGAAGCCAGAAGAAAGAGGCCATTCCTTCTCACTCATATGCAGCTGCACAATCGGTTCAACAGGGGTTAGTGCCACTGCCAAATGTGAATTCAAGCCATCGACCTGTTGTTCTTGGACTGAAAACTGAATATCCTAGAAGGAACTCTATATCAGCAGTTTCCAGACAGAATGTTAATTCAAGCTGCCGACCTGTTGTTCATGCAACTGTGATGCCTGGCTCAGTTGGATATTTGAAACAAGAGGTAACATTTATTGATTCTAAAATGCTTTATAATTGGAAAATTCCTTAGGGAACTAATTTGTGATTTTAATTTTATTAGAAAATATCATTGAAGTTGTATCTTGTATAAGCAGGAAATTGATGCTCCAGAATATGCTGAAGACTATACTCATGCAAAGGCAGAGGAACATAAGGTTTTATCTAAATCAAAAGCAAAATCGTTATTAGTTGATCAGGAAGGAGGTGATAGTGAAGACAATGATGAAAATGATGATGATGATGATGATTACGATGATGATAGTCTTAACTTTTCTGATATTGAGACAATGGTGAATATAATATGTTGTGTTGAATTGTAGTAATTCCTGCATTTAGTTGTGTTAGGTTATCTCTCATATTCTTGATGTTGCGTGCTCAGATTCTTGAAATGGATTTATGTCCAGCAGATCAAGATACAAATCCAAGTAGGGAAGGTAAATCATCCAACTCTAGATAAACCAACTTGTCACATATCTGTTTAATGTTTTTAATTTGTAAAGGTTCCCTACCCTCCATTTGGGATATAGGGAGAGCCTATTCTGCCAAACTTTATCACTGTTTCAGTGACCAGAAGTCTATAACTTATGACCAACCTAGTCATTAGGCAGCAAATCTTACTGTTGTGGCCTGGCTCACCCTCTTAGGCTTTTAATTTTTAGTTCAAAAATGTTTGAAATTGAAAATTTGATGTTTGAATTGTGAAATGAAAATGAAAAATGATTGTTTGGTTTTTATGTTTTTAACTTGTGAGTTTGTTTATAAGAGAATAAGCTTTCTGTACCAACAATTACGGTTAAAATATAGATTTAAATAATGCTATCTGATGTTTAATTACTAACATTGTTTGTTATTGAATTATCAATGTCTAGGTTATTTTAATGATGTTTGTCTTCTAATATTATAGTCTTTTGTTACAGTCTTGAGGTATCAGCAAGAAGAAAGTAAGAGGACCCTCATGAGATTGGAGCAAGGTGCTCAGTCCTCTATGGGAAGAGCCCTTACATCTCAGGGTGCATTTGCAGTACTGTATGGTCGCATTCTGAAGCAATATATTAGAAAAAGCAAGGTGCATTTTTTATTTTGGATATATTGTTTTCTTTAAAGTATGGAAGAATGAATCTTTCTCTATATTTTCTTCCTCCCATGTCACTGACATGGATCTTGTGAAATTTTTTTTTCATGTTTGATACCTTTTTATGGAATGTTTGCATATCAATGCACACCATTAATGCTTTAGCTCTGGTAATTGGGGAAACAAAATGGAGAGTTACTAGCTTTAAGTGGTCCTGTGACTTGTGGATGTTAATTTTTTTTTTCTATCAGTTTCAATAGTTGTTGAGGATCTTATTTCTATTAGTTGCCATGCCTTTTGTGACTACCATTGTTTTAATTTCGTTTTGTGCAAAATGAACGGATTCTATTGTGGCATCTGCATCTTTGCAAAATTATTGACCTTTAGTTGGGTGAACTGAAATATATTGAATGATATGTCCTGTTAATGTGCCTTAAAACTAAATATAAAATTCTGACTTTGGTGTTGGCAAATTGGTACTGTTCCAGTAGTTTGTGATGTTTATATGCCCAATATCAAATATAAAGGATTTCGTTCATCTTTCTATTTCACAGGTTATACTTGGCAGAGCAACAGCTGATGTGCAGGTTGATATTGACTTGGGGAAAGAAGGGGAGGAAGCTAGGAAAATATCTAGAAGACAGGTAAGTTGAACTAATTAGTGTTATGATGATGTCTAGATTTGTATCATGATGCATTAGGCAGAAGCTCAATACAAATCAAGGACTTGAATAATATTTTTTCATGGAGAAAATCCATAAATTTTCAATCACATCCTTTTAAACTAAATTTACTCCACTAAATTTATACTACTATCAACAATGAATTATATTTTTATCTGGTAGGCTTTAATAAAGATGGAAGAAGATGGTTCTTTCATTATTCAAAATCTTGGCAAGAGATCTATCTTCTTGAATGGCAAAGAAATTGCTAAAGGTCAAGCGCGGGTCCTTAGTGCTAGTAGTGTGATTGAGGTAACCGTGTTTCCTTTTCTATCCTTAAACAGCTTTTACATTATAATGCTGCTGCAATTTTGTTCCTTAACTTGAGAACATAATATGTGATAAATGAACTTCATGCAGATTAGAGGTATTTCCCTCATGTTTGAGATCAATAGTAGGTGCGTGAAGAGATTTTTAGAGAATGAGA
Source organism: Hylodesmum podocarpum (assembly GCA_026586105.1). Taxonomy (NCBI): domain Eukaryota; kingdom Viridiplantae; phylum Streptophyta; class Magnoliopsida; order Fabales; family Fabaceae; genus Hylodesmum; species Hylodesmum podocarpum. The sequence continues at coordinate 786,938 of JALJEV010000736.1, read as the reverse complement.
AAGAAAAGAAGTGAAGATAAAAGGAAGACATTTACCTTGTTTCTGCCGGTGGGGGTCTTTAACAACAGAAATGGTGTAGAAGTTTGAATGTTAATTATTTTAGGATAACATGCTCATGCCAGCCAAAAATAGAAGTTATACCAGCTATTGTTATATATTAATGTTGTGTTGATCGAGTAACAATTCAAAGTGTACATATAGATAGAAAAAGCAAAGGCTTCAGAGTAGATATGTTAATATTATATAATATGGCTGCCATGCAATGGGAACTAGTTATTCTTATTGTCGATATCTTTTATGTTTCTCATTTCCCATTTTGATGTAATAGGTTTTTAATGCAACAGACTCCCCGAGTAGGAATAGTCATCAATAAATAATTAATAAAACTATGTTATGGCTTCCAACCATTTAAATCTCTCTCTCAAAATTTAATATAGGGTTTTTGATGCCCTTATATTTTGTGGCACTGAACCTCAGATTTCTTTCAGCCAATGATTTGTTAACTAATTTTTTTTTAACATTCTACCCTTTCAACGATTAAAAATATCCTGGATGGGAGAAAAGCTTCTGTACAAAAAGTTCATCAAGTACTTCAGTGACGCAGCAATTACCAATTAGTGAGCTCAAAGAGAAATGTAGAGGGGAAGATGTTTCAGAAGATGATCCATCTTTTTGAAATGGAAATATTGAAGGAATATGTCAACATTCAATTTACAGAAGGGATGAGCTTCTGGAAGCTAATGGAGGATAACACAACTCCAAAACACTGTTTAGTGAAAATAAATTAGGTTACAACATTAGGATGATTTAACTGCAAATTTCTGCAGATTTGAAAAAGTAAAAAATGTAAAATTATCTGAAGTTGAAGCTTTATCATATAAACGAAATTCTGTTAGCTTAGCGGACATTTATGAAGCACACCATGGAAGCAATTATGAAAAGAAGAGGGAACCCTACCAAAACCACATTTATGGAATGGAACAAAGAAAAAACTTCGTCCTTGATCAGTTATTATTGAAGGACCCAGAAGCCCCCTCAAAAAGCATGATTTTCCTTTTCTTTTGACAAATAAAGCATGATTGTCCTTAAGACATAGGGTATATATCTTTTCCTTTTTATGCTATTATTCCCTATTTCTTGTTTGTCAATAGTAACTCGTTTGGTGGATACTGTTTGTGTGAGCATCTTTACTGTGACAAAACACACGACTCCTTTTAAATTCTATAAGCCACTCTCATTTTTAACTCTGCAACCCATTTTCGCTCACATTCTTGGCTTTCTATCATGAGCACACTTATTATTAGATATAATAATAGTTATCATGAGCAGTCACTTATTATTAGATATAATAATAGCTGTCAAGTTTATAGTTGTGAGCATAAGTCAGGAGCAACAGTATATTATTACAAACAACTAATCTTACATTAACTATTGTGTATTAGTTCTCTACTAGAATAAGAAAATGTCTCTTGACAATTATCTGGTGACAATAATGCATTATAGTTTTTTTTTATAAGGGCATCCTGGTATATTTAATAGTGAGGTGGACAATAAGGTAGGATATGTTATTATTTATAATTGGTGGATAAAAAATATTTCCTGTCGGAAACTTTTGTTTTCTCGAGAAACAAATAATTTTTATGTGTTGCATGTAATTTTCATGTTCAACGTAGCATCCTCAGATTTCGCATACTGGAATTTAATTAATATTATAGCATTTTGGGATGTATTAGATTTTATAGAAATAATTGTTTTAAAGCTAATTAATAGAATTCATAAAATTTTATTTAAAATTTTAATATACATTGAATTTAATTAATTGGTTTAATTTATATTTTTATGCAGTGTAGGAGATTAATTTAACTATTAATTTAAAAATTATAATTACTTAATTTAAGGATGTTATTTTAGTATTTTTAAATTAGCACAGTGAAAAATTTAGATTCTATAAGAATGATGATTAAAGTATAATAATTGAACTTATGTATACGTATTTAACTTGAATCATATTGATTTGCTCGATCACCTTGTGAAATTTTTATAATTATTGTATTTGGTGATGATTTTGTGATAATATTTTACTTAGAAGATTGGATTCATTAGTAGATAATAAAAGTTTCAGCTTTTTAAAATTTTCAAATTTGTTTAGGATTAGTATTTTATTAGTCATTGTAGGATTATTTTTGTCCTTTATGTTAATATTTGATGCGAGTAGTCCAGTTCTTGATTTGATTGTAATAAATTCTTTATGTCTTGTTTAGTCTTGAATTGTAAGGACTAATAACCATCTTTAGGCTCTGGTCATAGAGACTGTGGATGTCAATTTGTGGGCAAATTGGAGCGAGTGTTACAAGTTAAACTCAAGAGGCTGTTAAAAGAATTATAAGGAGTATGGCAAGAATAGTTCAAGAGGAAGAAAAAATCAACTTATAGCATTTTTAAGTCAACTCTTGATACACTTCCTCAATATCTCTTTGTTAGATTTTGTTAGTTTTTTTTCCATCTTTTTGGTCTTTGTGTTTTTGGTTGACTTTAGACTCTCTTTGCCTTGTAATAATTCTAGTTTAATGTGTCTTTTGGGCCTTTGATGGATGAAGAAGGGACTAAATGGTAGGCTAAGAGAGGCTTACATCAAGTGAATCACCAAAAAAAGAACTTGATGGTGGCATGTGTGGAACCAAATGAAAACATGATTTTGATGGAATTCCATATGGTTCAAGTTGTGGCACGTGAAATGGAAGATTTATGTCAAGCAACATGTTATAAAAAAATGGACATGGTTGAAAGCTCTGGTCCTATTAAAGAAGACATTAATTAAAGACTTTAAGGTGTGAAGCTTCACCCTTTTTAGAGAGAATAGATAATAGGAAAAATATTTCTGAAAAGCCTTGGAAAATGTACAAAATCATCACCTCAATTGTCTTATTTATAGATTTGGGCTAATTTTTGTTGGGTGAAAATTCATTTGTCTGGGTAAGTAATGACGGTGAATTCTTGGACAAGTTGGATTTTTTTGCCTGGTAAAAAATTCTTTCACCTAAGCGAATCAACCACTTTTCGCCTAGGTGAAAATTCCTTCGTCTAGGTAAAAGTGTCAAAACTTAGCCTATAAGGAAACATTCATTTTCTTAGGTAAATCTACTTGATACCAAACACTCATAAATGAGTCTCATACTCATTTTTAGCACAAACAAAACATGCATGCACTCATCAAACATTTGTCCATATAAAAGAAAAGAATATTTCGAGTCTGAAATTCTAAGTCATTACATACCTGATGAGGCCAACTATCTCTATGATACATGGATGCGATTATGTGTGGTAGCTCGCCGCTAAAAGGCGTGAATACTTTTTGGAAACGATGATCACTACACACAGTATGAGTAGAAATGTCAAAATGAGAGAATATCAAATATGTTCTACTAACTCTTAGCCACTAAAGACGGGCAGACTTGATGCGTTAGACATCATCACTCACTAGTAATCTCACCTTTAGTGGATCGTCATGTGAGTTGATCATATTGGAGGAGGTCAAAGAGCATGTACTAGTGGAGGCATCACTAGTGAGGAACAATTAATATCAAATTTAATTATTTTAGATTCATCTTATAATGAGAGCTTTTAGTATAGTAGAAGGAACACATAACCATGAGGATTATTTCATTGATATTTAATTTAGTAGTAAAGAATCACCTTATATTTTAGGTGGTCATTGAATGTTAGTTAGTAGTGAGGAGGATCTTACTAACGATATTCTAGTTCAGACAATTTTACTCATTAATAGTTATATGATTTACCGATAACACTCATAAAAATAAAATTTTTAATAGATAGGTTTGCTCTACCTTATAGATTTAGCTTTTCTCTTTTAAATATATATTTGTTAGTAAGTAGATTATTGTGACCGGATTTTTAACGTATTTTTTGTGTACTTTTGACTATTTTATGTCATTGTATTGTATGTATATTGTAACGCCCCACTATTTTTCATAGTTGAAATATTTTTATCTTCTTCATTTATCATTATTATTTGAAAATGTTTCCCTTCATTTAGATGTCTTTAAATAAAATCTTAAAATAATTTTCCTTGTTAATAAAAACGTCACCAAAAAAAAAATAAATACACATCACATAGATCACATCATAACCATACATCAAAAATTATTTACAAAACGTCTCATAGGTACGTAACATTGTGGCAATTATAATATACACATTATTACATCAAATCCTCATGTTAGCTAACATTCCTTGACATCTCCACACATCATTATTGAATCATCACAGGTGTCAAACCATAGACACAAACACGCAAGGGTAAGTTCCAAAAATCTTAATAAAAATACGTATCATATAAAAATATCAATATAATACATATCATATAAAAATATCAATATAATACATATCATATAAAAATATCAATATGATACATATCATAATCAAATAAATAGGGAATGAATTATGACTTAAATGAAATTTCTATATGATGCATGCTCCAACCTCAACTCCAAAAATATGCAATGTGGTACCATCTCAGATAATACGACATCATCATCGTAAACTTACCGACCAGTTGGGATTCCACAGTGGTGCACAGAATCTCATAAACAAACATGTGATCGAGTTAAATGAATTCTCACCATAAAAATCCCCCAAGTCTAGCATCACGCCTAGACGCACGGATTAAGTTTATTATCTGCACCTCTAACCGAGGCCACCTCTTTTGAGGCATGCATGACTGAATGAAATCTTACCTCCCTTTCTAAAATATCATTTAAAACAGTACCAACTTATTGATATTAAAATTTCACTCCATCATTATATTTTATGTTATGGATTAATAATTTATAATCTAAACCGTTATAGTTCTCATCACAAGTCCTCAAAGTGCATAACATATGTAATTATTCACAGTCCCAATCATCATCCAAGTTTAAAGAAAAGGTAAACAAACACAATCCAAGTAAAGGCCATCCACGTTCAAAGCATAAGAAAATTAACCGTTATAAACTTAAATTTTAACATTTCTAATTATTAGATTTATTTTTAATTACTTTTGGTTGCTGCCCAAATTGGTTTTGGTAATTAATAAACTTGGCTGAATGGTTTTAAGGTTGATAACAACTTGAAATCATGTTAAACATCCTTTAGAAACAAGTTTTCCAATTACTCCTTAAAACTGTTAGAAATATTCACAACATTAGAGAGTTTTTGAGAAAGCTTATAATAAAATTATAAGTCTCAAGTAAGGTGGCAGAGCCTCCTAGTTAGAATCTTATAATTTTATTCCAAAAATATGTTTTCATATAAAGATTAAAATAGAAAAGAGTTTAGAATCCTTAAAACACAAAATTTCACAAAGTTTAGTAATTTAGAACCTTTAAAAAACTTTGAAAACTTTAAAGAATTTGAAAATTTCCCTTACCTTTATTTCTTTTGGCTACTTTCTGTAAAGCTTTGATGTTGAAGGTTGAAAATACTTGATATCACTATTTTCTTAACTCACGTGAAAAAGGTTAGAGAGAAAAGTGAAGAAAAGTTGGAAAACTTTTGAAATTGTAACAAAGGAAGTTCACTGTTTTGCCAATTGGAGACAATTGAATTTATTGATTTTGTGTGCATCTGTTTTAAGGTTCCAGTGGTCTATATTTATAAGTAAAATAAAATAATAAAATAAGATGGTAACTAACTAGTTAGGATAGTTTGGTTACTTTAATCATTAGTTACTTCAAAAAGTAACTAAGTCATTAAATGCATGAGATAAGACTTGTCTTATCTTTATTTAATGTTTTCTTATCTTATTTTCACTTTGGCTTTTCTTCATTCATCACACATGGCAATTTGTGAGGTGTAATAGCTAAAAGGTTTCCCAATTTTTCCACTTTTGTCGTTTTGCTTTCAACTAAAAAAAAAAATTAAATAAAACTTAGGAGTGTTTTGTGAGAGAGTTGGGTACTTGACTTAGGTGACCAGTTTCAGTATTCGGGCTATAACTCGAGCTACAAAACTCCAATTGAGGCGTTCTTGGTGTCAAATGAAAGAAGACTTCAAGACCTACAAAAGCTATGAAGACCCCAAAGTCCAGTTCGACCTCCATTAATACGAAAAATGAGCTGGAAGTTAACATTGAAATGCTTCCAAGACAGACGATACTGTAGAGATTGATCAGACGATACATGCACAGACGATACATGTACAGACGATAATGCACAGACGATACATGCACAAACGATACATGCACAGACGATACATAAATAAGTTTTTTTTTTTTTTTTTTTTTTTTTTTTTTTTTTTTTTTTTTTTTTAGGATGTTTCATATATTATCATTTATTTATCTATTAAAAGTTATACTAAATATAGAAATATAATTTTTAAAAAAATTCTTCGTGTTTTTAAATAAGGATGCATTTATAGAAGTTTATTAAAGTTACAATAAATTCTGGTATAAATTTCAAGTACGACCCATATTTTAATATTTTATTGGCTAATTAATTTGGTACATTCTATATTTTTAGTCCGAGACTTTCGTTGCTCGGACACGTAAACTACTTTCTGTGTCCAATGTATTGAGTGTACCGTTTAAAAATGGATTGTATTATAGTAAATATTTTTTCGATTTAGTTTGTAAATCAGACTAGTGCCGGTGGACCACTGGTTAAAAAAAATCAAAAAGAAAAACCTTTATTTTATTGGTTTATCAACTGTGTTCTATCACTTTGGTCCTAACTTGTCCAATTATTTGGAATAGAGTTATGCTGTGGCCAGCGTGATAGTGGTTAGAGACTTTTATCATCAAGATTCATTGGAGGAATAAGTGGCTGTGTAGAGAAAGCATGTGACTCAAATGGTTGAGTAGATGGGACACATGGAGGAGTTTCTCTTTGTGATGCATAAGGTATTTAGAAAGGAAGTTGTGGAGAGAAATGAAAATTTCAATCACGAGCAAAAGAAATTCTACGCATCAAGGGTCTGTCCAAATTTCCAAGGTTTGGAAGAAGTATCAAATGGCAATGAAGAAAGTGGACTTGTCAAAGTTTAATGGAGAACCTTGGGGTGGATAGAGACTAAATCCAGAAGCCAATTGAACCAAGTCTAATTTTTTTAGTTGATAGATACTTAGTTCATCGTTGATGAACACAAACTATAGGAAATATATTCAATTCTTGGGCCAGCCATAAGTCCATCATAAGCTATGTCTAAGTACTAGTAATTAGCCTAGACTAACAAAGAGAAAAAGAATGAATGAATAAACACCATATAAAAAACACCGAACCTTGGTTTCATTTCATTACTGAGCTATAGCAAGTTAATATTTATAAAGTTAGTTAAGGATCTAGAAGCTTAAGATGTATCGAAATATAAGTTAAATTCAGATTTTATTCTTTAAAAGTTAGTTACTTTAAAAAATTATTAATAATTTTTTTAATAAATCTAAAATTTGAATTTTATTTATTTTATCTTAATTCTGATTCTATTCTTATATTCCTCTGTGTCCCACTCATTATACCTCAATTCATCCCATGATGGGGTTAGCATATTTATCTTTTTTTCCCCGTTGACAAATTATTATTATTTTTTTTTTCATTCAACACTTAAACCCCACGCTTCGCTGTATAAAAATCCAAAGTATCACTTGTCAGAATCAAACAAGAGTAATATGCTTTTCTCTTTTCTTTTGTTTTTTAGTTTTGTAAAGAAGGTTAGATAGTTATCTTTGTATACGTAACCGTAAACTATTATATTTTATTTCAAAACAAAATAATTTTAAAAAAAATATATTTAATTTTTTATTTTAATTATTTATTATTATTTAAATTCTTAAAATAATTATCATTTATACTATTTTAATACTAGATTAATTACACTTTAAGAACTAAATTAATAATAAATAAACATTTTTAAAGATTAAAATAATATTATTTTACTTTTAGTATAAAATAAATAAATATTTAGCGTAACAGGAGCATTGGAGAAGACTCTGACACGGCATCCCGTGAAGCCACTGACAAAAAATCTCATCATGACCATCAAAATTCATATTGAAATGAACGGCTCTGATTCACTCCCTCACCAACTCAAATAGTAACTACTAATAATAACTCAAATCCCACAATCACAATCTCCAATCCCGAGACAGAAACACACACAAATGGGTTCTCTAACTTTTTCTCATCTAACTCTTCACCTATTCCTCATCCTCACAGCTTCAGCATCAACATTCGTAGTAGAATCCGCAACGCATTGGGGAGACACGCAGGTTCTGAAAGAACTAAAGAACAACCTCGACCCTTCTTCGGTAACACCAGGTTCATGCGTCAACTCATGGGACTTCACTTTCGACCCATGCGACAACCTCTTCAGCGACAAGTTCACGTGCGGTTTCAGATGCGACGCCGTCGTTTCGGGAACGAGTCGCGTCACCGAACTCACTCTCGACCCGGCCGGTTACTCCGGTTCGCTTTCCGCCACGTGGCACCTCCTCCCTTACCTCCAAACTCTCGACGTCTCCAACAACTTCTTCTCAGGCCCAATCCCCGAGTCACTCTCCAACTTGACTCGCTTGACTCAACTCGGTTTATCAAAAAATAATCTCACTGGCCCAATCCCTTCTTCCCTCACCTCTCTCACTAATCTCCAAGAACTTTATCTCGATAACAACAACCTTAACGGAACCATCCCCGTTAGTTTTAACCGCCTCGTAAACCTTAAACGTCTCGAAATGCAATTCAACCAACTAAACGGCGTCGTTCCGGATTTATCTTCTCTGAAAAATCTTTACTTTCTAGACCTCAGCTTTAACGCCTTCAACGGAGGGTTTTCATTGCCGTCATCTTTGGTTGAAATCTCGATGAGGAATAACAGTTTAAACACTGCACTTCAACCTGAAACATTGAGAAACTTGAAGAACTTACAAGTGCTGGATTTGAGTGGCAACAAGTTGAACGGTTCCGTTCCATTTGTGTTATTTGAACTTCCTTCGTTGCAACAGTTAACACTCTCTTTCAACGAGTTTTCGAGCATTGAAGTGCCTTCTTACGCTATAAACACGCGAAGCGGTGTGATTGCGGTGGATCTGAGTAACAACGACATTGGGGGGTTTATGCCCTTGTTCTTGGGGATGTTACCGAAGCTATCATCATTGTCGTTGGAGAATAATAAGTTTATTGGGATGATACCGACACAGTATGCGTTGAAAACGGTTTTTCCGGAGAATGGGGTGGTTCCGTTTGAGAGGCTTCTATTGGGAGGGAATTACTTGTTCGGAGGAATACCGAGTGCGTTAATGGGGCTTGAACCAGGTTCTGCGAATGTTAGGCTTGTTGGTAATTGCCTATATAGGTGTCCTGTTACTTTCTTCTTCTGTCAAGGTGGAGAACAAAAGTCTTCTCAAGAATGTAAGAGATTTAGCCACTTCATCCCCTAGTTGAAGATCATGATAATGATTATGTGTTTGTATTTTATGTACATTTTGATCTCTGAGGAGGGTCGAGTCTGCACTCTATCTTCTGAGTTCTGACAGGATCTCTTCCTCTCTACGCTATGTTTTTTTATTTTTCTAATATTAACTTTTTAATGCAATTTTTAGTCTCTCTTTCTTGATTTCCTTGCTTCTTTTTTTTTTCCCTTACATATTTGATTATTTACTACTACTGTTATTTGAACTAATAAAAATATTTTATTATATTATCACGTCAGAATATTAGTTCTAATGTGATACTTTATTTTACTGTTTAGTTAACACATTTATCATTTTAATATTTTTTAAACATTGGATTAATTTAAATATACTTTTCATCTTTATGATATATTATGTTTTATTTTGATTTTTATAAAATTGTTTTGAATAATATTTGTAATTTTTATTTATTATTTTATTTTAATTCTTTTAATATATTCAATCTTTTGTTTTTATCCATGTAATATGCGATTAGTTTTACTTTTAGTCTTCATGTGACTTTTTTTATATATATAAAAAAAGAAGACTAAAACAAAATATATTGTGTAGACCGAAACAAAATAAAAATTATGTAAATTTTATAATTAACTATGACTTTCAAAAACATGATTTTATGAGGATTAAGGTCTAAAATTATAAAAATAAATATATTATTAAGATGAAAAAACATATTTAAAATTTCTAATTAAATTAATGAAAAAATTAAAATTGTATAATTAGAATATATAGTGAAAATTTTGATTTATAAAAATGATAAAATTTATTTTGTTAAATAAAGATAATAAGAAAATAAAAATGTAATCAAGACAAAATATTATTGGAAAAGGAAAAGGAAAAGTAAAAATTTCTACGTTTGGAGAAGGTGATTTGTTGTGGAATCTTGAAGCGAAGAGCCCTGACAGTTGAACTACTGTACGGACGTAAATTGTCTGTGGACACCCCATGCTTTATAATATTAAATTGTTTTTTATTGAATAAAATTATAACTGAAAAAATAATGGTAAGAAATATCTGAAGGGCATAAGCGGTATTTCGCAGAAAATAGAAGAACCAAGCTGTGTCTTTGTGATCTTCCATGCGGATGCGTGTCTCTCTTCTCTCTTGTTCCTCTATTACTAGTTAATCTCTGGTAATATGATGTTGGCGTCAGGGAAAATAGAAAGTGAGATTCTAAATTTTTATTCATGTACTGGGGAAATCATAAATGGCTATGTGGTATAGGGAAATTTTTTTCTTTTTACGTTTTTTTTCTCCGGTTCTTAAAGTCTTTGGATGAAAATAATGAAATATAAAATAAGAAGATATTTCCTGCAACTTAACAAGCTTTCACATTTTAAGATATTTTCTAGTATAGTAGTGTGGAGGAACTTGTAACCTTGTGTTATGAGTACCTTAAAATTTATTTGTAGAGAAATGTAAAAGAATTCAACATAAATTTTCAAATGTTATTAGTGTCTATTTTAATAAGCGTAACAGTAAGGCAGAACAGTGTACCCCATCAGAATATAGCAAATGACAGTACAAGAAGAAGAAATCACATAGAGTGAGAGGGGACATTATGAATAAGAGAATACTTCACACGTCCCACAGCGTCTACCCATCTTTTTCTATAACAAGGTAGAATTATAAGTTAATTAAAGTAAAAGTGTATTCTTCTAATTGTCACGTGGTCTAATGCTTTATCACAGTGTCCTTATTCTTGAAAATACGATAACATGAAATCTCATTTAAGAACATGTTTGATGTATACAAGGAGATTAGTTTTTATGTTAAAAGTTAATTTTTAAAGATTGAGTTAAATTTATAATTTAAAATTTAATTTAATATTAAAATTTATGTAAATATTAGATTATTTGTTATCTGATTAACATTGGATTATTTGTTTAAATAATTTCTACGCTTGAAAAATTTAATATCATGTGTGGGATGTGTGACAAATAATCATTGTCATCTTACATAACAACTTTTTTCTAGAATTAAGTAAAATTTATAATTCACAGAACAAAAACAAATTTTCCCTGTAATGCAAATTCTTATTGAAAATCCCCAAACAAATTCACTGATATTGGACAAATATGATTAAAATTTGAAAATTAAAATAAAATATAAAAATAGTGTTCTTTTAATGGGGTGTGTAACAGCGGTAGCACAGTACTGGGGTGTTCATTTACCATTATTGGAAGGGGAATTCAGCGAGGAGGAGAGATTATGAAGGAAGGTGTCTTGTTTATTGGGTTAACATTAAGATAAATATGTAATATGTGCCGCAAGATTTTGTATGTATGCCTTTTCTGACACTCGAACGTTGTAACTTGTAAGCATGTGACTGTGTCAGACAGAGACAAGCACGTTCTGGGGCATGTCCAAAAGCATATAATAGTGGATGGAAAGGTTTGGCCCACTGTCAGATTTTGGCAACCACATTAAGCATTTGGATCAAAGCCCAAAATAGTATCTCCAAGTTAATTAATTTTCCAAAAGTCAAGTCTATTACCAATAAATGATTCCTTGGTCTCTCTAGTTTAAAGAGAGACATAGAAAGAAATATTGGGGACAGGGGTAAAGAGTTTCTCGGGTTAAAAAAATAGCTTATGTTTCAAACCACGTAATGGAATTTGTTTCATGCACATAATAAATATTAAATTTACGCCAAAACTCAACTACTGAACACCAAATTGAACTAGATCTTAACTATCCAACGATATCATACAAACATTTAACGTGTCAGGTTAGCTTTTTTAACAATGTCACATGCAAACAACTAACGAAGGGAATGAAGGGATTAAATTGGTTGATGATTCACAATATAGACGAATCATATTGTTAATGTCAAAGTCCAAATTGATCAACTGCTACAATTTCAGAGCCACATTAGTGATTCACTCCATGTAGTTGTTTGTAGGTGGAAAAGAATGAGATACTCAAAAGGTAAAAGGTACAGATAATAATGTTTGAGTAACATAAATTTAGGTTTTGAGCAAACAACAATAGTTTACTATAGTGGATATTTGAGAGCGCAAACTCAGCAAAAGAGCCAATACGTTCAAAAGGAGCGTTCAAGAATGTTAGGCTTACTCGAAGAATCCTTCTATAGGTGGATAACTGCTGAGAAATACACAAACAAGAGGCACAAACATTTGAAATTCAAAATGAAGACATCCACAAGAAGTGTGATAGGTGGATCTGGATGATAAAATGGATAGATCATATCTATTTTATTTTTATTTTGGATAATAATGGAATGGATTAAAATAATTTATTAATTTATTTTGATCCATTAAAAAATTCAATCCATTAATTAATTTTATTTGATAAAAATTCATTCATCAAAATATTTTTTATAGAAATTAATTATTCATTAATTTTAAAATATTTTGTCTTTTTTTTTCTCTTTTTATATTAATAAATTGATAAATAATCATGTTTATAAATATATTATATGATTATTAATAAATATATATTTATTAATGTAAATATAATATAAATATAAAATTAAACAAGAGAAAGAATAAGGATTTATATTCCAAAACTTATATTCCACTTTAAATTTTGCTCTCACATATTTATTTTTAAATTATCAACGGAGATAAGTTATATCCTACACTTGTTAAATTCAAAAAATATAACATTATTTTCACCTAAATATCTCAGTAATTTTTACAACAAGAAGACAGATAGAAACATATAGAAAGTAAGTGATATAGAATATTTACGAATTAATATGATTGACATGTGACGGAAAGAACTTAAAAAGAAATACTCTGAAAAGTTATTGCAAGTATATGTTATTCTAACAAAAATACTCACCACTTGTTGCTAAATGGTAATGTCGTGAATCTCAGTCATTTTCCACTGAAGACGCACAGACTTGGGCACATCAATATTGTTTTTAATCATGGAAGATATAATTATAAAATCATTATTAGAAAAAGCTTCTTAGATCCGAGAATCTAACTTGCTCATTCTCCCTTCTTTTCTTGGTTTACGTTGAGTTCAATCTACTTGTGTCCAAGGCACTAGCTCCTATGAAGTCAGGGGAAAGCGATAAGTGGCCGTTAGAGGCACATGGCTCTCCACAAAATTGTGCATGGATATCAATTTCCATGAGACGAAAACTGTCCACTAATCATCAACAATTTTCGTTTTCCAGATATCTCTAGTGACATAACATACATGCTCTTCATTCACAGTCAAATTCGTTCCTATAACTTTGATATATAATATCAGAAAATAAAAAAAGAAGTCAAAAATAGTCTATGAAGATTTATCTTTTCCACTGATAGATATAATAGAGATATTATTAAATAAGACTGAAATGAAATTTTAATATTGTCGATAAAGAGACATGCCTACAAGATTAATGTACATATTTGATCGAAGATGTCGATGATACATTGAGGTTGTCAGTAGAAATATGCACTTACAAGATTAATGTCTTGTCAAACAAGACCTTAATGACATATTAAGGTTGTCCGTAGATGTATCTATAAGGTTAATTGTGCATGATATCTCATCAAATAAGATGTCAACGGCATATCACGTACAATAGTACCTCAATGGTACAACTTTTTTTTTTAAGTAATCAGGAAGTGTTTATAAAGAAATTATAGTTGGGTAGAAAATACGCTTATGCGAGATGAAAAATTATTTTGTAAAAATTTTAATTTTAATTTTATATACATTTTTGTTTATAAAATTTTGATATTTTATATTTTATATAATTTAATTTTTCTGTGCTAGTATTGATTAAATTTTATTGTAGTTGGAAATTAATATATTAAGTTTTGTTCATTTCTTTGTAATTATTTTGGTAAATTTTTATTTATTGAATATTTTTTTTAGATTATATTCTAAAAGATGCCTTCTGCAATATGGATTAATAGTTGAATTTTAAAAATTAATGAAGAGGTAACATATGAAGGAATAATAAAAATATTTAAATAATGCTTAGAATAATTCTTATAAATAAAAAGAAGAGTATATGATAAATTAAAGTTTGATTCATTTGAGATTATTGGTTCTAATACTAATGAAATTTATATTACATAAAAATATGTTTCATTATAGATAACTAACGATGAACATATTAAAATTATGATTAATAATTTTAAATAAATAAATAAATACACAAGAAAATTACGTGTTGAAATAGTTATGTAAGTAATTTTTTCTATTAAGTGATAAATTATTTATTTTCTACCTTCTACTTTTACTTATCCCTGCCAAATCCAATTTTTCTTACTTAACAAGTTCCTAATGAATAATAACTTAACGGAACATCTACATAATTTAAAATATCACAACAAAATTAAAATAAAACTTACATAAGATGGAACAAATTCACCTCATAGCAATAACGAATAGAAATGATAGAGGGTTAGAAGGTGAATGAAAGTGAAAGATAACAGGGACCGGGGTATTGAAAAAAATTAACAACACCGGCTACATATAAATGAAAGAGACCACAAGGGTCTATGACAAAAGCGTTCAAGCTATGGGTGCTTCATCCACTTGGCTCTTTTGATGCAGGCGTGTCCACAGTGTATGAGGTGTCTGTAACACGAGCATGTCTGATCCTCATTCTGATCAATCGAGACACCTTTTCTCTAGACGCATTTAATACAAAGAGCGTTCAACACAAATGGTCTGTTTTCAAAGCCCGGTGGAAGATGTCCCATACGCAAACACTTCCATCAAAAGACAGACTTCTAGTTATAATTAATTTATAAACAGACCCATTTTATAAATTTTATTTAAAAGAGTTCCATTTAATTACTTGTGCTAAGTATTCTTTGGCAAAGAAATACACTTATAAGACTAACTATTATGTCTTATCAAATAAGACATGAATGATGTATTGAGATTATCAACCGAGAGACGTGCATCTACAAAATTAATGTACATATTTGAACTTTTTTTATCTAATACATGTAATCATACTTCTATTTATTTACAGGTATTTAGTTAGATTAGAAAATTGGAACCCACACCTATAAAAAAAGAATAGAAGTTTGTAGCGAATACCTAACCACTTGTACATAATTCACACTTCAAAACCACGAACATAAATCGACTAACACTTTAAATACGAAGTCATAAGTTGTCTCAACCAACACCTACCACCAATTCTTAATTCTCAAACATCTCTAAATGGCCACAAACACACGAACTCAACAAGCCTTCACATTCCTTCTCATTTTCTCATTCTTCTCCTCAACTTCGGAGCCATGTCACGTGGTGGACAAAGAAGCATTACTAGATTTCAAGAATAGAATCATCTCTGACCCTTCAAAACTACTACATTCTTGGACACCTTCCTCTGACTGTTGCCAATATTGGGAAGGCATCACGTGTGGTTCCTCGGGAAGAGTCATCAACCTCGCTCGAACCGGCATAGTCTTCGACATTGACTTCCCTCAAGAAACATTCATGTCAGGAACAGTATCACCTTATCTTGGAAACTTGTCTAGTTTGCAAGTTTTGGACCTTAGCAACTTGAAGAACTTGCATGGTCCTATACCTCCACAACTTGCCAAGTTATCTAACTTGAGAAAACTCTTTCTCTATTCAAACAAGTTCACTGGTGGCATTCCAACATCATTTGAAAAGCTTTCACATCTTGAAATTTTGTACCTGGACAACAACCACTTATCTGGTAATGTTCCTTCTTCTCTCTTTGCCTCATTGAAGTCTCTTTCACAACTTGGTCTATCAGGGAATAAGCTTTCTGGAAGGATTCCTTCTTCCATTGGAAACATGGTGTTTCTCACTAGGCTTGATCTTCATCAAAACAATTTTCATGGCAATATTCCTTCCAGCATTGGCAATCTTGTAAATCTTAAAGATTTAGATATCTCTTACAATAAGATTAGTGGAAGGATTCCAGCGTCAATTGGGAATCTTTCACAATTGGTTTTTCTAGATCTAATGCAGAACAACATTATAGGGAACCTACCTTTTTCTATTGGGGACCTAAGTTCTTTAAAATTTTGTAGGCTATCAGAAAACATGTTAACAGGTATTTTGCCTTATTCCATTGGAAAGCTCAAAAATGTGCAAAGGCTAATTCTTGAAAACAATAAATTCAGTGGGAAGTTACCTGCAACCATTGGCCATCTAACCAGTTTAACTGATTTATTTCTTGCAAACAATAATTTTAGTGGCAGAATTCCACCTTCCTTAGGCAATTTAATCAACCTGCAAACATTGGATTTGTCAAGAAACCAATTTTCTAGTGGACTTCCTTATCAACTTGTTCAATTACAGAGTTTGCAAACCTTAGACTTGTCATTCAATCCATTAGGAGTAGGAAAAGTGCCCAAATGGGTTTCCAAATTGAGAGTTTTTCAGTTAAAATTAGCTAAGACAGGGATTCAAGGTAACCTTCCAAAGTGGCTTTCTTCTTCATCAGTGGCAACCCTTGATTTGTCAAGCAATGGATTAACAGGAAAATTACCATGGTGGATTGGAAACATGTCTCACCTTTCCTTCCTTAACCTCTCAAACAACGAGTTTCATTCGTCGATTCCGGTGACATTCAAGAACCTTTCTACTCTGATGGACCTTGATCTCCATTCAAATAAGCTCAATGGCTCTCTCAGAGTGGTGTTTGAGAAAGTGGTTCAGTTTTCACTAGGCCATTTCAACTCCATTGACCTATCTAACAACATGTTCCATGGTCCCATCGATGTCAACATTGGAGAAAAAGCTTCAATGAGTTCAATCAAAGTTTTAGCATTGTCACACAACCCTTTAGGAGGGTCCATACCAAAGTCAATTGGGAAGTTGAGTGAATTGGAGATTCTGCACACTGAGGATAGTGATCTCTCAGGGAATATACCTGAAGAGCTTGGTGATATTGAAACGTTAACAAAGATTAATTTTTCAAAGAACAAATTAAGTGGCAAGATACCGGAGAAGGTTCTAAATTTGAAGAAGCTTCTAGAGTTTGATGTGTCATGGAACAGACTCAGAGGGAGGATCCCCCAACATAAGGGCATGTTCCCTATTTCTGCTTTTGTGGGTAATCGTGGACTGTGTGGGCCACCACTTCCTCCTTGTAAACTTTCCTAATTCTAAGTGCACTCAACAGTCAACATCATTATTTTTTTAATATATTTTTGAATTAATAATCATAGATCACTTATTACTTTATCTTGGATTAATTGACTTATTTTTTTGAATATTTTTATTTTTTAATACTTTAAAGATTTTTGGCCTTTACGTTTGATTGATGTATTTTGATTATTTATTATTTTAGTTTCTGACCTATATATTTTTTTTCAGTTCTTATTGTTTGAAGATGAATTGATTTAGTACAATAACTATCTATTCATTTCACAAAGAGATTACTTAGCAAACGGTCAATAAATTATGACAGCTATTAACAAAAAAAAATGTTTCTTCTTAGTCTTCTTCTTTATCAAGCTCTTGGTCTTCAGGAATTGAATCTGTCGCTGTTTGTTATATATTTTGTTGATATTTCAAAAGTTTAACAAGTTTATTTAATTAATTTAAAAAATATTTTGAATAAATTTATTGTTTAACTAAAACCTATATATTTTGTCACTAAAATCAGAATTTTTTGTTATTGTGACCAGGTCTACTCTCTTAATACAATAGGTTAAGGTAATTTTATAATTTTCTTACTTTTATAAACATCTAGTTTTCTTTTTAAATATTTACCTGGTTCATGTGTTTTGATCCATTTTTTTTTATTTAATTTCTAACTTTTTCCAATTTAGTCCATGATATTTAAAGATATTTTAGTTTCAATTTCTATGGCTAATCTTCATTAATTAAAAAAATAATGACACAACAAAAGCAATTTATAGAAACTATTCATTGCTAAAAAAATGCAAAAAAAATTCCTTTTTTTTTTAACTTTATGACAATTAAAAGCAGTCACAAAATATAAAATTTGAGTTTCAATCATGATTATCACGGACCAATCAATCGTTATCTCAATTATATTATTATTATTACTATTATTATTATATGTTATTTTATTACTATTAGAAAAGAATAATAATTTATATATTTTAAAATATATATGAACAGTGGTCCACACCGAACTGCAAATAAAGATTCTTCAGTGCCACGAGACGATAACATTAACTATATTCTACTTATAGAGCCCAAACCAGTGACATAATATGGCTAAGAATGAGATAAGCACTTAGGCAGAGTACAATATACTTACCAAAAACATCAAGGATATTATAGAATTCAAAGTTTGTTAGGCTCTTTTCACATAAGCATCAGATTCTGGGGGTACAATTATGTAATTGTGAATCACGGGTTAGGAAATTTTGTAGCAAAGTGAGATAAGCACCAGATAGTGCTAGACAGATGATTAAGAATTTTTTTTTGTATGACATCCAACTCAATTCATCATCAAAAGTAAAGTGCTTGCAACAACACTCATTTTCCTTTCGGTTTTGGGTATGAGTGAACTTTTATATCACCATGACCCTGTGAGGTCACTGATATTGCAAAAGTTAAATTTAAATATACAGAAGTCCAAATCCAGAAAGTTGCTGGGGCATGTATCTCCATTAATTTACACCCAGCTCAATTTACATTTCTTTCATCCAATACATGTTGAAGTGATAACTATATTTTTCATTATTCCGTTATTTGGATTTTATTTTTTTTAATTTCTTTTTTATAATTTTCAGTTTCCTATTTATCTTTTATTAGTATTTTTAGTGTTTATGGATGGTTGACGTGAAATTTTCACGTCAATATTTAGTAATTTAATTTAATATTAATAGTTACAAATACTGAAATAAATAAATAAAATGCTAAAAGTTGATAAGAAAAACTAGAATAATTTAAAATTAAAATATGATATAGTAGAACTTTAAAAGAAAGAAAAGTTAATTAACCTGTTACAATTTAAAGAATAATTTATCCTTTATTCAATTAGATAGTGAGGCCTTTCAAAGTGCTGGAAAAGGCTAAGTTGGGAAAGTAAGCGAAAAGAAAAAACTATGCACACTAGATATGTAGTGCTTGGAATGCAATTGAAAATATTGTGTGTATTTCCCAATAAATAAAAACAAAATGAATATGAAAAGAAAAATTCTGATTCATTAACAAAAATATTTTTTATAACAAAACATATTTTTGCAACTGTTTTTCAAACATAATTATGATATAGAGACGAAGAGACATCTGTCCTGAGATATTGGTGACCAGACAAATTTATTATTACTGTTGATAGTTTTTTCCTCTAATTTCTTTCACATAATTATTAAATTTTATATTTCTCTGTATCTTGAAAAAAAGATTGATGTAAAAGCAACATTTCTCTAAAATAATTGATTATTATAGAGAAAATAAATAATATGTTTCTAATTCTTTTTAGAAATAAAATAAAAAATGTATGGTCGTTTATATAAATACTCGACATAGTGCAACATTATTTAGAATTAATGATTTAGCACCATGGAAGAAATTAAGATCTTAAATGTTAGTTGTGATTTTGTGGTGATTCTTGATGCAGTGAGAAATAACGGATAATGTGGGCAAAAGTACTTAAATGGTACAATATTTTAAAAATATAATGAGATGGATCCTGTTTGAAAAAATATTATAATCTATTGTAAATGGTACAATATTTTAAAATATAATGAGATGCATCCCGTTTGAAAAAAAAATATTATAGAAAATAAGAACAACACCGGTAACATTAGTGTGGTTAATGAAGACAGAGGATGACTCTTCCTTTTCATAACGCAACCTTTAATTTCTATTCATCAAGGTTGGTAAGTAAGATAATTAATGGTTTTATTAAAAAGGTTATTTAATATTGATGATTATAAATTCTCATTTTTCTATAAGTTCCTTAAAATTTATTATCGAACAAAATTCGTTCTACTTTTTATTAGATCCATAATGTAATTTAAATCTACAAGCATGCTTTAAAAAAATATTATTAAACTTAAGAAAGTCTCACTCAAAATTCTCTTCAAACCTCTAAATACATTACATTGATCCTAGTTTTGCCAGATGAAAAAGAATTGACCTCAGAAAGATATTTTTTTAAGTGAAGGGAATATCATATAATACAAATTGATTTGATTAGCTATGGCGGAATAGAAATAATAAGAGAGATATTAAGATATAGGTATCCACATCTAATATTGTATCCAGTTATAGTTATTTATCTTATCTTATGATAGCACAAATATAGTTCAAATATGGCTAAAATATTTTATCCTTTAAAGTACACTTGCTTTGTTATTATTGAAGTATCTTGGTTACAAATGGAATAGCTTTAAATTAAATGGCTTAAAAATGGAGGAAATTAATGGGTGCATAAATTCATATTGTGTGTTTTACTTGAAAATTAGTGAGAATAAGAATGGAAAACCTTGTGATAAATTATGGATATTTCATTGTGTGATTAAAAGAGAAAAACAGATTACGGATATTTCAATTAATTGATAAGTGTTGAAAGTCATGTAGAAGCAGGTTAATATAATATATAGAAATTCTGATTATTGGTAATTAGCAGCGAAGTATTAGTGACGATAGGAGCCATAATATTTGCTACCCCTATTTTCAGTGAGGAAGGTATAACTGGTTGCATAATCGAGTATCAAAATATTATTACACAGTTAAAATAGAGTTGAGAAATAATAACTGGCACACAAGAAAATTTTATTAAGTGGAAGAAAAATGACAACTTCTCTCTATCAATAAGGAAAGAACAATAACACTCTCTCTTATAAATAGGAGATTACACCTTTCTATTTTCAAAGACTATAAAAATATTCTATGTCTCTCTCTATTTTTCTTCTCCTGGGATGTGTTTTCCTTTGTTGCTGGAGTGTGTCATTTATAGGCAAACCATAACACTATTCATGCGTTGTTTTTCATGCACCGAAAACAAAAGTGTTTCAACACCTAACATGCACCGAAAGTTGCCTAATTTTTTTTTTTTCACCGAAAATGAATTTGTTTACATGTTGGCTGGACCCCACCACAAAGGTGGCTTTAATTTCTTTCAATCTCCCACTTAAAGCCACATTTGTGATCTTTCTTATAAAATCATACTACTTTAAAATTTCAAAAGACCATATGAGGATCTACACCATATGAACTTGTCAGTGTTGATTGGCTTTGTCATCACATCTGCTAGGTTATCTTTAGTGTGAATCTTCTGCATGTCCACACTCCCTTCTTCTACCACTTCTCTGACGAAGTGATATTGTACTCCTATGTGCTTCGTCCTGAAATGAAAGGCTGGATTCCTTGCAATGTGCAAGGCACTCTGACTGTCACAATACACAGTAATCTTCTGTTGCTTGTGCCCGAGTTCTTCCAATAACCTTTGAATCCAGATTGCTTCCTTGCATGCTTGCGTAGCTGCCATGTATTCAGCTTCTGTAGTAGACAAAGCTACGACAGATTGTAACTTTGATAACCAGCTTACTGCACCACCTGCAAGTGTAAACACATAGCCTGAAGTGGATTTTCTTCTGTCAAGATCACCTGCAAAATCTGAGTCAACATATCCTCTGACGACAAACTCTGATTCTCCAAAACATAATGACACATCTGAGGTTCCTTTGATGTATCTAAGTATCCTCTTAACAATATTCCAATGCTCTCTACCTGGATCTGCCATGAATCGACTGACCGCTCCCACTGCTTGTGCAATGTCTGGTCTTGTACATATCATAGCATACATTAGGCTTCCCACCGCCGATGCATACGGCACTCGAGACATTTCCATCCTCTCTGCTTCATTTCTAGGACACATACCTGAGGATAATTTATAATTGACAGGAAATGGGGTCGAAATTGGCTTACAATCTTGCATATTGAAGCGCCGCAAGACTTTCCTAAGATAATTCTTTTGAGAAAGCCAAATTTTCCTATCTTTTCTGTCTCGGTGAATTTGCATCCCTAAAATCTTGTTTGCGGGTCCCAAGTCCTTCATATCAAACTCCCTAGCCAACTGTGCCTTCAATTCTTGGACTTGATCTTTGTTGGGGCCTACCACCAACATGTCATCCACATACAACAGCAAAATGATGAAATCATTATTACCAGATCTTTTGTAATAAGTACAATGGTCTGACTGAAGTCTGTTGTAGTTGAGGCTAACAATGAAGGAATCAAATCTCTTGTACCAACACCTTGGCGCCTGCTTTAGACCGTACAGAGATTTGGTCAACCTACAAACCAAGTTTTCTTTTCCTTTTTCTTCAAAACCTTCTGGTTGGAGCATATATATTTCTTCTTCAAGTTCACCATGAAGAAAAGCAGTCTTTACATCCAATTGTTCTAGATGTAAATCAAATACAGCACACATAGCCACTACTACTCTGATAGTGGTAAGTCTAACCACTGGAGAGAATATTTCATTGAAATCAATGCCTTCCTTTTGAGCATATCCTTTGACCACCAGTCTTGCACGATATCGTTCCACTTGATCATTGCCATCACGCTTGATCTTGTAAACCCATTTGTTTCCAATGGCTTTTCGACCTCTTGGAAGTACAACAAGCTCCCATGTCTTGTTTCTATGTAAGGCTTCCATTTCTTCCTGCATTGCTGCCATCCACAGAGAGGCATCTGAACTTTTTACAGCTTCTTGATAAGTTGTCGGTTCTCCCTCTTCTGTTAGAAGACAGTACGCATCATGGCTTGCCATAACATAATCTGAGTGCCAGGATGGTTTCCTTATCTGACGTGTTGTTCGTCGAACTTCTCCATCATGGGTCTCATCTGGTTCTTGTTCCTCATGCTCTGGTTCTGCTTCAAAAGAATTTTCTTCTCCAGACTTTCCATCTATTTGCATAGTAGTAATATCTTTAGAAGTGCTGCTATTTTTCTGCTCACTTTGCAGTTCATTTTCTGCAAATATTACATCCCTGCTGATAATAATCTTGCGGGCAGTGGGATCCCACAAGCGATACCCCTTAACACCATCAGCATAGCCCAAGAATATGCATTTCCTAGATTTTGGATCCAGTTTACTTCTTTCTTGGGAGTTGTACATCACGTATACAGGACATCCAAACACATGTAAGAAAGAATACTCTGCTGGTTTTCCTTTCCACATCTCCATCGGAGTCTTTAATCCCATTGCAGTTGATGGCGATCGGTTTATCAAGTAACCGGCTGTCTTCACTGCTTTTGCCCAGAAAGACTTGGCTAATCCTGCAGTTTGTAACATTGCTCTTGTCCTTTCCAAGAGTGTTCTATTCATCCGCTCTGCTACACCATTTTGTTGAGGTGTATGAGCAATAGTGAATTGCCTTTTAATACCTTCTTGCTTGCAGAATGCTAGAAATTCTCCATCAGTATATTCTCCTCCATTGTCTGTCCTCAAACACTTAATCTTTTTACCAGTTTCAAGTTCCACCTGTGTTTTGAATACCTTGAAAACTGGAAACACATCTGACTTCTTCTTGATTGGGTACACCCATAGCCTCCTAGAATAATCATCAATGAATGATACAAAATACTTTGCTCCTCCTAGGGACATTTCTGGTGACTCCCACACATCAGAATGAATCAAGTCAAGTATGTGTTTGCTTCTAGCAGTTGATTTATCAAATTTCAATCTATGTTGCTTGCTTGTCACACGATTGTCACGAAAAGGTAAGGTTACTGATGTGAGCCCAGGTAGGAGTTTACGTTCTGCAAGGACCTTCAAGCCTCTTTCCGACATATGGCCTAGTCTGCGATGCCAAATTGTCGTTGATTCCTCTTGACTAACTGATGCAACAGATACATCAGCCTCTTGCAACGTTTCTCCCTTAAGCATGTATAGATTAGCAGAAATCTTCTCTGCTTTCATCACCACTAAAGCACCTTTTGATATTTTCAAGATCCCAAATTCAATATGGGTCTTGCAACCGAGGTCATCTAGTTGCCCAATTGACAACAAGTTCTTTTTCAAGCCCTCCACATGTCGTACCCCTTGAATTGTGTGAATAGTACCATCGTACATCTTTAATTTGATAGTACCAATTCCAGCAATTTTTAAAGCATGGTCATTTCCCATGAACACAGATCCCTCAGAGATAGGTTCATAAGAGCAAAACCAATCTCGTCGTGGAGTCATGTGCCATGTTGCTCCTGAATCCAATATCCAAACATCAGTGAGCTGCCTTCCATCTTTAGAACCAATTGCTGCTTCGCTAAATAAGATTTCTCCATCATCGGAGGTACTAACAACACTTCCTTGAGAGTTTGTTACTTCAGAAGACTTTCCAGAATTTTTCTTGTTGTGCCAACAGTCTTTCTTTAAATGTCCTTTCTTGCCACAATGGTAGCACTTGAAGTTATTCCTTCTTTGTGACTTTGATCTACCATGACTTTGACTCCCACTAGAGCTTCGTTCCGTTGATCTTCCTCTCACCACCGTTAAAGCCTCTGCTTGCTTGGAATTTTCCAATCTATCTTCCTTATTCTTGCGCCTGGATTCTTCTTTAAGAATGGCTCCGACAACATCATCAAAGTTTAGATAGTCGGAAATCATATTATTTGTGATATTTATGATGAGTTGATCATACGAGTCTGGTAAACTCTGAAGTAGAAGCTCCGCACGTTCACTTTCTACTATTTTTACATCTGACGTTGTCAGCTGAGCAAATAGCGTATTCAGATTGTTGATGTGATCCGTCACCGAAATGGATTCACTCATTCGAAGAGTGTAGAGTCTCCTCTTCAAGAAAATTTTGTTGTGAAGAGACTTGACCTCGTATAATTTTACGAGCGTATCCCAGATTTCCTTTGCCGTTTGTTTTTCTGCAACACTAGATAAGACAGAATCTGCCAATGTCAAGTGCAGATTAGCAACAGCAATAGCATCCATCTCCTTCCACTTTTCATCGGTAATACCAGCAGGTTTACCTTCAATTGCTGCTAAACAATTTTCTTTTCTCATAAAAGCCTTCATCTTCAATTTCCACAGGGAGAAATTACTCCCACTGAATTTCTCAATCTCAAATTTTGCCGCCATGCTGTGAATAGTACTATACGTAAATAGTACCGTATATGTGAATAGTGTTATACGTTTTCACTGTGAATAGTACCGTATACGTGAACAGTATTGTATATCTATACCATACACTAGACCCGATCTAGTTTACGTTAACAATTACTGCAAAAGTATACAATCACACATGTGAAACGTATCTTCCAGCTTTACCGCAGCGGACCAAGAATTTTTCTTTTCTGATGTGGAAGTTCGGACAAAACCGCAACCACGGAGCATACTAAGAATATTCTTACCGAACCAAAGAGCTCTGATACCACTGTTGGGTAATCAGAGTATCAAAATATTATCACACAGCTAAAATAGAGTTGAGAAATAATAACTGGCACACAAGAAAATTTTATTAAGTGGAAGAAAAATGACAACCTCTCTCTATCAATAAGGAAAGAACAGTAACGCTCTCTCTTATAAATAGGAGATTACACCTCTCTATTTTCAAAGACTATAGAAATATTCTATGTCTCTCTCTATTTTTCTTCTTCTTCTGGGATGTGTTTTCCTTTATTGCTGGAGTGTGTCATTTATAGGCAAACCATAACACTATTCATGCGTTGTTTTTCATGCACCGAAAACAAAAGTGTTTCAACACCTAACATGCACCGAAGTTGCCTAATTTTTTTTTTTCACCGAAAATGAATTTGTTTGCATGTTGGCTGGACCCCACCACAAAGGTGGCTTTAATTTCTTTCAATAACTACCATGTTGATATTTTAGGCTTCATCACATGTTTATGTTCTTTTATTTGTTGTGCAAAAATAATCTCTGCTACTATATCTTCAGATTCCAAATTATACCATTATCTGCTTTTGTGCTCTATGCAAAATATAAAATAGTAGCACAGACCTAGTTGAGTTACTAATGCTCTAATTTCATGGACATGATAAATGAGATTAAAATCGTAAAAATTGGAGTGCATGGGGAAGCTTCCCACTAGATCTTAATGGATACATGCATGCATGTACGATAATGTTGTAACCCGTGGTATCACACTGACAAAGCAACGAGGTACTCTTTTGCAGTATTCATAATTCCCTCATCAGTAAGAATATACGAAATTCCTTGATGTTCCGTCCTCTCTGTTTCGTTCTTCCAATCAGCGATTCATTAGTTTGGTAGAAATTGTTTTCATTAGAAGACAAGGGGTAACTTGTCTGTAGCATTAACCATGCTTCAAAGCAGTTATTGTCACTTCTTCCACACGCATTCGAATCCAAAGTTTTTCACATGCATAACTCAGACAACAATTTTAAACACACCACTAAGGAAAAAACCTATGTAAATAAAGTTTGGTTTTGGTAAATACAATGTGACATTTTGTTTATATGCTCCAATATATTCTTTTATTTATGGGAGACTTATTTATATGTCAGAAATACTCTTTAAAATGCGTATTCTTATTTTTATCATAGGTTTCTTTTGAACTCATTAGATTAGAAACTAATCATACTCACAGTATTGTGATTATTACTGGCCTAGCAAGTTAATTAAAATGTGTATTGAATCATAAAACATTCTTTTGAGTATGTGGATTAATTGTACAAAACTATTTTAGTTTAAACTTATGATCTCAAAGTTCAAGTATAACATATATATGTATCAAACTAAATAATTGGAAGAGCGTTTTATTGTCCTCAATAATTGTACTTATAGTTACATAAAAAAATCTGCTCAAATCAAGCAAGCTGTCTCTTGTAAAAAAAAAATATTGGTCAAAGGAAAAATGTGTTATTAACGTTCTATAAAACAATTATAATGAGAAAAATAGTAGTAACATTCAGGTTTTTTTTAATTAAGTTGTTGAAAGATATTAATAAATACATTGGTAAAAAAACCTCAATGCCCCACCAAAAACGAGAATACAAAAATAACACATATTCATATTATGTGAGTAAGTTGGCTGGTCGATTGTGCATTGTAATTTGACTAGTTAATTGTGCATTGTAATTTGACTGGTTGATTATGCATTGTAGTTGGATAGATAGGAAATAAAATTGTTTAACAAATTAAACTGAGTTGTTGGATAGACAACAAAGAAATAGAGAGAAATAAAGAAAAAATAAAATAATAAAATAGAAATATAAATTATTTATTTATTGTAAATATATTTATTTAAGTAAATATAAATGAAGTGATATAGAGAAAAAGAATTTAAATTAATTTTTTCGTGTATTAGAAAAATATTTAAATAAAAATATATTATTATTTTATTATTTATATTTTAAATTTCTTATTAATACTATTTTTAATAATATTATTAATATATTAACAATACTATTAAAAATATATTTTAAAACATAATTATGACACGTTAAACATATACAAGATCAATTTTATCTATATATATATAGAACGTAAAGAATTATACAATGATGTATATCAGTTGAATTTGAGTAAGAATAAATATTATTAATTTTTCTCAACACTCAGACAAACAAATATTTTAACGTAATATAACATATCCACCAATTATTTCAAATAATTGAGATATTTCTTGGAAACATAGAAATCTGTGTCTTCCTCAAGTTCTTTCACTCCCTTTTGAAAATCATCAAATGTGGCCCAAGGGGCAGCTAAAACATAATTAAACCAAAACCTTATAAGCATGAACTTTATTAAATTATAATTTTACAGAATGCTTTCCGCTACCTATAATTAATTTAATTGAACACTTTGTAATATCATTTTCGAAACCTAATGGGAAAACTGGAGACTGAAGAGGACAATAGGTACCTACACATAGCACACGTAAGCAAAATTATACCATAGTTCATAGCATATGTAATTATGTGTGTGTGCAGATGGAATCTCTCGATTGCAGCTACGATCTGCAAATTTCATTTGCTATTTACATCTTAATTTTCGGGCTCCTATAATTGACGTTACCAAAGTGGTTATCTTTGATGTGGAAATTTCATTTGCTATTTATTCCATCCAAATTTTTGGGCTACTCTAATAGAGGTTATCATAGTGGTTGGAACGGTTGGAATATCATCATGTTATTGCCACAAAATTAAGGATTTTATAATCTTGGTTAGTTTGATTTTGGTGGAATTAGAGCCCACATGTTTTATCCACACTTTTGGTATCATTGTCATGTCACGAGATTTGGATGTAGCCTCCTATCTTAACAATCCTTATTTGCATAATTAACAATTGGATAAATATAATCTCACTCATTTTTATTTTTTTTTGTCTGTGGTGTAGTACATCCTTACCGGTCATCATTGAATAATTTTTTTGAAATATATAATATTCATTGTTCAACCATTATTATTTGTATAAAGCAGAAATCATTTAATACAGTGGCCATAAAATTAATGCAAAGGTGATATTAAAGTGTGGAAAATTCAACAGTTATAACTATGGTAATTAAAATAAATATAAAATAATATTAAAAATTTAATTTAACTTCATGACCGTACAATATGTAGAGGTTTATGATTTTTTTTTCTTGTCAATTCTTATGCAATCTAACCTTAAATCTCATATTTTTTTAGATGTATCACCTTC
This sequence comes from Hylodesmum podocarpum, assembly GCA_026586105.1. Classification (NCBI taxonomy): domain Eukaryota; kingdom Viridiplantae; phylum Streptophyta; class Magnoliopsida; order Fabales; family Fabaceae; genus Hylodesmum; species Hylodesmum podocarpum. The sequence continues at coordinate 757,944 of JALJEV010000736.1, read as the reverse complement.
TAACATAGATTCACACTAAGATAAAAAAAACTTGTCCACACAAGGATAGAAAGCTCACTCATTATCGCGCAATAGTAAACATAGACCTTGAGCTTCGAGCTACTTGCCAAAATAATCATATAGCCACTTGTTATGGTTTATCTGCATTTCTCTCTTCCTCCCACTTACATTTTAAAATTTTAGATTTTTATTTTATAATTTGTTTGTGTTGGTGTGAGTTAACGTTAACATGTCAAGTTTGGGGGCTCAGTGGCACATTCATGAACTTGTTAAAATTGAATCTAATTAAGTGGGGACTGACTATAAATATAAATGATGAATAAATCATTTGTCTAATAATAATTATTATTATTATTTAAATTAACAACACTAAAACCAAATATGTAATTCTAGGTGCTTGCATTGTAAATATACACTCCGACAGCATCTCTGTTCTCCAGACTAGAAATTGTACATGTCAAGGTCAAAGTAATGACTTGGACCGAAATGACAGAAAACAATTAATTATAAGTTTGACTTGATAATTATTATTAATTGTAAATATAATTTTAAAGGTTAAAAATAATAAAATAATTTATATGATTTTATTTTTTAAATTTAGTAAGATATTATATTTTAATCTTGAAATTTTTTTATTTCTCATTATTCTAATCTTTAATTTTTAGAGATTCATTTTTAAAGATTAAAATGATTATAAATATCCTTTAAAGATTAAATGACTATTGGTGTCTCTGAAAGAATGTTAACTAAATAATTTAATCTAATATGTAAAGATAAAAGTTAAAAAAAAAAAAAAAAAAGAAAAGTTTATGAAAGTATAATATGTTTATTATATTAATTTTTAAAAGAATTAAATTATAGTATTGATTATTGTTTTAGTTAAAAACTAAAAAGAAAGTAAATAATTAAAACTATGAAATAAAGTGAAAATAAATAATAAAAAATTTATAAGTTAAAATGATAATAAATATCTTTCATTCAGCATATTAAACTAGATTTTTTTATTATTTTTAAAGATTAAATTATTTAATTTATACATTTTCACATATTAAAATAACAATTTTTTCAATAAATATTTTTCAGTGAAATTTTCAACCTACCCAAAGATATCATTTTTTTATTATTATTTTACTTTTAACCAATAGTTGTTTTCAATAAGAATATTTAAGAAAAATATTTTACTTATTATTTTACTTTTAACCAATAGTTGTTTTCAATAAAAATATTTTTCATATGCAAAATTAAGAAAATATTAACTAATTCCTTAATTAAGAAATAAAACATGAAAAATTTAATTAAAAAGATAATTATTAATTTTGTGTAGAAAATCCCTCTCTAATATCACCTAGAGCATTTATCTATGTAAAAGTACTTGAAATTAGGTCTAAAAGTCTTTTGGTTGTGAGATAAGTCTTTTTATAAGACTTCACCTCTATTATTTTATAATTATAAGATAACTCCTTGAATCCCATATGATTAGGTATAATGATTTTAATAACCCGATAATCTTAGGATTTAAATTTAGGTTTCTAAGATTTTCACAAACGGATCAAATTTCACCAGCGAATCAAATTAAGGTTAAGATGACCTCGACAAGTCAAAAAATTATCTAGAATAATAATAATTTGAACCTAATTCATGAAAAATCACATTAAATTAAAACATGAATCTCAACCATATCTCAACACTAAGCAAAGTTTACTCTTGCATCCACAAATTTACAAATTTCAAAATCACATCTTGACATGAGAGGAGTTACTCCTATCTTGGCAAAACCATAAATATTAAAATCACATCTCCATAGTTAGGCAAAACCTACTCTTAACTTGAAAAAATCATGAATCTCAACACCAAGTCTCACCGGCAAACCTTACTCTTACAAAAAAAAATAAAAAATAAAAAATAAAAAAAAATCTCAATGACATCTGCAACTGCCTTCACGAATCATGAATCTTAAAGCACGTCTAACACTAAATAAAATAAGAATTATTCCAATTTCAATAAAATCATAAATTTTAAAGCCATATCTCAATATCAATCGGAACTTATTCCTGCTTCAACAAAATACTAATTATAATGTAATTTCACTAACAACTTTATGATTTTTATTGTATATCGTTTTATCAAAATCTTATAAGTTAAGTTAGCATCAGTTATAATACATAATGTATCAAAATCTTTTGGTTATCTTTTATTTTATAATCTTCAACCTATTTCAAATTGTTGGATATCTTCTGCAATCTTATTTTATAGCTATCAGATTATCAAGTACATTACGTTACATAATTAGTTACCCACTTGATCTTAAATTGAATCAATGAATAAAAATTTCCATAAAAAAGAAAAAGTTAGAAACATAACAGTCAAAGAAAATAATGGGAAAATAATGGAAAAATAATTTTAAATATTGATATAAAAAAAAACAAGAACTTTCCTTGGTATACAATTTTACAATTATTGATAATGAAGAGTTTTCATGCAGGTAAAAGGTATCTGAAGAAAGATATAAAAAATTATTCTTCCTAACAATTTCTTTGTAAAATGAGAAAAGAAAAGAAAAAAGTATTGAGCCCTTGTTCTTATCAAAGAGATTTTTTTTCCTTTTCTCCTACCTAGCTCATATTTTTTTCCCTTTTATTTCACCTTTATCAAATAAAGCATAGAAGATTAAAGCAAAATAATTTTTTTAGGATTTATGTGACGTGTGCACTTAAGAGTTTAGTTTAAGGAATAAAAGTTTAATTCATTGCACTGTATTAAAATAATATTACTTATTTTAATAGTTATATTTCCAGAAGATATTTAAAAAAAATTGCAAAATGAGCTAAGACTAACAAATTTTAAAATATTGTTATCCCTAAAGCAAAATAATTGATTGGAATTATGATGATTATTGAGACGATATCTACATCTAGTTCAAATCAAAATCAAATTGACACTAGAGCAAAAAAAATCTTCCATTGATGTCAAATCCAAATAATAAATAACTACTATAAAAAAAGAGATCTAAATCATTAATTGTGTAATTATTCTCTAGAAAAATCAAATTGCAAATTCCTAACAAATGTTCACTTTCAATAAATTCCTAATTTAATCGAGTATAGATAATTTATCAATGAAACTAATGGTTACTATAATTTTAATTTAACACAATCAAACATCACACCTCCCCAAACTCTCATTTTCTTCCCTCAACCTCATCCTTCCATCGGTTTTTGAAAGAAATAAAACAACTGACGCCGTACGAGCTAGTTGTTGCACTCAATTAATTTGTAACCTCCACTTACTCTAAACTAGAGTTGCTTACGCGTAACAAATTCCTAATAACAACAAAATTAATTGATCATTGGAACTTCATATTTTACATGTACACTATTTAATTGCATTTATTTTATATATTAAGCTTTATTAGCAAAAATCAACTAAGAGTTTGTTCTAAATTTTTTTTTATAGTAATCAACCTTATCAGTTAATACCAATATAGCACTCAACAAAAAGCTAAATTGATTCTTTTTTGGTTTCTAACACAATGAAACACCAATCATGTTATTAATTTATTAACATTTAAAAGTTAGTAAGTTACCCAAATCACTACATGGCCACTTTCTCATAAAGGCCTGAATGGTGGAATGAAAATGTCTGGTGGGAACTTTATTCACCATTGAACCGAACCGTTTGGTTGCATTGAATATCAATTTGAAAGATCACCTACTATGACAAACTCTACCAAGTATAGATGCTTATTTAAATAATAAACTTTCCCCTAGTCTAATACACTCAAGTTAAACTCAATTTAGAAATCTTGAGTGCACCATAGGTTCGAGTGCAATGTGCAACCAACGAAACGCTTTTATGATGTTATCGATTTACTTTAGACAGACTCATTTCTTACGTTATGAAGTGTCCATTACAATTCATGACGAGTACATATCATTCAGGAGCACAATCCCTAGCTTGCTATGAAATAACTCTAATCAACGACTAGAAAGTAAATTATGTTTACCTTAGTATTTTATTATTGAAGAAAAAAATAAATATCTTCTGTTGGGTTAATTAAAGAGAAGTGGGAATTTTAATGGAGAGGAGAGGAGAAAAAAACATTTTAACGGTGGAAAGAGATACATGATTTGTTAAGAATTAGAATGAAGAATGTGAGGTGGGGGATAAATAAATTTACTATTATATATATAATTAACTTTTGTTTTTATAGACTTTACTATAAATATTGATGAGGGAATAAATAAACGAAAGATTTTTTTTAATAAGCAAGAATATGTTAATTTTTAGAAATTATTTCATATTATTTTCTTTAAAACCTAATTATAATCTCTTTTTTAATACAAGTGAGATTCAACCAAAACACTTCAGCTTGATAAGTTAATTATGTAGTCTTGTAGTTGGTTAGGAATAAAAGGTTTGAGCATTAAATACTTTTAAACTCTCATTGACCAGCTGGGACTGACATATGAATCCACTGTCCAAAGTTTAAGAGATTTATCTAAGAAGTTTAAGCAAAATGCTATGCAAGAATTATCACCATTCATGTAAGTAATGAAATATAATATATTTTAACTTCAAGAATTCCTTGTTTGCTTCAGAATTTTTATAATTAATTAATCTTCTGTTATAAACATTTTCATTTGATTTCGCCTCTCTCATCAGAAAAGGTTTAGACATACACATAGTCACATACCATAGTCATGGGGCAATAGAGATTCTTCTCCACCCAAGCATAGTGCCACAACAATGCTAAAACTTCCAACTCTAGCACACCATTATCTATACATTTAACTGCAGCAAACTATTTTATTAGGAGCTTCCAAAAACCTATTATGATTGTTGTAGCCCCTTTTCACATTTTGTGAAATTGAAAAGTTCAGATGCCAAGTTAGGTGCAAGATAAGATTGCTATGTGGGTCCATGACGGGTGGAATGTTCTTTATATTCGGTAGTTTTCCTTTACATAAACGCAATAATGCTGTAAATAAGCCTAAGATATTATTACTCACTCATCTTCATACTATGATTCAAATATTGAAATCCTTCTATGTCATTTCCCCCAAGCATTGAAAAAGGAAACTTCAAAATTCAAATACCTTTTTTGTACGCTAGATTTTATTTTCCTGTTTACTTTTCCAACCACAAAAAAGAAAAGGTAAAATAATTGTAAATAGATAACATCTTTTGGACGTGTCGAAAGGATAAAGATATGTCATGAGGACAGCGCCAAAGGCAATTGAGAAGGGAAATAAAAAAATTGAAAAATGAAAAAACACAAAAATTCACAGATCAGAGGGTGTGCCCCGTCGATTAGGCAGCTCCAAAATCTAGTTAAACACAAATGTCCAAATCAATGTTTCGAATTTGTAGCCCAAAACACATTTCTTTTGTTGGAAGTGATGGTGAAAGGTTCACTTCATGACCCGTTCCAGCATCTTGCGTGCAACTTCCACATGATTCGGTTTCAGTACACCCACCTTACAAAGCTTTTAACCAGTTCTGTGCTCTTTCATCTTTCCCATTCATAAAGTACATGCTTTCCAACCAACACACCCAAACCAAACTGTAAAAAGGTAATATATATTTTTATTTCATCTTAATTTTCACTTTTAGTTTGATACTTTAAAGTATATGTCATGTTACCACATTAATTTGATAACATGGTACAAACCTTAAAAAAATGTAACATCAAATAAAAATGTATCCCGTCAACTAAAATTAATATTATTACTTCCTTAGAATATGTTAATATTGTTATTACAAATATTAACAAAATGACCAATTTAAATAAAAATAATACAAACATTTTCTAATATGCTCATTCTAATGCATAATTTTATCATTAATTACAGTTAATTAAAAATTAAAAACAATAAAATCTCATTAAATTTTACCTACTCATAAAGAGAATATATTACTAGTTAATAGCATTTCTCAAGCAGATAAACTGAAAACAGAAAATAAAACATGCAGACAAAAGTATATTTTAACCTAATTAAAAGTTAATAAAACTCTCATAACAAAAGAAAGGAAAAGTAAAAATTGTCTTCAATATCAAAGTCTCCTAAGTCCTAATGAATGTCTAACATCTAAATTAACACCTACCTCAACTAACAAAGGTTAAAAGAAAAAATGTACACACTAACTCATGGCCCCACTGAACCGGTCCATGCTCTACCTAGTCATTCCCTGTTCTCTTTTCTCTTTTTCCTAACAGTAAAATAAATATCAAATCAAAAACCGGAAACCAAAGGAACCGAACCGGAAATTGAACTGGTGTCCGGTTCAGTCTCAACCTCCTTCTTCCGCCGCATCTCCAAAACCTTGCGGTGATGGTTGGAGTGCAACTCGCTTGAAAAAGTTGGGCTACATGCGGGTCTATATTCCGGCAATAACCGACCCGATTTAAACCGAACCCCACAAGCGTTGCACAAAGTCTTTGCCCCGAGCGGTCCGGTTCTCCACTGAGGGGTTTTCTGCACGCCGCAATGACTGCACCGCCGCGCCGTACCGCCATCCACGGCAGCACGTTTCTTAACTATCTTTTCCTCCCCTTCCAGGGTCATTGTCACCGTGGCGGCGCATGTTAGCAGGTGGCTCGAGTCAGACGAGGAAGAGGAAGATGCGGGTGAAGATGTTGACGTGTCAATTAACGAAGGTGACCTGAGCGGCCAAACACGAACCCCAGTTCTTGTTCTCTTGCTTCGCGCCTTCGTCTGAACCGGGGTTTTAAAAGCAAAACCGGTATTTCCCGGTTCCAGTGCTGCTTTCTCGGCGGGGTGGTTATGGTTACTCTCTGTTGCGGTTACCAAAGGAAAGGAAATAGAGTGTTCCGAGAAACAATCTTCAACAAAATTAGATAACCATTCCAAGTCCGCAACTTCTTCAACCTATAAAAATTGTAACTTTCGTTTAAAAAAATCATTTTTAAAAAATAATAATAATTTGAAACCAAAATGAAAAGGTAAAATAATGATAATTTGAAGCGAAAATGAAAAGGGGAGTACTGGAAGGGTGAGTTCGCCATTGAAATGATCATTGATGAAGGAGGGATTGAAATTATGACTGTGAAAAAGGTAATTTTTGTTAGGGGAAACTGAGGCAGAGTCATGGTTGTGTTGGTCGGGTTCTTCCTTCTCTTTTTCAAGGAGTGAAAAGTCAAGAAGGTCGTCAACGAAGAAGTCGTCGCCGGCAGTTGCAACATTAAACGACAATGACTCTTCCGGTAATGTTTGGGGGCTATGTTTGAGAACCGTGTCTTTCCTTGAACTGCTTTTCAAAGCTGCTGCTTCCAAACACGCCATTTTTATTTCAGCCTAAAATGGACACAATACAAGGTTACATCTTCCAAATACAATTCTTTGTTTGTTTAATATTAATTTATTCAAACTTTTGGTATGCAGGGAAGATTGTTACTTACCTGAGAGAAGAGAAAAGAAGTTAAAGAAGATGGTGTCATGGAAAGGTAAGGAGTGGTGGAAGAAGTGAAGGGATGAAGTTGAAAAGGATTTGGGTGAGTTTGGTAAAGCATTGAATGAGGGCTGAAATGCCTATTTTCTTTACCCAAAAATAAAATAAATAAATAAATAAATAAAAAGTTTCTGTTTCTTTTCTCCATATATCTACCTAGTTTTACTTTTCGTGCTATATCAGTGTCCCCAATGTCGTCTCAATCCTGAACACCATATAATTTGTACTCCACGTAACAAAAAAAAATGTAACAGTAAATTTTCATTAATAATAATAAGCAAATATATGTGGAGAGTTTTTTTTTCTTTTTTATTGTTTTTGTTATACGGAAAGAGATAGGTAAAAATATCATTTAATTGTTAAATAAATCCGTTAGAACATAGTCCATGCAAATATTTTTTTTTTAATATAAGTAGAACAAACAATATATTTAAGTAAGTTTGAGGCTAAAAACAAATTTAATCCAAGTTGTTATTACATATTTATTAAAAAAACTAGAAAAATGCCTCTTAATTCATATTTGTGCCTGATTAATTTTTTATTTAAAGAGATAATGAATATGAAAAAGAAAATATTAATTTAAAAATAATAGAGAAAGAAAACAGTGTGAGAAAAATGAGTATTAAAATTGTATTTAGTTGAAAATAAAAATTATATATTAATGATTTTAATTTTTAAATAAAGTAATAGTAATGCACTAATTTGTACTTAATGAGAAATTAAATATTATATAAAAATAGATATAAATTTAATATAATTTTTGAATTTTATTAAAAATAATGTAAAAATAATAAATATTAATTACTAAATATTAATTGTAAATGGGTTTTATATATTTAATCTAGGTTATTGTTAAATATTTATTATATAAATTAGAAAAGTGTTCTTAATTTTTACATGTACTTAACTAAATTTATTTTAAGAAATAATGAATACAAAAATAAAAATATTTAAAAATGAATAGAGAAGGAAAATATTGTAAGAAAAATGAGCATTGGAATCTTGTTTAATTCAAAATAAAATTACTAGAAATAATAAATTAATAATTTTGATCTTTTAAACAAATTAATCACAAGAGAATGATGAGAAATAAAATATTATATAAAAATAGATATAAATTAATTTTTTTTATTAGAATGCGTGAAAGCAAATAATTTTATAAATTTAAATAAATTATTCAATTAAAAAATATTAAAACTATTTACACGTAAATCTCCTTTGTTAATAGTTATAAATCAGAGGAGAATATAAAAAAGAAAAGGTTATACTTATTGTCTATACTGATACAAGGATGAGAACATATCTCATGGTTAAAACAAATTATGAATAATGGATTGAGACAAATGTTTGTGTTGGTTAATTGAATTCAAATTCAAATTCAATTGAAATAAATTTAAATTTGAATATTATCTTCTTAGTTATTTAATTCTACATTCTTATCCTAATAATTGCTAAACGGTTCACTAACAGTGCTTGTTGTATATAGCAACCAATGTTAGCGATTTTTTCAAAAATAAAAAAAGTGAAAGAGACATGGAACATGAGTGTTTTGCTTGTGGTTGGTGTTGTATTTAGTACAAGGTCAAATTATATTTCCAATACATCAGTTTCAAAGGCATGGATATGTCTTTACTATTTTAAAAGAGGAATTGAGGTATTTTTGTTTTTTTTTTTTCAGATGATGAAATCCCTTTACTCGTAAATTTTTTTCGATCGGTTAAACTCCTAGTCCACAAAAAAATTTTCAATTTTAATTCTTTAAATTTAAAAAGTCTTAAATTAGTTATTTATGTTTTTAAAATATTATATTCTAGTCTTTAAAATTATTAATTTAAGGATATTTTGATCCTACTTGCTTTTAACAGTTTAATAGTTTTGTTATTGAACACATATAATAAAATAATAGTTAAAAGTTATCATAATTTTAAATTAATGATTTTAAAATTTAAATAATAATAATTTTGTTGTAAAATTGACTTTTTTAACGAAGAATTACTTAAGGAGTCAAAATATAACATTTCAAAAAAATATAAAAATTTAAATTAAAACCTTTTAAATTTAAAAGATAAAATGAAAAAAATTCAAACTTTAAAAAACTAAAAGTGATATTTACTCATATTTCCTTGTATTATTTCAAAATATTAAAAATATTATAAAACAATACACCCAACTTGTGTTTAGTAATTTATTAAAAATAATGATTTTTTTTGAGCTAATTGAAAATTATTTTAGAATGAGAAGTGACTTATGAAATTAATATTTATTGTTTTATAATAGAACATTACATGCCAACACGAAAATACATTATTATTAATAGTCGATAATAAAAGAATTTGTTAGTAGTTAAAATTTTAAAGATTATTAACTATTAAACATTTGTCAGTAATAAGTCAATCCCTGATTATATAGACGAGTTATTGGTAGAAGTTAGTAAAGTTAACGAAAAATTGATCGAACAGTTTTTTTTTATTTGTAAATATGTATAATATTTAATTATCAAGAGTTTTTTTTCTTTTCCTTTTCTAATAATTATTTAGAGGCATCTCCATCAATAATTGTTATTAAAAATTTATAGGTAATACACACATGTCCGTCGATAATTACAATAGACAATTTTATCGATGAGGTCATATCGTATTTGATTATTGACAACTTTGTCTATAGATAATTACTGTTTATTGGTAATATCTTTAAGTTCTTAACTAGTTTTACCGGTGAATATTTTTGTCGATGTTCCATAGCATAAAACAAGAAAATCATAGAGTTAGATAATTTTAAAAACAACTAATAGTCAAAGTAATTTGGAGAGTCATCCTGTTGTTAGTATTGTTGATCTTTTTTGTTGGTATCCTATTCTCGCTTTTAATGATCATTTTGCTGTTGTTGATGGTTGTTTTGTGGTTAGATTCGCTAAAGAAGGTTTTGTACTTCAAGTAGTAGAAATTGCATGATAAATATAACAATTTTTTGTGAATGTTGAACTTGTACATTTCAACTTCGAAGTTTAATAGTGTCTTCCAAAGTTATTGGTGTTAGTTGGAAGCTTTTCCTTGACAGCATCCCAATAAGGCATAATCATGAAAAAAAAGGAACCATGATTCAACAAAGTGATATGCATTGTCCTTTTTGTAAATTGCACTCAAAAAATTCTTCACATCTACTTTTTGAATGTATGTTTGCGTAAAAAGTATGGAGTAAATGTTATGCATGGCTTGATGTGCATTGGGTTATGCCTATTGTTTGCAAGAATCATTTTCTACAACACATTGACTATTTGATTGGAAAAGAAAACAAGGTAATATGGAAAGGTATTTGGCTAGCAATGATTTGGAGTTTATGTTTACACAAAAATGACATTATTTCCAAAAGAATCCAATTTGATGAGGATCATGTCATCGATCTTTTGAAACTCAAGTCTTGGTTACGGTTAAAAGATAAAATGAAGACTTTCAACAAATGAAATTAAGATTGAGATCAACAATCTTGGTTAAGCTTTAGAGCAATACAAGGCCAATATCAAGGAAATAGGCATAGTTTACGTTATAAATTTAACCCAAACAACAAATATTTTGGTTAAGGAAATAGACTAAAATAGACGAATATATACCTTATTGTGCTTTGGACGGGTAATGTTTCCTACAATTGTCAGATATTATAAGGCACTAGGCAGAGAAAGGGTGAAAGGAGGTTAAGGGTTAACCACAAACATTCTACATTCTTCAAGTAGAACCAATACATTAGGAGGAACAACTAAACATTTGTAGCTAAAATCTATTTATTAGACCAAGGAGCATAGGGGTTGGTAGAATTTCACTTATCTATTGGTTAGGTAATATATATAGAATTGTGGATTTGATTCATTTTGGTTGATTTAGGATAAAAGGTCTTTAGCTTTGGTGAATGGAAGTTTCAAGATTCTTGTTAATTTATATTTCTTCATTATAAAGGTAATAATAGACATTAACCTTTGTTTTTTGGTTTTTGGATTTTTGTGTGAGCTACCATGGTACTTATATTATATATTACTTTGTTTGGCTAAAAAAAGGATTAAGTGAGTTAAAATTGTTGTGAAAAGTCATTTTGATAAGGTTAAAGGTGTTGGTGGACAAGATAAAACATAATATAAATATTACAAGGTGTTGGTGTGAAGTTATTTTCATTATAATATGAGTTTGCATGCTTTCTAACATTTTTTGTGTGTGATTAAATGTTAACCTTGTTACATATATTTATGTGTGTTGAGGAAATGAGGCGTGATAATATTTATTTCTCGTGTAATATATTTCTATTGGAAAAAGTTTTTTCATATTTTTTTTATAATATATTTCATGTTAAGTTAATTATAAATATAATATTTTTTATATTTTTAATTATGTCATTTTAGTCATCCAATTTTAAAAAAAATTTCATTTCATACCCCTATTATTCTATAATTTAGACCCCTACTTTTTAGAATATATAATTTTAATTCTATTATGAAATGTTTCATTTGTTTACAATTAATGTCACAACATTTATATAATTATGAGAAGTGTTTTAGTTTATTTAAAAGAAAAACCTTAGTTTGATTGGTTTATATGTAAACAATATAGGAAAATATTGAACAGAAGAAATGAATGAAAGGTTCAAAAACTTCATTTAATTATAATTCGGTTAGTAAAAATAAGAATAATAAAATAAATAATACGGAGAGTTTATATTAGTTTGTCTTAAATAAGACTATGTCAAGTTTTTTAGTAAAAGTTAAAATTCCACTATTATTAAGTGAAAACATTGAGTATTGTTTGACTCTACCTATTTTTTGCTAATCTCAAGTATTATTTGAAAAACAGTCTTTTCAGACTAAACCAACTCAAGTGTTTGTTTAAACTCAAGCTCTTCAGACTAATAACGTTAAATTTTCTTTGAGCACAACTTCCTCAAACTAAGTACTATAAAAGATGAATTTTACAAAGGTTTGTCTAATAGAAAAATTAACTCTATGCAAAAAAGGATTGTACAAGAAAGCACATTATAATAGGCTTAATAATAATGGGTATGAACAAGAAAGATAGAGTCTTAAGTTCTTAAAATATAGTTCACACTAACTTGTCACTAATGCCAAATAGGTATTTCACATCGGTTAAAATTCATTTTTCATGGTGGTTATATACCCGTCATAATATATAGGAGACGTTAAAAATAAGGATTTTTCCTTATGGTTATTCGCTCGTCGTTAAAAATATTTTTCACGTAAAAATTATCATAAAAACTATCGTCATAAATGAGATTTTTCAAGTCGGTTCATTAAAATAACTGAAGTGGTATATATCTAGAAAAAAAATTATTTTAAGCTTTTCAAGTCAATTTCTTTTAAAATCAACATGAAAAATGTTTTTTCTTTTTTTTTTTTTTAATTTCATCTTAATTGTCTATCAGGCAAAGCTGGCTTTGCCACTTGTTTAGCAAGTTCACACAAAGCTTCAAAACTTTATTATGCATGAGACACATATAACTCCCCTTCACACAAATATAAAAATTAAGCAATTTCTAACCATAAATGCTGAAACTAAATTATAGATGTTACACACAACTCCGCTGTACACAATCATGACCTTTTATTATAGATGCATCGAATGGGCACGTATAAGTGATGCAACTATAATAAATTAACATATCTAAGAAAGTTTAACTTGACATCCAATATATATAGAAAATGAAACTATGTTCCTATCAAATATATAACTCTTAATCTAATATAGTGAATTGGAAAAAATGTAAAGTATATACCACGTTGAGTCCACCCAACCGAACAAACAAGGTTATCAATTAACAAATCACATAATTTAGTAACTCGCACAATAACATCAAAACAGAGGAAATCACAAAATGATACAAGTGGAGAATATTGGAGTTTAAAAATTACAAAAACTAGAAATCAAATATTAAAAAATAAATAAATTTCATAGCAACTATCACATGCTATTCTTCTCATGAAATTTTGCTTCACTGCAGTCTTCTGCAACTTGCTGAAAGCTACATAGTTTCACATGGTAAATACTAATCAGAGTGCTATTCTTCTCATAAAATTTTGCTTCACTGCAGTCTTCTCTAACTTGCTGAAAGCTGCATAGTTTCACATGGTAAATACCAATAAGAGAGAAATGGAGTAAATATTATAGCACCAATTGACAAGCATGAGAAATCTTGTACCATTCTAACTTTAAGTGAGCAGCTACTCGGTTGAGTAGTAAGTTGTATTTATCTTATTCAATTTGATAGTCTTAGTGTAATAATTGAGTACTTTACAATAAGTAACAATTTTGTTTCCAAATGCTCGCTTTTGAAAGTACCTTGACAATTCTTATCAATCAAAACAAAAATATTTAACTATCATTCCATATTATACTAAATAATATAAAATAATTTTAATTAACTTTGAAGAAATTTTAAAAGAAAAAGGTTAAATAATTTAATTGAGCTAATTCAAGAACTTCCAAACAAAGTATGAGTATGTTCAAATTCAACTTTGTCAGTAATATATCTTAACACAACTTCAAATTCAACATAGTTGATTATTAAATTAAGCTAAGCTACGCTAGTGAATTTTCACCAAGGGCCAGATGATATTGTCAATGGTATTGTTGCCCAACACTGCTTGCATGCTCTTTCAGAGAGATAAAGTATAAGTAGATAAAGTGTAAGTTGATGTTATAGACCAATTAAGTCATCATTTCCTAATTAAGAGAAAGAGAAACAAAATACAATAATTTCAGTTACATCTCATCAAATGACTCAAAACATTTAAATCTAAAATTAAAATGTCATGTTTTGCGGCGTCTAACTTTACATTATGAAATTTACTAGATAACCAAGCAATGGATAATCAACTTAAAAATGAAAAAGCTTAAAACAATTTGTAAAGAATCTACTCATAGCAACAACTTGAGATGAAGAAAAAAAATTAAAAATTAAAACCTTTAAACTCACCTCTGCATGTTATAATGGAGATCTCATGTTTGATGAATTTGAGATGAGAAACGAAAGGCTCAAACAACCCAGAAGCTTTTTTCTTATGAACACCACTAAAAAATCAAATTCTCAACACTAATCTCCTATCAAAATCATAATAACAATTTATAATTTTTTTAAAAAAAACAAACCTGCATATGGCAATTGAAACCTTTTCCATCCCTTTCTCCCTTCGTCTTCACTCAAAAACAAATTCTTAAAATTCAACGCATAAAGAAAAATTAAAACCCTAAAATACAAAAGAACTATTAAATCAAATATGCACGACGGTTGAAGATAGAATACTAAAGAAAAGGAGTGAGAAACCCTAAGTGAGAAGAGAGAAACACATATCACGATTGAGATCTGTGCGACAGAGGTATCACGCCATACCACTGTCGAAACCGCTTCAACCACCATATCACACCAATGCAACCACAACAGAGGCAAACTCTACGACCAAAGAAGGAGGCACACTCAAAGGCCAAGACGGAGGGAAACTCAACGATAAGGAGAAGACACGACGACCAAAGGAAGAGACACACTCAACGATGGAGGCACGATGACAAAGAGAATGAACGATGACAATGACAACGTTATGAGGAAAGAGAGGAGAAGTGAAATTCACGGGAGAGAAAAGAGAAGATAGAAAAGTACCTTTTGGGCTTAAAGTAAAGAGGGGTGAAATTAATTAAGCATTTTTTATGGTGGTTCTTAAAATAATCGATGTGGTAAATATTTTTTCATGTTGGTTATTCTAAGAACCGCCATGAAAAATGTTATGACGATTGTTAATTTGACACCGAACAAGAAAAATGTGTCATTATAAATCACTTTTGCACTAGTGTATTTTCTTTGGACTTTGGGCTTGAACCTTTACATAGAAGAAGATTTGGGGTAGCTATTGGACAGAGTTAGATTTCAAATCTTCTTTCTCTTATAGTGGAAACATTCAACTTTTATCAGCATTTAATGCATTTCCAACCTTATCAACTTCAGTATAAAAAGTTATTCTAATACAAGATCACGAAATATTGAAAACTTTAGGTGATTTTTAATCTAAATATCTGTGTGTCAGAAATATTCTCTCTAACTTTTAAACGTTTTTTTCTAACATGTATGAGGTTGATTTTCATAAAGGTTGAAGTACACTACATTAAGAATGCTAAATTGGGATGTATTCATCTACATTCATTTGGATGCATGGTAAAATGACAGATGCTGTAACAATTGTTGTTGAAAGTACGGGAAAAGAATGACAAGCCAAGAATGTTAAACAAGATTCAAACTAAGATCGAGTATTAGGTGTTGCGTACAAGTAAAGCTGGAGATGGGGAAATAAAAAAAATTGAGCCAGAGAAGTTGTATTTTACTATTTCAGAAGTGCTGACAATGATACTGAACACGACAACAACCATAAGAGTTTATATCAATTGATAAGGCCAAAAGTTTCCAACTGCTTGATTATGTTCATGCCGCATCATCACCGAATCTATTCCCAAGACCAATGAAGGAGAAAAATGAGAAAAAAAAAGTGAAAAATGAGAGACGGGAGACTATTTAACACGAGAGACAAATTTAGAAGATAATTAAATTTAACTTATTCATTTTTTGTCTATTTAATGGTGACATCGATGATCAAATTTAAGAACTCGTGCATATCATTGTAAGCCTCCCACCATTGAGTCAATTAATCCTCATGATCCGGAAAAATTTATCTTTTTTCTTTTAACAAACAAATTTGGCTTATATCGATCATAAATCAAGATTAATTTACTTTAAAATGAGAGGATGATAAAAAAAATAATAGAGAGAAAGGTGCATGCCTGATGCGTCCAACATGGAAGGAGTAATAGAAGTGCTAATTTATTTTTTATCTGGTAAATATGAAAAAATAAAAATAACAACATTTCTAATATGCAAGAAACAAATTATTAGAAGTCTCGTCTCGTTACAGGACATAAATATGGATTAATCCTTACGTTATAAATTAGGATTTTTAGAGTTGAGTTAGAAAATATAACTCAATTTTACTATTTTTAATTACATAAAAAATAGAGATCAAAATTTAATTGACATGACAGAAGATAATACATCAGAAAACTAGAACACCAAAACAGAACTATTCTTAAAATGTAGATACCAAATGCATCAGCTAGCAACTTGTACTGAACACCTGCCTGAAAGTTATGAAAACTTCCGGTTGATTAACTCACTGCTGAAAAGTATGTTAAGTTTATATATATATATATATATATATATATATATATATATATATATATAAAATAATTACTACTATTTAGGGTGAAGGAATTTAACGCAATGCGTTAACAATAGGAATAATTTACCCTTGACTCTTGCCACAATCTGGGGAATTTAATTGTTTCAATCATGATATCCTCCAAATAATATCAGTTGTTTTATTTTCCTTATCAGAAACATAATCAACACCATTTAAGGGATTTTAATTTTATTGTTTATCATGCCCCTTTAAGTTGAAGGGTGGATGTAAATACATACCCAGCTGTGGTGAAGACATCTGTTAGTAGGGATGATGTAGGAATGTAACAAGTAGCCAGAGCTCCTATGGCTACTTTCTCACGAACAAAGACATTTAAGTTTGGTGCGAGCATGAAACACTGATATGAGCAACACTAATATTATCGCAAAATAACTGTGGAGCTGGAGAAAAAGACAAACCAATATCTTTAAGAAGATAGGTGAGCCATGTTAGTTCTGCAGTAGCATAAGCCACGGGGCGATATTCTATCGAGCTAGAGTAAGCAACAGTGGGTTGCTTCTAGGAGGAATAACATATGCAATTGGCACCAAGAAAGGTGCAATAATCAGTAGTACTCCATCTTATGATAGGGAAACTAGCCCAATCAGCATCTCTAAACCCATACAAGGAGGGTGGAGTGTTGCAAAGGTAACGAAGTTCCCAATTTTAAGGGTTAGGAATCATTGTTTTTATTGTGAAAAAAACTCTATCTTCACCAATAGAAAGTAATTCATTCTTTCGAATTTTAATACGGTTATAACAATGAAAATAATATTAACAGTAATGGACAAAGTACATTGCACCCAAAAACCAAGAAAACTTCAACTTTTATTACAGAAGTAGCATACAAAATTTTGTATAACATATATGACATCTCACTCTCACTATTGTCATATTTTCCTCAAATCAATTAACAGTAGGAAAAATACTTGAACATCCCCCCAAGAGAATTTATTTGCATGCAAAGCGGGAACTACATCCAAACAAAGTCACGAAAAATGGTAAATAGAGCAAATCGCAAAGTGAAGCCTATGAAAGCAGAAACAAGTCGCAAGAACTGTGTGCAAGATTATCCCTATCCCTTGGTTTTTGAGGAATTAATTCCACTCCTTTCTTCTAACCTTTTCTTATCACATCCCCACACCCAACATTTAACATTTCCACTTCCTCCCCCGCTTCCTCCACCCCAACCCCAACCCTCACCACCACCTCCTCCACCACCGCCGCCCCCACCATCACCTCCACCACCGCCTCCACCACCACCACCACCAGCTCCTCCTCCTCCACCACCTCCTCCACCACTTCCACTCCCTCCTCCCCATCCATGACCTCCACCATTTCCTCCTCCACCGCCACCACCTCCACCTCCTCCTCCACTGCCTGAACCTCCTCCTCCTCCACCTCCACCACCCCTTCTTTTTCGCCCTTTATGTCCACCTTTTCCACTCCCCTGTCCACTCCCACCACCACCACCACCGCCACCGCCAGCACCTTCTCCTTTTCCACTGCTTCCCCCGCTAAACTTCCTTTCACCTAATACCATTTCTGAAGAGTTTGTCTCACTTCCACCAACATCTCTCCTGCCAGAAACTTCAGAAGTAGTAGAATTCACAGCCCCATCTCTTACCTCATAAAAACCATTTCTCACATTAGCCAAACAAGGATTAATTACGATCACCACAACCACCAAAACCACCCCAAACACACTACTCCTCGTATTATCCATCATATATTGTTTATTTCAGATGATGCATTGGCACAAACCCTATACCACCCTTTTATACCCTTCGCATTGCAGTGGATCACTCGTTTATTCCCATTCACAAACCTAATAAATGTAGTACAACAGTCCCCACATAACAGACTAGAAGCCACAGAACCCATAACCCTTACATAAAGCTGCAAAGTTAGGCCACAATGATGATGAATGATTGATTCAAGACACTACTTTGATTTGTCTTGAAGTGCAATTCGTCCCCACCTGTTTGTCCTGCAAATTCATTTGCACTGGAATGTAATCGAGAGTATATAATAATAGTACGTAGCATCTTTCTGTCCTAGTTCTGACACTTATATATTATTATCACTCAAACCGCAATTTGTCTTCTTACTTAGTTGACTTGGTTTCATTTGAAAAATTTGTTATTTCATATTAGTGCAGTCCCCCCAGCATGATTCCTTATCCGTTTCAGATGGCAATTATATTTAAGTGGGAGACAATAAGATCAATTGATAAACTTACACCCTATTTTTGAGCACATGAAAGGAAACAAATAAAAAGAGATAAAGTAAGAACGTGGTAGTATTTTTTAATTTTAGAAAGTTAAAAGGAAAATTCAAGTAATTAAATAACTAAGCTAGAGGACAAGATATATGTCCAGTTTAGCAAATAAATTTAAACTAGAGAAATTGTTTAGTGCATGACAGAACATATTCTGCAAAGATAGCCGAAAGTTTATGCCTTAATCGAACACCAAAATGACGCTATGAATTTGTCCATCGATAAACCCAAAATATGATAATAATATGTAATAAAAAAATAGAAAGTGAGGTAAAAGTGAATGTATGTTGAGTATTTTTAACAATAAATATAAGGAAGAAAAATAAAATTGTAAATCTCATATTTAGAATGTATAGACGTAACAGATATAAACATCAAATGATTTATATCCTTTAACTAAATGTTTAAAATATTGAATCCCTATTTTAGATTATATTAAAAAGAAGTATCTACCCATTGTATGTTTGAGATTCTTGACAAAATTAGTTGTTATTGGTAAACTCTTTATGTCTAAGATGATTATAAAAAATAGATGGGAGAGGCTAATGAGACGGAGAGAAATTGGAAAAGAAAATTAAGAAGAGAGAAAATCAATTAGTAAATTACCATTTTATTCTTAAAAGTACATAAGTATGACATTTAATTTTTAAAAGATGAAAAATAATAAAATGGTTCCTAATATATATATATATATATATATATATATATATATATAAATTACCTGATTCACATAATTTTTAAGGAGAAAAATAATAATTTAATTACACAAAAATAAATAGACATATAAATAATTTGATAATAAATAAAGAAAAATAAAGTGAAAATGAATTAGAAGAAAAGTGAGAGTTTAGCTATATTTATTTTTACCATGAAATTAGTATGCAATACCTGTGTTTCGTTAGAATTCTTATATATATATATATATATATATATATATTAGATGAGTAATATTTTTTAAAATAATATATTCCATATTTAAAATTAAGATTTATTCTTTAGACTAATTGATTACTCGACATATTGCTATTAATGTCGATGAGAGTGCACATATATAATAATCCATAAATATATACGAAGGATCACCATGATGTCCAAACCTTTTTGTAGCTATATACTGACATAATTGATAGATATGTCGTGGGGGTGTATTTTATTCGAGTCTTACTAGCTAGCTGCGTTAAATATCGATAGTAGTGGGCTTAAGTGTTGTCTTTTCTGCGTTTAGTACGTTTTTGTTTATCTGCTAATTTCATACGCATAACACTTTCCAATGAGAAGATTAATCATTGGCTTGGTGCAACTTGCAAACCTCTAGCTATTTCAGTTGCTACTCCATTAAGTTAAGAAACTCACCATGCTATATATGTATATAACGTAAAGCACATGGAATGAAGTGGAGATGTTGTTGGGTGGGGATGGTGCTGGCGTTTTCTTAACGATTAGAATTTTGGTGTGCAAGCTGAGCTATAGTGGCGGCTTATTGATAAAGATTGCATGTGGAACATCAACAATATTGAATTAGATGAAAGGGGAGATTGGTAGTGGAGGTTATGTCAATGTTTCCTTAGTAGTTAGTAGTGGCTTGGATTTTTCAAGTGCATTATTATGCACAAATCATTTGCAATGCGTCTTGGTTTGATGCCAATGGGAAGATGCTTCAACTGTCCATGCCATCATTTTCAAGTATGGAGCAAATATTCCGTCCTTTCCAAGCTATTTTTATAATGGATATTGAAGATTGATTCTAAATTTTCATGCATTTTACTCAAATATCTTTCATTATTAAGCTACAGTAATTTTGGCTATTTCTCATATTTTAGTTAGTTTCTAATTTTTTCTTTATAAAAAACTTGTTTAACTATTTTATAGAAAAGTGTTTTTTTAGTAATTTCTGAAGATTTTAGACATGTCATTTGAAAGTGACATATTTTAAAACGTCAATTTTTACTTTCTAACTTTTTATAATTTATTCTTTATTTATCCTTACAAAATTTATTATAGTTTTCCATCACCATTTTAAAGTAAAGTAAAATTTTAAATTTAAAAAGAAAGATTACGTTAAATTTTAGCCATTTTATATTTATCAGTTGTTTTTTATTGGTATTTTATTAAATACATATGATTCAATAAATTAATAAGTTTTTTTTAATCTTTTAGTTACCATGATCCAATTAGTTTAAATATATATGATTTACTACACACTAAAATAAATTAGTTTAGATAATAATAAGAGTAAATGTGACCGTAATAAGAGTGACACTACTTATGGTCGGTGGTTGTCGTAAAAGTAATGAAGATGAAAATAGTTGTAACGGTGACAGGATGAAATTTATAAATTTATAAAATTATGTTGCATTTTTTAATTTGAATCATTGTTTTCTTGTCTTCATACTCCATTGATACAAATTAACTCAATTTTATGTCAATTTTTATAAAATATATTATTCTTCGTAAGTCACTTTGTTACAATTTTCTAATTTATTTGAAAAATTAAAAGTACAAAATTCATTATTTCTAACCATTTTAGTTTCATAGAAATGCAAATACATAGACGTGGCACAGTCTATTTTCTTTTGTTAGTGTAAATAAAGTTAATAGAGAAATTTAATAAATATTTTAAGGATAAAAGGAGAACAAAGGAAGAAAAGTATGAGCTAAAGATGTTACTTCAGGTGAGTTTGAAGAAATACTAGCAACCATTAAAATAAATTTGTTTACCAAACAACCTAACAAAGTTAGAACCTAGCTAAAATATCTTCTTAAATATACAGTGTACAAAGAAAAACATAAAAAGAGGTTGAATGTCGAATTTGATGTACAAGCATAATCATCTCTTGTGGACAATTTGTTTATAGAAGATGTTTTTATTTTTGTAAAGAACTAATCATCTTAAATTTTTTTATTCTAACAATTTTAAATCTTTTGAGTCGAGCTCTAAAGTCAAACTGTAAAGAGAAAATATAAAAAAAAATTAAAATTTGTTTTAAAAGAATTTTGCAACTTTTTTCAAATGGAGATAAATGGAGATAGATGATATATTAAAAAGGATTTTCACAAATGATCAGAATTTTACAACTTTTGTCAAATGGAGATAAATAGAGTTAGATGATATATTAAAAAGGATTTTCACAAATGATCACAAATATGAATTCAAGTGTTAAGTTAAAAAACTAAAGAATATAATTAATTTATATTGGTTCGTCCCAATTTAAAGACTACGTCTAGTCTTTTAATAATTTTTTAAGATTCTCCTATAACTTAAATATTTACAAATATTATTTTCTTAAGTCATTTTTACCTCTTATAAATAGTATTTTAATTATCTCTTCAAATAACCTCTTAATAATTTTTTTTCCTTAACATCTTTAGGCTTTATAATTAAGTATCATTTTGGACACACTAAACTTAACACAAATAAGGATATAGAAAGTATGTAAGGCAAAGAATGGTAAAGAGTTGAGGCGGGTACAAGTACTATCAAAATTAACACCTACTTCGAGGGACATCCACACCTACCACCCACCATATTATCTATTTGGTATCCGTTTGGAAAACCTCGCAAATATTTGAAGGAGGTGAAATTCTTATATACGGTGTTACCTATCTCAGTAAGTCTGTGATTGGTTCGAAAAACATCTCAATATTCAAGTGATTGTTGATAATATATCCATGACTCGCAAACGAATCAAATAATTAAAAATGATAAATTTATTTTGTGATAATCAAACATAATTATTTTATATACTCTAAACAAAATTATCTCCTAATTACTTCAAATTATAAATTTAAGAAAAAATCAGAGTAAAAAAGTATATAATCAAATAAAATAGTACTGTAAATCACTAAGATAATAAAATGGTAATGAGTGAGTAGCCGCAGGTGCGGGCACCCACCTTGCAAACAAATAAGTTTTAAATAAACTTAAACCTGTCACTTGCCAGTACCCATTTGCAATACTCATTCTTTATCCACTGCGGGTTTTTACCCACGTATATTTACAAATACATATATTTTTGCCATACTTAGGTAGGTAAGACTAATGGTTATTCTTAAACATGTTCCGTGTTCTCTCAGATCTTTAAATTTTGATCTTTATAAAAACTACTACTTAAAATATTGGTGACACTCTTCTTCAAGTTCCTTCCTTTATTTATTTATTGGAGATATGAACAGACAATATATTTATTTAAGTATTTATTATTTTTACATAAAATGTTCATGAAAATGGTGATAAAGCAACCTATTTATCTTCGTTTCTTCGAATATTGAGTATATATAAAATAAAAAATAAAATCTTTGTGTCAGCAAGAGTAGATATGAACCTTTTACACATTCTCTTTGCTGAACTAAGAGTGTGCCTTTTGAGAGTGGAACAAGAGATTACCTGACTCTTCCTACTAGAATCTTTTTCACAATTTACCTATATTTCTTATATTATATTATACAATAGAATAAAGTGACTTCATGAATTACCAAATAATATTAAAATTGTATAAAATTTTATATATGTAATCTAGTTAATGAAAATATTAAATTTAAAGGTTAGATTGGTTAAATTTTATTTATTCAAAAAAAAATTATTCCTACTCAAATTAACTTTACATTTGATAATTTAATTTACTTTTCCTACTCAAATTAACTTCACCTGCTTTCAATTATTCATTATATTTGGTTCCATTCTTATTATTTTCATTATACAACAAAATAAAGTTATTTATTATATACAGTATTATTTGACATAAAAACAATTCCAGATGTATTGAAAATTAAATTAAGTGGTGCACCCGTTAGTTCTGCACAAAAGGTCCAAGAGTCTCGACTCTAATTAGCCCGACAAAATGTAAAGCCCAAGTAATAAAAAGTATAAACTTTTTCTTTTCTTTCTACACCTCCTAATTTTCTCTATACATCTAAGTAATAACCTAAATATTTTTTATGTATTTTTTTTACGTACCCGTTGAAAATAAAATTGGGAAGCTTCCTGAATTTATAAATCTGAAACACTTCTGTACATCTTCAGAAAAATGAAATATAAAAATATCTAAATTTGTAAATTGGAAATATTCACCTTTCCCTCTCAATCTCTCTTTTTCTTTCTGTTTGCATGCTTCTCGGTAGCTACCATAGGCGGAGCACCACCCACCTCACCGTTGGATGAGTTCTACATCACCCATTAAAACAATAATCTTTATTAGGAATACTTTGAATAACTAATAGAACATATTAGTGACAGATTTTCTTTGGTAACATCCATCGAAAAGTTAAAATATTGTCGTAGATATAAATCACTCGTCGAAATTTTTGTCAAAAATTTGTCTTTAATATTTATTAAAACATTTATTTACTTAATTTTTTTTAGAGTGTTAGATCCATTGGTAATTGTTAACGAATTAGAAATCAGTGGATAAAAATTATTTACTAACAAATCATAATTTACGGGATAATGTGCCATGTTCTTTTAGTTCTGGTTGTCTGTGTGAACCAGTGAAAGGATTCTAGGGTTTGCATATTCTATCTTTTCTAGCTAGTTGGGTTGGGTGTTTGATCAATTCATAATTCAATGATATTGAAATACAACTTTGTTCGAACACGTTTAGAATTTTAATGTACTGCATGCAGGAGACAAAGATGGAGCCATTACACGTGGATGTGCTAATTGTGGGATCGACACGATCGATGCATCAAAATGATCGCCATGCACACTGAACATTTCAGTGTTCACACCTGGGGCGTCACGGGCATTGAAGAGACAAAACATGCATGCCTTATTTGCACTACTTGTGAGCTTCTAGTAAAGTTTTCTATTTCAGCTGAAATTGTAATGCATGGACCACTTATTTTTTGCAGTGAGTTATGCCTTCTATTCGAATTGTTTTTTCCTTGCCTTGGATGCTTTTAACAAGATTAAGTAAAAACAAGAGTAATGTATTATAAATTATGGGTGAATGAAACATTTTTTCAATGTTAAAAACACAAGAAATAACGTAAGAAATATTTATTAAACAACTACGTGTATATATATATATATATATATATTATATTTTGTGAAAGAATTGAATGAAATAATAAAGGAGTTGGTATAAAGTAAAACCCGTGTTTAATTTTATAATTTAGAGTTTTTAAGCACAAATTCATGTATATATATATATATATATATATATATATATATATATATATATATATATATATATATATATATATATATATATATATTTATTGGCAATCATATCCAGTATCCAGTGGTTCAACAAGCATAAACAACTAGAGACCAGTTTCAATTGCCATGGCTCTATTATTCATCATCTCACTAATGCTACTTGTAGTTTCACTATCCTTACTGAGAACAAAGAAACCATACCCACCAGGACCAAGAGGCTTACCCATCATAGGCAACATGCTAATGATGAAACAACTAACCCACAAGGGACTCGCCACTCTCGCGAACCAATACGGCGCCGTTCTCCATCTCCGCATGGGGTTTGTCCACACGGTGGTAATTTCAAACGCGGAAACGGCTCGTCAAGTTCTCCAAATTCACGACAACATCTTCTCCAACCGTCCCGCCTCCATTACAATCTCGTACCTAACCTACGACCGCGCCGACATGTCGTTCGCACAGTACGGCACCACGTGGCGCCAGATGCGCAAGCTATGTGTCATGAAGCTCTTCAGCCGCCACCGCATCGAGTCGTGGAACGCAGTAAAGGACGAAATACGCAGCGTCGTTTGTCACTTAAACTCTCGCACCGGCCAAAACGTCAACATAAGAGACGTCGTTTTTAACTTAACGAAAAACATTGTTTACCGTGCCGCGTTTGGGTCGCGTTTGGAGGAAGGGGAGAGCGAGTTCGCTGGGATTGTTCAAGAGTTTGCGAAACTGTTTGGGGCTTTTAATATTGCTGACTTTGTTCCTTTTCTCAGGTGCGTTGACCCTCAGGGGTTCAGTGGAAGGGTCACCAAAGCACGTGCGGCCTTGGATGGGTTCATAGACAAGATTATTGAGCAACATTTGCAGAAGAAGAGTAACCAAAACGGTGGTGGTGACGAAGGAAACGACATTGTTGATGAGATGTTGGATCTTGACAATGGTGATGTTAAAGTGAATGAATCGAACGATTTGCATGACTCCTTCAAATTAAGCAAGGATAATATCCGCGGCCTCATCATGGTAAGCGTACCTGAACAATACAAATAAACGAGTAACTGCTGATGCTGAATTAGAAAGAAGTTTTCATTTTTCTTAAAAAGAAAAAGGGAAAAAAGTTTTAAAATATTAGAGTATTAGAGTCCTCACTCATCATCTTAATAAATTTATTTATTTCGTTTCCAACGAATCAACATCAATATAACCAGGAAAAAAAACACACTAATCCGTATGATTTTATATGATTATTAGTATACAAGGTGGATTATGATTGCTTGATCGTATAAAAGAATTTATGAGTATTTTTTTATTGTTGAGTTCAAAAATTATATATTGATATTGTAAAATAATTTACACAAGCAAATCACAATTATAGTTTCAAAGTTTTTTTTTTAGAAATTTTGTTATCAAAGATATTAATCTTACTGTATAAGATGAATTATGAACTATTGATCATGTAAAAAAATTTATACATAGAGTGCAAATGGACAACCATTTTACATGGTTATTAAATTCTTGAGCTAACTCATTAATTATTAAGAGTTTATAATATCACTTATTTTTTTTAACTTGATTTGTATATAAATTCTCTTTTTAATAGACTTGATAAATTTTATATAAACTTAATAATTACTCGAGATTATTACCAAGTCTATGAGTTAACAAATTTAAAAAGGAAAAAAAAAACTAAAAGAAAGGTCATTTCAAAGTATTTACTCTACTTTTAAAATTCAACTTATCTCAATTTTTTTTTATTTTTCTTAAATCGAAGATCTTCACGTTTAACGATAATATATGTATTATAAATTCTCGATAAAATTATATAATTTTATCAAGATATTATATAATAATGATAACTACCATAAACTTCAATATTTAAGTATTGTTGAATTTATAATATATTATTTTACTTTATTATATTATTATAATATTAAATTTATATATTATTTATAAATATGTTATTATTATTTAATAAAAAATAGATTCTAAAAAGTTTATAAGTAGCTTACAAATCAAGTTTGGTCGCTTAAGTGATTCTAGATGTACTCTCGAATTTGTTTGTTCAGAGAAAAATAAGAATATTTTTACTTAAAGAAAGCGTAAAACATATGATTCCTATCTTATGGCTATAATGCTTAGATGTTTTTTTTTCTTTCAAATAACGTTATCGCAATTGATAATTTAACAGATAGAATAATTTAGTCAAATAAGGTACAAGACCGTTAGTGTATTAATCTTTTTTGGTTGAAAATATAATTTTAGATTAATTGAAAAAAATGTTTTATGAAGCTGAAAATGAAATATAAAATATAATCGTCTTTTTTTACTTTAGAATATATTTTAATAACCATGTAAATGAAAGATAAGAAAATAATTAAAGATAATTTATTTTCAAATAATGAAATTGAACAAACTGATGCGGTTTGCCTCCTTCTTATTATCTATATACTATTTGGTACGAAATTTCTATGTGTCTTGTGTTTCTTTCTGGACTCTGTGTGATTATATATTTTACTCTCTGAATTTGTTTAGCCAATTAAATTCTTCTGTATACTTTATAGGTAATTGCTTTTCATACTTCTTTAGAGATAATTTTTTATACTTAAAAACTTCTATTTACTCAATTTTTTTATAAATTATGTCAATTAAATTATCCTGTGACTCCACGTATAATATCAAATTTTATATAAATTAAAATTATCCAAAAAGAAGTTGTACGTGAAATCCCAATATATCTCATCTTATAAATTTTTTAAGTTTAAAAAAATATTTTTGTTAAATTTCTTACTTTTAATTTTCTAAAATTATTTCATCTCTCAATTCTATCATAACCCTTCCAAATATGTAAATAAAAGGTAATACTATAAAAATTCTTTAGACAGAAAATTAACTAAAAATTAAATTTACTTAAATTTAGAAATCTAACTTTACAAATAATAAGACTTAGTTACATTCTTTATTTCAAAAATTTAGTTATTTATTTACTTTTTTTTTAAAAAAAAAACTTTATTTATTTTAGAATTTTACTTTATACTCTTGTATATGTGTAATTGAATAGTTAAAACTATCTTTTAATTCTAAAATGATAGTAACTTTGTTTTTTTACAAATTATTTTTTGTAAAGCATTAATATTATTTCTTATTAAAAATAGTATAAATAAAAAATTTGTTTAATAGAAATACAAATGAAATAATTAGACACAACATATAGTTAAAAGTATAAAAACAAGAGTAATTTTGGGTACCTATAATAACCACTGTGACACTGTGTATAATTAACAGGACCTGATGTTCGGAGGAACAGAGACAGTTGCATTGGCAATAGAATGGGTTATGGCAGAGTTAATGAGAAACCCTTCTGAAATGAAGCGCGTGCAGCAACAACTCGTCGACGTGGTGGGTCTCAACCGCCACGTGGAGGCTTCCGACATCGAACACCTCACATTCCTCAAATGCGCCGTCAAGGAGACGTTGCGGTTCCACCCGCCGATCCCGCTGCTCCTCCACGAGACGGCGGAGGACGCGGCGGTTGACGGCTACTTCATCCCGAAGAAATCTCGCGTGTTGATCAACACGTGGGCCATTGGCAGAGACAGCGAGTATTGGGAGGACCCGCACGTGTTCAAGCCGTCGAGGTTTCTGAACCCGCACGTGCCGGATTTTAAAGGGAGTAATTTTGAGTTTATTCCGTTCGGGTCGGGTCGGAGGTCCTGCCCCGGAATGCAACTGGGTCTGTTCATGTTAGAAATGGCCGTGGCTCACTTGCTTCACTGTTTCACGTGGGAGTTACCCGATGGGATGAAACCCAGCGAGTTGGACATGAGTGAAACGTTTGGACTCACTGCATCCAGAGCGAGTCAACTCATTGCTGTACCCAGGAAGCGCGTGGTGTTCTCTCTCTGAAGGCTAAATCACTTCTTATGTAATAAAAAAATATTTAATAGACATGAAATACTTAGACGCGTGCGAATGAGTTGGCTGCTTATTTGCTTATTGTAGTTGATTGACTGATGCGAAGTAAAATCTAATAATCTTAATAATAATGGAGATGATTAATAAAGTAAAAGTTGTTCGCTTTCTTGCTATAATGTTCGGTTTATCAAATTCAGTTTTCGTCCTCGTTAACAAAGGTTATAACGGAAAGAGTAAAGAGGTTTGCTGTCACTCATTCTTGGTAATGATGAGGAGTAGAATGGAGGAGCATCTAGTAGGAAATATCATGCTCGATCGAGAGACTCCAACCAAAGTTGACACAACTTCAGTTTTAACGGAGATAAGAGAATATATGTGGAAGATGCGAGAATAACATCTTAATTTAATCAACACAACTTAATTACTACAAATCCATGGATGACCTTGTCAAGAAAGATTTCAAGGAGCGTGCATCCTATTGACAATATCCTCAGTCAGAAAAACAAGAGGATCCTATAGCACAAGTCTTCAAAAAAAACCCTAATAAAGGACAATTATAAGACTTCTCAAGTTCTCATGTGATTGAACTCGTTAAAAAAAGTAGTTCACTCTTTCTGTACTCAAATTAGATTTGTGAGGAGATTTTGCTTATTTTTCATTCTTTCTTTGTACTGTCACTCAAAACTCTCTTTCCTTTATTTGTATCATATATTTGTATGTAATGTGCACAAGATAAGACCAATTTTTGGCTGAAGAAATAATTAGAAAATTTTAAATCTCAAGTGAACTCAAAGATTAAACTTTAGAATGAACACTAAAATATTATTATTGAAAGTCATTTATCTTGTCCACTATTTCCAGCCTACAGCAGAAGAACGTTTCTTACAAAAGATGTAACGTCCAACAGTCAAGACTAGTCGATTGAATAAAAGTTTAAACTCAATAAAATTTTTAACAAGAGGCATCTCCATTACCAATTTTTTTGTTGTACCTACTGGCTAATGTGTTTGATCATTGTATTACAATATAAGCATTTGTTAAACATATAGTTGTCAATAACGCACTATCACTCGAAACTAAAAAAGAAAAAAGAAAAAAGAAAAGAAAGAAATCATCAAACTCGAATCATCATACTTAATTTATACTAACAGTAACTCTAAACAGAATAAAAGTGTAAAACCTAACTCAAATTTATCTGTCAAAACAAATAAATAAACAAACTTCATCACCTTCAAGAAAAAAAAATTGAAAAGAAAATAAAAATAATATTATAATAGCACTGAAGAGAGAGATAGTTACTGACATCAAGTTCAATAGTCCACACTCGTTAGTGTTGTTGTCGGTGTCGAGAACATGCGCGGCTTTCTACATGGGCGATTGAAGCGACATGGCTTTCACTTTTATAGTCTTCAATTGAATCGATAGTCAGGGTGAAAAAGTTTTGATCCATTCATTCTTTTTGCACGGTCACTGACTCACATGCGTTTGTATGCCTCTTTAACCCAAGTTTTTTTTTTTTTTTTTTTAAAGAGATCTCTAATTTAATTTCAGAAAATCTATTATGAGAGATAAATCATGGGCATGAATTTAAAAAATGGTTATAAATTGTGCCTGTAACGTGGCCATGCGTCCAAAATATTAATAATTTACTGTCAATACAAATATTTGATTTGATCTATCATTATGTTTAATTATATAGTTGTTTATGTTGACATAAAGGATTATTATTCACTTATTTAAAAATTTTAATTTAATGATCTCTTATTCATTTGGTTATTAAAATTATATTTAGTTTTAATCAAAATTTTCATACAAATAATATGAATGAAATTTATTAGTTTTAAAATCAATTACAATAGTTAATTAATTGAAATTTTTTGTTAATTAAATTTTAATAAAAAAAATTAATTAAATTTAATAAGTCATGACTAAACTTATTTAGCTTATCGGTCTATAGAAGGTGAGTTCAGTTACCTATTTTAATAACTTATATAATAAGTACTTTTATTAATTGGAGTTGTTAAGATAGCCATTTACTTAATGAGAGAAGATATAGGATGCTTCCATCAATTAAATGATAATTTTGAAATAAAATTAATAATTATAAATATAGAATAGTTAATTTATAGGGTTCATATAATACTTATAAAAAAATATTTAACAACATCTTTCATTAAAGTCATTAAAATATTTATTATTAAATTTGTTATACATCTCTTGTTAGTATTAAGTGGATCTAATCTTAGGTGCTTCAAATTAGAGATAGTATGTAACACTCTCCTTATAGAGAATGAAAGATTTTGGAGAGAAGTAATGTTCTTTACACTGACTTGATTTGATTCTCATCACTTGATTAGATTTTGACCTGGATCGGTTCTATGTGCTAGAAAGTCTCACGTCACCTAGAGATGAGACATGTTACATATATATAAGTAGGAGCAAATCTCACTTCACAAGCCGATTTTGTGGGATTGAGTTAGGCCTAACGCACAATTTGTAGATGGTATCAGAGTCTATCCTAAGATCGATGAAGATATTGGACTACCCATTGTCGGGTCGTATTGAAGCACCTGTTTGTTTGAATAGTTTCCACGCTCGAGAAGTTCAGTCCTCGGCGTGGGAAAGGTGTGTTGGAAAGTCTCACATCACCCTAGATGGGACCTGTTGCATGTATATAAGTGGGGGCAAACCTCACTTTACAAGCCGGTTTTGTGTGGTTGAGTTAGGTCCAACCCACAATTTCTAAACCACGATCCAAGAACTGCCCCACTCCACCTCACTTCACATGACTCCTCGTAACACGCGAAGATAGTGGGCAAGCACATCCCACTCATCTCTAAACACAACTCACTACCAACTGTCAGTCTGGGACCTATTAAAGGAAGAACATATAGACATTCAGGAGGTTGGATTGACCGATAAATAGAGAGAGAGCATTGAGATCTTCCTGACCGAGTCCTACCCAGTCATACAAGAACATATTTAAATCAAATGGATGAGATTCAAATCAGTCAAGTCACACTTTAAGCACTATCTTAAGATTGAATATTAGTCTTTGAGATTAAATTTAATCCAAGGAATAAGATTCAACCTTAAGTCACATGTATCACACCTTCTCTCATTGATTTCTAGCCTCTAGATTGTTTCTAGATCCTATGATGAAGTGCTTGAACGTGATGGTGTCTATTATCACACATTTGATCACTCATTTCATTTTAGGATTGAGAATAATTCAGATTACTAGCCTTAAGCCCATCAAACTTTCATTAAATAGGTCAATTTTTATTTTGTATGGACTTTTGGTCTATATTTTGAAGAATAGAGTTATTCTATTATAGAGAGAATTCTTTCTAGGTTTTCTTGAAAAACCTTTAAATCTTATCATTTAACCTTGATTTATAGTGACAATTCTACATTTGAGTTTATTGTCTTGTAGATGGCGCTCTCCATTTTTTCCATATCCATTTTCTATTTCACTTCCCCTCTTGGTTCTTTGGTCGTGAGTTTTTCCTTTCCTATGAGGTTCTTGTGTTGATAATTTGATAAATCATTAATGAATGAAGATTACGATAACATACCACAATTTCGTGAAGGGTCATCACCATTTCCCAAAAGATTGTATCATGAACTTAGTTTTCCAAACAAGAAGTTTGACCGAGACTTAACCCAAAAACCTTTCCAAGTTATTACTTAGTTGAGGCGTATAAACTTTGTCTCCCAAGTAAGGAGTTTGGTTGAGACGTAACACCGAGAACCCTCTTGGCTCAAATGTGGAAACTTTGTCTCCCAAGCAAAAAGCTTAACTAAGGCTAACATGGAAGACCCTCCTTAGTCATCACATGGCTGAGTCAAGTAAACTTTATCTCCTGGATAAAGAGCTTGGCCAATACCTTACACGAAACACCGATCAAACTTACTTGGCCAAGAGTTTCTCCAACAAAAGGAACTTTGCTGAAACCTAAAACCAAATATGTACTTGATTGACTACGGTGTAAGAGACATCCATTCAATATGTTTTGAATGATATGGGGGGAACAAGCATTGCACGGTACGTGTAAATCATAGCATTCAATGAGAAAGATATGGGGACACATTATCACAATTATGTAAGCACATGCAGATCCCCTATTCACGGGTAATGGTTCTTCGTAAAATGATTATAAATTTGATAAGTAATAGGACCAGTAGGCAAAGTATCTATAACGGATAATGGTTCTCTGATATATATATCAACTAGTATATCTATAACGGGTAATGGAATTACGTAGGTTAAGTACTTTCTTTGATCTTAAATATAAGTAAAAAAATAATAATAATAAAAACACACACACACACACACGCTCGAATATACGTAAATCTCAACTAGTTTTACACAGTATCTCTAATATACCCTTATTTAATTAAAGTTGTATTTCTTATGATAGTTTTTATTTCTTATAAATTCCAATGAAAAATAATTTTTTAAAAAAATTAAGTTTTAAGTGAGATTGATGCAATTAACTTAGATTAATTAACTTTCTTTCTTTAATTATCGTGAAGTCAGTATCCATTAACTTATATTCGAGATCGGAGTAGTATCCATTAACCACGTCAAAGTATTAGTCTAAGTAAATCAATAAGAGTAATTTACAAGAATATAAAGAATTGCATAATTTGAATAGATAAAATTATTAAAAGTAAATGACTTGACAAGAGAATTAATATTACTAATGTATCCGAGATAGAATTCAAGTAACCATAGCAATGCTTGTGCACGTTTTCCTTTCACTTAAAAAAGGTAAAAATAAATGATTAATGAAAATGAAGCATATAAATTCAAAATAAAAATAATAAATAAAGGAAAAGCAAAGAATTAAAACGTACATCAAATATTAAAAAAAAAATTGTGACACGCACGCACGCACACATAAATAAGAAAAACATTTACTCATTGATGAATGCAATTTGTGTGTAAGGTGTTACTGATTATTCTGATTGTTGAATGATTGAATTCTATTGTATAAACACTTGTATATAGACTCAAAAAAAATTTGTCATCTGTGATCGGTTTGTATGTTAAATTCAACCGATAAATATAACTTTCTCATCGATTTGCATCTTGCATCATTACACTTCATAAACTAACACTTAGCAATGAATCAGAAAAAATATTAAATGAGTAAAAAATACCTAACTCTTAGCAGTATTTTCTTTCAATTTCTCACTTTTTCAATTGTTCAATCAACTACTTTGATTCTCGATTCAGTTCCAGTTACATATATTAACACTGCACTTCAAATTCAAACTGATTCCAGTCCCAGTTCGAAACTAACAGCTTCTTTGAGAAATCAAATTCCTCCAATTGAAAATTCTTTCAAAAGGCTAGCCAGGAATTTTTACTCGTTTATATACAATTACACCAAAACTTAGCTAGCTCAATAACAATTTAGTTGTTTGATGTGAAATGGTGTCGTTAATTATTTAGAGACATATTATCGTTCTGTTTTTTCTTTATTATTTAAAAGTTTTGGGTCTTTTTAAAATATAAAAATTATATATTTATCATACAGATAGTTAATTTACATGACAATAGTATAGTACTATCCACCTAAAGATAACACCATAGAAACTTAAAAAAAAATAACACCATAGAAACTTAAAAAAAAAAAAAAAATATTACCATAAGTGGAAGGGATAAACGTACTGCAATCAAAAGATTGAAAAGTTAATCCTTAACTCCGTTAAAATTTCAACAAACACAGGATCTCATTACTGATTAATTTTGTAATATTAATTTTAAAATGAT
This sequence comes from Hylodesmum podocarpum, assembly GCA_026586105.1. NCBI lineage: Eukaryota > Viridiplantae > Streptophyta > Magnoliopsida > Fabales > Fabaceae > Hylodesmum > Hylodesmum podocarpum. The sequence goes on along the minus strand of JALJEV010000736.1, from coordinate 723,080 downwards.
ATAGTTTATATTTAAATATTTTTATATGAAATTGAATTTTCAATAAAATTTAAAAAAAATTGAATCTAAAATTAATTATAAAAATTAATTTTAAACTCTTTTTTTATCATAAAAACACATGAAAAATTTATTTAAAATCAATTTTAAAATGAAACCAAATATGAATTCAATGTTGGAGCATTTCTCAAATAATATTGTCTAAGAAGGTTTATACATGTTGGAAAACAGAAGATATATATTCTGCTAACCCATTCATTATTCATGGGCAATGGAAATCCATTGATTTAGTCAATTTTAGAGATTAGCCAAAAGGAAATATCTAAATAGTCTTTTTCATTCCCCTTTTATATCAAATTATGATAAGAGGCAAACAGATGGATTGACATCAACATCAACATCGACAATATATAAAAATAATACACACCAAACCCCATAGCTAATACTTATCCAATGTTGGTTGGTGATATCAGACTGATGAATGCATGAAGTGTCTGGGAATTACTTAGTTTCTGATCGAACTGAAAATGATCTTGTAAAATCCTTCATTTCCCCAATTTATTTGGTTAGAATAGTTACTTAATTCAAATGAAGACGTCAAATTAAACTCATTTTTGCGTTCGGGCTTGTTCCTTTCTCATAATAGGGTTAATAATATTACTTATTAATATAAGCTACCCATATGTCATTCGGATCAGGTTATTATTATATATAGTGCAAGTAGGTCATCTCCGTAATTTAAAACATGGAAATATTTAATTGTATTTATTAGATTAAATTAAAGGTCCAAAATTTTTAATGAAAAATGAAGAAATTTAATTAAGTGAAATTTATAATTAAATTTATACCGTGAACTATTAAATTTAATTTAATTTATAGTGAAATATTCACAAGTATAATATCCTTAGCATGGGAAAGAAAAGAAAATTAATTGATTTAAAACTAAATATAAAATTACCATAATATCAATCAAATATTTACAAAATTGAAATATTCATAAAAGAAGAATATTGTAATATCTTTTATATTTTTGTGAGTGCATGGAGGGTAATTCACTCGGATATATTATCGAAATCACGATTGATATGTTTGGAATAGCGATGATTTGACTTTACCAAACGCGACAATGAAATAGTATGCATGGTTCATCCTGGTCCTGTTCCTGTCTTTTAAAAACAATATTTCTTAAAAAATCTATATATAATATATTTCTTAAAAAATTTATATATAATATATTTTATAATTCATTTTAAAGAGTTAATTTTAAGAATTTAATTTAAATATTTTTCTGGATATCAATTCATGACAGTTATTATATATATAGTAAATTATTTAAATTACTGCGATAAATATTATAAAAAAATTGTGAATGTTCCAACCTTAATTTACAAAAATATGTTAAATTTATTTTTTACATCGATTTTATTAAAAACAGTTTTTGAAGACTATGTTTTATACGAGTATGTTAATAATTGATATAAAAAATATTTTTTAATTGACGTAAAAGGTTATCTATTAAAGTTACTGATCTTTATAAATTTTGACATATCGATAATTTTAAAATGAGAGGTAAAATGTAATATTTTCTATATTTATAAAGATAAAAATGTAGTTAATCCAAAATTATATGTAAGATAATTTTTTTATTTCAACGGTATAATTTTTCATTAATAACACATGAAGATTAAATTCTAGTATTAAATTTATATATAAATATGCTTTAAAATATACATATTCATATATGATTTTAGTTTTAAATATTTTTATAAATTATGATCCTTACTCTTAAAAAGTTTAAAATAATTTATCACCGATAAATCATGAGGTAACATAGTTAATAAATATATACTACTTGATGATTGTCACATGATAGTTATAGAAGTCAATTTAATAGGAAAAATATTACTGTGTTTATGTTTTTGTGACTTAATGTACTTAATACGGAAAATTAAAAGATCAAAATTAAATACTTATTTATAAAGTCGAAAAACATTTTCAACCTCAATAATATTACTCTATGTTTATGTTTTTGTGACATTTCCATATGGTACGGGTATTCTTATTAAAATTAAATTGAATTAATGTGTTTGATTAAGAACCAGTTGTTTTTCCGATCTCAATCCACCTATAAAATCATTTTATCGGTCACAGATTAGTAAACATTGATAATTCAATCAGTTTAAATGATTTAGCGTTAAGCATTTTTCTTTTAAACGATGAAATGTTATTGTTTTGTATGAGAGTTTTTAGTTTCCTTTTCTATTTTTGTGACTAAATAAAACACAACTCAAATTAAATAAAAAAATAAAATATGCTTTTGCTTCTTTTTATTTGTATCTTTTCTATTATTTATCTTGTTTTCATTTTCTTTTGTACGTAACTGATTTTCTTTTTATTCTTTAAATAGCATGTATGATTATTTATAACTTTTCATCAACAACTTATTTTTTTCATCGGTGACTTGCTCCCTTTCATAAAAATATTCTATGATATTATATTATGTTTTAATTTTTATTTAAAATTATTTTATATATTAATATTAAAATACTTTAAAATATTATTTTAATAAAATCAATAGAACATCAGGTCAACTGTCGTTCGGTCTTGTTTTCACTAAAAACTTTGAGTACGAATTTATTTTAAAATATAAAAGGTTACGAATGTGTTATATTTTTATTTATTTATTTATTTATGGAGGTGTTATCGGATAAAAATATAAGACGAGAAGTATATATAACAATAAAAGTCGGCGCAAATGGCTGCAAAACTTTTCTTGTCTTTTCGTAAATTATTGAGAAAAAAAACTTTCTATCAGGATTTAATTAATATGATTGGTCTTCCAAAAGTTACACGGATTCTATTTTAGTTTTCAAGTAACTTTTGTTTACTTATTCTCAACTATCGACAATACTTAATTTAGTTCCTTTTACTATCTATTTAAAATTGATGTCAAAAAGTGCATCCTGGTCAATTTTTTAAAATAAAATTTGCGTTGCTTTCACACGAACAACTGAACAAGTTACCTATATATCGCTACAGTTGTTAAGTGGATTTCAAATTTAATAATTTGATGACACAAGATTTTCGAGCTCTTTGAGTTCATGATGTATTCGGTCAAAACATTGTTAATTAAGGAATAAACGGCTTAAACATTTTTATCCCCGTGTCTTTTTCGGTACCTAAAATTTTTAAAGTGATAATTTGAGCCCTAAATATTAAAATAATCAACTCTAAGTCCTTACGGGAACTGAAAAATATAACAAATTTGATGTATTTCTTATGAACGTGCTTCTGGGGAAATATTCAATAATTAGAGAGGTTCTTGTACGCTGCATCCTCTTTGCAACTAAGTCAAGGGCATGATTTAAGGGTTTTCATTTCTAATTAGTCATTTAAAGAAAAAGATAGAGTGTTTTTAATGGTTAAATCTAAATAAAACTCGAAATCATAATTTAGTTTGATGAGTTTGATTAAGAATTTAATTAATATAGATAAAAAATAAATTTTATTTATTTAAATATCTTATTTTTTATTTTCTAAAATTAAAAGATAATTATTAAAAAATAAAGAGATTTTATTTATATAGTCTTATTTTTTATAAAGAAAAACATTCTTTACATGTAAATACTCTACTGATAAACATATTTTGATTTATAATTCCACACTTGGATATGTATACTTCTAACTTGAGTGTTGGAGTTACATGTATACATGTTGCACGATCTTCCATGAAAGGAGTGGTCAACATAATTTAAGACTTACTACTTTTTGGTAAATACAATTAGTGTTTAACATGGGTCTGAAGTAAACATTCCTTCGACCACAATACTTTTAGATAACAGTATGCATTTGTATTTTATTCTTTTTATTTGTCTCAAATGTAATTTAGTCATTTTCTTAGTAGTATATATATTTATATTGTTTTGCTGATTACAAACTAATGCTTATGAATGAAACCCTAATATCTTGTTCTTGTATTTTCCCTTCCTTCTCCCCTTCTTCATCTGATTGTTAAGTTTTAACATGGTATCAGAGTCTATCCTAGGACCCTTTGCATCTCGTTGTCGGGGATTCTTCCCTTTGTATCTCGTTATCGGGACCCTTTGCACCCCATTGTTGGGGATTGGTTGTTGGGATATTGAAACACTGTCCCCACGCTTGGCGTGAGGGGGTGTGTTAGAGATCTCACGTTGCTTAGAGACAAGGTCTGTTGTGTGTATATAAGTGATGAGCAGTCTTCGCCTTACAAGCGAGTATTGTAAGGTTGAGTTAGGCCCCTCACCTACATTTCTAACATGGTATCACATATGACGATCCCATACAAGCATGTTGGCTAACCACTTGATCATTGCACACTACACTCCATCATCAAGGTAGATAGACCCCTCTTAAACCGTATGTGTTTAAAATCACCCGTAACCACAAATGCATTCAAAGACCACATAGTCGGATACATGTCCCAAAAATGTCCGAAATTCGGAAGAAACTCAAAGGTGTCTTGCCATAGAAGAGACAAAGTGAAGAGATGAGCAAACCTTACTGAGAAGTGTGACAATCGCCAAAGGACATTACCCCTTGCCTAACTCCTAGGTTTTAATGAGATCTCTTTTTCTTGTTTTCAAATTTCTTATCTTGGAATGAATGAAGAAGTATTTCATACATGAAACTTGTGACAATATTTCTAACTAAATGAAAACCAACTAATTTTGAAAATGGACAACATCGACATAGGTACCCAACAAGTCCCCAAAATAGGACTGAACACATACTTAGAACGATGAAACATGATTAAATCCAGAAACGGACGAAATGGGTGCAAGTACGAGCATGTCCTTGAAGCAGGAACGAAAATATACTTGGAATAAGAAAATGTGACTAAGTGCAGAAATAGACAATGTCAATGTAGGTATCAAGCATAGACGACATCAATGTAGATATTGAGCATATACTAAGAATAAAAAAATGTCACTAAATTTAGAAATTGATGACATCGCTGCATCTTCTCGAAGCGGAACTAAGTACCAACGTACAACAAGAAAACAAACATGACTAGTAATGGGTTCTATGAACATCTTGCACTGTGATGGGTTGATATCACCAGTGATCATCGTCTAAATTTGATACATATTACTGATTTTAGAGCTTGATTGCTATGGAACACTAGGCCTAGTGCTTGGTTGGTACGCATAACTCATTCTAGAGGGTACAATAACCTTGAATACATTCTTTAAGAAAGAAACAAAATTAATTATGTATAATATTTTGTTTTAGTGTCTTGTTGCGCCACTATACTTTCTTGTTTACCTTAGCTCTCTTCTCGATGTATACTAATTTTTACCAGTTTTACCATTATTTTTGGTTTGCCATTTTTCATATTAGTTTTGTAATCGCTTAGTTTTACGAATTATTCGAATTGCACTATACTGATTCAATGGTTTTTAAGTTGGCCTGTATTAATTTTTTGAACGTTGAATAAAAGAGTCTTAGTTAAGGAAAATGAAACTTTGTAACTATTAACTAAAAATGAAAATATATTTTATTTTAAAGACTCATTTTTTAAGAATAAACTTTATTAAAAATCATAAATTTTTATAAATCTTACATTTTGTTAGTGGACAAACATGATGAGAAAACAAAATCAATACATGAATCTTTAACATGGTTTGACACCGATAGCCTACATCCACAGTATCATCGTTGTGAATATCATCAGAAATTTTCTGGCGAAATCTACGAAACCTTCCTTTCACATAATTTTCCTCTCACTTAGGGTGGTGATTGACCCTTCAATAAGATTAGAAATTCTTATCACATGAATAACATTTATTTATAGACCTACCATCATAATTTTAAAAGTGAAAATAAATTCCTAATTTACAGATAATATCTTTTAAATTTAAACAATGTCTTAGAGACTTGAAATTGCAAATTTAAATTGTTTCCTAATAACGCCTCCATCAATTAACATTTATAATTTTCATCTTGTCGCTCGTCATGAATTCTTGTCACAATCACACAACTCTATTTCACAAATTTTTTGTGTTTTCCTGTCTCTTCTCTAAGTATTGGATGCTGAACTTGCACTGCCATTTAACTATGGGCAACATAACACGCCACTTGACTCCAACGTTGCCCTTTAGACTTTCGACGTGAGAATCCCTCTAATAGATCCACCATTAATTTATTTAAGTTTCAATTCTCCTTTTCACATTTCATCAGGCTACATGAACCATTAATTCTAATATCGTTGTTGGAAAAAACACATGTTGATCTTCGGTCTCAACATTTAATTTGATTCAGCACCTTATGTTACATCCACAAAGTCACCACTATTTTGAAAAACCTTCCATTACAAGTTTTTAGAGAAGACCTAGGATTCTAGGAAAACATCACTTTACGTGACCTCTTTCTCTTTCTCGGGGTGGTGACCCCCTTAACAAGCTAAGTGATTATTTTCATCTCAATAACCTCTTTTTATATATCATCTTAATCTTAAAAGATATGAAACAATCCCTAATATAAAGAAAATATATTTAAATTTAAATAATTAAGATGATATTTTTTAAAAATCTAGAAAATATTACTGAGTCTTGAAATTACAAATTTAAATTATTTTCTAACACATTTTATTTAACTATATAGCCTCTCTCGTAATTTTGTACTTTTTAATAAATTATAACCGCTAAAAAACGTACATTAAAAATAAATGTGCAGAAGCACTCTTCGGCTAATTAATTAATTCCTGCCTTATAAAAAAAAGCTAATTAATCAAGAAAACCCCAAAACGAAGAAAACATTAGATGCAAGTGGTAAAAAAGAAACCGTCAGCAGTTCTGCCGTCGGTCTAGCAACGGAGTGTTACAAATTAATCATATAAATTGTTGATTTAAATAAGGTGGCCAGCATCAAATCTTTCAATTTTTAATGCCACAGAATGATCACAAGGTTCAACCTATTTTTTGTTCCTGTACTAAAATCCTATTTTTTGTTCATGATTTCCATTTCCTTTCTCTTTCTCATAGTTAAATTGAAATTATTATATGCTAGTTTAATTAAAAGATTAAGTATATAATATTTAATATCTTACCAATGATTAAGAAATTTATGCACTAATATAAATTATGATTATAACAGAATATACTTATTTTTAATAATCATCCTTTACTATAAGATATTAAAAGTGAACACTTATATATTCCATTTTTCTCATTTTATTTAATATATATATAATTCAAGCAATTAAGTCACATGATTAAAATCCTTAAATGATTATGTTTTTTATTATTAGGCAGCCAGCGGAATATCATTAAACTCAGCCTAATAGTAGGACATACCATAGACAAAAGAAAAACACCACTTATGATGGGAAAGAGCAACATGGTTAAACAATTCTTATATTTATTTTACTTCTTACCAAACAGCCAAAGGAAAGTTAAGGATTAAAAATTAAAATAATACAAAAAGCTTATTATTCTTCATAATTAATATGCATATACAATTTTACTACGTTAACAACTGCAATACGCAGCTAATTAACCATATATTTCTCTCTCTTTACACTTTATACGCTTATATTTTATAACTGGTTGTCTGCGTATTACAGTTGTTTATTAAATATTTATCGAATCCATATCACATTTCAAACAACCCCTCACCCGCCACCCGCCCCTCCCAAAATTATAATGAATAAACTACGTGCATTTATTGGTAGATAGCCAACCAGTTAAATCTTTATATCATGGAATTGTTTTCTTCCCAAGGAACCAAATTGACATAGACGTTGGTTCAATATTATAGAAGCAAACTTAAAGATGGCAAATACACTCATTCATTTACATAATATATAAATGAAAAGAAAAGCCCAACAACCAAACACGAACAAAACACAAAACACTTTTATGCGTTGAACTTGTCTAAACTCGATCTTAAACTCATGACAGAAAACCAAAATCAAAATTTACGAAGAGAACATTAACTAATGAAGACACAAGTAACCCGATAAATTTAACAGTAGATATAATCAGTTCGGAAAATATTTGCAGTGACGCTTCAGTTAGTTTACGTTTAGCATTTATATATAGTCGTGCATTTCGATCTAATGATAACTTTATTAGCTTGATAACACAAAACTTAAGTTATTTATATATTCACACACTAAATATTCACCATCATATTTAATAACTAATTGTTATGTACAGAGAAATACTGGGTGACTAACAAGTAACATAGGTCATTCAATAAACTACTTCACAATATATTGAAAAAAAAAAGAAGGAAAGAAATATTCATGTTCATTTGTAATTGGTTGATTGACCTTTGACTACAAATATTTCACTTATGTATATTATATTCTCTGTAAGTCTCATCACTTTCTAAAACACACTAATTAAGTTGAGAATGAGAGTGTATCACAGCTAACCACCAAAAGATTAATTAATATTAACAAAATAGAGAAGCATGCATGAGTTGAATAATAAGTTGTGATCTATCCAAAAGACAAACAAGATCACTTAAAGATACGGATGAAATACAGAAAAGTTGTCTCTTATCAAAATATAGAAAAAGATCAAAATTACAACCCTCCAAATTAACGGTCAACTATTATGGTATGCAGGCTGTTGAAGATCTAGTCTTAATATTTACCCATCTTATTGGCTATTGGATTATGCGAGGTGAATTTCACCATATCTCTCATCTCTCTACTTGTAAGGTATTATCTTCTTTGAGTTTAAGTCCTCATAATTTTATTTTTATACTTCCTTCAAAATGTCTCTTACTAATAGAATTATTTATGTGTATTTATAAACTCATGTGACATTTTTTGTTTTTTGACTTAGGACTTTATTTGCTTCCCAACATTTATTTTTTCGATATGAGATTTTGTTAGGTAATATTTCATTCAACAAATTTGCGACATGCACTCATTAAGACAATATTTCATTCAACAAATTTTATACACGTGATCATAGTCAAGTTTAGATAATTTGAAATAAGTATTTGTAGGAAGTTAAATTTTTTTTTTTTAAAAAAAAGTTAAATAAGTTTCTCTTTGAATTCATTTATCCATATATTAATTTAATATTTTTAATTGTGGCTTTGGTACAAAGTGCATACTGCCAACTACATTAGAAATGTCCGTTGAAGATTCATGATCATGAGCACCCATAATATAACATAGGTATTCCTTCTAATATAATCTATTTCATTTTTAAGTTGGTCAATATTCGATCCCGAAATCAAGGCTACAAGTTGTTATCATCTGTATCCGCACGTGTTGTTATATATTAATTTCATTTTAATTATAAAATAAACTTATTTTGTTTTATATTTTTATTTTTATCCTATAATTACTCGTTAAGAAATATTTTCAAATAGAATTTTAAGTAGTTTAGATAAAATAATGACACGATCTTCATACTTAAAATATGAATAATGAAGTTTTAAACTATCACACACCCACTTTTATGAGTTAATTAAACTTTTAATTTCTCATATTTTTAGAATTTTAAATTTTAATAAATTTTTTAATAATTTTTAAATTTTATTTATTTTTATCAATATTTTTAATTTATATTATTATTAAATTAAAATTTTTAAGTATAGCTGTAATCACACAAAAATTATATAATTCCAAATGACTCAGTACCTTTTTTCAAAAATATATGATATATAGAAAAGTACAACAAACAAGTTGTTGGTCTATAGTCACGTGACTTCAGCATAGTTATTCCAAACATGCAGATTCATGATCAAATGACTCAGTACCTTTTTTCAAAATATATATGATATATAGAAAAGTACAACAAACAAGTAGTTGGTCTATAGTCACGTGACTTCAGCATAGTTGTTCTAAACATGCAGATTCATGATCAAAAACTAATATATATATAAAGAGAGAGAGACAATGGGAACATCTAAAGATTAGTTTAGCACATCCTTTGAGTTTGAAAGAAATGGTTTAAAGAAGTTATTTTGACAGAAAAAGAAAAACACGTTGAAATACGTTAACAGATAGTAATTTCATTGAAAATAGATTAATAAAGATAAAAATAAAAATAATAAACATCAAACAAAACTTATTTCAAATAATACGAATCTAACGCATGTTAATTAATATAAGTGAAACTTATATCTCTTAATTAAATGATTAGGGATTAAATCATATGACTAATTTAAATATAAAATAAACTACGATAAAAAGAGTATATATACATTAATACCCATATTACATGCCTTAAAAATTCCCAAAAAAATTAACTATCACTTTTGATAGTCCTTAATTCGAGTGATACTAAAATCATTTAGTTAAACAAGATTTCGAGTTTGAAAACGGTGGATGAAAACACTTCTACTTACTAATATTATGGTAATAAAGAAATGACTTATAAAAAATTACATAAAGTTCCTTTCACCAACGCTTCTATACAGCTATCCTACTTGTTCAAAGTTTTTTTCTTCAGCGAAAGGGCAAAAGGAACGTTTCCTTACCAACAAATTGGTTCTCCTGAATCTGTGTGCTGGAAAGTAATGTTAAATAAAATATATTATTTTAAATAATATTTATTTTTAAAAAATTATTATTAAAGATATAAAAAAAATTTAGCTATAACTTTTTACAACATATAATATAGATAAAATATTCCATAAAATGTTGCTAAATTTGAATTTGATATAGATAATATAATAATATAATGAAATGAGTTTTGGAAAATGATGAGTTTAACATAATCCATTTTTTTTTTCAAATCTGCGATAAACTTATTTTTCCGTTTACATTATGAAATGTGTGAAATGAAGAGCAAAGACAAATTAATGTGTGAAAACAAAGTTATAGTAAATGACATCGAGGTATATAAGAGAAATTTTTCTTTGTTCTATATTTAAAAACAAACAATCTCTCGGAACATGAAATTTAATGGAAATGACTGCGTCAAGTTGGTAGGACTAATTAAATTTTATCTCTCATTTTATCAAAATTTCTATTTTATTTGGTCACATTTTTTTTGATCTTTCAACAATATTCCATTATTTTTTTTAATTTCTTTAGTTAACTTTTTTTTTTTGTTAAGTAATGAGTATACGTACCACTTTGTAGCTATTTATATATAGCAACAAGCAATTATTTTAACTGTCACAAATAGTATTTATTTAATTACTTAATGGAAAAATTAACAAGAAGGACTTAAATTAGTGACAGAAATTTTTTGAAGAATTAAAAATAAAAATAAATAAATAAATTTAGAAAACAAAAACAGAAATTTAAATAAAATAAAAGATAAATTAATTAACCTTAACATTTTAAGTGATAAATTGACCTGTATTAACAAGACAATTATGGTCAAGACCTTCAAAATTGAAAGGTTGGTGGGCTCAATAGAATAATCCAGTTTAATTCAAAATCAAAATCTTTTGATATACTATAATGCCTATTTAGAATTGACTTACAGGTAGGTAGTTCTTTCATGCAGCATTGACTATATCCTCCAAAAATAAAGAAAAAGAGAATATAATTAAGCTACGAAGCTTAAAAATATTTTTTTAATATTTTTACAACATTTTTTTCAAATGTGGTCAAAAGCCATATCTTTAGTAATGAAATAGCACGCTTATTCTCACCTAAATGCCTAGCTATTAGCCTGTTGATTATTAATATATACAATCAGAACATGTACTTCGAGTTTGAAAGAAAAGGTTTAAAATAGTAATTTTGGTATTGGTGTGTTAAGAACAAGCAATGATAAAAAAAGAGAATAAGAAGAGAGAAAAAGAGAACTTAAAGATTTAATGTAGTTCGGCAAATTGTCTATATTCACGGGCACATAATATACATTTTCTTTGTGTTGTGCTGCACTTTAAAGCTTTACAAGAAGTTGTTTATATAGACACATAAAAGCAATCCTCCTTATCGTTTACTCGATGTGGGACTATACAATTATGTATTGACTAAAATCAAACTACATTCCTAACAATCTCTCACTTGGAGTTTGATTTACATTCACCACCTAGTGTAATGTCTTCCACTTCAGTGTAATGTCTTCCACTTCAGTGTAATGTCTTCCACTTCAGTGCCCAGTCCACCAACGGGTCTTCTGCCCTATCCACCGACGGGCCTTCTGTAAAGCTCTCCAACTGTTTCTCTTTTTCTCTTCTTCCAATGTCATTGTTTGCAAATGATCACTAAACCTCCTCCCCCATTGTCAATGATGACCATTAGAGCTTCCATCGTCGTGACAATTCTTGAGCTTCACATTGTCGTCGATATGCCCTAGTCTTATACAGCCGTTCTATAGCTCACATCAACGGAACACGCAACCTAGCCACTCCTGCTAGGAGGACTTTCGATACAAGGGATCTTCACAAAGTAAGTCCACCTGACCTTTAATTAGATCCACTCCGATCATTGCATCTCTCGTTCGAGTCGGTCGCCAAGTCGAACCATCGGCTTTGCTACCACTTGTTGGGTAACCCGGGGAAGACTTCACTTTTTCCAATGCGTCATTGTTCTTATTGCTTTCTCAGGAAAGCACCCACGGAAAGCGCTCCCACTACTTCTCTTAAACCAATCTTTTCTGATATGGAAGGTCAGACAAAGCCGCAACCACAGAGCATACTAAGAAATTGACTCTGATACCAATTGTTAAGAACAAAGCAATGATAAAAAGAGAACAAGGAAGAGAGAAAAAGAGAACTCAAAGATTTAAGTGGTTCGACAAATTGCTTACATTGGTATCAGAGCCAATATCTTAGTATGTTCTGTGATTGTGGTTTTGTCTGACCTTCCACATCAGGCGGCTTTGTCTGACCTTCCACATCAGAAAAGATTGGTTTAAGAGAAGTAGTGAGAGTGCTTTCCGTGGGAGTTTTCCTGAGAAAGCAATAAGAACAATGGTGCATTGGAAAAAGTGAACTCTTCCTCGGGTTACCCAACAAGTGGTATCAGAGCATTCTCTTTGTGTTGTGCTGCACTTTGAAGCTTTACAAGAAGTTGTTTATATAGACACATAAAAACAATCGTTTACTCAATGTAGAACTATACAATTATGTATAGACTAAAATCAAACTAAATTCCTAACATGGTGCATACATGAAAATTGGGCTCTGTTTGATTACCCAACAATTGATTATTTAAATCGCGATATATATATATATATATATATATATATATATATATATATATATATATATATATATATATATATATATATGATAAAATAATAAGTTTGGTGCGTAATAACCATTCTATTACATCTCATTTTTTTTTCTATTTTTATTTTAATTTTTGTCTAAAAATGATTTAAATGGTAATTTACTTTCTGTTTTTTTTTTCAAAATTACTTTTTGGTTGAAGTTAGCTCTTACCATTTTTTCAGAATCAATTATTCTATTAAAAAATTAGTGTAATACTAAATGAGACTGAAGAATTTTATTAAAATGTTGAAGATAAAATAGAATAAAAAACTGTGAAACTAAACCTTATTTTAACTAAAAAAATGTTATAAATTAAAAGATAATTTCATTTGCAAACATTTTATTTACTAAATCAATAATAAATGAATAAAACAAATCATAAATTAACTTGTATAACTTCTATACAAACCTATACCTCATTTGGTCAAAAGTAACTTTTATCTTCTGCTAGGGGGCAAAATTGATCTTTATCAACAGATTTTGTTCCTCCTAAATCTACACGCGTTATATATTCGCATATTTTATATGCTGTTTTTCTGTTCACAAAACCAGATTACTGCAAACAGCGTGCCTATTCCACCTAAATGATTTCTATTTAAGGCAGGGTTAAAACCACTCCGGCAAAGAAAAAAAATTAAACACCGATTCATTTTCTGTTTGATTAAAATGATTTGATTTCTCTACAAAATAATTCAAATTTTAAAAAATATTTGGATCGAATTTGAATTAATTCAGTTTAAACCCATTTATTTGTATACCCTATTTTTATTAGCTAGTTATTGATTATCAATTTGTAATTGAAGATTTGTATTTGATCGGTACGATTTTTCATATCATCTCTAAAGAATATATATATATATATATATATATATATATATATATATATATACTCATTTGTATTTTGTATAATTATATGGTTCATACAGGGAAGTTGCTCTGACCTACATCATGGTAAAAAGTATTATTGGTGTACAATAATCTTATTAACCAGCAAACATTATTATTTTTTACGCACAATTTTATTTTACTTTTTTTAAATGATGAAATTGTAATTTAGTTTCTTTTTATGCTTTCTCTCTTCTTTTCTCATGTCATCCCCAAAAACTAATTTAAGTTCCTAAGTCATGAAGCTTTAAAAACTCTTAAGTCTTGACATTCTCTTTTTATTTTGTTAATTCTATTACACAGTCACAGTCCCGTTTTGTCCTTTTTATTTATTATTTTAAAATATTTAAAGTATAAAAAGTTACGTATATTTTTTGATGAATAATTAATTTACATGAGAATAGTACAATGTCGTCCACTTAATATGTTCGTAGAATTTACCATATTTTTTCTTTTAACTTATTATGGATTCTAAGTTAATTTTAGTGATCTCGCACCCTCAATTTGTGTTGTTTCTTTTGGTTAAGAATATAGTTCTTGTGATTTTTTTTTTCATAAAAACTGATTTTAATTTACTCGTGCAGTTATCCCTTTTTAATATAAAAATAAATTAGGAAGTGTTGTTTATATTTAAAAGTTTCATCTAATTAAGAACCTAGGATTAGAGATACCCTAAAAATGTAAAAATTATAGAGGAAGAAAATGAGGATGAGAATAAGATTTTTTTGTGCATATTGTCGAGAGGAATATTTGATCAAGTCTCACGTATTTCAGGAATGAAAAAAAATCATATAAACGCATCCCTTATTTTAATTTTCTGTAAGCCACTATCCGGACGAGTAACGTGGTATGATGATCAAGAAATTCAGAATTGTACAAAAAGTAGAGGGAGGATAGAAAGGTAATTAAAAAATTATTTTTCATTACACCACTATTCTTACTTTATTTTAATTTTTAAAGTATATTTTTAAGAATATTGAAATATTACTAAATATATTTTTTAAGAGAATTGTTGAGTGATCAATTATGTATTTATACACCTTAATTTAATATTTTTTTGAAAAAACTTTAATACGTTTTAAGAGATAATTATATATTTATTTTCTTAATGGTTGTTATATATATTTTTGAAAGGCTAATTTTTTCATACACTTATAAACTTCTGAACTTTTAATAAGTATATAATTGAGATATATAAATACGGTTAAGTATTAGAATTAGCTATTAAACAAAACTTTTTTCTTAAATATACTCAGACTAAAAATAGAAATGGAGAACATATTTGTAAAAAGTAAAATATCTGAATTTCAAAATGTTTAACGATTTCCTGAAAAGGTTATTACAGAAAATGAGAAAAGATAATATAACTATTTCAAATTGCGTTTTTGCTGATGTATGTCGGGGGTTGGTGAAACAATTTTTATATTGGATGCAATATTATTATACAATACATCTTAAAACTTATATATGAACAAATGTTGATGATACCTTCAATCTGATACAACCAGTACGTCATCGATATATAAAATTAAGAGAGACTTTTCCACAAGTTTTTAAATTGTCAATTTTTAGTTTTTAAATTGTCATCTTTGACATTGTCATTTTTAAGAATTATATTTCAACACAAATTTTTCATCACTTTGCAGAACTCAGTATTTAATTAATCCATTCAGTAGTTATTCTCTAGCTATTTTAATTTTCTTAATTTTTCTTATCGTTTGTATATATATCAATCCTTATTAGAGGATTTGGTAACTGTATATATCAGTCGAATTAAACAAATACATCAAATTAAAAATTTGTTCTTGTATGAGACAACAAAGGAAGAGACGCGTGTACGTTTAATTCAGTGAAGGAAGACGGGGAATGCTTTATTATTATTATTATTATTATTATTATTATTATTATTTAGAAACTTAATTCAATATAGATATAAATTGAATATAATTTTAGGAATTCAAACTGAAATTTATTATGATTTAATATATTAAATTATTTTATTCCTTGAAAACTCAATTCAATATAAATATAGATTGAATATTATTTAGAGAGATATTGTTCTAATTTAATATATTAATTTTTATGTGGATATTATTTAAAAACTGAATTCAATATAAATGTAATTTGGAAATTTTTTTTAATGATTTAATGCATTAATTTTTTTAATTATTATCAAAAACTCAATTCAATATAAATATAATTTGATTTTTTTAGAGATTTAATTTATATGAAAATTATTATAATTTAATATATTGATTTTTTTTATGATTTAATACAAAATTATGAATTAAGTACTAGATACTTTTTTCCTCCTAATGACATATTACAATGTTAATTGACATTTTCAATGACTCTACTATATTACTACAATATAATTATCATGTCATAATATTATCATGTATTCATCATCCTTATCTTTCACCATATCATCATATCATCTTATCAATATTAATCATTCAACTCATTATAAAATAGTAAAATCATCAAATTAATTCATAGAAAGACTCCGATCCAAGCAACTATTTAAAATTTTAAATATTTTCTCAGCGCTTAAAATTGTCTCAAAAAACAGGTAGAGTCTTTCATGTAATTACACATTTTCAAAAATAATAAACCTATATTAAATAATAGTCACATCCAATCTAGATAATCAATTAAAATATAATACAATCAATATAATTCAGTTCACATCCCATCAATTAGAAAAAATATAATATAATTATTCTTTGTCTTAAAATTCACACACTGATATTACATCGTAACCAATAATAATAACAATAATAAATAATAATAATAATAAATAGAATATATTAATATTTAAAATTATCAAAATTCATATAAACGCAGGAATTGAACAAAATGTAAAAAATTAAAAAATTTCACAAAACCTAAAAATTCCTATGACTCTCCAAACGTACTTTAAAACTAATGAAACTTTTGAATTTCAATGTTGGTGGGATTGAATTGTGTACGCCCAACCATTACGTTGATTGATGTTTTGTTCAATTACGAAAGAAGAGGATTAAAAAGAAGTGAATATAATTTATTCACTTTTTTATTTTGGATCAAAAGAACTAGAACAAGTAAAAAATATAGTTTTTTAAACTCAAATTATACTTGGAGAAAGAAAAGATATACTAATAAGTTATTATTTTAAAAATATGATTAGGAAAAATTTAAGATCATAGAAATGTATTTAATTTCATAAATAGATAATTTTTCCCATGACCAAAAGTTAAAATTAATATTCAAAACATGATTGATGAAAGAAAAAGGATATCAAAACGTCTCCTTCAAAATCTAATTGCATTTTCATAATCTGGGAATAATCTAGATCAGAAATATATAATTATTTTTGCAAAAAGGTAATTTCCTGCACAACCCTTAAAATGAAATCTGGTCTATTTTAATTGATGGAAAGATAAAAAGAGAACAAGAATAAATTTACAAGAATAGAAGGATAGAAAAAGATTTGAGGAAAAAATGGTAGAAAAAGTATGTTTGAGTAAGAAAAAAACAAGGGCTTCATTGTGGTTCCAAAGTTTCACAAAAAGGGCAAGAAACAACCCCATGCACTTCTATTTATAGACCTTGCGGCGTGTCTCTCACTTGAGTGAGGGAACTTGAAGTTTTGGAGAACATAAAACATTTTTTTGCTTAAGCTAGTGATGTCTCGCTTGAGCGAAAGTACAAAACACCAAAAATACTTATTAATGCATCAAACTCAAAAATGTTCATACCTTAACATTTCTATACACAAAAGCCCACACTAAGAACACTCAGATTGATAATTTCAAGTTTTAAAACTCATGGTGTTTCAACACTTTCTGATATGATATCGTTTTCATCATTCAATGCATTCAAAATTTAGTTTGGACCACAAGAAAATGATGTATGGTGGATGCCAAAGAAGCATATCTCTAAAATGGTCTAGAACACAAGGGAGAAAAGAACTTTATTGTTTAGATAAGTTGTCCCAGCACACATGGGATAAGAAGCCATTTCAGAGCAAATTGCTCACTACCACATGAGTGAGAATTTTATTGGGTATGTAAGATGACATAAATAAAGATAGGTGGAAGATTGATACAGATGAGTATCCGAGACGCATACTTTCCACATGTGATGTGAAGAGTATACCATTATTCTATAGAATGTTGACATTTTGCTTGAATTAATTGTGGATGGAAATTTTATGACCAATTGTATAAGTATAGATTGGACAAAACCTTCTTTTATGCATTTGAGTATCAAATGGATGTGTTGTGAAATTTAGTTGGTTGATCCATCATTTTAGAGATATCACACAACATCTCGGCATCCCGTGTTGGGATGTAATCAAAGTCACATATCAGAAAAATAAAGCAGAGCTTGAAAGAGAAGAAAAATTTTGTTAGTCAGAAGATTTTGCTGCAATGGAGGATTGCTCGAGAAGTTAAAAGATTCTGCTACAATGGAGGATTGCTCTAGAAGTCAGAAGATTCTGTTCTCGAAAAGTAAGAAGATTCTGTTGCTACAAGATGAGATTGTTCCAGAAGAGTTTTTTCTAGTTTTTGATGTAAAGAAGGATCGTTGTAGAAGTGTAAGACTTTGAATTAAGGGAATATTTGTTGTGTCTATTGTTAATTCAAAGTCTCACTTAGTGACCATTAGAAAGAGAGAAGTAAAGAAACTATATAAGAGAGAATAATATGTTTTCTTTAGTTGCATCATATTCTTGAATATATAATGGGTGTTTTAGATTTTAGGTAGTGTATGTCAAACACTATGGGAGGATTTATAACTTTTCCGTTCAAATATTATATATGAGGATGGTTTGTAGTTTTTCCGTTCAGAAATTACATATGAGAAAAGTTTTAATTTTTCGTTCAAAAATTACATCCGAAAAAATTTGTAATTTTTCCGTTTAAAAATTATAAATAGTAAATTTTATTTAAGTAGAATTGTATACTAGATCTTGATACTTTATATTTATTTTAGAAGGTTGATTTCCCAGCAACTTGAGTAAATCCAAAGGTATACTTATGCATCGATCTTAAGAAATCAAGTTTTATTTGCTCAGAAAAATATAGTTAAAGAGTTTAACTAAGGTATACTTTCAATTTTTAGAAAAGAGTGCAAAAATTATTCTCGGAAGAGTGGTAGGCTTTTTTACCAACAATTGGGCAATGCAATAGGTTTGAAGACTACATCAATATCAGATGGTTGTTTCAATTCACTAGTGGGTTTAGAATTTTAAGCAAGAGGTTAATTAATTTTTCAGTGTTTTAAAAGTTTTAGGATTTAAAATTTGAGTCTCTAAATTTTTTTTTATCGATTTTTATTTTCTTATTTATTTTTTTGTCTAATTTTTTTTATCTATACCATTAAATGTGGTTACACAAGAACGAAACACATGAAAATTTCAAGTTAATATTTAATAATTAATTTACCATAAAAGACTATAACTATTGATGGAAAACAAATAAGAAATTAAATTTTTTCGAAAACTTTATTTGAGACTAGAATTTATTGATCAACTAAAATGTTAATTAAGTCAAAACTCGAGTTTTAGCATATCTGTTCTCTAGTTTTTCTCTGTTAGTTGTTCTTGTGCAATTTGAGCTAATTAATTTCTTCAACATTTCTCCATTCTCTATACTATTTCAATTGATATATATATATAGACACGAGTGACACATGGAGTCTCTGTTTAATAACCAAAATGTTTTAAAAATACATTGCTTCACGTGGAGGGTCCTCAGGTTAATAATATATAATGCTGTAACCAACAAATCAACATGTTTTGTTACATGATAAATATAATTTTTAAATTTCGGTGTATTAGATTGAGATTTTAAGAAAAAACTTTAAGAAAAAGTTTTTTTGTAATAAATTTTAAATGAAATAAAGTATGATATCATTTAGTTAAGAAAATTATAACTTTTTTTGTATGATATTATTTAGTTAAGACAATCATAACTTTTTTAGAAAGTTATTAAATAACTTATAATATCAAATAATTTATTAAATAATTCTTCAGTGTGATTTTAAAACAATTAAGTTATCAAATCGTTTAACCATCTTAACTTGATCTTCCATGTTTTGAAACATTTTTTCTTTTTATGTCATAATAAATAATTCTTTCATTCTAATAATTAATTTCTGGTAATAAATACAAACATTATTGCCATGATTCATGATACTAAACCGGGGCCACTCCCGAAGAAACTTGCCACTATATAAACACCTGTGATGTCTCGTTCTCCTTAGCAACACACTGCAGGTTGCAATATACACAACACACCAAACTCTTCACTCAATTCATTCCCTAGATTCCTCTCAACAAAACCCAAACCATGGATTTACTACAAGAAGCAAAAACCGCTCTAGAGCCATTCAATGCCACTTTCTTATTCATAATCGCCGTGACGTTATTATTCTTAGTGTCACGGATTCGTAGAAAAACGGCACCGTATCCACCGGGGCCAAAGGGTTTACCCGTGATAGGAAACATGAACATGATGGACCAACTCACGCACCGAGGTTTGGCCAACCTAGCGAAGCAATACGGCGGCGTTTTGGGGCTCCGCATGGGGTTCCTGAACATGGTGGCGATTTCAAACGCGGAAGCGGCGCGTCAAGTGCTGCAAGAGCAAGACAACATATTTTCGAACCGCCCCGCAACCATAGCCATCAGTTACCTAACCTACGACCGCTCCGACATGGCTTTCGCACATTACGGTCCGTTCTGGCGGCAGATGCGCAAGATCTGCGTTATAAAACTCTTCAGCCGTAAACGTGCTGAGTCGTGGAACTCCGTCAGGGACGAAGTCGACACCACAGTCCGTTCCGTTGCGGCCAACCTCGGTAAAGATATTTTTTTTGTTTTATCCGTTTCTACCTCGGGAAGAATGAAAAAATACCAGATAATATTCGGATTTGAATTTAATATATTGTTTTATTACACCTTATCAGTGTGAATTTAATACCTTTTCTGTTTAAATTTTTATACGACAAAATTCGTTCTATTTAGAAAATTAATAAAATATTAATTATTTAATTAAAAAAACCCTTAATTAATATAAGAATATTAATAATTTTATAATTTTTATATATTTATTTTTTATTGATTTTTTCAATTAGTTAATGAAATAAATAAAATGATATATAAAAAGTTACATTAATATTTCTTTATAAAATTTTGAATATTTTGTAAGACTTTAAATATAATTTAGAATGGATGGAGCATTAAAGTAATTTTATTCTTTCCATTTTTCTAATTATTATAATTTTGGATTTTTTTTTACATACCTATTAAAGTTTAAGAAAATATTAGTTATTTTTTCATTTGTTATCCTTATTTTCTTATATCATAAACCAAAACAGTTAATTTTATATTGATTACAAAGTTACGGGTCAATATGATTCAAATTTACTGCTATTAATGAGAGAATAAACTGTTTCTTATATTATTTGTATTTACTGAAAATAATTATTGAAAAGATAATTTCTATAAAAACAGAAAGTATTTTTGAAAAATGTATCAATATTGAGATTCTGTTTCTTAATTATTTTTATTTTAGTGTAAATTTGAATGAAAAATAACTTAGGAAAATTTTTATTTATAATTAAAATTAATTAAAAATGATATAAACTATTTATTTAACACCCGCAAAAATTAGTCAAAGTTTTCAGTACTTAGATTCAGAATAAGACAAAATTGGGCTCTGCACCAAATTTTTTTTTTTTTTTTCCATTTTCGTAATCGTATCATTTACATAATAAATTCTTTTAATTTTTTGATCAGCATTCTAAAATTACTCATTAGCACTTCCCTGTCTTAATATTTACACGGTTAACATTTTATATATATAGAACAATAAAAGTTTAATAAGTTTCTACAAGTAATACATCTTCTCTTCTTCTAACAATAAATATATCTTTTACATAAAAAATTAACAGGTAACGCGGTTAACGTTGGAGAACTTGTATTCAACCTGACGAAAAACATAATCTACCGTGCGGCGTTCGGGTCTATTTCACAAGAGGGACAAGACGAGTTCATTTCGATTCTTCAGGAGTTTTCCAAGCTGTTCGGAGCGTTTAATATTGCGGATTTTATACCTTACCTCGGATGGGTTGATCCTCAGGGTCTTAACAACAGGCTTTTTAAGGCACGTGCCGCTTTGGATAGTTTCATAGACAATATCATTGTCGACCACGTTGAAAAAAAGAAAACCAGTGGAAACAACAAAAAATTTGACCAAGAGAATGACATGGTCGATGAGTTGCTCAACTTTTACAGCGAAGAAGCCACTCTTAATAATGAATCAGATGACTTGCAGAACTCCATCAAATTCACTAAGGACAACATCAAAGCCATTATTATGGTACGAATATCTTATTTCTCTAATTTTCATACATTTAGTAGCTAATTTTCATACAGTAGCTTTTCTAGAAATTTGTGGGTTGAGTACATTATCTGCACGTGAAATGAGGTTTGTCCTATCTATTATGAGTCCATTTCTAGATGATGTGTGACCTTGTAACAAAATTTTCATTTTTAACAAACCCTTCCCACATCTAGGATTGTGGACTTCTCGAGTGTATAAAAATTATTCAAATAGTTGTTTCAATACGACCCGATAACGGGTAGTCTAACATCTTCATTAATCATAGGATAGACTTTGATATCGAGTCTAATTCAACTCTACCAAATCGACTTATAAAGTGTTATTTTCATCCATTTATATACGCAACAGGTCCTATCTGACGTTGAAATTTCCAATAACTTTTTCACACTTCATATAGTACCATTTTTTTTAATCAAATATCTTATATATTTTTAAATTACTAAATACTAATCAAACAGCTGTATAGAATAATATTCATAAATATTATATTTTTAGAAATGTGATTCCTAGAAATATAATTTTATTCCTTGAACTTGAAATAAATATACCCTCTGAAAACTCTTGTGAGCTGTGTCATAAATAATATTTTCTTTTGTTAAAGTCAATTGAAACTAATACTACAAAACATAAAAGTTACGCCGGCGAATGAATTTTGAAAACTTGTATACAATTTTAAGAAAATGACTTATATGAATTATATTCTAAGGAGAGACTTTGACAAGATTTTCTCTCTACATGTTAAAAATATGCCATTCCGTGGAACTACATTCATGGAAGTTAGTTATTGTATTATTTCATACGTCAATAATATTTTTAGAGTTTAATTTTTATGTATCATTAATGTATACCTGTATCTTTATAACAAAGAAAATGTAAATATTTCTTCCTTAGATTAGGGTACTATTTCCTTTCCTTAATTGCTTTTAATTAAAAATAGTATAAATATGGAAACATAGACAAGGAGAATAAATAGAGTGAACCATGAAGCCACAAAGATAAGAAGTTCCCATTGTTTTATTTCTGTGGGTACAAAGTGTTGGTGCCAGTTCTCTTTCGGTCCCTACCAGGGATAGATATAGGTTTTGAGTTTGAGAAAAGCTGAATCCCTACCATATTTGTAATCAATCATAAATGTCATGTTATCTTAATCAATTGTGAAATATGAGGTTAATTTTAAGACATTAAAAAAATTATAAAAAAATATTATTTGTATAAAATTAAAAATATCACGTCTCAATGAAAATCTCAACAACTTAATTTTACATGTATCAATACAAATCCTTCTCCTTTTATTTCGGGTTTTCATTTGCCTGCAATAATTTAAATTTTATATTAACATTTTTTTAATAGTCAATATTTATTTGATAATTTAACTTTTTTTAAAAAAAATTTCTTCCAGTATTTAGTTTTGTTCTATTGTGCATGTCTTTATCTCACGAGATTTGAAGTGTGCACGAAACATATCTAATTTCTATTTACTGATAAGTGCACCCCACCACGCAGGACGTCATGTTCGGAGGCACTGAAACGGTGGCGTCTGGGATCGAGTGGGTAATGGCGGAGCTAATGCGAAACCCCGAAGAGCTCCGGCGCGTGCAACGAGAACTGGCTGATGTTGTAGGCTTTGACCGGCGCGTGGAGGAATCTGACCTCGAAAAACTCGTCTATCTAAAATGCGCCGTCAAGGAAACGCTGCGGCTGCACCCTCCGATCCCGATGCTCCTCCACGAGACGGCGGAGGACGCGTCGGTGTGCGGGTACTTCGTGCCGAAGGGGTCGCGCGTGATGATAAACGCGTGGGCAATAGGAAGAGACGAAGATTCGTGGGAGGACGCGGATGCGTTTAAACCGTCGCGGTTTTTGAAACCGAACGTGCCGGATTTTAAAGGGAGTAATTTTGAGTTTATTCCATTCGGGTCGGGTCGGAGATCCTGCCCCGGAATGCAATTGGGTCTTTACGCGCTTGAACTTGCCGTGGCCCATTTACTTCACTGCTTCACGTGGGAGTTACCTGATGGAATGAAACCCAGCGAGTTGGACATGAATGACGTGTTTGGACTCACTGCACCAAGAGCGAGTCGACTCGTTGCGGTTCCAACTAAGCGTTTGTTATGCCCTCTCTAATGTTGTTAAGTAGTTTTTATCGTTGGAAAAAGGAAAAAAATAGCTTCATAAGTTTAAGATATTAAATAACGGCCGCAAGGGGCTTTGAATTTGAACTTTCAAGGTTCTTTTTACTTTTCAATTACGTGGGTGAATGTTTGGAGAAGATTGAATCTGAACTTTCAAGGTTTCTTTTACTTTTCAATTACGTGGGTGAATGTTTGAAGAAGAGAAGAACAGAACAATTGTAAAGACAAAAAATAATGTTGTAGATATCAGGTTACGTTTCTCTGTTGGTAATTATAAAGTGGATTTGATTCTGAATAATGCATGTGAATTAGGTCATTGTTTGGTTGTATTTTTGACTCGCATGCATGCTGGTTCTGTTTCTTACAAAGTTCATATACCGTAATAATAGAAGTGAATTTCCATGCAAAATTCTTCCATTGTTTTATTAGACAAAATTTATGTGAAGACTAAATATGAATTATGTTTTAAGCCTCATTTTGTGCAATTAACAGTGTGTTTTTAAATAAACTTGAATCTTGGATGAGGATTGCGGAACCAAATTATTACACATTTACTCTCGATAATATAATAAGCACCAGATAAATTATATTTTTAAGAATATATATATATATATATATATATATATATATATTTCTATCTTCATATTTCTTCATATTTTATAATTAAATATTTACCTGCGGATTATAATTATCTATTAAATTTTAAATTTACATTTTTAGTACTAAAACTTGTTGACAAAGTTTCATATTTTATATATTACCACTTATTTGTTTAGTTTATCTTACAATATAATTGATGTCAAATAAGATTTACATCATATTCTCATAAATAATTAGAGTAATGGAGGAATTTATTTATGGGAGGAGTAGTGAGAATGGCGTAAGAAAACCCATAAATGACGTAGCGAGAGCCACGTGTCCCAACACCGTTACCATGTCTCCATCTGTTTCATCACTTTTGAGTATTTTAAATTGTATATAAAATTATTTATTGTTTAAACACTTTGAAATATTTATTAGCTTTTTCTAATAGTTCCCAAATTTACTAATATCGTATCTAAATGTTTAGGGAATAAAATACTATTTTCATCCACTAAAATAGAAATGCTAATTCATTTAATTTGATTATTCTTGTTTTTTTATATCATTTATGGTAATCCCTAAATTATTCCTTAATAATAGATATAAACTTTAATTCAAGTATTAAGTTAATATCTTAAATATATTTTCAATCTCTATAAATATCATATTAATCTTTGTAAATATTTCCTTAATCCTTTTTATTTCTAAACATTTTAGTTTTAGTTTTTGCCATCAAACTTTATTTGCAAAAA
This sequence comes from Hylodesmum podocarpum, assembly GCA_026586105.1. Lineage (NCBI taxonomy): Eukaryota > Viridiplantae > Streptophyta > Magnoliopsida > Fabales > Fabaceae > Hylodesmum > Hylodesmum podocarpum. The sequence continues at coordinate 697,148 of JALJEV010000736.1, read as the reverse complement.
TTGATGATGCGTTTGATTAACAAAGTTTGATAGCAAAGACTAAAAGTTCATAATCTTACAAAATAAGAAAATAAACTTAAACTCAAAATGAAAACTATCATATTTTCGGAATCAGCAAGAAATTTAAATTTAAAATTTATTTATCAAATACTTTCATTTTCGGTAAATAAACTTATAAATTAATCAAATAAATTATAAATTAGCTAAAAGAATTTGACAAACTCATTAATCCAATATTTATGTTAGTATTCGTGAGAAATTTAAATTGTTTGGTTGTGAATTTATTTTAGAGGATAAATTTCAATCTTAATTATGGATTAGTAAATTAATAATTAAGATTTATAATAAAATTATATATATAAAAAATTTATAAATAATTCATTTTCTAATTAATAACTATCATTATACTTTATCCTATAAATTACACTCATTTATTTGCCAAGCTTCTTCAATGTTCTTGTAGAGTTCTAGACTAATTGAATACGAGTAGTCTCTATATAATGAGATTGAGGGATCAATGAAATTATTGCGTTTGTAATCAATTTTTATGCATATCTACCTAAAGCTAAAATAAAAAACACTGTTTAGTCCATCCTATTTTGGATCGATTGAGATAATGGAAGAGAAAAATGAGAAAAAAAAAGTTAGAAAAAAGGGATATTTGTATAATAAATGTTGTGATAAAAAAAAAAGTAGATAAAATAGTAAAACAAAAAAAAATAGAAGAAAAAAAAGATGTCTATAATAACTCAGTGAAAATACTCCATGGACATGAAATTAAAAGTTAGGTATCTCTCTGGACATTGTAAAATCAACGAATGAAATCATCATTCAGGTTGAATTACGTTACGTAATCAACTTGTTTGGGCAACTCGATCTATTTTCCACGTTGAATTTTGAGGTTTGACACTTCTTCTAATCTAACCGTAGCTACATGATTTTATAACCTATATTTAATCAAAATCGATTAAGAATAATATACTTCAATGTTTCATTCATGCTACATGCTGATGTTAATTTATATGCGACCTTCAAGATAATGGTAAAACCTTGGACTAATCAAATACTTGTGATTACGTAATTTACTTATATATTTGGATCATCTTCATTAAAAAGTTGGACTCGGATATGCATGCAAATGCAATAAGCATATATTATTCAATTCTTGGTTAATTAATTAAGAATGACATAATGAGCTTACTTACAAGAGCAGGATTAGGTGAGATTTTGAAGGGGACATAAGGCCAATTTTCTGTCGGTTTAAAAATAATATTTAGAGGAGATGGAAATTAACTATTTTGTGGACCCACGTTTTCTATCAATGTAAGTTATTAATTTTTATAATAATTATTTGAAATAATTTTAATTAGTTGAATAATATAAGAATTTTACATTCATAAAGTATAAAAATTAAATTCTTTGTAATTAAAGAGAGATTTTCTTTTCGATACATTATTAATATTACACTCATAATCAATTGAAAATTCATGTTAAATATATAATTATTATACAAGTGAACATGCATCTTATACATTAGAATTTATTATTGAATAATAATTTTAAAGTAATTATACAAACATCACTCAACAACTTCCTTTAGACGAAACTGATCACTCCATTTATTGAATTGAAAGTTTATAAAATATATTAAGTTTGTAAAATTTTATTAAATAAGATACTAATTGTCTAATTGATACGTGATCGCACTACTTTACTTCAAAAATACTATATTATTTGAATTATAAATAAAAATGTCAATTATTAGATGACACACCAGCTAGTAAATATTGAATTGTATTTCAATCATCGGATCAATGAATTTTGTATTCTATCAAGTTGTTGGGGGTATCATTAAGGAGAAGGTATGTGTTATAATCGAGAAATTTTAATTTTATTCAAATGCTAATTACCCAAAAGTGTCTGTTTTTCTTACAAACTTTGACTCCTAGATAATCCTCAAAGAGTATCAGAGTTTAGACCAATATATCTGTGGCAACTTTTATAAAATAATATCCAAATACATAAAGGTCTGTGTCAGTGTTACATGTGTTGATGCGAAAGGTGGTGATACATACAATACCATTGTGGTAGGTGTGGAAACTTGTGACAATTTGTGGGCTGTGAATTTCAATCGTATATTATTTTCATTAACTTATGAGTTACTAGTTTTCTTTTTTATTTTCACTACTTTATTTGGAATTCTTTTTTTATCTTTTTTATCTTTTAGCTGTTTCAGAAACATTTTTACCTATCTTAATTGTTGTATTGTTTAGTTTTTATTTTAATTTAATATTTGGCCACTTGAAAAAAGTTGATACAAATTAAAAAGAAAAAGAGAATACAATTTTTATTTTTTTTAAGTTAATATGATTAATTTTTTTAAAAAATAAAACAATTTAGTGTGTGTTTGGTTAAGTTTTTTATACCCTCCAAATATAAAAATTAATTCCCCCACGAATGAATTCATGTTTAGCTGCAATGTTTTACTAAGGTAAATAAATATTTAGGAAGTCATTCTACTAGAAATAACAAAATGTAATTTTTACCCAAACCAATTCTACTAAAAACAATTCCATTGAAGACCAATTCTAGTATATCTTAAACAAACGGAACCTTATCCTTCATTAGTTTTAAAAGTAATAGATGACTATATACCATGAAGATTAAACAAAATTATCCTATCTTCACCGTTCCTTTCTAATATAAAATTTAAAATATATTAAAAAATTGTAGGAGTGCAAATTTATACTTGCAAATAATTATTCTCGTGGAGACTATCTGAATCATTTTTTAGGCATGAACTCTTTCATATGCTAAGATAAAAATTGGGATAAGAACTTCTATAATCAAATTTGAGTTAGAGACGAAGGTTCTGTACTGACAAAAATACTAAATTAATATTATACATATATTATCATGGATTATGGATTGTATATGTTATTATTTTCTTTTATCTTATATTAATATTTAATTATATTTAAATTATAGATATGTATAATGTTATTTTATATTATATTACATTTTTTTTATTTTATCCTTATAATTGAATTTTAAATAAATTGAGGCGGGGAAGAAAATCGCCCATAAAGATGGATGAGTCCGTACAGAATTAGGAAAGAGAATGAGAATCGAGAGTACTCCTACTATTGCGCTACCTTCTTAGATAATTTTAAAGATAGTAAATAATAGAAATAAATTTAAATTTTGATAAAATATATTTATATAAATAATTAAATATATTATTTTTATATCATTTTACATCTATCAAGCAGCTTATTAATTAATCCCAGTAATTACTTTCATGGCGTAAATTTTCCATTCTTCAAATTGTAGTTTTACCAAAATCTTACATCTTATTTTGAACAATCATTGTAGAAATGTGACCCCTATTTTGATTTTAGTTGTGTTAAAACTCTTCAAGTAACTAACAATTTTAATATCTTCAATGAGATTAAAATATGAATTTGTGGCTGAAATATCCGCAGCAAGTAAACAAAAAAATATTAAAAATGTAAGTGTTACTTGAAGGAGAAAAAAGTAAATGATAATTAAAGCAAGTGAAGGTTTCAATTAATTTTATGTACAACTACGGGAAATTAACCAATATCTAAAAATTCCTACGAAAATACTGGTGTTTCTATAAAGATTCTTACAAAATTTAAAATTTCTTGCATACTAAATACCCTCCTTAATAAGTTAAATGAAGAGTTTTTATAAAAGTTAAATGAAGAGTTTATATAAAAGTTAAATACATAAGATGGTTTTAGCTTATAAGAGATTCTCCATTGAGTTGCCTTTTATTTCTTCTCTCATAAATACTTAAGTGGAAGAATCTGAAGTAGAAATGTCGAGAGACTACGATCCAAGATGCTTGTATTGTATTCATCCCATACAGCCACGCACAAATTGCAAAATTATCCCAAAGGCATGGCTAACAAATAAACGAAAGAATATGGATTGGGGCTTAAAAAACAGGCCCAATTCATGCCTAATATGAGGTAGTAGTACCTTTCAGGTCCACTAGTATGGACCAAATGAAAAGAAGAAAAAAGGAAAAGGTTGAACTTGTATTGTAATTGTTTCTTTGACAGAAGATACATCTTCATAGCAGCTACTCTTGATTCTTTTCCACCATATTTTTGTGGATGTTAATTGCAAAACAATCCGTTTACATCAAGATACGTAAAACAGCAAGGCCAACGGCAGAGATCGAAACAAGTGTTCCTATGCAGTATTTTATGACATCATATTTGGCCGCTTCCAGCTGTGCTCTTAAAGAATGGATTTCCTGAATATGAATTATAGCATAGTTTTCAGAATGCAAATTGCCAAGTTAGCATGGGATGAAAATAACAACTAAATTATCATAATTTCTTACTCTATCAAGTTTGTTTGTCAGATTGTTGGTTTCAGCATTCTGATTAGACAGTTCCTCCCTTATTCTCCTGCATTTTTAGTGACTTGTCATCAGTAATAGATAAAGAGGAATTTCAGTCTAATAAAAGGTCTGTAATCTTTGACCATCAGCATATTTATTCTAAATTCTTACCCCCTTTCAAGATTCAAATCTAATCGCTGCCCAGCAGTGACTTTGTCTATTTCATACCTGCATACAAACCATGTGATTGCACCATCAAGTTTGCAATGAAACAAATGATTACAGCAATAGTTGTTGAACAAGGCTAATTGCTAAAACTGATAAAGCATACCTCAATTCACTGCGCATCTTCTCTATATCATTCCTAAGCTTCTCAGTCTCATGTTGTAAGAGAGAAAAATGGTGTCCCTGAATTACAAGTTTTAAGCATATTACAGCGCCAGGCATAAAAAACAAACCTCATCAATATCAATACAATGAACAAATAGAGGTAAACCAAATTACAAGATTATAGAAAAGATGAAATTAAGACCAAGCGGAGAAAAAAAGCAGTTCCTAATGTAAAATGGATGCCACCCCCAACCATAACGGAAACAGAAACAATCATACATACTATGTATGTATTTGCAACCACATGAATTATTATCGAAAACATTTGAATTAATCTCCTAAACAAATGTTTAAACAGGCTTGCAAAAGACATTCTGTACATATTTAAAGTACTAACAGGAGCAAGAATTGGACTTTCCATTTAGACAAAAAACAAAGGCCATAAGGTTTCACTTTTAGTCACAAATGCCACATTTCATTTGAAAACAATGTTTACACAGTTTCCTACAAAAATAATTTGAAACAAAAAACAAAGTTAAACAAGATAGCATTTTAGTGACTAAAAGTGAAAACAGAAAACCAAAAAGAAAATATTTTCTCAAACTAAACAGTTTCTAAATTAATCTTATGCATCTTTAAATGAGATTTGCAATCATATGAATTATGACCCAAAACATTTGAATTACTCCTAAAAAAATGTTTAAACACACAAGCAAAAGACATTTTTTACATGTTTAAAGTACTAACAAGTATTATTAATTAAAGGCACAGGAATTGGACTTTCCATTTGGAAAAAGCACAGGCCATATTTTCACTTTTAATCACAATGACACATTTCTATTTGAAAGCAACGTTTACACAGTTTCCTATAAAAATAATTTGAAACAAAAAACAAAGTTAGAAATAAGATAGCATTTTTGTGACTAAAAGTGACAACAGAAAACAAAAAAGAAAATATTTTCTCAAACTAAACAGTTTCTAAATTAGTCTTATGCATTTTTACATGAGATAAACCTTGAGAAGGATTACAATCATTTCCGCAAGACATCCTACCAACCATTGTTGACAAACTATCAAGTCAGGTGTAGGGTAGACGCTAACAAGTTTATGATTCCAAGTGGAGAAAATCAGTTAACTTGCTGTCAAACTCTTGGATAAACTCAGGTGAACTCAATTAAACTCACATAAACACTTGCGCCACAAAATGAGTCAATGAGTTGAATCAAATGTAATTTTGGCCTCAAACTGACTCCTAATACTCATGCATTGTTTTTGAAGCCAGCATAAATTTAACATTTTACAAGGACTCATGATTTTAAGGAATTAGCTTTGTTTTTTTTTTTTTTTAATAAATATTTTCACTTTAAGAAAGTGCTTATGTTTTTATGGATTTGTGCATGATGTGGTCATTTATGTAGTTTGAACTTATGTAATACTAATGCACTATCACACCTTATTATCATTAAGAGCACTACGGTATGTTTTATCAAAAGAAAAGAGTACTATGTCATGCATATATGTCTTTTTAGGTCTCTTAATATTATTTTTCATATCAGGTAAACTTTAACAAGTTTATGAGACGTCTCTATAGAAGCTCCACCAATTTACATAGATTCGAGTTTGACAACCTTGCGTCCTACTATCGCAAGAAACACATGAATGATCTCAAGATAACACCGAGTCCATTTAGTTTAATGATCTTCAAAATATAATGATTAACCAGACAACGGGATTTAATGAATTTATCTTAACCAAATGCAGTCCAATAAACAAACGTCTGAACATCAGAAATAACCATTAATAGACAATAGATAATCAGTATATCACTTCTTTCTCAGTCTCTAAATTAAAATTTGTGTTCGCTTTCAGCCCTTGATTTTTCACAATATCTGGTTTAACAAACATCATATGTTAGAAAGTTTCCCCAGACGTTTGAACAAGTCATTGACTATCTTATGCGGCACTAAGTCAACAACTAAAATAAATACAAAATGATTATGAAATGTGACAACAACAGCAACAGAATTTGAGAGTTATAAGATCATGAGTTTCTACAAAATCTGAAAATTGAATTGTTTCCAGAAATCAAACACCAAATCATTCATCATGGTAACACCAATTTCACAATGGACCAAAATAAATTATGCTACAGATACTAGAGATAACCGAGAATATCATCTACAAAAGAAGCGGCGAGTGAAAAGAAGGGGGAGAAAAGAACAGTTAAGGAACTACGGGATAAACTTAAACTTATGTCTTCATTCTAAATATTCAGTTACAGAGAACGAGATGTAACAATGAGATTAGCATCTCCTATTGCTGCATTAGAACAAAGACAACACTGGGCACTTTTCATTCACCTAATAACAGAGAAGCAGGATGCACACATTCACTAAGGTATTTTTTATCAATAAGTAAAATGCAAAAAAGGTAGTTATCATCCTGAATTACCCTAATTCATGGAAGCCATATTTATGGCAATAATAATATAGATGCCTGTTGCCTGCAATGAATATTCGCAAAAAGCAAATCCTTCATTCTGCACTACCTTATTCACTACCAGTACCAGCACTAAGAAATTCATCCACATACACCAAAATCATAAACCACAAACTTCAGACATAACATCCACATAATTAAGAAATACCTGTGAACTCTGCACCTCTGCTTTAAATTTGGACAGATTGGATTCTTGCATCATTTCAGTCTACATAAGAAAATTGACCAAACAACCTCATATACTATAAACCGAGCATCATTCTAAAACAACAAAACTCACGAAGAACCACAAAACAAAGATTAAAAAAACTTGGCACAAAAGGTCTTACTTTCTGCATTTCTCCTTTTGATACTAACGATTGAGACACATTTTCAAGACTATCATTCAAAACTTCAGTTATCGCTGCGGTTATTGCCTCAGCTTGCTTTGAAGGCACTCCTTCCCCTTCAAGTCTCCTAACCTAATAAATCAAACCATTCAATTGCAAATGAAAGTGAAATCCAAACACAGAAGAAAAAGCAACACGTGCGCATGTAAATAAAAATTATTACAAGAGCCAAGGTGTCAACGAGGAACAAGTGTTTTCCGTTGGATTTCACCAATTGAGAAAAATGTCTCGTTCTCGAAACACGGAATGGATCGAATATTTCTCTTTCGAACGAACACGGCGAAACTTTTGATTTCGAAGCCGCAAAACTTGCGAATCGTGATAACTGCCCCACCCTTTTGCGAACCGCAGCCATTTCTGATTATGGGAACGAACAAACCCCAAATATTTGCAGAATAACTTAAAGCCTTGGAATTCAAATCGGAGCGTAGAGACCTTCGCAGCAAGTCAAGCACAAATCGAACAAATAGCGAAACCAAACCACAGATTTATGAACAAATAGCAGGAGTTTGTTTGTTCAAAATCACGTATCTTATTTTTCTTTTCTTCTTTCTTTTTTTTTTTTTTTTGCTTGATGAGGGTAAGAAAAGGGAATGAAATGAAAATAAAAAAAAAAAAGAAAAAGAAAAAGGGATATATAATAGTTGGCCTGGGGAAATGTGAAATGGGCGGTTAGCTTGAGGAATGGGCCAATGGGAGGACAGAGATGAGAGAAACTTTTCCACGCGTTAGGCTGCGTTAAGTGTATTGTTAAATAAAAGGGTGTTGAGGGTTCATGATCCCTTGCTTCTAGTACTGGTGCAAAAACTACCCCTGTTACGACCAATATACAAGTCACGTGCGTAATGTTTCCTATTGAGAATTTTCGTTTTTCAATTTCTAATAACGTGTTTCGATTTGTTTCATTTTCCTGTCAAAGGTTTTTTATTTCATAGTTTTTTTTTTCCAAGTAAATGATCAATTTTGTTCCCTGAAAATATGATAAATAATTTAATTCCTGAAAGATAAAAAATAATAAATTTAAGAATAAAATAACAAAAAATAAATAAATTTAAGACTAAAATAACAAAAAACAAATACTAAAAATCAGACACTAGTAAATTAGAGTCTAATGTAAATTTGAATTTATGACTCTCGTTAGAAAAAATGAATTTATGATAATTCTATTAACCATTCAGATTTTAGTTACCTACGCATGCACCAAGTTCGTTACCTATACATTAATTTATCAATTAATTTCTATTTTAATTTTAATATATGATAACTTTATTAATTTATATACTAACTATTTCCTTAAAAAATATTTTAAAATATTTTTTAATTGATTAATAATATTAAAGTTCTACTAAATTAAAAAATATAATACAAAAATATTAGTACAATTGTAAAGGAATTTAATTAGACTCAAATCTAGTGTTGAACAAAATTAAATAGTAAAACCCATTTACACAGTCTACTAATTAAATTTATGTATAATAATTATTTTAATCATTTGTACCATAGTTTGTAAAAGAGCTACACAAACCGACTAAAGTAACATTTTAGTCATAAATTTTTGGAAATATTATTTTTATCCCTAATTATTATAAATGAACAAATAAATTCTCGAGTAAAGTTCTTTTTTTTTTTTTTTTTTTTCTTTTTCAGGTGTAAACTCTTTTCATTTCTTTTCTTCTTTAACATTTGAAACTGAAAGGTACAACATCCCTATAGTAATAAACAAACATTTCATATATAATTTCTGAATTGTGTCAAATTCTAAAGCGGGTCAGGTACTGCAGTCGCTTCCAACGGAAATGTAAAAAGAGAAACAGAGGACCTCCATTAAAGGATCAGTATATGCAAGAAATGCTGTTATATACAGGGTAATATGTATCCAATTGAAGTTGGTCTAAGATCTTTTGTGTAGCCCACAGATAAGACGAATGCCCTTCAATGTGATCTGTCACGTCCACCTGCAAACCAAAACCAAAACCAAAACCAAAACCCATTTTACAAGATATAAATATTTATAGTTTAGACTTTAGAATGATAGCATTGCGTCTTATTCAAGATATGATTGCAACTTGGGAAAAAGTAATAGTTATAAGCTAGCTAAGAGTAAGAAGAAACATCTTACATTTTGGATTCCAGGAATATCGACAGGTTGGATTCCAGCTAATCCTTTCGTCAGTAGACTGCTCAAAATTTTAAAAAATACAATGCTAAATAACAACTTCATGTTCATGCTATCCATTTCTTTTATCAAGTTAACTGGTCCTAAGGCTATGGTAGTGCGAGCCAACTTGAAATACCTACAACTTTGCCGAAATTTTACGAGTCTGTTTTGACATACCTGGCACGGAAGGCAACTCCAAGCATCCAGTCATCTCTTGAATAAGCATTTACAAATCTTCCTGCTACCATCTATAGAATACAAGGATGTTAGAAAAAACTTATCTTCATAAAACAAGAGTTCTGCTAAGAGAAAAACTAAATCCCCCAGAAACCTTTCTAGCAGCTTCCCACTTCTCATCTTGGATTGGGATCGGCGCTCCAAGAAGTACAACTCTTTCTACTAGCTCAGCTGCCAATAAGTAGCACAAACATTAAAAGTGATAAGGTAACCTCATTCAATGGATACATATATCACATGGAAAGACTACCCAAGGATATGAATACTGAAATTATATGCATCCATCACTAGTTAAAAACAAAAGGATAGAAAAAAAAAAGAAAAAGAAGGGGTATGATTTAATGTGGAATCAAATAATCTAAACACATCAAGGACGAACAAGGAAGAGAGGAAACTGGAAACACCTACCACCGTTTTCTGTTTTAGCCAAACATTGTAGGCACTTGAAAATAACTCTTGCCCCGAGTGAGTAACCTATAAGTGTCACGGGCCTGAAATTTAGAGATCAATGATAATACATCAATTACAATTTTCTTGGGAGTAAGAGAAACTCTGGAATTAGTCAAATACCTATTTCCTTGCAATCCTTTTAACAATACTTCAGCAAGCAACTTACCAGCTTTGTTTGATCTGAAAATCAAGACTAACTCAGGTAAGTGGATCTAAGAATAAACAAAGAAAGGAAACTGCTCATTACAAATTTTTCATTGGGATGGTGAAGCCATCACATTAACAACACCTTTTATTGAGAAAAAGAAAGAGAGCACAAACAGATATACTCCTTGGCATGCCAGACCCAAACCACCTTGACATCAGCTTTCAGCATTGTATATTAATACACACTTGAATATCAATTATCAATTAAATCAATACTTTTAGAATTAACTTTTACAATTATCAAATTAAAACATAATCAAACTAAACTTGAACATGATCATGCAACAATGCAATTGTCAAATACCAGTACTTAGTTATTCAAGTCAAAGTTATTCACTGATTCCACAGTCCAGCAAAATTAGTTGAAACCTTGTACCAAAAATTTGAACACTGATATTGAATTTCTGATGTGTTATTTTAAAAATTCACCTAATACACCTATTTATAATACTCGCAATCTTGGATCAAGCACTATAGTAGTACAACTAATACAAGCTTAGCCCAATGATATTATCAACATAGTATGACTCCTAAACTAAGAAGCTTAACGCCTTATATTCTAAACATTGGTGAACTGCATACATGATATTATGTAAATAAAGCAAGCAGAAGTTTCTTCTCTACTACCAGGCAAATGTTCTATTCTAGAGAGAATCAGGAGACAAATATACCTGTTAATAGCAATTGTCCATTTACTGTCTATAAAATCAGTTGCTGCAAGTAATGCAGCTGGCCAAGCCAAAGCAGTCATGAGTGTGCTCAAAACAGTCATCATTGCCCCTCGTTTCATCAGCTCCATCGCAAGTCCTGAAACAAGTCACAGCAATATGAAATCATTCACAACACTACTCGTATATTAATAATATATGTTTTATCAGAAGCATAGAACCCAAACCAATTACTTGAAGTAAGCCAATCTTGGATTGCAGTGCTCACAGCAATCAGATTCTTGGATTCCCACTGCAGCGCATACCTAATTTACGAAAGGTCATTTTTGTTGGTTATCATCATCGATCATAAGAATTACAACATTACAATTTCTAAAATCAAAATAAATTGAACAAAAACACAAGCTGGTTTCAATGGAATAGGGTAAATTTCTATCAACTTGTTGCATCAACATCATGCCTTCCAAGGAAGAACCACCTTCCTTGACCAATGATACTTATATCATTAAAGGGCAATATTCACCGTTGTACCTCTCCAAGTTGTCATTCTGTCCTTCCCATGGCCTTATAAAATCTTCTCTCTCAAAGACAAATCCAGAGACTAAGATCTCAACCCCTAGCCTCTGCAAGGAGATGTTCAAGAGGAATCTAAATTAAAACAATATCCAAGTGCAGAGGTACCATTTGATTCTACAAGAAACGTGAGACAAAGTTCACACAAGTGCACACAGAATGATAGATCATTCATAACTCAATTTAAGCAAGCAATGTCACAAGAAAACAGGAATGTGAAAGATATAAAAACCTACGCCTTGGTTATGGTTTTCTCCAATAGGCTTGAATTCAAACTCATCAACACCCCCAACTCTCCTAGCCATTTTGCTTCCAGTAAGTCCAGCTCCAGCAGCTGGCAGAAGTAGAACAGAGTGATACATAAAATTTTTCATCATTTTAAAAAAGGAATATATCTGATTTAAAAGTAAATGTAAGAGCAGGATCAAGGAGTCAATTGTCTTTCAGATGCCACTTTATCACAATAAATAACAGACAAGAACCAGCATGCACTGTGAATAAATCAAATGTACTGTCTTCATGAATCAGAACAAATCATATATTAATCGGCCTGTATCACTACTCCAGTTAGTTACTACCAAAAGTAAACACAAACTCTCATGTAACCTTTGTATATCCTCTTCTTAACAAACAAAAGATGAATTAAATAGCTTGTAATTTGATAATCACAATAACAAAAATACAACCACCATCATAACCTATTTAATCACACAACACCTCTTTACCAATCCAAGTCCACCCGTATGCAACAAAAAATCGTATTTAGCACACATTCTAAACCTCAAATTGAACATAAAAAACTATAAGACACATGAGTGTGTCAACAATGACTTAGTGACCCTAACAATATTCTTAAGGCTTAAACTACACACTAAACTTCAAAAGTAAGGGCAAGGAAGCTATAGTAACATGGCACAAGCAAATTCTAGCAAATCCAATTTATCCAATCACATATTATAGGCAAATATAACCTCCAAATGATGCAGCAACAGCAACAGAACCAGCAACAGTTCCTGCAGCACTAGCAGCTGCAGCAAATCCACTTGCTCCAATTACAGGGATCAGAGTACCCAATGTTGGAGCCAAAGCACCAAGACCTGCAGCAATTGCTGGCGCTGCTAACCCTGTTGAATTGTTAAAATAAAAACAATCATATCCACTAATAAATTGATTCATCTGGAAGTCATATATTCCTTAATACAGTAAGAAAAGACAGCAAGGTCTCATACCACCCGTAATAGCCAACAAAGCTCCCCCAGTTAATGCAGCAGCCCCAATTATACCACCACGCTTCAATTTAACCCATTTGCTTTCCTTTGACTGAGTTTCTTCTTTCTTTGATTCTTGCTCTTTAATAAACGCCATTGCAGAAAAAGCAACCATGGTTTCAATGGCTTCCTACAAAGCCAATATACATCTTCATCCTTAGAAGATATCAGACCAGTAAATATGAGAGATTTTAATAAATGAAAATATAAAGCATAGCTTGTAACATACAAACATTTACAAATTACAATCGCATTCAACTTGAATGCAAGTAGATTAGAAATCAAGGCAAACATAAAGCTAATGTTCATAACAATCCAGCATAGTAAGTCAGAAACCATGGAACTTTTATCTCACAATCTCCAACATATGATAAATTATTTATCAATCAGTCAATCACATAAAGTTCCATACTAAAATATTCATTATACAAACCATTTTGATCCACTTGACATCAAGCCATGTTGCCAGCAACCGCAGAGCCACACGATGTCGAGCATCATAGCCCTTCCTTCTCCGCCCGATATCTTCACCTAAATTTGACAAACAACCAGACAGAAGTTCATACAGAACAGTCAACTTCCTCTGATCAGTCAGCATCATTACTTCCTCGATTGGTTTCTCATCAATTTTCAAATCAACAGAACCCTGCTGTGGCTCTTTACAGTCAAGTAAAGGAGCAGTATCTGTCTCCTGCTGAGCTTCCAAATGCGCATCTACCTTTTCACCATGCGGTTGAACATCGTCAATTGAAAACTTTTCACGACATTCATGCTCGTATTCACGAAGCTTCTCTCTTTTAGACTCAGAACGCTCCACATTTTTCTGCATGTCAAGTGCTATACCATCAACCACCCTTGACAAAGCAAGTTCTTGATCCAACCTTTCAGAAGAACTATCGTCCAATTCTTGTGAAAGTAATCTTAAGAACTGTAACATTCACAAGCATTATTCTCATTTAGCAACATATAAGAATAACCAAGTCATGTTTGGATAAATTTCTAAATAAGTACATATAAAAGAAGAAAATAAAAACATAAAATGAACTAAACTCTGTTTGGATAAGTTTCTCCATAAGCACTTATGTAAGAATCTGTTCAAGTGTTTCTCTATATGGTCTTGCATGAGAAGAAAACAGGAAGAAAAATGAAATAAACCCCGTCATAAGCTAAAACGAGCTTATGCATAAGTTGAAAATTAGTTTTTAAAAAGCTAACATGACTCATGAGAGAGTTTCTACAAATTAGCTTATGGATAAGTTAATTTTACTTAATTTAGAAGTTAATTTTCTTTTTCCATCCTATTTTCTTCTCCTATAAAACCTTATGGAAAAATTTATCCACATGAGTCCTGAGGACAAAAATAAGAAAAATGAAATAAGATTCTCCTATATACTGAAATTAGGTTATGCATTGGCTCATAGGAGGTGCCAATTTAACTTTTCCTTCTTATTTTCTACTTATATAATGGAGAAACCTATCCAAACAAGCCGTAAGGTACTTCCACAAGTTAAAATGCATAAGTTAATTTATAGACACTCTCATTCAGCTTCTGTACACACAAGCTAATTTTAACTTACAAAAGAAACTTCATTTTACCTTCTTATTTTCTACACACACAAGTGCTTATTAAAAAAAATTATCAAACAAAATCGGTAATGCGTAATTTATATGCAAATGAAGAACAAGTAGAAAAACACACCGGTCCCACGTGATGCGTAGCGGAAGAAGAACCAGAAGTTTCCTCAAGTCCAGACCACGCTGCGGAATCAATATCTAGAAACCTGTTCACATTCGAATTCACCGATTAAAATTCAGATATCCAACATTACTAACTAACTAACACGGAAACACGTACTTAAAAACGGGTCGGAGCAAACCCGAATTGTTGTGGACCCAAAGATCCGGGTCTTCAGAGACCGAATCACTGCTGCTAGAGCTACTACTGACTCGTTCCGCAGAAACCGAGTCATCGGAAGCGGGTAACGGTAACGGATTCGTTTGGTTGAGCTGTGCCTCGTGAAGAGCAAGCCCGAACAATGCTCCGGCGGCGTAACGCTGCGTCGGCGACAAAAACGACGGCGTTGGCGTCGTCGTCGGTGCTGCCATGTGCGTTGCGATTAATATGAAGGTGAGGTGTCGTTTAGTTCTTAGGAGATCGTCGTTTTGGGTTTATGGGAATTGAAATTTGGGAATATGATCGATTGTGTTTGCTTCTTTGGAAGGAAGAAAGCGAAACGCGGTTTAATATGTTTGCATTTTAAAGTTCGGCGTGAGGCTGACGTGGCGCACTTCGGACAAAAGTGCATTCGACGTTGTGCAACAAGGTATCAGTGGCGGCGTAATTACACTGTTGCAAGATAAATAAATAATGTTGAAAATAAAAAATTATTTTATTATAATTATATGCATGAAATTTACTGTATAAAAAAATTTTATACGGTAATTTAATTATGTCTGTCGAATTTTTCAGAGAAATGCAAATATTACATATTTTATTTTAAATTTTTTGTTAAGAAGTTCTAGGAATAAAATATGTTTTAAATTGTCTTACCTGAGAAATTTAATGTTACATTTTTCTCATTCTTATTTTACTTTAATAGGTAAAAACATATCCAGCTTTTTACCATTTTACACCTTTCTCATTGAACTTGTCTTAGTTTCAAAATTTATATTATACTATATTTAATAAATCATTTTATCTTAAATATCTTTTAATCTTTTAAAATTGAAACAAAATTATTTTTAGTTGTATAAAACAAATACTTTTAGTCCTAAAATTTTCTTTTAGAAGAAATAGTCTCTTAAATTTTAAAAATTTTATTTTAGGCTCTCAAGCATTATATAATAATTGTTATAAAGTGTTATCCAAACTAATTTGAAAAATTAAAATAAAATTTAACCCAACTTTAAGAGATTGAGAACATATTAAAGCCACTTATTTTTAATATAAATTAATAAAATTCTTACAGAAAATAAAAATAGTAAAATGTTACATATTTTTATCTGTAAAATATATTTGTAATATAAAAAAATAGTAAATTAGATGGAGAAGGGTTTTTGGTGTCCCCTTAGGCCCCGTTTGGTTGTGCAGTCTTATTTACCTTACTATAATGCTATCCGTTGTGTTGTGTAGTTGGCACACTCCCTCTATCAATCAACGCTTTCACTCTTAACCTATATTTCTGCGTATCAATTTCACTTCTCGATTCAACTTTGTATGTAAATTCACAACTTCTCTCTATTCTAATTCATATACTATTTTCTGTCATTAATTTAATTCCCTCTGTTCTACTAACTTTTATCATTCTCTCTTGTACAATGCAATTTCTCCGTTAAATTAATATTGTGTTTATTTGTTTTTTGCTCGATTTGTATATATGGTTATAATTTGTGTCCAATTGCGTTCAAAGTGTTAGTTTCTCTTCACAGTACCTGATTGACATGCGTGAGCTTTGTTCCTGTTTATGATGATTCTTATTGTTGTAATGAACTCGGTTTTACTTGCATCGAGGTTTTAAATTGTGGTTGCGGTCACTGAAACTGCAAAAATTTGAAGGTAAATGCAGCTATAATCGTGGCTGTGTAGAGTTTCAAAACCATGAATGGCTGAGATTTAAAATCTAGGGTTGCAACTTAGTATGAGTTTAGGATGGCCTGGCCTAGTTGGTATATGGGAGGAGTAGTAGTAGGAGGAGGAGGAGGAGGATTATATAATCTTATCCTTCTGTGTACTAGAGCCTTGTTTGGATATACTTCTCCAAAAGCACTTATTGGAGAAAAGAATAAGGAAAAATGAATTGAGTTTTTCCCATATTTTAAAATCAACTTAATCCATTTTAACTTTTGTAGAAGCTCTCTCATCTCACATTTCCCCAAGCTGGGAGTGCGTAAGTTGATTTTAAGGGATTGTTTGAGTAAACTTTTCCAGAAAGACTTCTAGCAGAAAAAAATAAAATATGCTAATTCAAAAGTTAAAATTAGCTCTTCAGTAACTAATTTGTAGAAAGGCTCACATCATTTAGAAAAACTAAAAGAGAGAGTTTCTATAAATTAGCTAATAAAAGATTAATATTAACTTTTGGAGAAGTATATTTCATTTATTTTTTGTTCTTATTTTCTTGTCCTGAAAGTCCTTTTGGAGAAGTTTATCCAAACAGGTTTTAAGTTTTTAACTTATGGGAGTAGTTCAATTCATTTTACCTTTTTTTATTTTCTTTCTCATTTAAGTACTTATGGGAAAGTTTATTCAAACAAGACCAAGGTATGTAGTTTACCTTGCTGGTGCTAAAGTTGCATTGTAGATAATGAGCTGATTAAAGGTGTTTATACTGAACAATTTGGTGAAGGTTTTCAAGTCAATCACTATTAAGTTGGCTCTACTTATTTGGCGAGAAAAAAAGGAAAAAGGTTGGTTACGTATGGAATCAGAAAATGTAGAGACTGACTTTTGGAATCTAAGAAGTAATGGATTAATTATATGATTATTGGAATTGGTTTGTAATGCATGGTGATCACCCCATTTGTCTCTAATATATGATGCTATAAAGCCTGTCAATTGTTATTTTCCTTTGGACCTTGAGACATCTAGTGATCTGAATTTCTCACAAAGCATAAACAGGTAGGTCAAATTGCCAGAGGATCTTAGTAACAATGACTGCATCTGGGTTGAGTGGCTGTCCCTCAAGATGTGCCCAGCTACCTTTTGCTCCCCTGCGGTCACACTATGTCCGGGTTATGGACTTGCCACTGGCTGGGAAGCAAAAACAAGGGATAGAGTGTCTTCAAGTCAAAAGGTATGTGCTATTAGTTGTCACCTCCTGAACTTGGAACTTGATTTATGGTTCGTGCTAAGTTAAATAAATGAACAGTTCTTTATTTTCCTCTCCTTGTCCCTTTACAGAACAAGCTTTTGGTCTCCTATATTAAGATGTAATAGAAAACAAATTCGGCTGGTGAAATGTGCCATGGATGCTTCATATGGTGATATGGCTAATGATTCTACTGGTAACTTTTCTTTCTTGAAGAAGTTCAATTCTTATATTTTATGATACAGAATTTTTCACTGCTAGGGCTTTGATCATGTAAAATTGGTATGTTAGGAAGTAGGTAGATGGCACTTTTTCCTAAAGCAAAAGATTTTTAAAAGTAAAACTAAATTTGATAATGATCATGTGACCGTTGTGGCTGTTTGGTCCTCTCCTGAATGCTAAACTAGGACTTTGTTCGTGCTTGTATTCATTGGTTCGTTGAGTTGAAATCATATCATCCTTTATACTATTATTTAAGCACTTTTTCCATAGCTCTTGGTGTTTCTGAGAAGTAGAACTAGAATGTGATAAAAATAGAGTGGTACCTTGCCAGCTGGGGAGGCTAGGTGTCCTGGTTGGAAGATTGAAAAGGAAACTGTTTTTATAGCCTTTTGTTATGGGGTACAAAACTGTTTGTTTTTTAATCAGTTTAATAACTGCCTTATGGGTGATAGATTACGCCTTGACGTTTGCCAAGAATGACTGTCTCCCTTCTGCCCCACCCCACCTTTCCTTTTGTTGATGTCTGTAAACTATATACTTGCATGTCTTAGTGGGTTTCTTTTTAAAGCATTCAGAGTAATTAATTCCTCTATGAATTATTTTCCGCATAATACATATGATAATTGAATCCCTTAGATAAAACCAACTCTATATTATTGTGTAGCTTATCATTTGACTGATCCTTTACTTCAAATGCAGCTGTTTTCCCAAGAATTAATGTCAAGGACCCATATAAAAGACTTGGAATAAGCAGCGAAGCTTCTGAAGATGAAATTCAATCAGCAAGGAATTTCCTGATTCAAAAATATGCAGGACACAAGCCAAGTGTAGATGCAATTGAGTCAGCACATGACAAAATAATCATGCAAAAGTTCTATGAGCGGAGAAACCCAAAAATTGACATTAAGAAAAAAATGAGGGAAGTTAATCAATCCAAATTTGTTCAGGCTGTCAGAGGCAGATTTCAAACACCATCCACAAAATTCATTATAAAAACGTCCCTAGCATTCTTGTTTCTTGGAGTTTTGACTGTCCTCTTTCCAACTGAGGAGGGGCCAACTCTTCAGGTAGCAATATCTCTGATTGCTACAATATACTTTATATATGATCGGCTGAAGAGCAAGTTACGAGCTTTTCTGTATGGGTACGTATCCAGTGATGTCTTATTTTATTTTATTTTTCTATTATGTTAAGAATATACTGCACTTGAAAATATTCTGTTAGATCATTATTTGTTTATTTTCATTTAGAAGCATCAGATTCCCATGGTATGGCATTATGATGTTAATATCATAATGCCCTTCTTTCTTTAGAGTTTGATGCATCTTTGGTTTTTCTCACTAGGTTTTTCCTTATATAACATGGTGCTTTGGTGCAGGGTTGGAGCATTTGCTTTTTCGTGGCTGTTGGGAACCTTTTTGATGGTGTCAGTTATTCCTCCTATTACCATACTTAAGGGACCGAGGGCATTTGAAGCGATCTCATCATTGATAACATATGTTCTATTATGGGTTTCATCGACTTATCTTAGGTAAAGAGGGTTTTGAAGCAGAAGACCAGTTTTTGCAGTGGAAGTTCACAGAATGTTATGGCTTACCTTATTAGATGTCAAATTATAGCTAAAAGGAAAAAAAATTACAGCTTATTTTGTTGAATGAACAGTTGTTTGTCTTGGTTAAATATTTGAATGAGCAAAGGTACTAGAATTTTTTGGAAGTGGAAATGAATATGCTTTATTCAGTACGTATCCGTTTCAACATTTCTTTCAAATGAGTCTGTCTAACTTGATTTGAATAAGTTGTGATAAAATGTAATTTACAGAGATCGCAGATTGCAAAAAAGAAAGATTACATACATTCCACATGTTTTTATTTTGAATAAGTTGTGATCAAATGTAATTTACTTAGACCGCGGATGGCGAAAAGGAAAGATTGCATATTCGGCTAAGTGTATATCTACTTATAATTATATTGGGCTAAAATGACCCATGTTTAATTTGTTATCAATATTTACAGATAAAAATCTTACAATTCGACTAGCAGTTCAAGCTAGGCCAGTTGTGAACTTGACGTGGGTCCTGAGTTGTATCGGTCGAGTAATAAGGTTATTTCTAAATAGCAAATGTATAATCGATTCTTGGAGTTTCTACTTTAAAAACCATCTACTAAATGTCTGTTACTTTTTTAAAAAATAAACCCCTCTATTCCATTCTCTCTAATTTTAGGGACTATTGATAGATAAAAGTAAATTTTTTATTCAAGTGCCTTCCTTTTAGGACCCTAATCCAGTGGTTAAGACTGATCTAGGTCTTCCTTATCAAATGAAAGAAATAGAATCTGCTTTTATTGTTATCGTGATGAAGATGTTGAACAACAAATTTTGGAGCAGACGATAAAAGGGAAAAATGTTTCTTAATCTCATAAACTCATGTCGTCCTTCAGTCTTGGAGATCCATAGAAAGTGATGTATACCATTTGCTCTCAAATTTCCATGTCCCAGTTGTAAGTGATCTTGACTCTATCGTCCACATGTTCAAATGCAACAATGATAGTCTTCACAGAAATAAGGTATTGCTTGTCACAATGATTCCATGAATACCTCCATATATTTCTTTGGCAGAATCTCAATACTTAGTGTAGGCTTGTTAAATTTCCTATTTATAACAGGAAATATGTAAGTCATTAGAGTTTAAGGTTTAAAAATCATATTTGAAGATTCGCATCCATCATTGCAAACTTAAAATTAAGGTAATGTGTCTATCAGTTATTAATGTGTAAATTTCCCAACTGTCAAATAATTTACCTTTATTGCTCAGAAAAATTTAATGCTTGCATTTAATTACTAGACTTTGCACATTTAACACACATTAAATTTAATTGATGGTGCATCTTAGTGGCTAGTGGCTTAAATCAGATGATGTTTTGGTCTATCAAAAATTATTGAAAGTCCATCAAATGATACACATTGTTTTGTTCAATTAATAGATAAAGTTTCATATTTTAAAATGAACTTAATCTGTTAAGTTTACCGGTCTTAGTTTTTTCTTTGATAAAATTAAATCTCTCTTAAGCTAAAGCTCTAGTATAGATGTCTGCTCATTGGATATTTGTGTTTATAAAGTTTACATCAAAAGCTCCTTTTTAAGCATAATCTCAAGTGAAATGATATCTTATTTCGATATGTTTTGCTTTTAGAGCGTTGAATTGAGTTTTTAGTTAGATTGATTGCACTAGTGTTGTCACATAATATAAGGAAAATTTATTCCAAATCTAGAGTAATCTTCTGACTGATACTTTATCTATAGAAGCTGAGTAACAACTTGTTGCAGAGACATATTTTGCTTCGACTATTGAGAGGACAATTGAATTTTGCCACTTACTTGCCCATAAGACAAGAGATGATCCAAGAAAGTGGCAGTCTTCACTTGTACTTTTCCTTTTTACTTTATCTTCAGCATAGTTGGCATCACAATATCAACTAGACCTTCTCGAGATGAACCAGAGTGCCTAACTAGACAAAAGCCACCGATGGACCTTTTCCTTCGAGAAGGGTATGAATTTGCTTAAGTATATGTTTGAAAGGAACCTCTTGTGTATTCTGAAGTGATGGAGCCTGTACAGTCTGCTCTATTTTCACCTTCTCCTTCTGTTCAGATTCTGAAGCTCTCTAACACTTTAGAAGATCATCTAGACTCAGAGTGCAATGAACTTTTCACCCACGCACAAGTACCCTCTTTGGAATGAGAAGGTATATATTTTTGATGCAAAACACAGTGTTGAGACTAAGATGAATCACCAAAAGGTATTTCCTCTTACTTGGATATATATGTTGATCCTACCTTGAAAGTTTCAATTTTAAGTTACGAACCCCATATATCTAAGTTTGAAGCAAACCATGGGTGGCTGCTCAACAACAGAATACAATTGTGTTCCTTCACACTTTACCTGAGGAAGAAGCATGGAAAATCAAATTGCCTAAAGGCTGCACTCTTTGGTTGATGGACAAACTTGAAGATCATGATCCAATCCCTTTCATTATTCTCTTTAAGAGATCATGTTCATTAATCTCCAATGGACTATGATCTTACCTTCAAACACATTGCAAACTCTTACATGGACTATGATCTTACCTTCAAACACATTGCAAACTCTTACAAGAGAGATCAGAGAAAGACAACTATCTTGGAACCACATAAGAAGATTAGCAAAAAACGAGACAGGAAGGTTCCTAAGATAATCAGTTCCTAGTTCACTTGCCTAGCTAGCTCTAATACAGAAATTTTTTGTCTGCTTGGATAGGCCTAGACCTTGCAAGATCAAGCTATTGGTGAAAAGTAAAAAGTTATTGAAAGAAGATGAAGCTTCACAGAAGCCCATGTTCAGAAAATGCCTTCTTTCAAGAACCAGTTATCTGTAGAGTAAATGACCTTTCACAGAAAAAAATATATTTTATGTTTGGAGTGCCACCAAAGACACTTGGAGCATTGAAGACTTCAAGATGGAAGATGCTGCAATTGTTGGGTTTGTGTTTCCTGGAATTGATTTTGCATATGCCCATGCCTTTCAACTTTAAGATTACACTCCCATGAAGCACAAATAAGTGTTTGTTTGGAAGTGGAATTAAGAACTCACACTCCCATGAAGCACAAATAGGTGTTTGTTTGGAAGTGGAATTAAGAACTCACACTCCCGTGAAACACAAATAAGTGTTTGTTTGGAAGTGGAATTAGAAACTCACATTTGATAAAGTCATGCCTTTCATCACCATCCATTTTGTTGAAGATATGAAAATCTCGATAGGTCATGAGTACAAAAGCTTGAAGAGAAAGTACTCAGCCCTTGCTGAAGATAGAGCATGAGTCTTTAAAGTTGAAGGTTCAAAAGCTCAAAGACATAGTTATGCAGTTAATGATATGTGTAACACCTTTACCATAACTAAGTCTAATCTTGGATTAATTTAATTTTAATGAAAATCTTAGTTAATTTAATTTAGTAAAATAGTAGAATATATTCTTTATCTATACCATTTCATTATTGAACAGAGAACACATAACATTCATCATAACAAAATTCAACATACATTGTTTCATAGCAACACCATATTTTACCATTAAATCAAAATTAAATATACAATTTTAGTCACGTAACTCATACAAAATAATCATATTACAAAGCATTTAAAGTTAATCATGGGTTACAAGGTTCATGGTTCAATTAGATACAAGGAAGAAGTACAAAGTAAAGCATCAACCAATCTAAATACATCAGTCTATCTAGATGCATCAAACAAAGAAGTACAAAATGAAGCATCAACCAATCTAAATACATCAGTTGATTTAGTTGCATCAAACAATCTTGGCAAATCAACCACCACTCTTACTTTGCTCTTATCTTCATGAAAGTCCTTTTCTACTTGTCTATTCCCTCAAATAGAGTTCATGATCATCGTAGGCACGTCCACAAGTGCAAGAAAATGTAAGGGTAACTATTTTAAATAAATCATATATAGTGAAATTCATTGCAGAAAAATAGAGCAAAATAGAGCATATATCCAACAAATGTTAACACGTACACCACACAAAATTTCAATATACCTCAAGTATTAACGATAGAGCATAAAGTTTAATAACGACACATGTCATTAACTCAACCATTACTAGGAGTACACGCTACCACACTCTCTACTAGGGGACTAGCAAACTTCAAGTTTGGATCAAGTGACAGAAGCGATAGTAAATGGTACCACACTAGCTGAGAAATTATCATAGGTGGCAAGAGACTCTAAGTGACACGTGATAAAACTTGACAACAAAATGAGATAATACATGAACAAGTTCTTGTATAAAAGAGAAGTACTAAAACATTACATTCTCAAGGAGAAATGTAAAATTTATTTATAGAAATAAATATTAGAAAATATTACGTATGCAACTTTATGGCTTCTTGTGTGGCAATGAACATCAAAAGTGTAAACTAACTGGGGTCCTCTAGTGTGTAGCATTTTACATCATGTTTTTTCATATTATTTAACGTAGGATTGTATGCATGTTGTAGTAGTAGGATGTATTTGATTTCAATTTTTCTTTACTTTTCACTTTCTAGGACTTTTTGAAAAGTTTTGGTGTTTTTACACTTTCAAGGAAGCTTTTTGCTTATGGAGATTATTGAAGGACTTGAAGTGTAACAACTCAATGAAGATCATATTGCACCAGAGAGCATCGCAGTCAAGGCATAACCACCACCACAGTCGTGATGATATTTTTGGACAAACAAACATTCAAAATTTTAAAAGTGAATGAAATCACTCTCTATGGCAAGTTGCTAGGAATAGAATTTGTTGTAATGATTACACAACATTCTAGTTTTGAAAGATTGAAACAATTGTTGAACATGTGAGAAATCAAGGTTTAACAAGAGATTCATTAGTTCTTGAGAGTAATGAATTAGCTCAAGATGGCTTTGTGAGCATAAAAAATGTAGGAATATGATTCATATCACTTAACTCAATCATTGGTGTATGAAAGATCAAATCAAATTCTATGTCTTCCTTTACTCAAATCCATCACTTGATAATTTAATTTTATATCTTTGTCAAGACTATAAGAGGTTATTATCTCTTAAAGATAAAAATTAATCCGTTATTATATCTTATCTATTAAAGATAAAATTAATTAATCAGGTTGTTATATCTTATTTATTAAAGATAAGATTAGATTCTAACTGATTAAGTTGAGATAAAGATAAGATTAGATCTTATCATTCAGATATTTTGTTATCTTTATCATGTACACTCTGATTATAAATAAGATTTGTGTATATGCTAAATATACACAATTTCCCGTTTAATTTGACATGTGTCTTTATTGTATTTTCTTTGCAACAGTTTTAATTTATGTTAAATCAATAATGATGATCCGATCAAATTCTCTGTATATACTCGCTAAGCTTGTGAACAAAGTGTTGAAAGTTCATTGATCAAATCCCTGCGAAGACAAACTTTATTTATAAATTTGAAACACTACGATGATGATTGGTATGTTTGCCAAGAGTCTAACAATAATCAAATAAATTGGCCACACTAGATATGTCAACACACGAATAACTTCAAGGACAACGAGATGCATCTTCCACATGTTTTAATAATAACCAAGATATTGCAAAATCATTGCATTGATCTTAGTCCAGAAGTTGAGCTTACGCTTCTTTAGTCTAATCATTTCAATGAAGGAAGCCTAAGGAGAATATGAGTCATACAACTCAATGGAGTGTGGCAACATTACTGTGTAAAGGGTTCTAAAGAATTAATGATAAGTTTGCTAAGTTTGATAAATGCTATGATGAACTTCACTCATTTTACCAGCAAAGGCCATCAAAGCAGAATTTCATTTAGTGTGTACTAGTTACTTGTGTGTCTAAATTTGTGCAACAACTTTATCTTTCTTACTATGCTCTTATCTTTGGGGTTTATTAGAGCATCTTAACTTTTGTCATGAAAGTGGTTATTTATTGTGTCAAATTTTCTCAATTAATTCCCATCTTTGACATGATGGATTTAATTCATGTTTCGATGTGGATACAAGGATATATTTAACTGTAGATGAACTTTCTAAAGGTTACGAATAATGGATTGTATTATGCTGCATAATTGATTATGTCCAATTGATGCTCAAAAGGTCCCTCACTGAAGGTATGACAACATTATTATGTTTAAAAGCATAATCATTTACATACCCTTTATAGTGGTTATGTTACATAATCAATCATGCATCATTGGTACACATCATGCCAGACAAATGCATATCCAATTAATCAGAAAAAAGTACATTCATTTCCCATGAAAAAATATATCTTTAAACTATGAGTAAGAAAATAATTTTACAATTTCACATTTCAAAAGATTAACTTCCACTTCTATTTCTCTCCTAGCTACTCTATTTCTGATCAATCTAACCTACTTACTTCTATTCTCTTTATTTCAACTGCCTCTACCTAACAAACATAAGAGTAACATTAAAGTAACTCCCTTGAAGCAACAGTTAGGATAAATTGATCTCTCTCCATGTATAATAATACATATAATTCCCATTTGTTAGTGAAGTTCGTTACTTCCCCTTGTTGGACATTTCCAAGGTTTATAAACAATAAATGGGTAGGAGTGGTAAATTAACGAGCTATAATTTCTAGAAGAAACATCATGAGGAGGAAAAATGCATTTTACACATGTTCTGCACTTGATCAATTTACACAGTCATTAACAATATATTTAACGGTTTCATTACTATTTTTAAAAGAAGGAAATACTAGAAGTCATGAGAAATTAGAGTACATCATTCACGTGGCATGTAAATAATCACATAAAACTGCTACCTTTGTCCTGACACTCAGATAACCACAAGTCCATATGTTCTGAAATCTTTTGCCTTACTTTGTGAACTGCATCAGGAGAGGTGCAGTTTTTCTCATTACCTGAAAAGAAAATTCATAAATAAAAATGTTGGCTGATGTGTAGCATGACAACAACGTTACATTGATCATATAATTTGTTTGTTGCTCTCTTTTTATAATTATTACAAATATATATTGTCATCAACACCGGAGTGAACATATATTGTCATTAACCACGAAAGCATCTTTTCAATAGAGTTAGGCTACAACAAGAAAAAATGTGATAAAAATACCCCGAACTATAAATAAACCAAAAAAAACAAAGATTAAGGAAAAAAATAAGATCAGATAAAAGTCCATGCCCAAAAACATATCTAAACCTAAAAGTTTATTGATAAGGAAAATGCTAAAATTACCAAAAGTGTTTGTGTCAAAAATGAGAATCGTTTTTACAGCCAAATTCCATTTAATATTTTTAAAAATTCTTAATTAATATTTAATATTTATTTAAGAAAAAGGGTCGGTTCCACGTTACAATTTGTGCTATTCATGATTTCATTTGTATTGAATAGCATTGTTGTGTTGATAATTAACCATATCTTTTTATTCATAAATGAAAGTGACAATGAATCTAGACATTTCAATACCAAATGACATGAAAATAAAATAATAATATAATAATATTAAGAAATCCTCATATTTTAGATATTTTTCATAATGTTTTATATAAATTTTTCTATTCCCATGTTTATGAGAATAATTAACTCTTAATTAGGAGTTAAGATATATTTTTTTTTTGGTAAGTATTTACTTTTTTAACTAAAATACTTTAGAAAATTATAAATTAGAACAGATGATAGGAATAATAGATAGTTATATCATGAATCAAATTTATTTATCAAGAGATGAAAACAAAATGTCAAGTTGGTCATAAATGTTAAAAATAATAATAATAAATTGGTTGAAAAGGTAAATTATGATTTGACTCGTCTAACGTAAGGTGAGTATAATTCAAAGGATAAAATGTGTTGGAGCAGAGAGAGAACAGAGAAACACTGTGGACAATGTGTTGGAGCAGAAATGTAAAATGTACCTTCTATGACGAAAGGAGCTTGAGGACATCCTCGATAATCAGAACAATGACCACAGTTATGACATTTGATAACGTACGAAGGCACTGAAAAGTTTAATTAAGCAGCATTCAGTGTACCAAAAAATAAACTGAATGGTTTTCATTGCACAACTAAGGCTAAACAATTTTTTTTTTTTTTTTGTGTTACATGACATGATTCAGAACTCTTCTTTTCTCCCTTTATTATTAGTACCAGATATGTCGAGTTGTAGCCAAAGATCAAGCTGCTAACGTTCAAGCAACTGAACTCGCAAATTACATATTACTTAATGTAACTTTGATCGGAAATGTGACAATTTTTTTTCACTAGATATCCATCAAGTAAACAACCCATGTTGGATTCTAAAGAAATATAGTCCTGATATATTGCCAAAGAGATGACAAGAATAACAAATGTTATCAACTAAATTGATAGAAAGTAAATGGAAACTCACTATCAGGAGATGATGTTGGTTTGGATGCACGGCGCCAAGGATCTTGCGAGCCGTTTGTGAATATTATTTTTGAACCTATTCAAAACATCAGAATAGGATAAATAAAATCATGTCATACTCAAGATATAGTATACACAGTAAAACCATAAGATGCTACAAAAAATTTGTGCTGAAGAATTTGTTTAATATATGATCACTTATAAAGGTAAGTACATAATTCAGATTCAAATATGTAAACATAAAATAGAAACTCATTTTCAAAATGACTTTTAAGTTCATGCTCAGAACAGCAATCATCAAGGCCTGGATATATATGAAAATAAATGATATATATATATATATATATATATATAATGAAGGGGTAAAGGAGAATCATAAAAGTTCAAGCATAGGTAAGTTTCTAGACCAGCAATTTTAGTGCCTCCATAGTATAAGTTAGTTGCATCAACATCAGGAAAGATGCCCTCTCCAAAGACATTTTTGCAAAGGTCCAAATGGTATCTGCAACATATGAGAATATGAGAAACCACTCTACAAATTAACAACAGTAAAAATGGAAAAAAATCAATGGCTACGAATACGAAAAGTATGGAGCAATAGTGATAGAATCCTGTCAATAGAGGATGATGATAAGGAACTTGCTTTATGTCAACTTTTGAGGAGCGAATACTATCATTTGAGGGAGCCGCCTGAAAGTATGCAACTTCAGTGCAAACTTGAAACCACCATAATCGAGAAGAACTATCGTTATCAATAGCAGTTTTTTTCAAGTACTTCTGATCATAAGTCTGTACATTAACACCAAAAGTTCCAATGTAGAAATCTTTGACATATTTGGCATAAGCATCCTGCATGTTGAATTATGTAGTTTCCATCAAATGTATTAAACCACAAAGACAAAACTGCTCCAGTCTCCCCTCCCCCCTCCTATCACCAAATCGAAGGTAAACTTGTGACCCAATGTACAAGATTCACACCAAGTGCAGATGAGGGTAGATCTACACAACAGCCTTACAAGATAGAAGAAACCTTACCATCAAGCCAAGGCTAGCCCTCTAACAAATGAGTGTAAAATAGGAAAGGCAATCATTGAGGGACTAGATGCACTATATCTGTGCATACTAGTTGAGAAAGAGTGAAAGACACAAGTGTCAAAGAAGAAAACACAAAAAATGTTTCAACATTTGCTAAGAGGATGGAGCTAATGGACATATCTGTCATATCAACTATCAAGACACTCAAATTCTGGAGTATTCATATATAACAAAATACCAAATTCCATGTTAAGTTATGAAGACCATGGTCAAGAGGTGAATACACGAGCTAGCATGGCCATTACCCCATTACAAAGTAGTATGAGTTGGAGAAAAGTGTTAAATTAGATATGTTCTATGTAAATATTCCAAAAGGGTCATACATCAGCATAAACCAAGAACCATGCATTATTAAAGCGTACATCATATTCAAATTTGAAACTTTACACCCTACCTTTTATCCAATGTGAGGGATAGAACAAATCTTGACAGAAGGGGTTCACAAGTATAAACTATAATTTAGAGTGGCACAAGGAAAAAAGAAAACCATATACTATTCACTTGCAAATGGTGACCAATGTGGGGAAAATCAGATGGGTTCACAAGTATTATTTAATCTCCCACCACAACCAAAAAAAACAAAAGAATTCCATTGAGCAGTTTCATAATATTATGAAAAAGATGGAAAAGAAATTAGGTTGAAAAACATACCAACAAGTCCTCTCCAGCCTTCTTTGCTTCAACCAGAGGCTTGCATACTTTATCAGGATTTCCATATTGAAACTGTAACATTCAAAAATACAGAAGAAAAGAAGACAGCATAATGAATTTAAGTAAAAGAGATTGCAATTAATAACAAAAGCAGATATAATCATAACACTTACTCCTATAGCAGCTGCATCAGCCACAAAATACAAAAAGTCTCCATCTATCTCAAGCTGAAAGAAAGAATCAGCGTGCAACATTACATTAAAACTAGAAAATCTAGAGGGCAACATAATCATGTTCCGGGGAAAAGTAGAATATACTTTTGCAAAGAAAGAGTAACTAAAGAACAGATCATACATCATCTGCATCAAAAGAGGCCTTCAGTTCCCTTCCATTGGTTGCAAGTTTTTGTTCAATGAGTTTAGTGGTTTCTTGCAGTGCTTCTTTGCACTCAGCACCTGCTGAGTCACCAACCTGCAAGTTAAAGATGAAACTGATAGCTCAAATTTGACAAAAATTAAATAAGAGGAAACTTTGTAAATTATAGAGCATTTGGACAAAATAAACAAAAGATGACCTTGACCATGAATAAAAATAATTGTCTTCACCTGCTGATCAAATTCTGTAAAGTTATATACGGCATTAACAACGGCAGAACTTGCCAGGCTTCCACATGTTAAATGGGGAAACTTGAGACGGAACCATGCACTGAGTGCTCCAGCATATGAGCCACCAAAAATAAACCAGGGATTTTCAACTTTTGTTCTATTAAGCTTCACATTCAAGGAGTCCTACATGAAAACAACAGCAAGAAATCAAATAAAATGGCAGGAAGCCTGCAATCTCGTAAACACTATATCAAAGAATGAATTATTTAAAAATTTGATTCATGCCATAGAAAAAACTGAAGTGTAGTGAAAAAATCATACAGAAGGATGGAATTATGATAAATTGACAGCTAGTGAAAAATGAACACAGAAATTACTTCATTGAATTACCATACAAGCATTAGATATAATCAAACATGCTTGCAGGAAACTGTACAACAAGAAATTAGGTTTGAATGTGCAACTACAACTCAGGTAGAATCATAAATATTCCAACCCGGGTAAAGTACGACAGCAGTAATAACTGAGGAGCAATCCAATCTCCTGTTCTTACATTCAAAATTATTTTTGCTTCTTTAAAAAATTAGGATTCACGAAGATATCTTTTCTTATACCACGTGCAATGCATTTCAACTTGTTTTAAATAGACAACAGTTATGTAAACTGAGTCAAAAAAGGATCTCATTTCAAAAATATGTCAATGCCACTGACCATTGCTGACCTTAATCTATATCTGAATATCTTTCACAATCACCCAAATCCTTTCCAGTAAACATTTACAGCTTTCTGAAATTTGATTCCGAGCAACTT
The DNA here is from genome assembly GCA_026586105.1 of Hylodesmum podocarpum. Taxonomy (NCBI): domain Eukaryota; kingdom Viridiplantae; phylum Streptophyta; class Magnoliopsida; order Fabales; family Fabaceae; genus Hylodesmum; species Hylodesmum podocarpum. Next base: position 665,851 of record JALJEV010000736.1, on the reverse strand, counting down.
ATATGTGAACAATGCCAATGCTTTGCACTACCTATGTACTTTTAGTCATCTAAAAAACTTCAAACAATGAACTATCCACAATATTTTTGTACAAACTTTATCAAGTTACTATTTTACTAACTTCATTTCTACCAAGTTTTAACCATAGATGACAACAAAACAATATAGCTTGCCTGATAATATTGGCGAAAAGCAGCCAAATCAAAGAGTGCCTGCTTGGATGAAAGATATTTCAAATTTTCCGTCTCCAAAGAATTAAACGGAGAACTCTTTCCATAGTACCGATGTTCAAGAGTGACCATTGCTGCTCCAAACTTCTTTGCCAGTACCTAATGACAAAAAAAAAGGCATGGAGATTTATTAATATTACTATTACCATGTTTTCTTCACAAAAACACAATTTTTGTTTATTGGAACAAAAAGAGAAATCAGTCATGCAGGGGGAATGGATCTTAACATTTGATATTCAAATTTCCTGTCTCTCACTTTATTTCTCTCCCATAGACAAAAAAACCAGGAAAGAAAGAAGCACAAAAATTTCATCCACAAGAGCATCCTTTTCCTCCAACCGGCCACAACCATAAAAATTGTGGTAGTGCCAAAACTTATCACCTCAACTTCAATATTTGGTATTAAACCACGAATGCAGACATATTAATCAACGAAAGAATAGAGAAGAGCTAACAACAACACACTCTCTTTCAACAAGCATTATATTATAGGTTAAAATTAATTCAAAACCAAAATATATCAAGAGAAATTCATTAAATAAGATATAGAAGACACAAAATTTTGTAATTTCCAGTAACTTCCTATAGTACACGAATACTACTCAAAACATGAACAAAAATCTGGAGCAAGAATTGCAGCTTACAGCAAGATAATCATTTGATATCCCTCTGCAAGGACCTTCACCACCGATTACCAAGAAAATAGGTCCATTAGGAATCTGGAAATAGTCTAGGAACTCGTAGTAACGTTGCGCGAATTCACGGTGATCCTGCAGTTCAAGTGTTCAACAACCAAATACACATAACAAACAACATCACAATTCAATAAGTACAGGAGAAAGAATCCTAGTTATTTTTCCTCTTAAAAAATAAAACTAGGCGAGAGCATTTTATTCATGCATAACAACGTGTTGAAGGAATTTCCCAAAATTCAAAAACAACAACAATCCAGACAACATAAAACCTTATAATTTTAGTTCACTTTACAGAGAGAGAGAGATACATAGGGAGAGAAGTGGTCGAGAGTTTGATTGAACCAGAGTTCGTGCTTGGTGAGAAATCTTCCCTCGGATGTCTTATCAAGCAGCATACGAGGAGGGTAAAGGCCGTAACTGAACGAAGGTAAAGAAAGAAACAGAAACAGCGATAACGTTGTTGTAATAATCACCAAATCCCCGTGTCTCATCGTCATCGTCACGACAACTAGCTTCTTCTCGCTGCTTCAGTTTCGGTTTCCGTCTGAAAAATGTAATGTTGTAAGTGTCGAAGCTGAAATATTGAACTATCTCCTCGTACATTAGACAAAAAAAGTCAGACACGTGTATTGTATTACGTGGCGCATGGTATATATTATAACACTAAATTTGAATTATAGTCCACCCATGGTAAAAAGATAAAATAAGGTAAACAAACTGCACTTGCTTGCTTTTGATCTCTTAAACAAAAACGAATTAACAGTTTGAGTTTTTAAATTTAGAGAAAGAGGTATTTAAAGTTTCTTTGACAATTAACCGACTATTGTACAATATAAAATTTGAGTTATAATTAATTAACTTTGTAAAATTATTTTATTTTAACAATACATAAATTTTAAGTTTTCAAAATTATCTATTTAATAAGAAAATAGAGTACTTTTTCTTTATTAAGAATGGTACCACTGATGTCAACTACAGTTTTAATAATTTAGAGTACATTTTATTTTCTGAACTACATTTCTTTATTTTAGATAAGTCAACTTCCATCTAAATTGACAATAAGCATATTCGTAATATTAAATGAAAAAGTAGATTTAGAAGCTAGTTAATAATTAAAAATTATAGTTGAAAGGTGAAAACGCTAGCTTGTTAACTAACAAATATTCTGTAAAATATACATTAAAGTAATTAATAAATGTAAAATGGCATAAATGAATATCTTTACATAATAATTTTATAAAAGTCTTTAAATGTATTTTAAAGTATTTATAAGGGGAAGAAAATTCCATTTTTTCAGAAAATTGCTATTTAATCTAATACGAAATTTAAGTTCATTAAGTGACACGAGTTCATTGTTAATCTCGTATCTATATATATAGTTTAGTTTTAATTCTTGTAAGAATAATTACATTTTCTAATGATTATTAATTAATTATTTTAAATATGGTGTTTAAAGTAAAGATTATAAAATTTAATATTTTATAATCTACAATAGTTTATAATTGAATAATCATCTAAAAAGAATTATACTCATTTTGCACTGGTGTAAAGTAATAGAATATTCGTTAAAGTAACTTAATCAAAATATATTATTATAATCACCTTAATTGCATAATTATGTATTTTTTTAATTAAAAATAAAATATTTCAACATGTTGATGGGAAAATAATTAACTTAATGTCATTTAATGTAACATATAGCTTGATGAATAAAAACTATTTTAAAATTAATATCAAATACCTATGAAAAAGGTAGGTTTTTTCCTGTAACCAACCTGCTTTGGCTGTAAAAACTCCTTTCTGAACTACAACAAAGACCTTTTGTACTAATCGATTTTACTTTCTAATTGTACAAACCACCCTCATCAACAACACACCCCAAACAAAGTGACACATGCATCCATATTTTTCTAAATTATATGGATGAATTCAGTATTTACTAACTTATTATTAGTATATTTATTAGCCATTTCAGTACATACATAAATACATAAAGACCAATACGTCTCGTGTTGAGTGCGTGGGTAGTAATCAATCATATATAATTCTTGCCAGCTTGGCATTCAGATAACCACAAGTCCATATGTTCTGAGATCTTTTGCCTTACTTTGTAAACTGCATCAGGAGAGGTGCAGTTCTTCTCATTACCTGAAGAAATTCATAGTCAAAATGTTGGTTTACTCAGCACAATCATATATACATGTAACAAGCAGCTATCATAGTTGTGTAGCGTGACAGTGACTTTTACATTGATCACACATAATTTGCTTTCTTCTTTCTTTCTATAATAATAATAACCAAAAATGACTAGGATAATATGAAGCTAGCTCTTATAAATTGCAGTTTGTAAATTAGCAATACTTGAGAATTCAATAATTGGAGTGGAAATGTTACGCTTACCTTCAAGGATAAAAGGAGATTGCGGACATCCTCGAAAATCAGTACAATGACCACAATTATAACATGTGATAATGTAGGAAGGCACTGAAAGGTATCATAGCAATTAGACAGCATTCAGTGAACTAATCAATAACACTATTGCATTGCAAAATAAAGGCAGAACGTTATATATTTATATTTTATGATTGTATCACACAATTTATAACTCTTCTTCAACCCCTCGTCCCCAACCCTTTGTTAGGTAAACAAGCCCGAGGATACTACCAGATCCTACTTCAGCCATAACCCAAGATCATGCAGCAAGCATGCAATCAACTCAGTACACAAAATTACACTAAGTTTGAGCCACTCATTTGTCACCACCAGATAGCAATCAAATAAATAAGCCACCAGGGATTCTTAAGAAATTCAGTTTTGACATATTGCCAGAGATGCCTTGGGTTAAGTACATTATTGACAAAATTCATAAAATAGTATATGGGAACTCACTATCAGGAGATGAAGTTTGTTTGGTTGCATGACGCCAAGGATCCTGTGAGCCATTTGTAAATATGATTTTTGAACCTGTTCATATACATCACACAAAAGGATGCTGAAATCAGTTCAAAATTCAAGATGATTTGTATGATAGTGTATTCAGAGTAAAAGCATAAAAAATGTAAAATATGTAAAGCATGCAGACATAAGATGCCATAAAGAAGTTTTAGGCTGAAGAATATATTTTTTATAAACAAACTTACAAACATAGTTCAGACTGAAATATGTAAACGTAAAAGAGAAATTCATTTTCAAAATGACTTTCAAATTTGTATTCAAGATAATCAAGGCCTGGAGATACATGATAAAATAAAAGAGAAATCAGGGCAACGAGTCATAAGCACATTATATATAGCTTTTAGCATGTGTTATTTGGATGAAGGAAAAAAAAATCAGGCATGGGTAAGTTTCTAGACCAGCAATTTTTGTGCCTCCATAGTATAAATTAGTTGCATCAACATCCGGAAAGATGCCCTCTCCAAAGACATTTTTGCAAAGATCCAAATGGTATCTGCAATTTATGAGGAAACAATCAATAACCACAAATGTTAGAGAATTATGTTAAAATGATATATCTAAAAAGAAAATGAAACAAAAAGAGGAAAGGATCCAGTCATCAGAAGAGTATATAAAATGAACGGTGGCAATGAGGAACTTGCTTTGTGTCAATTTTTGAGGAGCGTATACTATCATTTGATGGGGCCACCTGAAAGTATGCAACTTCAGTGCAAACTTGAAACCACCATAATCGAGTAGAACTGTCATCATTAATAGCAGTTTTTTTCAAGTACTCCTGATCATAAGTCTGTACGTTAACACCAAAGGTCCCAATGAAGAACTCTCTGACAAATTTGGCATACACATCCTGCATATAGAATTATAGTTTCCATCAGATGTATAAAACCAGGAAGACACAACTCGGCCCAGAGGGGGAGAGAGGAAGGGGAATACCAATATATGTTGACAAATGAATGTAAAAGGACAACCTAATGCACAATACTGTAGCCTAATGGGGTCTGCCTGTTATGATCCCAGATTTTAAAATAGAGAAAAGAAAATAAAAGGAAGATTTGTATTTCTTGAATGTAAAAGAACAAAATAACAGATCTGAGATAGACTCCAATAGCTCACATAATGTGCATTGGGAGTTTGGCACCAGCTATGAGACCGTATGTGGAGTTGGACCAAATTGCAATAAACCCAGATTAAAAAATACAGAACAAAAGATTGCATTTCTTAATTGCAAAATAGGGTTGAGAACTCTCCTCCAAGGTTTTCCCCTTCAGAATGAATCCCCTTCCCCTTCATCCTCCTGTTATTTTACGACACAAACCCCCTCTCACTGACAAACTAACTAACATTAAGCAATCATTGAGTAACTAAATGCCTTATATCTGTACATAGTTATATATATTAATCAATGCAAACACAAGTAAAAGAAATACCAAATTCCATGCTAAGTTATGTAGATTGCGGTTACTGCAATGAATACATCAGTTAGCTTGGCCAATACAAAGTACTTGGAGTTGGAGAAAACTAGTATAGTAAATGTTTCAGCCACAAGGGACAAACATCAGCATAAACCAAGAAACATGCATATCATCACGGTGTACAGAATATTCTAATTTAAAACTTTATGCCCACCTTTTATGCAATGTGAGGGTCATAGAACAAATCCTTTCCTGGATAGAGTCATATAATATGACTATGAATTTTACATGACTACAAATATATTTTAAAGTGACAGAAGGAAAAGGAAAAGGAAAAAAGAAAAAGAAAATGTAAACTATTCTCTTGCAAATATATTAAATCACCCCTTTCCACCCTTCCACCAAAATAAAAGTTCAACTACGAAGTTTAACAATATTCTGGAAAAGGAGCTAGATAAGCATACCACCAAGTCCTCTCCAGCCTTCTTTGCTTCAACCAGAGGCTTGCATACTTTATCAGGATTTCCATATTGAAACTGTAACATTCAAAGATCCAGAAAGAGAAGACAACATAATGAATTTGAATACAAGAGATGGAAATGAATAAGAATAACAGCTCAAGTCATAGTGCTTACTGCTGCTGCTGCAGCATCAGCCACTAAATACAAAAAGTCTGCATCTACTTCAAGCTGCAAAATAAGGAAAAGGTCAAAATACAATTTGAAAATCATACTAGATAATGTACTGTGCAACATGATTCATGTTCTTGGGCAAAGTATAAGATACTTTTGCAAGAGTAATAAAGGAACAGATCATACAATGTCTGCATTAAAAGATGCCTTCAATTCCTTTCCATTGATTGCAAGTTTTTGTTCAACGAGTTGAGTAATTTCTTGTAATGCTGCTTTACATTCAGCACCTGCTGACTCACCAATCTGCACATGAAAGATAGAACTCATTTAATTCAGAACTTAAAATTTGACTAGAATTAAAAAGGGGGGAGGGGGGGTGGGCTTTGAACAATTTATAGCATCTAGATTTGGAAAAGAAAACAAAAGAAGATGGATGTTAAATAAAAATTATCTTCACCTGTTGATCATATTCTTCATAGTTATAAATTGCATGAACAACTGCAGAACTTGCCAGACTTCCACATGTTAAATGGGGAAACTTGAGACGGAACCATGCACTGAGTGCTCCAGCATATGAACCACCAAAAACGAACCAGGGGTTTTCAATATTTGTTCTATTAAGCTTTGCATTTAAGGAATCCTACATGAAAATGGTAACATGTAACCAAATAACACCATATAGAACAAGGGGTTTTTATAATATGGACCCATACCACCAAAAAAGTAGAAGTGAAAATATAAACAGAAGATGGAAATATGATAAATTGGGAGCTAAAAAGTATTGAAGAATTAACACAGAAATCGCTCGATGATTTACCATATATGCATTACATAATAATCAAACAAGTATGCAGGAAACTGTAGAACTAGAAACCAATGCATGCATGTGGGACAACTGTACATGCATCCACAACCCCGGTTAGAATCATGAAATATTCCAAGCCCCAGTTGAGTACACAAGCAATAATTGCTGAGGAGCAACCTGATCTCCTGTTCTTAAGGTTAATTTAATTTTTTTTTCATGGATAATAATTTTGAATTCTCAGAAGCTAAATTCACCAAGATATCTTTCTCATACTGCATGCAATGCAACTCAACTTGTTTTAAATAGACATAAGTAATGTGGACACATCACTGACCATTGCTGACCTCAATCTATATTTAAATGTCATTCACAATCACACAAATCCCTTCCAGTGAACATTACAGCTTTTCAAAATTTTGGTTGTGAGCAACTTATATGTGAACCAAGTCAATGCTTTGCATTGCCTATTTTTAGTCATCTAAAAAACTTCAAACTTACCTGATAGTACTGCCGAAACACAGCCAAATCAAAGAGTGCCTGCTTGGATGAAAGATATTTCAAATTTTCTGTCTCCAAAGAATTAAATGGGGAACTCTTTCCATAGTAACGATGTTCAAGAGTAACCAAAGCTGCACCAAACTTCTTAGCCAGTACCTATAAAACACAAAATTTGTCATGTACTTACATGAATAGCTTTTTCCATCCTGCTGGCCACAACAATAGACAAAAATTGTGCTAGTACCAAAACTTATGCCCTTAACTTCAATATTTGGTATTGAGTCATGAATGCAGACATACTAATAACCAATATAAGGGATTAACACAAATTTGGACCAAGAATTGCAACTTACGGCAATATAGTCATTTGCTATCCCACTGCATGGACCTTCACCACAGATTAACAAAAAAATTGGTCCATCAGGAATCCGGAAATAGTCTAGGAACTCATAGTAACGTTGCTGGAATTGACGGTGATCCTGCATTGCAACAACCAAAAGCGTCAGAATTCGATAAATATGTGGTAAAGGTAAATAAAATATACACACCCCCAAAAAAAAATCTCATTTTTCTTTAAGGAAATAAAAAATACAGGAGCATATTTTGATGTACAGTAGCATGTTGAACGAATTACCAAAATTCAAACAAAAAGAAAAGGAAGAAAAAAGGTGAAAGAACTATAATCCACCCAACATTTCTCCTTAGCTTGATTTTGCAACATTGATTTAGATTAAAATAGATTTCAAAGTTAAGAAATTTATATTCAAATATTTTTATCTTGAAAGCTAGTGTAAATTGTTCAACTTAACAGAACCTACTTTTTATCACTTCTAGTTCAATTGAAGCGGCAAAATACCTAACAAAAACCAAATATTTATCTTAACGAAAATCAGTTCAGATAGGAAGCAAAATTGATTGTGATACTTTCAACAGTTAAACCAAACGCAATGACTGTTAAAAAACAATAAGAAATATTAGTGTAAAATTCTACAAACAATTAACAATTAAGGAGATTAATGTAAAGTTAAAAAAATCAGAAAAAGAAAAAATTGCGCAATCTCACGAAATTTGAGAGAGAAAGAGAGAGATACATAGGGAGAGAAGTGATCGAGGGTTTGATTGAACCAGAGCTCCTGATTAGTGAGAGATTTTCCGGCAGAGAGCTTATTGAGCAGATTACGAGGAGGAACAACTCCGTAACTGAAGGAAGGAAAAGAGAGAAACAGCAAGAATGATAACGTTGTTGTCGTAGTCACCCAATCCTCGAGTCTCATCGACATCGTTACTTAGCTTTGTCAAGCTTCACTTTGTTATGGTTTGCGTGTGTAAATGGAATATTGTAGAGTCTAACATCGTTAACTAGCAGAAGCACATAGTTAAATACCTCGTGGCACATATAGTAGTGCCTGTGATAAAATATTAGAAAGGTGAACAAGAAGAGTTTGATTCTCTGACTTCACTTGGACGTCAAGACTCAAGACCCGTGGTTGTACAAGGAATTGACACTTATTTTTAGAATTTGTTTGAGAGCATCTTTAATGTATTTTGGGGAAAAAAATAAAATAAAGCAGACAAAGAAGGAAAATGTTAATGCTGTGATGAGTGATGAGTGATGAGTGATGACCGTACAAAATCACCATATAAATAAATAGTATAAAAAATAAAACTGTAATATCGGTCATCCGGTTTAATTTTTTGAATGAGACTTATTTTGTGTTTATTTAAACTTTTTATGAAAAAAAAAATATATTTTTTAATTATACGAGTGATTATTCAAAAGGTAGGTGTGATTTGTTTTCTGGAAAAATAATATATAATTTTTTAAATGTTTCATCTTAAATTTTTTATTTATTAATTATCAAGTGAGAGTTAAAATATATATATATATATATATATATATATTAGATGTCATCTCTTTTGAATCTTAGGTTTAGAGATGGAAGAATATGAATTTTAGTATGAGTTAAGAAAGGTTATTTTAATGGTTTAACACTATGTTTATCATAAAAAAAATATTAGTTGTCTCTTTTTTAAATAATTTGTTATTTTCATTAATTAAATTTTTTTTATGTAATGAGACTTTTCTTTTTCTTATTTTTTTCTATTTGAGTTTTATCTCTTCTTGAATGTAAGGCATTTAGATTTGGTGTGTTCAATTTTCTACATTCATAATAAATAATATTTGAGCTTTCCTCCTTAGTGATTCTCTAATCTAAAAACCTTCTTTCTTTCTTCTTATAAAGATGATTATATTTACATTTCTTCGATATTGTCTTTTGAATCTTCTTGTCATCAACGAGATGTCACCTTTAGATAAATCTCCTGAGCTCTCTCATGAGTTGGTTGAGTTTTAACTTTGAAGGCCTTGACCTTCTACTTTTCATTTTCGGTGGAGTCTTTATGCTTTGTTGACTCCTCTTTAGCCTGTAGAATAATAGATTCTTGCATTTTTATCTTTATTCTTTTGCATAAATATACTTTATGAACCCTTAGAACTCCAATAAACTTATCTAGAGTCTACATCTTCATGTCTCTATTAATAGAGCCTACGTCTTTATAATATTACTCAAATGACGTAAAATTACTATTGAAATAAGTAAATGAAATATTACGGTTAGAGTTTTATCTGTGAAGTTATGCCAAATGATCCAATGAAATATGCATAATATTATTCATATAGATAAAAAATGGTTTCACATTACTAAAGAGTTAGAATTATTATATGCTAAACTTGTAAAAGCAAAAATTTCACTAGAAAAGTTATGTTTTAAAGTCTCATAGCTTGATTAAGATTTGACTCAATAAAATGAAGTTTTCTCGGGAAAAATTGCGACTTTCACATTTGTTATTAAAGAACCTGCTAAAAGTGTTAATAGAGTTGCTGGATTAATGGAAACAGAAGTAATAACTTTGGTAAAAAGAGAAGTTATAATATTGAGAAAGTCTTAATAGCTATAAAGGAAAAGTTGTCAACAGAGGACATGGGGTCTCCAATATTTATCCAACAAGCTAATGTAAGAGCTTAGGTTAAACACCATGATTACGAGTTCCTTCAAGCAACTGCTTAAGATGGATTTGATAATTTATTTGATATACTAATACAAATATAAATTTAAAATATTATATGAATTTTAATTCAAATATAATCAACATAATAATCTCACAATTTATTTATATTTTGTATTGGATTTGTTTGGTCAAAAAGGGTGGAAAAAAAAGGAAAAAAAGAAAATATTTGAATTCAATTATAGAAGATACGATACAAGTATACCTTAAAAAGATAAATTCCTCCCTTTTCCTCTATTTTCCACCTCCTAAATGGTGTATAAAGACGGCTTTCAAATTTTAAAGTTTACATAAGTACTATTCTATATAATAAAATAATTCAACATTAGATATCTCACATTATACTAAAAAAGTGTATAAAAACTTTGACACATATTACATGATTAATATTGTCCCTATTATAAGATGGGAGATGGAAAACTTGAATAATTTAGTTTTCTAAATAGAAGGTATGAAATAATAACATGCATATGTGTTGCACTTGGCATAATAAAAAGGGAGGTGGGGAATGGCTTTCAGGTTTAGAAACTTGTCATAAACAAAAGAGGTTGTTTCCAATTGTATGATAAACACATACCGAATGAAAGAGACTCATCTTCCATACTACTCCAATGGGATATGGATAGGCCTCTCAACAATAACTCAATTACCAGTGAATCACCATTCAGTACAACGTGTAATTCAGGAAGAAACAAGTAATAAAATATATTTTCTCTATATTTAATTATTATTTTTATTTTTAAATTTAATAACTTATTTTTGACTTTGATATATTAAATTAATAATTAAAATAACACAAAATTATATCTTACAAAATTGGATAAGTGACCTAACTTAATCTTACCAAAAATCCTACTTTAAAGATCAAAGATCAGTATGTAAGATATATACTTATATTTCATCGCGTACAGTGTTATGGATACATGGATAATATATAAGTGGATTACCTTCTTTTTATCCATTCAAGTTAAGGTTCTAGTACCATTTTAGAACATTGACCTAATCTCATAAGATGGGTATGGAAAATGAATGATGATTACTCGTTTATCTGTGTTTGATGCGGATTTTAAGTTTATTTTCTTAATATTATATAATTCAAAGACTAAAATAATACTAGATATTTTGTTAAAAGATTAAAAATAATAAATACATTATATTTTTAATTATTATTTTTTTAATAATTAAATTAATGGTTTTTATATTTTATAATTTAAGTTTTTTGAGTTTCACGTGAAGCCGGTTCAAATAAAATTTTATAACATCTAATAAATGCTATCTCAACTATTTTGAAAACCAAATTAAATAATAAAATTATAATTTCACCATAGTTATTTATCTCTAATAAATAATATATAAATTGCTTTAAAAATTAAATTAAATAAAAAATATAAAACCTATTTATTCATTTACAGAAGCTAAAAAATAAAATAACATTATGTCATAACTTAGTAAGTCATGCATAATAATTAGTTGTAAAGAAAACAATATTGGGGAAACATGGAAAATGTGAGATGGGACCCATGTGAGATATGAATTGTGGTGGAGAATAATTAAGCATGAGGTGCTGTCAATCCCACACACACTGTGCCTTTGCATTTGTGGCTGAGAAGTAACCTCTGAGCCCAACAAAATTGACAAACACTCATTTATTGTGTCCCTCCTTCTTATTTTTATATATCCATATCTCTCTCTTCACTCTTTGATTTGAATATCCAACTAGTAACTAGCCACCAAGTCTCGAACAACACAACACTTGAGTTTGGTTAATATTAATGTTGTACGCGCTCTAATCATAGTACATCATTACTCATTAACAAACACACCTGCACCGCACCCAACACCAAACAATAACACTACCCACACAAAACAAACAAAACCATCATCTATCCATCCATGGATTATTTGGTGATTATTTTCTGTCTTCTTCCCTTTTCTCTTTCTTTCTTTTTTAATATTAATAATATAATAATTAAGTGAATGAGCAAATTCTAAGTGGTGTCTGACTTGAACTTGTTTTTGGATTTTGTTGGACGAAGTAATGAAAGTGAAAGGGTTGGAGTTCAATTATGCGAACGCTTTGTGATGCTTGTGAGAGTGCCGCAGCTATCGTTTTTTGCGCCGCTGATGAGGCTGCGTTGTGCCGTGCTTGTGATGACAAGGTATATCTTTTCTTTTCTTTTCTTCTCTTGCTTTCCACTTTCGAGGTGCAATTCTAGATCCTTTTATTTTTTAACTAACTGTACTTTACTAGTAATGTCTTCGTTTATTGATCAATCAACCATGTTTTCTTTTTTGTTTCTCTTGTCATTTATGTTCACTTCTTGTTGTTTTGGTTTTGATTCATGCTTTTGCCTGTGTATAGTATGTTGTTTCTTCAAGTATTTCATGCGGTTTCATTCGAAACGTAACAATCGTTAGAGATTTCACGTTTGACTAATAATATGACCAAAAACACATGAGGTGCAACTTGATTTAGTTTTTGAGGGGTTGAACCATGCCCAAACTCAAATTTTGAGATATTAATAAATTCTGTTCCAGTGGTTATTGTTAGGCCTATGGCCACACGTTATCAAATCACCTATGGATGTCTACTCATGAAAATCTTCATGTTCTAGATGTGCGTGCATTTAGGATTCAGAGAGTGTGTTGGCGATTTATGTTGACTTACAGTATGATCAAAATAGTGCAATATAAGTGGGACAACCCCGTCTCCCGATCGTGAGACAAGATTTAAATTTTAAGAATCATGTTGAAATCATTGGCTAAACTTGGAGAAAGAAGAAATTTTTTTGATATTGGGGTGCCTCAAGTTGAAGGACTTGAAATTTGACTCATTGACTTTGTTATAACTGGTTAAGTATATATGCTTCAATCAGAATAATGATCTTTCCCTTGACTTGGGTTATTATGAAATCTAAGTTGGTTTACTTTGAAGTCTTGGTCAATATTTTTGAAGCAGTGGTTCAAATTTTAAACTATATTTGTGTGGCAGGTTCACATGTGTAATAAGCTAGCTAGCCGGCATGTAAGGGTTGGTCTAGCAACTCCGAGTGATGTGCCACGCTGCGACATTTGTGAGAATGCACCTGGTAGATAGTTTTCTTTCTCTATCCTCATCTTGTTGCTCATATGCCTTTCCCTCATGTGCTTTTTTTCTTTTGAATTTGGATGCAGCTTTCTTCTATTGTGAGACAGATGGAACTTCCCTTTGTTTGCAGTGTGATATGATAGTCCATGTTGGAGGTAAAAGAACACATGGAAGATATCTTCTCTTCAGACAGAGAGTCGAGGTATCCCTCTCTTTTGCCAACATGAATTGGTCATGGTTTATGGTCTTGGTGCCATTTCTTTACCGTAGGAGGAAAATGTGTAACATTTGCTTGCTCCATAGTTTCCAGGAGATAAACCTGGTAATACAGAAAACCCGGCTTCCCAACCTCTGGATCCAGGTGAGAATAAGAGAGGACAAAATCCACTGCCCAAAATAAAAACGGGAGAAAAACAGCAAAATCACAGAATGCCGCTGGTTCTGACTCCAGAACCTGATGCTGACGGGCATGTCACGATGGATAACAAAATGTTTGATTTGAACATGAAGCCTCAGAGAATACATGAACAGTCATCAAATAATCAGGTTAGGGTGTATGAAATGTAAATTTTATCTAACTTCTTAGAAATTTGAACTCTGTTATGGGAGTTTTACACGTAGATGGAATCATTCCAAGTATTTGCATGTGTTGCAAGCTCATATCCTCTTTAAAGGCTTAGAAGGATAATGAATTAACGAAATTTTGACTCAAATATCACAACTTCATCTCACTAGACTAAAACCTGGGTCATTTCTTCGTAGTTGTCATTGCATTCATCTCTAAGGTTATTTGTTTTGAATGATAAATTAAATGGAATGTGAAGCATGGCATCATTCAATCCTCTGAGTACTTAGTTTAGTGCATAAACAATTAAGCATCCTCCAAGGACTATTAGTATGTATTCCTAGTTGTTGGGTGGAAAATCCTTCACATAATGCCGTAAAGAAAATATGCACGAGTAAAAAAGAAAGTAAATTTTCACAAATCATTGAAATTGATTTCTCCATTTGTTAAAAACCTGATGCAAAGTTCAGTCAGTGTTCTGCCTATTAACAGCTAACATTTCTGCAGCCTGTTGCTTAACCTTAGTTAAAAGAGTTGAAGTAAATATTGATCTAGAGAACAATTAAAAGACCCTTTAATAACTTCTATACTATATGTTTTTATCTCGAGTGCAGTCATCTAGTGATTATGAAAGTAGAGCCAAGTAACTTTAATATCCATCTTACAGAATATATGCATATGATAGTACTGTATTAGTATATATTTATATTTCTCAGGAATGTTTTTCTATTCTTGGCAGCCATAAATGCACTTGTGGAATGATCATACTCCAGATATCTTTAAAGGGGAAAGGCTTCATAAATTTATCATACATTTTAGATAAAAGGTCGCAAATGATGTATTGGAGCACCGAGTCATATGAGGAGTATGTTGGAAATCAATTCAATATTTTGACACACCTTGTACGTACTGAGTAGCATCGTTAAGTTACATCTCTAGTTCCCTTGAAATGAATTGTGTGGTAACTTTCAAGATTTGTGAGATTTTTTATGCCATGGAAAAAGTGGTAGAACTGGGTAGGGAAGGGTGGATAGAGACTAATAATAATTCAAAGTTTTGCCACACTACCAATGGACTATGGTGGTAGAATTGTAGCTAATTCTGAACTTTGTGATGCATAATCTTTTTATCTTTTTCTTAGTTTGATTGATTGTGACATGTGTTTCAAGGTTGGGAGTAGCCCTGCTTCCAACATGGTTTGTGGAAACAGTGAATTATTGAGCATGCCTGTCTTTGAAAGACACCATCATTTACTACCGTGATAAAGACCTTCATATATATAGTTGCAACTACTTCTTTCCGTGGCTGAGACTACATCTTTCAGTGTCTCTCAGCCGCATGGGAACCAACATTCAGTATCTAACTGTTTCTTCCATTATTTTTTCTTTTGATTCATTGAGGCTGCTATTTCATGACCCTTGTCTCTTTACTTTAGAATACATCTTTTGAAACTCAGAAAAGGGACATCTCAGCAAAAGATTACGCAAAATTTCTCTCTTTTTATTGTTTTGGTCTAGAAAACTAACAATTCCTGGGTATGGAAATCGTGGAATTTGGTGGCCATTACTCCATTTGAGTATGTGGTCCCTCCACATTTAATCAATGTTATGCACGGATACCCCATGCTTCATATCCTTCCAAGGGTATATCTAATTGAATGATAGAGAAATTAGTGTGTAATTTTATTTTATTTTTTTATAATGTATTTCAAAATTCTGATTTGTTCTTAAGAAGAGTTTAACTCATTTTCTATATTCAACGACAAAATTTAACGGGTCAAACAAGTCAAAACAAATCAGACCAAAAATACTAAAAGATTGGATAACCTTACTAGAAAAACAAAAAATTAAAGTTAAGAAACTTGATTTTAAGTATATTTAATTTTGTAAAACTGTTTTTGAGTGGAGGTGAAGTGAATTAATTTGTTCTTGCAAAATTTATTTAAAGATAATTTTGACACAAAGTAATATAAATTTACTTTTTAAATGGCAATGTTTTGTAATGATTTAAATTACATAATTTTTAGTCTATTTTAAAAACTATATATATATATATATATATATATATATATATATGATCATGAGTAAATATTTTACTAGATGAAGTCGGTCATATTTCCTTAATGGATATTAGTTATCAATAAAACTAATAGATATTTCACAATTATAATATGGTGCCTTAAAAAACTAAGCTCACTGACTTTTACATAAATATAGGTCAATTAATAATTTAATATGTGAAGAGGGTTAGGATTATACTTTTTCTTATTAATTTAATTGTATTTAAAACCATTGAATTATGTGTAAAATTTATTAAATAAGGAGTAAAACTTACACAGTTTTATGATTTTTAACAAAATTAAGCCTATAATAAAAAAATTATTAAGAAGTAAAAACAACGAATTCGCTAGCACTTTTCTTAAACATATTTAGTGATAAATTTCTAATATATATAAGGCCTTATTGGAGGTTTTTAGGGTTAAGACATTTTTATATTATGGACAAAGTTGTACTCGATAGCCTAACACATCCCCTCAAAATAAGCATATTACAAGAGTTGATTTGTTCAACTAAATTTGTATTCTTATCTCTAAAAGCTAGTTTATTTATAAGTTTCTTTAATGTTTTATTCAATAAAAAAAAAAAAAAAAACCTTTTATTTGTTTAAGTTTTTGCAAAATGTATGAAAAAAAACATAGCCCATTAAGTACGATAAATAACCCTTTATTGAGTCAGATTCATGAGATTTCTTTGAGTTTTTCTAATACACCTTGTAATTTTCTTCATGTGCCTTTTTTCTTTCTTTCAAAACATGGTATAAATATCCTCCATTTATCCTCTGAAAATGAAAAACTAAAACATCAGAATCCGACCGTGTAATCCAGAATGCCTCCTGGATAATGAAATCCGAAATGCTACCCGGATTGCTATGTTCTTCTCTTTGCTCCTTTTTTCGTTTTGTTGTGCGCTATGCGAGACCTAAAACCTAAGACCCCACGTAGTCCCACAAACTCAATGTAGTTCCATAATCCAACGCAAACATAATTAACCTAAAAATCCATAATTCACCTATAAAGGATTGCTTCTCACTTTTTTATATATATATATATATATATATTTATATATATATATATATATATATATATAATAGATTGTATACGTACAGTAAATCTGTAAATAAAGTGAGATTTATGTCAAATAGTCTTTTGGATTTATAAATTCGGATCTTTCCTATTTTATTTTTCATGCAGACACAGATGTTTCGAATTTATAAATCTAGACAATTTCAGATTTTATTTTTTAAAAGTAATTTCTATCTCATACTAAAACAGCGTGTCGGGAGGAAAAATAAGAATGTGCAGAGAGGAAAAACTCATTCTTTCGTGGTTTTAGCCCAATCCATATAACTAGGTAGCTGTAGCTGTAGTGGAACATGTCCTTTTCTTCATGTTCATAGGTTGTCCCATTCCGAGTAATTGTTTTTTTCACAAAGCATGCAATGAATGCGTTATGAATTTCACAGTCACGGGATACCCAGCTAGTAACCTATACCTACTATTACTCCCAACTCTACTACCTATGTTGCAAACACTAATGTTTTAATAGTCTTTAAAATCTTGAAAATATATTAAATAAGTTTTACAATTGTGAGAAATTTGTTACTGAGATTTAAAAAAATATTGAACTTAACTATTTATTATTATTTAAATTTTTATATTAAATTATTTATCATATTTTAATTATTAAATCTTCATTAAAATTATTACTTAAATTATAAAGATTATCTATAATTATTAATGAAAAACTCCTTTTTTATTATATTTTTAGGTTTCAATAATTATGCTTTCGTCTCTACATTATTCTTAATAAATTTTAATTTTAGTTTAATTTATTTCAATTCTTATTTAATATTCTATTTCTCACGTTTATGTTATATTTTTAGTTTATTTTAAAAAATAAAACTATTAAATTCATTATCTATAATTAATTTATTCTAAGTTAGACATGCATCTCATACTAATTTTTCTTACACTGTTTCTTTTTTTTTTTCTTTATTCTTATTAATATTAATATTATTTTCTTATTTTCTTTTTAAATAAAATTTAACTACGTTTAAATAAATAAACAAAGCAGCGACAACATTTATGTTTTTGCTACTTATGATAATTTATTTTATTTTAGTATTTTTCTAATTTTAGAAATTATTATGATAGCGTTTCATAATTTCATTGACTATGGTGTTTTCATATTGTCACCGATAAAGTGGAATTAAAAAAGTTGTTTCCTAGTTTTGTACTTATTTATTTTTAATGGATGTATGATTAAATGTTAGTCCTTTAAATATGAGTAAATTTATTTTCTTCCCCTAAACACAAAATTAATCTCATAGTTCTTATAATTTGAATAATTTTACTTATAGTTTGTAGCTTATTTTGAATATGTTTGTTTCTACTTTGTAGCATGTTCATAAAAAAAACTTCAATATATTTTTAAATCTTCAAATTTAGAATAAGTTTAATTTTTCTCCTTTAAATTAAAAATTAATCTTTTTACTCTCTTTAATTTAAAAACATTTAAAGTTTATTTTGTAAAGTTTATTTTGATCTCTCCGCCTAAATAATGTTAGCAAACGTGTCACTTAATTACTAACTCAATCTTTACCTATCAAATGATGTTACAAGCAGTCTTAAGAGATTGATTATTATTCAATTACATGGACTAATAAGACTTAATTTAAATTTTCTTAACAGAATTTAATTTTAAATTTGGATCATTGAAGACTACTAACTTACTCCAAATAAAAACAAATGAACACATGTGAATAATGAAAGTGACTACCACCTGGTTAATTAGGATGGAATAAAATGCAATCCAAATGTCAATTCATGCACTATCTACTGATCAATTTGACTTATGATTTAAGTTCACTTAACCTATAATCCACCCTGGGCTGGCCAATAGTAATTGTTAGTTAGGTTATAAATTGCTGTTAATGACCCATTTAAGTTTAACTACTCAAGTAATCTTTTGGTGCTTATCCAACAAAAAAACATTTGAATTTGTTTGTTGTTTAATGGGCATAACATGACACCCTCTCCCAACCCAATGTGTTCTAACTAACACCCAACAACGACCATCAATCATATGTTCATCCTTACCATAATATATCTTTTTCTCTCATTATATTGTTACCAGTAAAACACATCTTCTGCTTCTCTTTCTTGTTTAAAATTAAATGCAATAATAATTAACTTTCCTTTCAATGAAAACCAACTTTCAGTTTCATTAAAATGAAGATGGAAGCAAGAAAGAGAACAGTTGCTCTAGTGAAGAAACAATTCGTATCTTTGTTTCAAACCATAACAACAACTATTTATGCCTTGTTGAAGACAAAGTTAACAATATTTGGCCACATAATTATGAAAATGCGAACTTTACCTATATACTAGATGTCAAGATATTTTATATATTTTTTTAACCAAGAAGAGTTCTCACTCTAATTAGAAATTAATATCACTTATAATTCTTTGTCCTTTTCTAAGCATGTATTAAGTAAGAATCTAACAAAGGTTTTTTTTTATCACAAATATATATATAATTTGTTGATTTCTATCAAATTTTACTAATAATCCCATCAACAGTGATATTGAACTCAATTTATACACAGAGAGCACACCAAAAAAAAAAAAAAAAAAACTCTAGTTGATTATTTTCTACTCAAAGGCATGAACTACATCACTTTTAACACTTTTTTTTGGTAAATAAAGTGCTAAATCTACCAAACGTCTAAACCTCGTGAATCGCTTAGTGCTACTCAAAAAGTTTAGATTTTGAAATAACAACTAACCAACCTTGTAATCGATATCAATGTTCACACCTAAGAAAAAATCGAACATAGACCCGGTTTGCAATCACTTGGATACACTTTAAAATTCCCCAGAATGGTATGAAAAGCAATATGCATCTCGCATCGGACTTTTCGACTACTATCATTATATAGTTACTTTATCTTTACTAGTATATATAATATAGAAATGCAATTACACGTGCATATGAGTTTTTTTTTTACTATTACTGGTAAACAAAAATATGATTACCAGTAAATGGTCTCTGACCATCACTTCTAATCTAAGTTTTTCAAAAACAAATTAAAGAAAATCACAATTTAAAAGCACTTAGAACCATCCAACAATTTTTTGGTATTTTCATTTTGTATTGTATGTATTTATAATTTTTCTCAAAATATTATTAGAGTTAAAAGTCTATATAACATTAGTATAAAATGTTTTACGTTCTGAACGAATTAAATGTTATTTATTTATATGACAATCAAGATAATTGTTATAAAAATAACAAAATCTTCAAATATAATAAATTATGATCAGATAATACCCTAACTAATTTACATTATGAAATGTATATGATGAGAAAAATTGGGTACATGCATTAGGATGGTAAGGGACACTCGGTATGGTTGCTCCACAAGAAGATAACATGTTGGAAAGAATTAGCAATTTATGTTAGTGTATTAGCTGGCTTGTTGGTATTGCTACATTCATGTACACGAGTCAGAATATTGGACGAGTTCAGAACTCCTGAAACATGTCTGAGGCTAACTGATAATCAACTTGAAAATGTGTAAATTGTTGTAAAAAGAATGTCTAAATTGATTTTGTTCCAGAATTTGGTAGCATCAATCAACTCGACCAGTCTCTAATGGGTTGGAACTTGCTTTGTTTCCTAGTGTGTTAGAATTTACAACACCGATTCTCAATAATGAGACGTTTGTTTCACCTATTTTTTTTTATTTCTTATAATATTATCGGGTATATTGTTTGGTGGCATTTTAGTATTCTTAAAAACTATATTTTAAAAATTAAAATAAAATGAAAATTATGATGCAATAAGAAATAGTTACTTTACTTGTGAGAATATCACACCCTAATCCTTTCACTATGAAAATAAGCAATGCATGAACATAGGTATACAAATTCCTTTTACTGTGAAAATAAGGAGTGCATGAACATAGGCATATACAAATACATTTTTTTTTAAAAAAAATACTTGAGAATATTTATACATTACCCTCTAATAAATATAAGAATAAATATTTTCGTCTTTATATTCTTAAAAATAGACATATATGACTTGAAATAAATGGACCCTTATAATAATCTCAGTGTGAATTTTAATACAAACTTTATTATTATTCGTCACACCGGAAGATTTTGATTGTGTTTATAAACATTTTACTCTTACACAAATTGCTAGCTAATTTTACCATTAAACGTGCGGATTGATTAGCATAAGATAGTTCTAATTTAATTTATGATCACGAGTTTAAATATATAATTATTTTAAATATTTTTTAAAAATTATCTCCAACAGTTCTATCTAACTTACATAGGATTATATTTTAGAAAGATAAATTTCACACGAAAAAATTTATTAATAATTTTCGTGGCATTTGCCATGCTTCCGTAAGTCCGACCCATTTATAATATATTTTTCAATTAATAAATTACGATGGGATTAATTATGTTTGGACTTGAGAATGTAATGCTTCTGATGGTTCACAATCATAAACCTTTTGACATATACATATCATAAACGCACGTGTTGTATCAAATTTTTTTATTCAATGATTAATTTTTTCAAACCTTTCTTCCCATAAATTTGTAACTTCTGAAAGTATCCGTGGGGTCCTTGACTAGACTCCTATAATAACACTGATACAAGCTGTGATTGACAAGATTCACACTATGTAGGTACGTGGATTTCAATCATGAACCATATGTTCTACGTACCTCTATGGAAGCAGATTGGTTTATTATTATTTTTTTAGGTTAAACAATATATTTTTCATATTAGTAGACGAAAGAAACGGGTTGAATAAAATAAGCGAGAAATAGATTGAAAAAATAAATAAAAATAGAGTAAATAGAAATAGGTGAAAAATATAATGCAATTAAGGGTATTTGATTTAATAAAAATGGGGAACAAAGAAAATGAAAAAAAAAAGAACAAAATAAATCCTTTGCTGGAGATGTTTCATAAGGAGCAAGCATTGATGTTGTTAACCTCATTACCAAGTTTCAACAAATCTTTGGTTTAGAAATTGGTTTTATATAGAGAGAGACAAATGTTAAAGTTGGTTGAAGTGGGGATGGTGAGAAACACAAGAAATATTAATAATGGAGGTCATACACTACTCGTGGAGGAGTTTGAGTAAAGGAGTAGATCAAGGAGAGAATATAGAATGAGATGATGATTGGAAATAATTGGAAAAATTGCTAAAGTAAAATGGATTATATATTTTGCTTCTTTGAAGAACATTTGTAAAGACTGGGTGATATTAAACAACTTGAAAAATAACACGGATTTTGATCATTTCAAGTTAGAAAATGCCGAAAACATATGAAGGTTAATTAAGGGCATTATCATGGTTCTAAATTGTGGTTACAGTTATAGTTATGGTGGTTGTTGCAATTCGAATTGTAGCTACTAAGTATAGAAAGAAATTGTATAAATTATTATAAATCTATTTCTATCACCTTACATATTTTCTCTATCTCCTCTATTCCTAATAAATATTGGTCTCCTACTCTGATTAACTACCACCAAATGTCTTTCACTTTTTCTTACCATCCCACGCAATTACCCTTAAGTGACTACTAACACTAGAATTAAGATATTAAAATCTAAATCTTTACTATATTTTTTTTTAAAAAAAAACTAGAAAAGTGTTGAAGTTCTAATATGGCTCCACGGTAGATATATTAATTATTATAACCCTATTTCTATCATCTAACATGCTTACTCTATCTCCTCTGCCCTTAACAAATATTTGGTTTTCCATGCCCTAAGTAATTACCGCCGAATATCTTCCACTCTTCTCAACATTGGTAAATAGAACCATAAACTTTGGCTATACGAAAGAGTGTGAAGTAGGTAAATTATTCTAAAAAAAAACATAAAAAGTTTGGTTTTTGATTTATTGTAGTCTTAGTGATACTAAAATAAATAATAAACTCCAACGCAATCATTTCCACACTGTCGTCAAAACAGACACTTGGATACAAGAATACGTAAAAAGAAAGTGCATTATAGTAGGAAATTGAACTCGTGTGATAAATGTTATTAATTGAACTTTCATTGGTTAATGAATCGATGAATGAATTTGAGAGCATTATTTAACTTAAATATAACTTAAAATGCAAATCGTGAAACTGTGATATCGCTGAAATTAGTAATATTTCTGTACTTTACATAGTCTTCAAGTTGAAATTATATTGGTGGCAAGTCTTGGTGCCGTGGCTAATTGGTTATCCTTTATCACAGACGTCAACGACTCAACGTGTAAAAGTTGGGAAAAGGTACCACATGCATGTGTTTCGCAGATTTATGGTCTTCCTACATAATCGAGGGCATTCTTGTCTTTTCAGCTCTCAGTCTGCTACGTATGACTGTATCTTACCTGTATTTATAAAATGTTAATATTTATTATTTTATTTAGTATTTTTATTTTTTCAGTCATTATTAAAAATTACTTATTAAATTGTTTAGAAAGTTACCAACAATTCAAAAGATTTACAAATTTTCCTGGTGGATTAGTTAAGTGAATCCACTTTAATACTCGGAATTTTGAAATTATAAGAGTTGGTTGTAAATCAGGTACACTGAGCCAATCGTAGCCTGGTACAAGCTACAAGGCATGGGTAGTTTGGTAATTTGCGTCGACAGTGATTTGTGAGAGAGAAATTGTTTCTTTAGCGCGGTCGTTAAATTTGTTTGAATAAAAGAAAAAAAAAAAAAAAAAAGAGCTGAAAATGTAGAGTGATCTGCAACTAACAAAGTAAGAAGGAGACGCCATATCTATTCTCTCATCACTATTTTCAAAAGCAACGTAACACATTGACGTTTCCACAAACACATTCTCACGATTTTCTCGCTTTCACCATTTTCCTTTTTTTTTTTTTTTCTTTAACTCCTCATCTCTCTGCAGCTCGAGAAATTTTCAATTCGGAATCGTTTCAACTTTCAAGTTTCATCACCTTCTCCTCATACTGTTCTGGTTTTGGATTTTATATTGCATTTCCACAGGTGAACCAATGCTTCAACGTTCGTCTTCGATTTTTCTATTTTAAATTTTCGTGCAATTTTGTTTCGCTTTTTTGTTCCTCTTTCATACATGCTGATTTTGAACTTCCGCATTCTATTTTTTCACACTATCGAAGCCAAAAGCATTCTCAGTTTTTCTTTGTATTAGTATCATTCGCATCATCGTTGTCATTTATCTATTATCATTACTACTTTATTATTTTTATTATTTATGTGTGATTTTAGTTTATTTATTTAAAATTTGATTAGAATTTTTATTTATGCTGAAAATGTGAATTCCCTTGCATTTGACTGAAAAGAGATTAATATTTATTATGCGAAGTTCCGATTTGAATTCGGGATCTCTAGTTCCAATTTCAACTGTTTCTTCTTTAACACGGCAAAATTTGCGTCACATTAACGGTTCAGATGCTTTGTACTTTGAAAATTTTGTTTTATTTTTACTATAACATTTAGTTTCTAATTTATACTATTCGTTTAATTAGATTTGTTTGGATTATCTTTTACATGCTAAATTTAGAACAGAAGCTAATTCTACGTGTAAGAAATAGCTAGAATTTTTAGTAAGATGATTACGTCCATTCAAAATTTTCTTTTGTTCTGGTAATGCAGTTCCGATTGTTTTTCATTTCTATATTCTCAGCACATCAAGTTGGTGAAAGAATTTTGATTTTTTCTTGAAAAATATTTGACTACCCAGTCTTTGTCGCCGTTGGTGATTTTCTTAACCAATGTTCCATGTGAGGGAGAATTTGACAGTCTGTTCTGTGACCCGGGAAACACCTCAGAAAATTCCAAGTTTTTCATTAGAATACTGAGAGCACTGCATTTTTGTGTGAAATTTATAGAAGCTACTCATGTTGGTAAATTATTAATTTTTCCCTTCTCTGACACCTTTGAATTTAAAATTGCTTAGAATAAGATCATTGTTTCATTTTCCTTGCTTGTTTATGGAGTCATAATCTTTGATTATTTTGTTGCCGCAGACAATGATTGGGGGTTGAAAGCTTCGGTGGCCCTTGTGTTCCATACCATCCCAGCAATAGTACAATACACGCTTCATAAAACAGCTGAAAAGTAATAAAGTAACAGAATGTCGAAGTGGCCTTTTGGGGTGCTTTGAATTCGGGACATATAATCTCATTGTCATTGTTGGAATCTAAGGTTAACAAAAAAAGTTGAGAAAATGGGTTCCATTCCGGAGGAGGAGGCAATGTCAAGCCCAACAAGCGGTGAGGAGAGGATTCTTGTTTCTGTTCGAGTGAGACCTCTGAATGAAAAGGAGATCTCAAGAACTGATCTGTCTGAATGGGAATGCATTAATGAAACAACCATCATGTACAGGAGCAACCTTTCTACTACAGAAAGGTCCTTGTATCCCACAGCCTATACATTTGGTACAAAGAGACTAATCTTACAATTCCATATGTAGATTTGCTGATGTTAGGTTTATTAATTAAAGATTATAATTGAAATGCAGAGTGCTTTTCACTGAAAACATTTTTTGAGTGAAAAATACTTTAGTGGAAACATGGACCTCATTCATTTAGTTTGCTTCCTACAATGCCGCCTGGATTAACACATTTCTGTGTTTGAGTGATTTTTCTGTTTTCATTTATATGATAATAAAGGCTGAATTAGTTAACCTGAGAATGAATTCACCATTGTTGATGTTGACGACTCAAGTTGTTGGAGTGTTGTGGGGTTCAATCAAAGGCTCTTCGGGATTTTTGTTTAGTCATAGTTTTATTAAGATGATTTGTCAGTTGTGAGCATACTGCTTTGGAGAATAATTCACATGCTTTTGTCAATAAAACCATTCTACCAAGACCATGCTTTTGGCTGTCATGAAAAGCTAAATCCGCTACCCTTGTTGATCCACCTTGATTTCTTTTTGGTCTAGATCGAGTATTTAGGACTGACAGCCACACAAGGCAGGTGTATGAAGAAGCAGCCAAGGAAGTTGCTCTTTCAGTTCTCAGTGGCATCAACTGTGAGTTTTTCTTGTCTCCCTTTATCTGTCTTTCATCCTTCAAATGCGTAAACGTCCATGAAGCTTCTATATTAACAACTTCGACCGGGTCTATTTGGTCTCTAATTACCTGTTGGATCAGCAAGCATTTTTGCATATGGACAAACTAGCAGTGGAAAAACATACACCATGAGTGGCATAACAGAGTACTCCGTAGCAGATATTTTAAACTATATAGAAAAGGTAAATAAAATCTGAACACATCTATGCATCATTGCATCGCCTTCTCATTCTCAAAACCTTATATTGATTATATTTTAACCTTTCACAGCACAAGGAAAGGGAATTTGTTGTGAAGTTTTCAGCATTGGAGATCTATAATGAATCTGTCAGGGACCTCCTTAGCATTGACAGTACTCCTCTCAGACTTCTTGATGATCCAGAGGTAAATATCTTTATCATTTTTTTTTTCCAAAAAGCTGGTACTTCTACATTATGCTAACAGTTTACAATTTAAACAGAAAGGCACAGTAGTTGAGAGACTCACAGAGGAAACTTTAAGGGACTGGGACCATTTTCAAGAACTTATTTCTTTCTGTGAAGGTAAGAACTAAGGTTATTTTTCTTTATCCATTTTTCTTTTAGTTTAATTTTCCTCATTACAAATCTTCTGTCCAGCTAGAGCTGACTGCGTTGTTATCCCAAAATTAATTGAATTTTTCAGCTCAAAGGCAGATAGGGGAGACAGCCCTGAATGAAGTGAGCTCCAGATCTCATCAGATTCTCAAACTGGTATGCATGTTCTGCTGTCTACGGAAAGAAAATTTTACAGCACCTCGTTGCTAACATTTCCCAATTAATTTGGTTGTTCAGACAATTGAAAGTTCGGCACGGGAATTTCTGGGAAATGACAAAATGAGCTCCCTTTCCGCTTCTGTGGTATGATTGATTAAACTCGGATTACAGAAAAATATACAAGAATTATTTTATCGTTAATCATTAACTGGAAATCTAAATGATATTTTTTTTTGGGGACAGAATTTCGTTGATCTTGCTGGGAGTGAACGCGCATCCCAAACTAATTCAGCTGGTACGAGGTTGAAAGAGGGTTGCCACATAAATCGTAGTTTACTGACTCTGGGAACTGTTATTCGCAAACTAAGGTTAGCTTATTAATGTTGCATTTCAATATTTTTGTACATATTCTTTTAGCCTTACCCAGAACTTTAACCGACGTACAACCGAGCTTTGGTTAATTTTGACTAATAAAGAAGTTGTGAGATGATGGGTTCACTTTTATGATATATATATATATATATATATATATATATATATATATATATATATATTTATATATATGACATGCCTTCAAAATTCAAATATGAGGACTTTGAATTCCCAATCTTTCCAACGGGAGCATCAGCAACGTCACTGTATTGATACAAAAAAGGAAACCTGCATAAAGTTTCTCCGTAGTCTCTCTCTCTTCTTTGACGTCTGACATTTTACTGTTCGCTTTTCCATGTGGTCAGCTTTCTCTCAGCATGTTCGGTTACTGGTTTTTTTTTTTTTTTACTCTAGAGTCTCAGTTTTGAATTTTAGAAGCAAAGAAAATCAAAATATATAATGCTAAACACTTGCTTTAATAATTTTACACTAGTTAGACTTGCTTTAGGACAATTGTCTAAAGTCTAAACTTGTTCAAAGATTGAAACATGAAGTATACTATGTACATATTACCAAAAACAAAACTGGTATAATGCCCCAAATTCATGGACGCTCCTTAAATGTGAACTTACATTCTTATTATGCAATAACCTTAAATGTGAACTTACATATCACCAATCCACAATTGAATCAAGCTCTGTAGTTATTGAGTCACTATACGACACATGCCAAATTTTAGAATAGAAAGAATATTTCTATTTTTTCTCTGTTAGGATATTGCTGATTTATTTGTTACATTTTTTTTCAGTTTGTTATGTATAAAACCTTGTGATGTAGCCACTTGAATCATTATTTACACTTGCAGGAATTTCTCACAGCTATAAAGTAAAGAAAGAAGACATAGAAGAATTAATCTAGTTTATTTTTATTTCAATCCTTCTTTCTTAATTTCTGTGGGGTTTTCTCTTACTCAGAGTTCATAACAAATCATGAATTGGTGAAACTCTTCCAGACTATTTTTTCCATATACTTACTGGATACGTCAATATAATCAATGTTTGATATGTTAAGAATATTTTATACACTTTTATCTAATACAGTAACAATTAATTTGATAGCAGCAAGGGGAGAAATGGACACATTCCTTTCAGAGATTCAAAGCTAACCCGCATACTGCAGTCCTCATTAGCAGGCAATGCTAAAACTGCAATCATCTGCACCATGAGCCCTGCAAGGAGCCATGTTGAACAAACAAGAAACACCCTTTTATTTGCAAGCTGTGCTAAAGAAGTGACAACTAATGCAAAAGTGAATGTAGTGATGTCTGATAAGTTGCTGGTCAAGCAATTGCAAAAAGAGTTGGCTAGACTGGAAGCTGAGTTGAGAAATTCAGGGCCAGCCCGTCTTAAATCTGAATCTGCAGCATTGCTGAGGGAAAAAGACCTTCAAATTGACATGGTAAGTCTCTATTTTCAAAACAAATATTCATTGATTTTATTATGCTTTACGGTAGAATTTGTTCTATATCTTTGAGATTCTTACATCAAGGCAAATTTCTAAAATTGCGTATTGATAAATTAATGAAATATATCAGCCACGATGTTACATAAGGTATGTATGTGCATTTCCTTAAAAAATAGATTGCACTGTTTGTAAGGTGGAAGATGACTAGATGTTCTCACTTGATTGTTGTTTCATTTCCACTATTGGTATTGGTCTGTAATTTTCTGCAGTTCACATTTTGTTCTAAGCCTTCTCCATAGTAGAATCTCTTTGGTTGCCTACTGTATTTATTAACTTTTATATTGAATTAATCTTGGAGAATTAGGGTGAGCTTTAGCTCGGGGTTCTCATTTTAAGGCCATGCCCTGAAGTATTTACATAACAACCAATTTCAGTTCTTTTATTGAAAAAAAAAAAAATCATTTTGGGGAGATACCTTCAAAATGTTTTCTACAGTGTATAATTACTGACCATTTACGCGCAACCAGTATATGGGTTTTAGAATGTACGAGGAATAAGGACACTGTAATTTCCTTACGTCTGAACATTCGTTTCTTTTTATGTAATCCCCTTTGTTGTCCTTCCGTTCTTGCAGTTAAAGAAAGAGGTAATGGATCTGACGATGCAGCGGGACCTTGCTCGATCTCAAATTAAGGACATGATTCAGGTGGTTGGAGAAGATGCGTCCTCGGCTGAATTGGTAACTGTACCGTAACATATTTGCCTACTCTACGGATTGTAGTAATAGGTATTCGAAGTAGTAATTGGCATTTCCTTTTAATCTAATTTTTGTTCAAACTCAATCTCCAGGATAGTTTGGGTCACCAATATCCCAAATTACGTGTGCGTAGTTCATTTGACTTTGAAAATCAAACTGCCGAACAATCAAATGTAGCTAGTATTGACTGCCCTGAGAGTGTCAGATCTTTTGATGCATCTCAATATTCAGATGGACACAGTCTTAGTTCTGATGAAAACTATTTCCAGCTTCCTGATTTGGAAAAGACAGTTCCCGTTAGGATTGCTTCCCCTGCGCTTTCTATTGCAAGTCATGATGCTGCAAGGAATGATTTGGATAAGAAAAAAGTTGAAGAGCATCATGAAGATAACTTAGCGGACCGTTGTAGGGAAGTTAGGTGCATTGAGTCAGAAGAGTCAATTACAAACACACATACACACTCAAAATCAGCAGATTCAAGTTCAAATGTACACACAGAATCTATGGCATCATCTCCGGGGGAAGATACACCTGTCTCAGGATTGAGCCAAGTTGATAGCAGAGACAGAGAAAATTCAAATTTGAGTTCATCTGGGTTAAAACACAACAAAGAAATAAACAGCTTGCAAGAACGTTTTGTTCTTCCCTCTCCAGAGAAAATATCTCCATGCCAGTCACGAAGCAGTGTATCTAGTTCTAAAAGCTCAAAATTTACCAGAAGCAGGAGTTGTAAAGCAAGTCTCATGAGAGATTCATGTTCAGATTGGTTTAACCAGGAAGAAATTAATGATAACACACCCCAAATAGGAGTAGAAAAAGACTTCCAAAGGAAGACTTACTGTTGTAATGCCAATGCTGAGAGGTCATCATGGGCTGGTTATGAAAACTCTCGACGAAGTGCTTTTGTTAAATTACTGAATATGAAATCGTACCCCGGTATGGAAAGTTGTAACGATAATTCTTCAGCACCGGGAAGAAAGGAAAACCTTGAGGTATGCTTCTAGTTTTCATCTTTCTTCCTTCATTTGTTTGTGTCTTCCTAGGTCTTATTCGCCAATGTTAATGGCTAACTGTAGTATACTGATTCATTTCTTTTTTCCTTTAATTTTGCTTAGCCATGCAAGTGATGTTAGTAGCATGTATATTTTATTATTAACAAACCCTTCATATTATGAAAATTCAGCCAGTGATTCTGAGTTGTTTGTTTGGCAGATTCAAGAGACAGGATTGGAGTCTGTTAATACTGGAAAGAAGTTCAAAGATGTTGGTTTGGATCCATTGCACTCAGAAGAAGAAAAACAGTTGGAATGGTCTACAGAATTTAAGAAGCTGCAAAAAGAGATTATTGAACTATGGCATATTTGTAATGTTTCATTGGTTCATAGGACATACTTTTTCCTTCTATTCAAAGGAGATCAGTCAGATTCTATCTATATGGAAGTAGAGCTAAGAAGGATGTTCTATCTCAAGCAAACTTTTGAACAAGGGAATCAGACTGTGGAAGATGGACGAATCCTTACCCCTGAATCAAGGTAAGATTTCATCATGTACTTAGTTTTTGTTTTAAATTTTTTTTTTTTTAACTATAAGTTTCACATTTTGTGTAATTACAAAACCTACAATGTGTTTTGTTCTTTTGCAAACAGCAAGAAGTATCTAAGAAGTGAGAGACAGATGTTGAGCAAGCAAATGCAGAAGAAGCTGGCAAGATCTGATAGAGAAAACCTCTATCTTAAGTGGGGGATTCGTATGAGTTCAACCCATAGAAGTTTGCAACTGGCACATCTCTTGTGGTCAGAAACAGATGACATAGACCACATTAAAGAGAGTGCCACCATTGTTGCAAAACTGGTTGGTCCAGTAGAGCCAGATCAGGCCTTTAAGGAGATGTTTGGCCTCAACTTTGCTCCACGGCAAGCAAGAAAGAAATCTTTTGGTTGGACAGCGAGTATGAAGAATATTTTGTGAGTTTGATTGTTGAACCAAATTATTGTATAGGAAGTTTGATGTGGCCATGTAAAAATTCTCCACTGGCTCCATTTAACATAGGACATCTTTCTTTCCTCTTGTAGAAACAATCTGATGTCTATTTTATGTTTCTAACTCCGTTTGCTACTTGATTGTAAAGAGGTTTATCAAGGATGTGCAAATCCATAGTTACATATTTCTTTTGTACAAATCAGTTTATCTATGAACTGAGGACTGCACTCACATTGCACAAAAATAACGCAAAATAACTTGTGAACCACTAATATAATAACAAAAAAAAAAAAAAGAATTATTAAATTGTATCCTTAACATCATTAGCAAGGAACAAAATGTTTGTTCCCATTATTTTGAAATTAGAAAATATAATATTTAAATATTGCACAGTAAGATAATATATAGACTACCAATATTTGAATATTATATTTTCTAATTTCAAAATAATGGGAACAAACATTTAGCTTCTTGCTAATAATGTTAAGGATATAATCTAATAATTATTTTTTTAATACATCTTTAAATCTTGATTTTTAATGTAGTTAGATGAAATATTAGAAATTAATATTGTAATATATATATATATATATATATTATTTAGTTAATTTAAATTATAACAACTAGTTTATTTAAGAAAATGACGTGATGCATGTGTGTTACCGATGATCTAAAAGTAATTTATCTAATAAAGTGTTTTTAAATAAAAGATTATAATTTACATGACAAGTTTAAAAATATTAAAAATTAATAATTTATTTTTAAAGACCACTTACTAATTAAATAAATTTAATTAACTAATTTCTTAAAGTTTAGTATTAGAAAATCTTTACTGTAATAATAGAATTCTCTAATTAATATTAAATTATGAAATTATTTCTTATTTTAGTAGTTATATTCCATTTAAAGAAAACTTAACATATTTGTTCAGTAATTTATTAAATAAATTTAAACATTGCAGATTTTGTACATTGATTTATAGTCATTATAAAACTAATTAAAATACTTCAATCTTTTATAGCTGATAAAACTAATTATTTGAGTTAATAATTTTTAACACCATTTAACTGAATTATTATATTTTCATATCATAAAAGTTGTTCTTAGTTCATATAATGATATAAATTAAGGGAAAAATCATAAACTATATGAATAAAAATAAATAAATAGATAAGGAAATAAATTAAAAATAAAAAATATATATAGAGAGAGAAAAAATATAAAACAAATTATATCAATATAAATATTTGTTTTATGTAGTCTAGTGTAGTGAGTTGGCCAAGTGATAAAAATTTACTTTGTATTTTCCTATTGAACACTTATTTTAAAATAAATATAAGTAAAAGTTAACACGGTAAAAATGTTCCAGGTAGCAATCCTCAACAATTAAATGCTTCTATGGGCTGACTGGGCTTTTAATTTTGCTGTCTCATTACACATGGCCAGAAGCAAAATTTAAAAATTATTAAAATACATAAAATTACCCTACTTAATATTTTCTGTATTCATCCATGATATGTAAAATAAATATTACGCCCAAAAAACAGTGATTGATTGCAAGGCCCATAAATGATTATCAAGGGTTATATATACAAAAGACTATTACTCATTAATTCATGATTTGCAATCACATCTTAAAATTTTTGAAGATAAGAAAAGTGTGGACAAGACTAGAAATGAGGGTATTGAAATTGAAAGTTTGGCTGTTTTTGGTATAGTGATTGTTAATACATTATGTATCTGTCGCTAAAGAACTATGCATGAGAGGGTTGATGCATGGCCACTCTGCTTGGTGTGCAGAGAACATATAAAATTGACTATCCATTTATTTGTAACAAACCCACTCTCAACCAGTGATAATGTTAAGAGCATTGAACATGGATGTCTCTTCTTTAAGGATTTGTGGTTGAGTTTGTTCGGAATCAACAAATTTTGCAAATAGTGATCATACACAGGAGTACTTTTGTGTTGTAGCTGGGGCATTTGGAAAGATCTAGTACTACATCTGATTGTGTTTAATGGTGGACCATATATGGTAGATAATAATCAAGTTCGTTTGTGTTGCACCCTTTATTATAAGGGTCCACTGGTGTGATGCACGGTTTTATTGAATATATTTACATAAAATTTATAATGAAATGAAAAAATTATAAATATATATATATATATATAGAATAGTTAATCATTTTTGTGTGTAATTTAAAGTTAAAACGGTTAGAAATCACACCTCACATCAAAATTTCTAATAAAAATTTATATGTATAATTCTCATCAATTTTATAAGGTTGAATTAGTTTCATTACACACTTTTTTTTTTTAAAATAATATCTAAATTATATTTAGAAAGCAAGAACATTCAAATTTTGCTTAGATTTTATATTCAACTTGAATTGAGGGTTTTTATCTTTTACAAGAAATCTTGACGTAAGGTTATGGTTCGTTTGGAATAGGTGAGAAGTGAAGAAGAATTAAATAGGTAAGAAATTGATAAAATTAAAAATAGATAAAAAGTGAGTAAAAGTATAGAAGATTTAATTCAAAAGCAATATAAAAGAAATTAAGAAATAGAAAAAAAATAAAAACCTAAAAAAAAAAGTATCATGTAAGTATGGTTTATGGTTTAGCTATATTTGATTAGTTTTTAAAATACTTTTATATTCATTTTCCAAATGTTTAGTCTGAAAAAAATAAGGTTTATTTTCACCTGATGTGTCTGTATGGTAGGGATTCGTGACTTATTTCATAAATAAAATTGAGTAGGTTTTACTTATCCCACCTCTTCACTCACCCTTTTGTAATGATAATAAAATTTTCCAGCAATCAATATAAATTGAGTAACTCTCTTAAATTTGGGGAAAAATATTTAAATATTCTAAATTTTATCTCTTTTGTAAATATATATTTGTAATTCTAATATTAACACATTTGATTATTCAACTTTATCTTTAACAATTAGATATTATAAACTTTGTTTTTATTTTAATTAATCATTAAATTTTACTATTTTTGCACATAACGAATTCAATTTCAATTTCATCTAATTTAATACTTATGGATTATGAAAAAGAAATCTCAAACAATAAAATTTAATAAAATTTAGAATTAAAAAATCTAGATAATGAATTTTAATTATTTTTAAAATCATATTTTTATTATAATTTAATATATAAAAATGAATTGTAATAAAAGAATAAAAATGAATGAATTCTTAACAATATTTTAGATAAAATAATTTAATTATAATTTGATAGAAAATTTTTATGAAAAATGGTTGAATTTTAAGAATAAATTGAAAATTAATTAAATTTTAAGATATCTATTTATAAAAATGGTAAAATTTAAAAATAAATTGAAATAATAATATTTATTTATAAATGGAAACTTTAAGACTAACTTTTAAAGATATCTATTTATAAAGAAGTAA
Source organism: Hylodesmum podocarpum (assembly GCA_026586105.1). Classification (NCBI taxonomy): domain Eukaryota; kingdom Viridiplantae; phylum Streptophyta; class Magnoliopsida; order Fabales; family Fabaceae; genus Hylodesmum; species Hylodesmum podocarpum. The sequence goes on along the minus strand of JALJEV010000736.1, from coordinate 631,020 downwards.
AGGTTAGGCAGAGAGTTAAAATACAGATTGATCCAAAAAGGAAAAAAAAAAGACAAAAAAAAGAACTGATTCAAATAGTTAAAAATAAAAAAATTATTTGGATGTATTTGATTTTAATTTTCAATTAATCGATTGATTTAGATAGATTTTAATTTTAAATTCTAAAAATGATTTAAAATGTATTATTTGATGGAGCTAATTTTTTTTTATTTTTATTATTTTAGATGAAGTTTATATAGTATTTGTCAGGAGTTATTTTTATTATCACTGTTTATAGGTTTAGAAATGATATAAAATTTTTAAAAAAAAAATAAGTTTAAATATAAATACATGCATACAAACAATAAAAATAGTCACCTAGATGGTATGGTTGTTGTTAATCGTACTTTAATTTGAATTTTAAATATACAACTATATTAAATATTAAAAAAATTATTTATAGCAATGACTGACTTAAATATGATCGTTTTTAATAAAAAAATATTGCAATATTTAAAAAACATTAAAATATAATTTTTTTTTTAGGAAAAGGTAAGTATGTTGACTTTCTATGACAAAAATAGCATTTAAAATATGATCTGTTGTCATTCAATTCAATAAAAAGGAGTACATGAAACAATACTCTCTTAAACAAATTAATTCTCATAATTTTTTATAAATTTAGACATTATCAGATGTTGTAACTTCATCTGATCATTTATACGTAAGTTTCTTTCATCTTATCCGATGAAAATATATTATTTCATCGTTAGAAATATATGTATTTAAAATCAAATTGTTTAAGTTCAAATGATTCTAATCATCTAAATCAAGAGTCTTGGTTTTAAGACTTAATAATGTATCAGTCAAATGCTTTTAAGTTTTTCATATTATAATTATATATAGATATAGATTAATTGAAATTTTAATTCTAATAGACAGAATGAAATTGAAAATACTCTTAATTTTATGATTTTTTGAAAATTTTATAATCTTAATTAATTATAAGCATTATATTATGAATTGAATATCATAATAATGAATATAAATAAAATTTGGAAAATTCTTACATAATTTTCGCTCAAAATAAAATTATGAGTAAATCTTGAATTTAAATTTAAAACTACTTTTCCTCTAAATATTTTCAAAGTAATTAAAATGTATAGAAAGACTCTAATGTGAAATTGATCAAATAAAGAATAGAATTGATGAGACAAAAATATTTTTTCCCAAAATGAAAAAAATATTCTAATTGTTTTAAAAATATAAACAAAACTTATTATTATTATTATTACAAAATAAAAAATATAGTCAAAATAAAAAGTTTTAGAATAAAATAAATTATAACTCATTATATAATAAAAAAAAAAATAGAGGAAGAAAGAGAAAGAAGAAAAGAGAAGCTTCGGAGGGAATTGCTTTTTATAAAATAACGACATGTCACATGTGTCACTACGGTGTTAGTTTTTTCTATTTGGATTGATGATACGTATTAGATGTTTTTAAGAAAACATAAACATGTGCATACAAACATTAAAAAATAACCCCCTAATACATAAATCAAATAGGGTACCATTGTTCTTACTTAATTGTAATATCAAGTTTGAATGATATACAATTATAAATACTTAAAAAAAGACTTTTCGTTTCTAATAATCCCTCTAATTCAAACATGTTGCTTGCATTAAAAAATATTTTAATATTTTAAGAAAAAGTAGGTACGTTGACTTTCAAGACCAAAAATAGCATTTAAAATATGACTTGTTATCATAAAAATCGATCATAAAGAGACAAAAAAAGGTAAAATCAAATGACATCTCATATTAATTAATAGTTTTTTCGAACATTTTAATTTTTAAAGATAAAAATTAATAAAATATGCTCTATCAAACTAGTTAAACTTCCTAAAAATATTAAAAGAATCCATATAACAATTTTCTGTTAAACTAATTAATTCTCATTTTATCATTTTTTTTATCTTTGATTATATAACTCTTCCATTTTATTTTTTGCACAGCTCTTACATTTTAAAACACACCACAATAATGATTCACTCTACTAATTATACATAGCATAAATGGTTCCTTTGAGGGCTTTAACAAGAAACCTTTTATAAGGGAAATTTAAAGCAGGAAGTAGAGCAGCTAGACCACATTCTATTTCTCAACCACTGCACCAAATAGGCACTCCAATTGGTTCAGCAAGCTTGTGGTCACTTTCTTGCAGTGCCAGGCCATTTATTGCTGGCACCACTATTGTTCATTTACAACATAATTAATATAGGTTCATTTTATGAAATGTAACCCCTTTTGTTTGGCAAAATGTCTGGCCTAGATTAATGAATCATGCATTACAATAGTGACCCTTTTCCCTTTGTTTGTTCTTTGCTTTTTGTTTTTTACCCTAAACTAGCTCTAATCTCAGGTCCAAACCAACCAAAAACATTGCGCTGATTTGAAATATTGTTGTTTGGTTTGTCTCTAAATTGTCAAAAGTTTCAACTAAAGTATCAAAGTAACTATCTCTTTGTGGCTCTCATAATTTAATTACGTCAATCCAACTTGATCCTTGGAGATTTAGCATATCCCTGTAGAACTCTTTTTGGATAACTTTATGCCGAAATAGATTCAAAAGGCTAAGTAATAGTTAAAATTGGCTCTTTCTGCTTTCAACTTCAGCTGATTATTGACCATTCAAGCCTAGAGAAATGAACCTTTCTCATCATGTTAAGGGGAACACTATCCAAAATTTGGGGATGAAACCAAACAAGTATATCCTCTATCCATTACAACATGAAGAAGCCTATAAGTTTTGAAAAATTCAATCATCATCTGATTGTTCTTTATGTTGGCATTCGTCATCACCATTCCAATTGTTCCAATAGCTCCAATAGAGTATAACCAAAGTAGAAGACTAGAAGTGGATCAGATCCAAATCTATATTCCAAAAACAAATCAAAGATAATAAAATGAAACATCCCACGCACAATGCATGTTTCCAAGTTCGACCAAGAGAATTTCGAAGGAAGCATCAAACGTGATTTAAAATTGACATGAAAGAATACGGGTTAAATATAAGTATCTATTAAATCATTTATTTTTAAATTAAGTAAAAGTTATTTGATGGAATTAATTTTAAACTATTAAACATAATTACGATATATGTTTTAGTTGATTTTATTCAAAAATTTAAAATTAAAACACGTACATGTTAACATAAAAAGAATAAGTTATAAAAATTTAGTAAACAAACAGAACTGGAAAGTAAAATGTTTCCAGCTTCGTCCAAGAGAATTTCTTAGGATGTAAAATTACTGACGTGAAAGAATTCGAATTAATTACATGCACAGATTGAAAACCCTCAACAACAGAAACACAAAAGAAACTTAAACATGCAAAGATAAAATGGAAAAATACAATGATCAATGATTCCAGCTATCACATCGTTCAGAAACTTTTAACTACTCTTATTCATTCAAAACCTGCCACGTTAGACAACTCATGAATATTATTATATCTAACTAAATTTAATGTAAATATCTGTAATATTTAAATCCAATCTTTTTTTTTTTAAATTGAGAAACCACTTAATTATTTTCCATCTCATCATGATATTAAAACTCACCACAACAGCCTCATCACACCTTGGCACTGTACGTTTCAATTTTCCACCAGAAGCTCTCTGAACTGCAGGGGAATAATAAAAATGAGAAAACCCCAAATTAAATCATAATTAAAAATAAAAAATAGGAAAAAATTAACAAACAAAAAATTATAAGTTATAACTGTACATTAATTTTGTGCGATTTTCAAAGACTAAAAAGATAAAAAAAACCTATAAAAGTATTAAATTGTGGTACGAATATTAAACTCAAATTTAAAGAAGAGAGAAAAAAAAATTGAGGGAAGAGGTTCTGCAGCGCGAGAGGAAGCTCTATTTCATGTATGAGCAAATCAACACAAGTTACAGAGAGAGTGAAGAGAAAAGAGAGAATTTCTATGCGCACGTTAACGTTATAATGAATCTTTTTGAAAGAAAAATGCGCACTTTAGCAAACTCTCATCTATGCTTGTTCCTTGCCCTAGATCATTAACACCATACTCTCTTCTTCTGCACTACCATTATAGCCATGCCTATCCTTCTAATCCTGGTGCTAGTGTGCGCACCCTTCTTATTCTGCGCCGAGTGTGGCTCCGTAACGGAGATTCAAGCCTTAACGTCATTCAAGCTGAACCTCCACGACCCTCTTGGCGCGCTTAACGGCTGGGACCCGTCAACGCCGTTAGCTCCTTGCGACTGGCGCGGCGTTTCGTGCATAAACGACCGAGTCACTGAGTTACGCTTGCCGCGTCTTCAACTCAGTGGTCAACTTTGCGACCGCATTTCAGACTTACGTATGTTACGAAGACTAAGCCTTCGCTCCAACTCCTTCAACGGCACCATTCCCCACGCGCTCTCCAAATGCACGCTCCTACGCGCCTTGTTCTTAGAATACAACTCGCTCTCTGGCGAACTCCCACCGGACATCGCGAACCTCGCCGGACTTCAGATACTCAACGTCGCCGGCAACAACTTATCCGGCGAAATCCCCCGTCAGCTTCCTCTTCGTCTCAAATACATCGACCTCTCCGCGAACGCATTCTCCGGCGAGATTCCGAGAAGTTTCTCTGGTTTTTCTGAACTTCAGCTTATAAATCTCTCGTATAACAAGTTCTCCGGCGAGATTCCGGCAAGTATCGGAGAGCTTCAAAATCTGCAGTACCTCTGGCTCGATCATAACTTTCTCGGAGGAACGTTGCCTTCGTCTCTCGCGAACTGTTCCTCGCTCGTGCATTTGAGCGCGGAAGGAAACGCGCTCGCCGGAGTATTGCCGGCGGCGATTCCGGCGCTTCCGAATCTTCAGGTGTTGAACCTCGCGCAGAATAGTTTCTCCGGTTCTGTTCCTGCTTCTATATTCTGCAACATTTCGCTCAAAACGCCGTCGCTTCGCATCGTTCAGTTAGAGTTTAACGGTTTCACGGACTTCGCGTGGCCCCAAGCTGCTGCCACGTGTATCAGTGTTCTTGAGGTTTTGAGCATTCAGCGCAATCGCGTGCGCGGCAAGTTTCCGCTGTGGTTGAACAATGTGAAAACCTTGTCGATTCTCGATATCTCCGGGAACTCGCTTTCCGGCGAGATTCCGCCGGAAATCGGAAGGCTGGAGAAATTGGAGGAGCTGAAGTTGGTTAACAATTCTTTCTCCGGCGAGATTCCGCCGGAGATTGTGAAATGTAGGTTACTGCGTGTTGTTGATTTTGAAGGGAACAAGTTTTCCGGCGAGGTTCCTTCGTTTTTGGGTAATCTGACAGGGTTGAAGGTTTTGTCTCTTGGCAGCAACCACTTCACTGGTTCTGTTCCAGTGAGTTTTGGTGAGCTTGCATCACTTGAAACGTTGAGTTTAAGGGGTAATAAATTGAATGGTGCAATGCCAGAGGAGGTTATGGGGTTGAATAATTTGACAGTGTTGGATCTTAGTGGAAACAAATTTTCGGGTCATGTTTCTGAGAGAATTGGGAATTTGAGTAGATTAATGGTCTTGAATCTCAGTGGCAATGGCTTCTACGGTGAAATTCCTGCTACGTTGGGGAATCTTTTCAAGCTCACTACACTTGACTTGGGCAAACAGAATCTCTCTGGTGAATTGCCAATTGAAATTTCAGGGCTTCCCAGTTTACAGACTATTGCTCTTCAAGAGAACAAGTTTTCTGGCGTGATCCCTGAAGGGTTTAGCAGCTTGACCACTTTGAAATATGTGAACCTAAGCTCTAACGAGTTTTATGGGCATGTTCCTAAGAGCTATGGCTTTCTTCGATCGTTGGTTGTTCTTTCATTGTCTAATAACCGCATCACAGGAATGATTCCTCAGGAAATTGGAAACTGTTCTAACATTGAGATACTCGAGCTTGGATCAAATCATTTGGGGGGTCCCATTCCCATTGATCTCTCTGGCCTTGTCCATTTGAAAGTGCTTGATTTGGGTGGTAACAATTTAACCGGGGCGTTGCCTGAGAATATATCCAAATGGTCATGGTTAACTGTTTTGTTAGTAGATCACAACCAACTTTCTGGTGCTATACCAGAGTCATTGGCACAGTTATCATACCTAACAATTTTGGATCTCTCTGCCAACAATTTTAGTGGGAAAATCCCAAGTAATCTACACACAATCCCTGGTTTGGTGTACTTCAATGTCTCAGGAAATAATCTAGAAGGTGAGATTCCACCAATGTTGGGTTCTGAATTCAACAACCCCTCTGTATTTGCCAATAACCACAACTTATGTGGGAAGCCATTGGAAAGAAAGTGTGAAGAGACAAACAGTGGGGAGAGAAATAGGTTGATTGTGTTAATCATCATAATCGCAGCTGGAGCTTGTTTTTTAGCACTGTGTTGCTGCTTCTACATCTTCTCCTTACTTCGATGGCGCAGACGGATCAAAGCAGCAGTGTCAGGGGAGAAGAAAAAGAGTCCAAGAACAAGTCAATCTCGTAGCAGCACCGATTCCAATGGTCCAAAACTTGTCATGTTCAACACCAAAATCACACTGGCGGAAACAATTGAAGCCACAAGACAATTCGATGAAGAGAATGTTTTGAGCAGAACAAGACACGGTCTATTGTTCAAAGCCTGCTTCAACGACGGAATGGTCCTTTCAATTCGCAAGCTCCAAGATGGGTCACTAGACGAAAACATATTCAGAAAAGAAGCAGAATCATTGGGAAAAATCAGACACCGAAACTTAACCGTTCTCAGAGGCTACTACGTTGGCCCACAAAACGTGAGACTCTTGGTTCACGATTACATGCCCAATGGGAACCTTGCAACGTTGCTTCAAGAAGCTTCACACTTAGATGGCCACGTCCTGAATTGGCCAATGAGACACCTCATTGCACTAGGAATCGCTCGTGGCATAGCGTTTCTTCACCAATGCTTAATCATCCACGGTGATATCAAACCCCAAAACGTGCTATTTGATGCTGATTTTGAAGCCCATTTATCAGATTTCGGGTTAGAAAAGTTAACAGCACCACCGAACCCAGTTGAACCTTCCACTTCAAGCACTTGTTCAGTTGGTACATTGGGTTATGTTTCCCCTGAGGCTTTGTTGTCTGGGGAACCAACAAAGGAGTGTGACGTGTACAGCTTCGGGATCGTGTTGTTGGAACTTCTAACAGGGAAGAGACCAGTGATGTTCTCGCAGGATGAGGATATAGTTAAGTGGGTGAAGAAACAGTTGCAGAATGGGCAAATTACGGAGTTGTTAGAACCTGGTTTGTTTGAACTTGACCCAGAATCTTCAGAATGGGAAGAGTTCTTGTTGGGTGTGAAAGTGGGTTTGCTTTGCACTGCACCAGATCCTCTCGATCGACCAACCATGTCTGATATCGTCTTCATGCTTGAAGGATGTCGTGTTGGACCTGATATTGCATCATCCGGTGAACCCACCACACAACCTTCTCCGATGTAGCACAGAAAAGTACACGTGTCTGTTAAAGTTTTACTTTTTTATTTTAGGAAATGACCCTGGTGGCAATGAAATTCTTTGCTTGAAAAAGAGAAAAAGGGATCATTTCTTTTGCAGTTTGGAGTATGGACACTTACTTGGAATCTGAGGTGGCAGTGTGATGTCAATGTCTTTTTGACAAATGAAAGGGTTTTGACACGTAGGATAGGATCAGGGTTTGTGGGGCCATGGCTGATGAGAACTTTGAGGTGTCAGAGGTTGATTCTGTTGCCAAGGATAGGGTGTCGACGTGTCGTGTACTATTTGTTGTTCATGGATATGATCTACACGACTACACGTGACTGTCAACGTTGAGATTGAGAAAGAAAAATGAAAGCAAGGATTAGATTCAATTATTAGATACTGTAGAGTGGGTCTCAATCAGCTTTGGATTTATTTGATTAGGATTATTGCATTGCAATGTTATTTATCTGCCATTTTGACTCTTTATTTTTGGATTTGGGCTTGTATCTTAACAAGGTTTAAAAACAGGAAAAAGAGTTAAAAGTCATTTTCTTTAATTATACGTTAGTATAAAATAATATTTTTCATTTTTATTGATAACTTATCTCATAAAATTTTAACTATGTGTAATAAAATATTATTTCTTTTAATCATGTTTTTATATACAAAACTCAAAATTAAGTTTCTTTTGTTAAAATGAAAATTAAATCATTCAATACCATTGTCACACCCTAAGTTGTACTCTATTTGGTCTAATTCCGATTGAATTGAAATTCATGGAACAAAAATAAAAGTGAGGTTGCCTCTTATCTAATGTACTGTGTGAGTGTGACTGTGTCTATCATAGAAGTTTAAATCTTTGTCTTTTTTATTTCTTATGTGAAACAAGAAAACTTATTGACACCCTTTTTAGAATTCACAAGTTTAAAAGTTCAAGCCGAAAAATGAGACCCCTTTTAACTTTAAAATTTGAAGGCCTTAACTTTAAAATGAGACCCCTAACCTCAAAAGACGAGTTCAACAGTTTAATCTAACTATGCAAAAATAATAAATACAGCCTAGAGAACCTAATACTTATTTTCCTATCTAAATCCAATATATCAATAAATGTTTTGAATAATTAACTCTATCAACTTCTTTACTTGTCTGATTTTTTAAATAGGTTAATTATTTTATGCAAAGATAGGTTATCAATTAATCCGTATGTTCCTCTGAATTATTTGAGAATTTTATACAGGTTTCAAAATTTAATTAAAGAAATGTAGTCAGATGCTTAGTCTTGTATGAGGACTTGAAATTGCTAAAAAAAGGTAATTTGTGAAGGTTTTAAAAATCTTAGGAACTCAATTATAAAAACTTTAAAACATAAGAACTCAATTACACCCTTTTTAGTTAGAAGACTTAATTACAAATTATCTAATAATTCAGGGACATGTCGATTAATTTCATCATTTAAACATTCATTCAAGAAAAAAAAAACTTAAATATACCCTAAAGCAAGGAGTCTTTTTAAGTTTAATGGTAATTTTAGACATTTAATTTGAACTATATAGTTTTTATTTTTAAAACTTATAAGATATCTTTCAAATTTTAGATGATTTGTCCTTTGATCAATTTTCTTCTATTTATCTTCGTAAACTGGACTGATTAAAGAGGATTATCAGTACTAAACATTTTAAAATATTATTTTAACTTTTTACTAGTGACAATAAATTTATTACTACTTTTTTCTCTTTTTTCTTGATTAGATTATTTTAAATATTATTCTACTCAACAGTTGCTGACAAATACATCATATTTCATCCTCTTTTTTTTTTTTGAGAAAAAATATCATAAATTTTCCTCTTTAGGTCACATCATTCTAAAGTTTTATCAAATTTTCACTATATTTTTAACTTAAAAATTCTTAAAATTATTTTACATCTCAAATCTACCGTAAACTCTTAAATAGTTGTATAAAACTAAGAATTCATAAGTTTTAATTCATCTTAAAAATTGGAAAACATAATTCTCAAAAAAAAAAAAATTAGGAATCTAAACTGCTCATAAAGACACTCCAAAAACACACTAAAGTCTATTTCTATATTTTAAAAATTCAATTTTTAATTATGTATAAATTTGGACTTTTATATTGTACTCTACTCTCTCGTGATTAAATTTATTTTATTTTATTTTTTTATATAATTCTACTAAAACATCATTTCATCATTTCCTATCTTATACATTATATCTTATTTCCCCAAAATCACACCCTCCCTTATTTACACCACATTCTCTCCCTTTCACACCATATTTCTCCTTCTTTTTCAAACTATATTTTCCCTCTTTATTGGTCTCCTTCTTTAGGGGGCTGGTCTTTTTCACTAATATAACTTTCTTCTCCAATTACTGGTGGTAGTCTCTTTGTTTAATCATTAACGTTAATATTTCGTTCTGATTACCACAATAGAGTCCTTAACCATTTGGTTAGTTTCATTTTTCACCTTGAACTTCTATCATAAAGGTCAAACTAATTAAATTTTTTAAAAAAAGATTAGTGAAAAATATTCAATTTTGGAAAGAATTTTTTAGAACTAACTATCCTGAAAGTTTTTTCTATAACATTCTTGTTTTGTACATTCCAAAAAGTACTCTTTTGAATTAAAAATAATAATATGATGGAAAATGCTTTCTCATATTCATAATTATGCTGAGTTCTAAAATGTAAAAAAACATAGAACAAACTTTTCCGACTTTGAGTTTTGAAAAACTTTTTATAGGAATTATGAAAAATAACAATGTGCATTTGACACCAAATTATGTATCTTTCGGTGGATTTGACTCTTCTGAAATGAAGGGGGTGTACTTTAAAGAATAAAGTACATTTTCAACCATTAATTTGAAAATTAAAAGTTGATATTATCATTAATTTTAGATTTTATTATATATGTGTTTGATTTTATTATAAATCTCAACCATTAATTTTCAAATTAATGATTAGGATAAAGTGCATCTCCTCACTCTAAAGAGTCAAATCTCCTTATTCTATTTTATTTTTATATTCTAAAAAATATATTTTTAAATATAAAAATAATATTTTAGAAAATATTTTTCCGAATCATTACTTTGTTGAGTTCCATAATTAAAAAAAAAAAAACATAAAATAGGCTTTCCGTAATGATGACTATATTAGGTTTTGGAAAGCTTTTCCAAGAATTATGAAAAATAACAACCTACATTCAACGTCTCATTGCATACCTTATCATTCACTGATAATTTTGATTAAAGTATTTTTTGTTGAGATTGAATATAAGAGTATAATGGAGTGAAATTAAGATATAATTATAATAACTATGATATGTAATAGAGGAAGATGGAAGAAAAATATCTAAAAGTTTGGAGATCAACAAAAATTCTAATAATATTGTTCAAAATATTATAATTATTCTTAAACATGTTCAAAATATCCTCATCAACTTTAATAGCTAAAAATATTATTTCCGGTAATAAAATTGGATATATTGAACCTGACAAATAAAAGAGCATCCAATTATTAGTATTCCCAATTGAAACGCATTAGCCGCGCTTATGCCATGGCTAATCAATTTTGGGCAATGGGAGGAGGCCGAAAATGTAGCAACAGAAGGTTGGAATATTCAAATACTTTATATTATTTTATTTTAAGTGAGCTTTTCCCTAAATTCAAATTTCGTATGACTGTGTTGACCAACATGTTATCGAATAGGAATTTGTTTTCTTGAACTTTAAAATGAGACAATAGTAAATTTTTAAAATTTAACGATTAATTTTTAATACGCATGTATATAAAAAATAAAGAAAAATAATTGAGATTAAAAAAAGTCATGTACAACATTACTTCTTTGTTCAAATAATGAGATTGTACTGTCGTCAATATTGTTCAGTTATAGTCGTATCCATAGTCCAGATGCTAAAGTCTTGCTTGATGTGATAGATTAACAAGATCCCAGTATGAACTTGTTATGGAAGAAAATAAATATCAACCATAATATATTATTTTGAATTTGTCTATCTTACACTAAATAAAAATGAGATCATAACCTACCAAAAAATAATTGATCTAATTATATATAATATAATATAATGTACTATATAGTCCATGTAGCTGAACCCCCATTATGATACTCCAGTATTATATAGGACCTCAATGATACTCATCAAGAATTAGTAAGAACCTTGTACGTAAAAATGCTGTTACAGTGAATAGGAGTTTGAGCACGCAAGATAAACTCTCTTTTGTTGAATTAGTAAGAACCTCCAATAATGTATTATTGGATGAAAACATATTTTTCTCGTAATCAAAGAAAAAAAAAACATATTTCTCTTGTTTATCCCGTGACTTTGGTAAATAAATAAAATATGATAGGATAAAGTTTATTTCATCAAGAATATTTAGGTGATGAGTTATCCTCTTTTTTTCTTTTTTTTTTCTTCTTACCAATCAATTATTCTTCATGACTATAAATACGATGTATAGGTATCCTGAACAATACAATCAATGCATTCTTGTGTAAGATTCATAATGGTACTAAAGTGAGTCCCGTGACCAAAATTTAAGATTCACAGTAACCACTCAGAATTAAAAACGCCTCCTCAATTCGGAAACATGTCATATTCCCTTTCAACCTAGTCAGATACAAAGATTACTGTGTCAATAACCCTGTAAGAAGAAAGGTTCTAAAGAAAGAAAAAGAAGTTTCTGAATGACAGGGCAGGACTTCCCCCTAAAACTTTAATGGAACTACTAAGCGAACCCATCCTAATTAGTACAACAACGGCTCAAAAAAAGTACACGCCAAAGTGTAGTAACAAGAAGAACAAGAACAAGAACAATGAGCAAGTAGAAAGTGATAAAAGGATGAAAAGCTTCTCCAAAGGGGAGTGACAAGATAATAAGTTCCAACAAGCAATGAAGGTGACATAATGTGCAGTCAATACTATTTTGCTAATTCCACACCTATTAGCAGATCAATACTATCACATGTTATGCAATATGCACCCACGAATGCAGTCAATTTATTGCATCAAATGACAATGTTATTTTTCTCTTAATTCCAAATACTTATCCTATTTACTTGGCACCAAATAGGAGCAAGAATACAATCATGTTTATTAAAATGACATAAAGGAAGCCATTTTGACAGATCACATTTCTATGAAATCAAATAAAAACAAATATATGGGAAGGTTGCAGGCGTTTTGAAGACTAGACAACAATACTTGAAGTAAATTGAATCAAAACAAACATCTGTCTTATTATGGAGACCTATATTCTAGTTTGGATGGAGCTTACAATTAAAAACAGTGATGGGCTAAGAAAAGTTCCACGGATTTTATCCCTGGATAGCCCCAATTATACAATGCGAACATAAATAGAATCACATGAGCAAGTCAAACAGCAGTCTGTGTACTAACATTACCTACACCCACTCTTCAATGACATTCACAATCTGTGGCTGTGTAACACATCCAAAACGAAATTTTATACTATTCAGCCCTGGATTGGCCAGCACGAGAAGAGAGGATGATGCCAACAATGAGACCGTATAGTGCCAATGCCTCAGCAAAAATGAGGATGAGAATCATTCCAACAAAAAGCTTTGGCTGCTGAGCATTTGCTCTGCAAAAGAGTTACCAGCATGTCAAATTCAATTCGTTTAAATGAAGCTTAAACTACAGTCAGTAAATTCCAAACAACAGGAGCGATTCAAAAATGCAACATGATGTGTCACCTAAAACTAACCAAATCCATTTTTCCAAATTAGAGATACCAGACTACCCTCCCAGGATCTAATGAAACCAACAATCTTTGCAGCGGAGTAAAGAATTGTGATTACATATTTACAGTTCTGTCTGTACTAATTTATGTTGTCTATACATTTTATCACAATCTCTATCTTAGAAAACCAATAACTCTTCACACTTACCTAGTAACTTGGTAACCAATTATCTACACCAGATGCTGACCAAAAAAAAAAATTATGTACAACAGATAAGGGCACTAATTAGTAGATCAAACAAAATTTTCATTTATTCCTTAACCATATATTCCTCCAGCCCAATTATGTTAGAGAACACTTTCAACTGTTTCAGCACTCGTGCTTGAATTTCTATTTAAAACACCATTGAACACCAATCCGGCCTTTTTTCTCTGTCACATTGAGTTGCCTTGTATAGTGTGAAAATGTAAAAAAAAATAATAATAATAATAATAATAATAAAAAAAAATAACACTTCATCTTTACAAGAGTATTGCAATATTTTAAAGGCCATTATGATTTCTGATTCACTGATAATTCAAGGATTGCAGCATATAGAAAATTTGCAAAAAAACTGGTAAAAAGAAGCTATTTTGATGGATACCAATTACCAAAGCAGTGGCAGGTTGAATAAAGATGAGAGTCAAAAAGTCAAATCAGGTACCAAAGCCATTTGGATTCACGTTGATCATTCAGGATGACATTGAAATCTAGCAAATATCATTTTAGGTAATTGTTCACATCATTGGTTCTACATTGAGGAACTGATTCTAAACTTCTGGGTCAAAAATTGATTATAAGTTGAAGTAACTATAGACATTTTTTAGATTTAATCAAAATTTAAATACTGAGTTCTACTACCAAGCACCAACTTGCTTTTAAAATAAAAACATACAAACATAAAATACACACTTCAAAATCAACAATAACCAAAATCATTTTTGCCAAATAAATTTCGCAAACAATTACTCAAACAAACTAGTAGTAATGACACTGGAAGTAGCAACAATAAGTTTGGGACTTGTAATAAAATCAATAACAGAAAAAAAAACAACAGTATATATAAATACATTCATTCCTAAACACATTTTGAATCTCTTCAACTCAACAACAAGCAAAGAACATTACTTTTAACACAAATAATTTAATATAATTGAAGTTGAATGAATACCTAACACCGGCATCGCCAACGATACCGATGGCCATGCCGGCAGAAAGGCCGGCGAGGCCGCAAGCGAGACCAGAAGAAAGGTGGGCGTAACCGTCAAAGAGATAATAGGATTTGGCCTTAGGGTTAATACCGGTACTAATGATAACGGCAATGATCAAACCGTAGATACCCAACACACCAGCCATTACAACAGGCACGATCGATTTCATCACCAGCTCCGGTCTCATCACACCCATCGATGCAACCCCGACGCCGCTCTTCGCCGTCCCGTATGCCGCTCCCATGCCTGTAAACGACACGTAATTTCAGATAAACGACGACGCCCGTTTTCGGAATTCAAATGATAATAACTAAAACAAGTTTCTTTCATGAGTTAGTTAGTTCGTTAGTTAGTTGGTTACAGGAAAAAACCAGAGCAGCGGCGGCTCCGAGGAAGCCAAAGAACGGTGCGGTTTCGTCGCCGCTGAAGCCAGCCATTTCTCTCTTTGTTTTTTTTTTTTTTTTTTTGGTTTGTTTGGTGATGAAGTGAGATCTGTTGCAGTTTCTTCTTTGATCGTTACTGTCTCTCTCCCTTGTTTTTACTTGTTCCCTCTCTCTCAGGTGGTTTTTATTATTATTAGTTACCTGTAACTTTTACTTTTACCCATGACATGAATAGATAATAAATAAAATAAGGGCTACTTTTTTTAATTAATTATAATTTGAATATTTGGAGTTTGTTAAATATAAAAATAAATTAGTACATAAATGTAATAAATAAGTCTATATTTTTTTCGGAAGAAAAAAACTGGCAGAAAGCCATGGACATTAATATTTAGAAAGAAATAATTGTAAATAGTTTTTTTTAATGGTTTGGTTGTTTATCGGTTGAATTTTATAATTTCACCAATTTTATCATTCAATTTTCATAATTTTTATAATTTTTTTCATTCAATTATTTCGTTAACGAATTTTACAATAAAATTTTGAAAGTTGTTTTAAAATTCTAATAACAGAAGTTATAAATAAAATAATTAGATGTTAAAATGTATAAATATAAAAATTTGATCATATAATTTATGTATCGGACTGATGATGAGCACCGAGCTCATCCCCTGAACTCTATGTTCATCTCACTGATCGGGTCAAATTTGACATAAACAAAACATATCTGAACAAATATGGACATATATCTTTTCTTTTATTTATTAGGATTCTTAAGCCGAAACAATTTTTCCCATGAAATCCACGAATATGGAACTCTAGTTATGATCTTTTATAAGGATTTAAAATCGACACATGAAATAAAATCTAAATTACTCATACAAAATTAACGAGAATTCCAACCCCTCGCGCCGCCGAATTTCTTAAAGTCGAACTAAACTCGGATCACCTCAAAATCCAGTAAAAGTAATTTATAAATATATTAAAGCTTTGGATAATAAAGAATGTAATTAAAAATAGTTATAATTTTTAAAAGATTATTTCAACATATCGTTCATGAGATTACATGAACATTATTTTTTTATATTTATACTAATCATTATTTTGGATGTTAAATTACATGGCATTTTAGTAATTGTGTGTTTGGTAGAGTATTCGTAAAAATAATTTTGAACTAAACTAATTTAAAAAGTTAAATTGATTTTAAAATAATTTGATTTATATTTTAGATATTTTTATTTTAGTAGCAAGTTAACACGAAAATTCATTATAACAGTGGTAATCCAATACAAATTAAAGCTATTTTAAAACAAAATCAATTTTGACTCAGAATTATTTTTTTTAACATGAAACAAAGCATCTAGATATCATTTCAAAACAATTTAAAATTGACACCAATGCGAAACCAAAGTTAAGTTTAAACTATCAACTTCACATGTTCACATATGTTCTTTTATAAGGGATTTTTGTGGTCTTAAACCGTGAGCAGTCCTCTGTCTGAGGCAGTTGTGCCAGAAACAGAAGTTTTTCCCTTAATCCGAAAACTGTTTGGAATGGAAAACAAACAAAGCATAAACATTGACACAACTAGCTGAATGAGCAATTGAGCATGTCATAGCCACATTGCAAGCTTGCAATTGCCAAAACAAGGTTAAAGTGAACTGCTGTTTGGTAACAAGTTTAAGTTTATTGCCAAGTATGAGAGAACAGTGAGATTAAAATACAAGTTAATTTGTAAATGGAAAAGTTGCAAAATGCAAATGGCAAAATTGATCAGTACAATAAGATAGCACACGTTCCATTCCATTTTGTTGTACATCATAGTTCTCTCTTTAATTGAACCACTCTATGCATTCACTTGATCATCTTGTAATAGACACATACTCTCTCTGCAGTTAAGGTATCGACCTCATGAAGCTGTAAATGTTCTCTATTAATTATGTTTGACAAGTCTTGGCATCACGATGGAAATAGAAAAAAAGAAAAGGTAACTTAAAGTTTGACAATTTAGCATAAAAGGAAATTTCCTAATCAATAGATAGAGTGCATCTATAACTAGACATCTTTAATTGGTAATTCACTTTAATACGCAATTAATTAGTCAACTCATCGACAAAAGATATATATATATATATACACATGTTTTTCTCTTTCTTCACATTTTATAACTCATTTTCTGCGTGTTATCTGTGTATTACACTGTTTACCAAATATTTTTCATTGAAGGGCATGTGTGCACGGGAGAAGCAAAACTATCTATGTGGTCAATTCCTAACATGTTATCATCGATTTGCATTGGACCCTCCACTGAAACCTTTGAGAATTCTACTGAACACGAGGCAGAGTAATAGGAGCTTCTTCATTGAAATTCAGTGAGAGTTATTTCTAAAGCAGGACCCTTGTGTGACCATCGTATCTCATCATATATTTGTTATTCTTTTTCAATCACAGGACTCTGCCTGGAAACTGGAAAGTTCTTGTCCAAATGAATTACTTTCCATCACTTTCAATTCCTTTACTTTTCTGTTTTCTCTATTATGCCAAATTGTTGTGAGGACAAACCAAATCAAATATGACATTTGGTAGAACATGGGCTTTGTATTTTCCACTTGAATGTGTGTCAATTTGTAACTAGTACCATAACAGATGGCATATCTTGTTAGTATTGAATCTCACTGCTCAGGGAACACGTTGCAAAACCTTGATAGGAATGAATCTCCCTTCAAGTATCCATAATTGTATACGTGGGCTATCAATTTGTGTCATTAACATGTTGTCCATGACAATGATATATCAAACAGTTTTACATCATATTCTTATAGTAAATTAGATTTTAAATAACTCGCAAGGATTTTATCAAAATCAATAAACCCATTGTATACAAGAATTCTAGTTAGTTAGTACCGAAAATGTTTTCCACCATTAATACATGAATCTTTTTCTCTTAATTTAATTCAAACTCAAATTCTAATATAATATCTAAATTTAGTCTAACAAATGTTACATACTTACTTAGAAGGGAAGTCAAGTAACCTTTGAAATTGAAGGAATATATCTTAAAAGCCCATTTAGTCATCCTCTTTTATGTTTTCTTTTGAAGGAGGCTTTAGTTATATCTTTGGTCCACTAATTTTCTATTATAAAATATTTGTGTGGGTGGTGGTAAATTTTTTGGGAGTTTATGAGTGAATAATTTTCCTTATCACTTGCAAGTAGTTGCCATCCCATCTTCATCTAAAGAAGTGGATAAACACAAATTTTGAAAAATATTAGTCTAAAAATTATTGGGTTCAAATAATACAATATTTATGATTATTCTTTTTTAATAAAATTTTAACTGTGATTAAGAAATTAGACATAATATTAATAAAATGAACTAATATAAAAATAATTGTTCTTTATCGCTTTCATTGTCATGTCGTTTTACAAAAAATTTATTTAAAAATTTTTATACTAAGGTTTCATATGATTTGTTTAAAAATTGATAAAAAAATTACAAAATTATTTTAAAAAACAAAATTCAATCTACTTCTTATACACTACAACATGTGTGGTTCTTTTCCATATTATTTACAAGTGATTAACAAATTTTATCATGTTATTGATTATCGTATTATATATATATATATATATATATATATATATATATATATATATATATAAACAAATAAATAAAAGATAACTCTCATAAATTAGTTTGATTTAGAATGATCTCAATAAAAAAAAATTGATTCAGAGTATAACCCCCGAAAAAACTAGAAACACTTTGTAACATGGTCTCTAACTTAATAATCGTCCATGGAAGGACTAGTAATTTGTAATAAATTTTGTACATTTGTACGTGTAGAGACAAAATTGTATAAATAGTCTGAGACAAAATGATCACCGCCGGGATTAAATTGTAAATTTATTCTCAAAGTATGTATTGATTGTAACCTTCTACCTTAATATAACACGTATTACATTTCCTTTTAATTCCATTGGCAAACGTTGGTCCCGAAGTTCTACCCTAATACTGGCTATTTCATTCTACAATCATTTTCCAGAAGCCTTGATCAGTACAACATGATGTCTCGATTTGCAATAACATTGGTAGAGTTTAATTTCAATCAATCCAACTTTTAAGATCTGACTGTAATTGACATTCGAAACAGGAATGTCCACCTTGATAAACATAATGATCAATCATCACCTCATTGAATGAAAAATCACAAGGTGATTAATGCTTATAATTTCACTCCCACAAATAGTGTAGAAAAGGGCACAGAGAAATCCCATCAAGGGGGTCTAGAAATTCGTTTTAATGATAGTGTATTGAGTAACATGTGAGGGTCTGGGCTCTAGAAAGTGAAAATACATATTTTTATAGCCCTTTCAGTGAAATGAAAGAATTAGCAACTATAAGGGATGCAATCATAGTTCATGCCCCTCTTTGATGAAGCTTGTGGTTCACACCTAGATACAAACAGAGAGTAAAGTTGAAGGCTTTGGTGAACCCCATTTGGCATTTTTCCTTTTTCTTTTATTCTTGCTTTTCATTTAAAGCAACAGAATTCAAATTGAATATGGTGTTTTCTGTTCACCAACCACCGTCAACCATGAATTAAAATTCCATAAATAACATAAAAAATAAAAGGCTTAAGTTTAATTAATTGATAGAGATACAAGGGGTTTGGAGCAGTGTCCATGTCATAAAGGGTTAAGATCCTTATAGGACCCATCAAGGATCTCCTTTAGCCCGTTACGCTATGTGTTCCTGTCCACTTTTTTCTCACGTCTATAGTAATAATAGTCCATAAATATTTTTTTTTAGTTTGCCACAAAGATATTAATTATAAGATAACAAGACAACAATAGGATACTATTATTTTTTAGACGTCGATATTATTAAGGAAACATTTGTGTAGATTTAAGTTATGCTCAGCGACATGTTTTAGTTAGTTTTCCTATTTTAAGTTAGATAAAAAGTTTATTGAATTGTTTGGTACGTAAACAAATTTTAAATAAGATTTTTCTTAGTAACAATCTGTCATATTTATGTGAGATTTGATCATAAATCTTCCTCTCCAAAGTGAAGATATAAGTGGAAGTTGTACAAGAGAAGGATCTAATTTTGCGACTACACTTTTGTCCTCAATTTATGATGGGAATCTGGACTGTTAGGTCTGTGACCCGCACCACTTCGATTTAGGAGATGAACTAAATCGATTAAATATTTAAATTCTTCTCTTAGAGTACTTGAATTCATAGTGTTCGTAGTGTGTAACTTTGATTATTATTCTAGTTTAATCGATTCAGGAAACACTGAAATTGATTTTGTGGACCATTACACAAATTTCTTGTCTAGAAGACAAATAGATTTGATTAAAGTTGTACCATGATTGATTATATGTGGAATGATTCTCGTATCCTTCTCTAAATAAAATATATATGTATATATATATTTAGCGAAATTAAGTACATTTTTTAAAAGTTACTTTCCTTTTTATTTCTTCTAAAACGAACAATTTATTTCTCTTCTCTTTTTATCTATTACAACATAATCAAACATCCTCTGCAGCAGAGAAAGTGTTAAAGTAGGGGCCGTCTAAAATGTTAACTTAAAACTTGTCTGAAAGTGTTACTTCAAACTTCAAATTTGTTCTAAAATGTTTACACAAAAAATAAAAGAGGAAGGGATATAGTTGATTCCTACTTAAAAGACTAACATAGGTTTGGAGAAGGAACAATTATGGTGGGGTCCACAAATTGGTTCTCATATCAGTTTCAATGATGTGGTCCGCCGCATGATTCCCGACCCACGGCCGACCACAACACCGCCGTCCTACGTGGACTAAACCTGTCCACATCAATGTCTAAAGCGTGTTAAATTCTAATAAAGTTGTTTTTATCTATGTCATAATGCTGTTACATTACACTACATTAATTAATTACATTATTTTATGCGTACCATGTTAATTGTCTAAACTCATCAATGCTTCTGGTAGATTATATAATCCATATGGCACACAGTTAATCAGTTGATGTAAATAATAATAATAATAATAATAATAATAATAATAATAATAATAATAATAATATACACTTCTAGTTAACTATGGTTACGTTTTTCTTCATTCTCAATATGTTTAACGAATTATATATAAAGTTTATTCTAATGATGGCTTATTTTGTTTCAATTATTCGATGGATTTAAATTTTCTATATCTGGATATGATTTAAACTGTTGTTATATATTTTTAATTATTTTAGATAATTCAATTCACTAAGATAGAGATTATCATTTAATTAATGGTTAAACTTTCGGTTAGCTAGCTCGATACTGTATTCAACCATGCCAATACAAGAAAACATTGGCCAAAATCAAAATCCGTTTAAGCATACTTTAAACAATTGGAGTGTACATAATCATATATATGAAGAAATAGATATCAAATATATAGCAAATATCGAGAATTTTCCTACAAATTTTGTAAGAAAATAGCTTAGTTAAACTTTTTACTTTTAAAATTTAATAATCTCACAATTTTTGTGTCAAAATATTTGTATTTAATATTTTGTTCTCAAACTAATTAACATAATCTCGTGAAATGTACACCTTCCCATTAAGTTCCCACAAAATTACTTTGACCTAATTGTTATCTTAAAGCTAAGCAATCTTGCATTTTTTATCTTAGAGTTGTACATGAGACTTTAAGTTTTCGACATGAAATTCGCCACGTCGTATAACTTTATGGATAAATAGTATAAGATTGTATAACTTAATTTGAGTGCAAAAAGTATAATTTAAAATAATTTGACGGAGACTTAACAGAAGAATAGATTATATTAGTTTGAGTGGAAAATGTTAAAAAATGCATTTCTCTTAACTTTATTTTATATTATCATAGACGTCCTTTCTAAATAAAAATATGTACCCCAACAGTTAAAAAGGGAAATAGATACCAGATAAAAATGAATAAGCAAATGAAAACTTTAGAAGTTACAAGAGAACATGAGGGTGAATTATGACACCAGTTATTATATGTTTTCCTTATCTTTGGATCGAAATGGAAAATAAGGATATTAGAACGACACGTGCAGCATTAATATTGTGATTACAAAATTACTACTAATGAGTAATGATTTTGCGTAAAAGATGTAATTTCACTTGGTTTTCTTCCTGTTACCACCAACCATCTATCGTGACATTTGCGTAGTAATTTTGTCACTAATTGGGCCACATAATGGACCACCTAAGTTCATAGAAGATTCATTTTAATATCACACTTTTCTAACAACGGTGGCAAAATCTAGTGATCAATATTCAATTGTGAATTAGATTATCATTTGACATCACTATTTATCGCTACAAATCATTATCTCCTAGTTAGTTATATATGTGTGTGATGCTAATACGTAATGAAAGGGATTGGATCGAGTTTTAGTTGTCGAACTAAAGTAGTGATTTCCTTTTCCTTGGATATACGTGTAAAATGGCATTATGTATAATAGTTTCGTAATTATGAAATGTAAGGATTTTTTTTACGTTGTGTGTGTTGGTCAAGTTAAAGTTTTCATATATTTAACAATTGGTACATGATAGTAATTTGTGGCTCTTAATCAAATAGAATTTAGATATTAAATCTTGATTAAGTTAAGTATTAAATAAATTGAACATTTATTTATATTTAATAACTATTATCATTGTGAAGTTAGATCTCTATCACTTAAAAAAATCGGATCCTCAATAAATTACACACAAGAGGGAATTGTGTAGCAAAATTATTTAATTGTAATTTAATTTGAAGACAGCTACACACTTTTTCGGAAACCAATTTAATTTTTAGATGAGAAAAACGTCAATGCACTCGGTGACCATAAAAGTTTTTATGCTATGTAAATATGATAAATTTATTAATTTTAATAACAGTTATCCTAAACATCTCACTAAATTTGATAATAAGTATGTGTAAATATCGAATTTTAGAAAAATGCATTGAACCACTTATAAAATTATTCAATTAACCATTTTTAAAAAAATATTTAGTTCAATTCTTCCTTCATTCAATTCGATTCTAATTATTTCAATTATTCACTTTTTATTTATATATAAATAGGTTTCGCCGAACCAAATTATTTTATAAAAATGGTTTGATTTTATTAAAAATAATTCGTTTGGGTTTTTTTAAAGTATTTATACATATATAAACATTTTTTTAGTTGGAATAAATTTTTCTTTATCGTCTTTTTGTTATTTTTTTCTCTGTTATTTATCTTCTATGTTAAGTTGGGAGACTAAAGTTCACCATTCATTAATACTGACACGTTAGTTGATTCCACTGCTCACGTTTATTCCTTCTTTGAAATGCTAATTGGCAAAATGGAATCATTTTTTTTCAGTGTCTGTATTTGGTACATTATTTTTTAAACTATATGACTGAAAAATAAAATTTATAAAATTATAGAAATCAATTAATTAATCAAACCTAAAATTAATGTATGGAAAACTATCCAGTTATAACACACCGAATCACACTTAAGGCTGTGGTTGAATAGCCTTTTTCCTTCAATTGAATGGAAAAACATATTTTTTTTTCTAACATTTAAAATTTAAAATATTGACATGAGAGAAAGTGTATTCAAAGATGTAATCAGGAGTCTTCTGCAGATAAATAAACATGCATTAATTCTATATTCTTCACTCTTAATTTGCACTGAGAAAAGCATGTTTCACCATCAAAAGGAGACTTTTATCATATATATGTTGATCTTTTAAAATTTATCATATTTACATTTAGACATGATCCATGTACAAATTTATAATTATAGTTCTTAATATACATACATACTACTATGAATTTATCAGATTCAAATATAAGTGAAATAAAATCTTGTACAGTGAATTTAAATATAAAAAAAATATCTTATTTATCGATAGAATTTCTAATGATATCAAGTTTCAATTAAAGATAATTTAAATTTCTTTTATTAAAATTAGTAAAATTAAATAATCTTAAGTAAAATAATTAAATGAAATTGATTATTTTTATTTAGATTTAAGTTTGGAGATTATATATATGACAAATTTAGTGAGTACAATTCTCGTTTAAAAAAGATTAAGCTTAATAGTTTGATAATCAAGTTTATATAAAACTATACATATCAATAATTCGATATTTTTCCAAAATTTTGTATATTTGGATACTTCCTAGTTTGGATTAAAAAACAAAAGATTAGGCTTATAGTTTAGATACTTACTCCCACGGTGTTACGTACAAACCTTTACAGCAAAATTCTTCTTCTAAAATCCATAACTATTTTAATGCTATAGATTATTTGTTTTTCTAAACCCATACTTACTTTTAAGAAACCATGTCATGGTTGAAGACACGACTTTGCCTCTTAAGCTTGTGTAGTCAAGGATTAATTCTATTCCATGAAATATCCTGTTCGAAGAGGGTAAAAAAATAAAATAAAATAAAATTGTAAGTTACTGTTTTACTCCTAAGTTCAATATAAATATATAATATAATAGTATTTTTTAACTTACGGCTTAATTATAGTATATTAGTTAAATTGTAATATTTTATATCATATTTTAATTTAGAAGACACAAACATTAGATTTTTTCCTCCTTAGTTACAGCTAATATAATATTTTGTATCCTAAAATCTTTTAAATGTTTAATCCCACTGAAATTAGGGTTTTAAAATTTAGAGCCTCTTGCATTAATCAACAAAATACACCATCATATTTAACATATACGACCTAGCTCTTTTGCTTCTATATACAAGAAATAAATAAAAGGTTTTATTTTGTCATAAATATAAGAAGCATATATTTGACATGTATTAATGCTTGATTTTCTTGAATATTCTTAATTTATTTATGTTGGGTTGGAGAGAAAGAGACCTACAAAAATAATGGTTACAATGAAATAGAGAGAAGGTGACTATTTCTCTTATTCAGTGGAACTAAAACAAACGAAAAAACATTTAAAAAATTAGTAGATTCCACGCATTTTATCTTTCTTCTCATGATAATTATGAAAAATTAAGAAAATGTAATAAAAAATATTATATTTTCAGTATTACCTTTTTTATATTAAAAAAATTAGTAATTATTTATAAAATTACTTAAATCATTACATTTTCTTTCCCTTCCAGTTCTCTTTTTTCTTAACCAAACAACAATATTTTTTACTGTTTATTTTTTTTTCTTTTCTTTTCATTCATAATACTTTTCTTCTCCTTACATGCTATCAATTTTTGAATAAAGCCTCACCCAATTTTCATAAATATATTTATTACACTATTATAGCATTATACTGATAGAAGCTGTAAAATAAATGAGGGAAAAATTTGACAAATATATATCACACATTCTCCTTATTATTATTTTGACATTTTTTTATTGGTCGAAATTTGACAATTTATTTATTTGATTCATATATTGTGGAGACTTTTAATATCGACTCCAACAGGGGTTTATCAATATTTTTATAATTTTTAACTTATTTTTATATTATATAATATATATATAAATAGAAATTAAATGAAAATTTTAACTTATTTTTATATTACATAATATATGTGAAAATTAAATAAAAAAAATTGGGACCATGGCTCCCCTACGCTATTATTATATATGTTCTGCCACTAAATAAAAGTTCATTTTTCAAAATAATAAAATAAATTTTAACAAGTTATATCCTATTTAATATTACTACTCCTATAATATCTTTTAGTTAATTTCAATTTCACTTTTGTTTATTATATGTATTGTAAATAGGATAAAAAAAATCATTAAAAAATTATGAAATCAATAAAATTTAATACAGATAACTAGTTACTTGTAAAGTACGTTTTTTTTATTTTTTATTTAGAAGCGTGACCAGATGATTTATTTTTGAAAGAGAGAATGAAAGAGCATGTTACGCTCTGATTGAAAAAGTGGTATAATCTGAGAAATGTTATTAGATGTGTTGGCGCTGATTTTTAATTAAAAATTACTCGAATTAAAAAAAAAATTAAATGAGATATGATTTAATTCAATTTAAATTAATTTATGAAATTTAAAATGAATTAAACTGAATTAAAATTAATATTTTGAAATTTAATTTGAATTTTTTTTATTTTAATTATTCTTAAAAGTACAGAAAAAATTAAATATATGTGAAATACTTTTATAAAAAAATTAATTGAATTACACTAGTTGTTCGCACACTGCAAAATAATTAATTTAAAATAACCATGAAATAAAACTAATTTCGACTCAACCATAAATGGATACAACTTGAATCATAACTACAACATATATGAAATAAAATAATTACTGCCTTATTTACTTTTTAATTGTCAATTTTTTAGAAAAATTTTGTTCTTATTTATTTGTCATTCAAGATAATATTAATTTCTTATTTATCAATTATATATACTCTTACTTATTTAATTAATTTACACATTTATAATTAGTATATATTTATTGTAGAGTACAAATGAAAAAGGGCATAATAGAAAATTAAAAATATTTTACGGAAAACAAGAAAATTTATTTTTTTGGGTTCATGTAAAACAACCTTAAATGATAACTAGAAAATACAAGATACTAAGAAAAATTACAAACATGAAGTATAATTTAATTTAGTTTGATTTCAAAATCTTAAACTATAAATCGCAAAGAAACTTAAAAGTATTTGATTCTAAAAAAGAAAAAAAAAATCACTAAAAAGTAAAAATCACTCTACTGCATAATTTGATTTAGTTTTAACTATAACAGCTTTATGTTGAGTTTTAATAACTTAGAAGCATTGAAGAAGTGCATCATGTAGTGGTGGTTTGAGAAATGATATCTAACATATTTCCCATGTCATGGGGCTAGATACGAAGTTTCTGCAAACTTTGAGTCTACGATACTTAACAGCCGTTAAAAAACAAAATGAAAATCAACTTGGTGAGTGAACTATACATGTAATAACGTAAGGTAGGGTGAGAAGTAGTAGAAAGAAACCAGCCACTTGACTATGGTAAAAGAAAATAATTCCAAAAAGCAAAGAAACAAAAACATAACCAAAAAGAGAAAAGGAAGCCATAGGCAATGACGTCACCTATTGGAGGGAACAACCCTCTAGCCATGCGCAACTCAGTGGTCCTTCATTTCCTCTCTTCTTTTATATATGAATTATACCCTTTTCCATTCCTTTCTCCTTATTAACACTGAATTCCTC
This sequence comes from Hylodesmum podocarpum, assembly GCA_026586105.1. Taxonomy (NCBI): domain Eukaryota; kingdom Viridiplantae; phylum Streptophyta; class Magnoliopsida; order Fabales; family Fabaceae; genus Hylodesmum; species Hylodesmum podocarpum. Next base: position 603,955 of record JALJEV010000736.1, on the reverse strand, counting down.
TTCTTGTCATCACTCTCTCTAATCATGTTGTTCTCTTCTTACCTATAAGCTCATACTTCAATATTTTCATCTTCTCACTTTCTCCTTCACCTCTCATCATCATCATCATTGATTTTGTCCACTTCTCAGTCATTGCACTTGTCTTTTAAACACTAACAACACTGATTATCAGGTGAGTGAGCTCATTAGTATTACTTACTATCTCTGCATGCCAATTTTCCAAACATGCACCACACTATACAACCAACTTCATCCATATATCCATCCTTCATCAATCAATAATCAGGACTAAGCATATATACATATATTAATGTATGTATTTTTCTTGTTATTATGTTCTAAGCTGGAATTATATTAAAGCTCAAGGGGTAAAAATGAAGAATTATTTAGGAATTAAAGATAGCTTCCTTCATTTCCACTATTTTGTTTAATTAGTTAGTGTTAGAATAAAAGTATATTGCATGCTATATATGTTATATCTGATTTTTTTATGTCTGAATTTTCACTTTCAGATCATCCGAACATACATTCTGCCAAATTGACTCATTAGAAATTATTAGATCATCAAGAATTACTACATATAACATTTTTACAATCTCAATTAATTCATATATAATATTTATAATAAAATTTAACTAGATAGTATGTGGAGATGAATTGAGATGATCATGGGTTTTTTAATAAATAATATTTTTTCACTACTTCACCCATGTTTTAAATTTTTTAAAAATTTTTGGTCATGATGAATCCATTGAACTAGCCGTCCAAAACATGGAAAAGATGGGAATGTCTTTGTTCATGGCTCCTTATCTTGGGTTGAAAAAAGAGATGGTTAGAGACACATTGGGCACATGGTAAGTTAAGGGTAGGGTACCCGAAAAGTTGTCTATGTTTGGGGTTAGTCTTTTCTTACAGTCCCGTCGAGAAAATATAGTAGAGATGTGCTGTGAAAATTCTAGACAAAGGGACAAAGGAGTCAGAGGGAGAGGTTCCACAAAGAGACATACTTTGGCTAATGGCTCTATCAACAGTGCTACAATGCTTGTTCATTCTGTTCAAGTAGTATCTATCTCTCTTCAACTTTTTCCCACTTTTCTTTTTATTATTATCTCTTTCGCCCGTGGCAGGCCTTGATCCAATAGAACGGTGCCTCTCTTTTTGTCCCTCAAGCTTTTCGCTTTCGAGAAACGCGTGCCCATTTTGTGATAACGTCATCTCATCAACCCTATACTAACACATTCTCTTTCTTTACTTTCACTCTTATTATCTATGCTTTTATTATACAATTTTTACTTGAAAAAAAAAATTAGTATATACACTCTATTTGATATTGTTCTTCAATTCATAAATAATCATATCTATATATATAATATGTTAATTTTTAATATTAGTTATTGTACAAGTTATATAAAATATAATTTTTATTGTGATCTGTTCTTTCTGTTTTTTTTTTATTTTATATACTATATTATTTTTTTATTTCTGTTTATTTTTCTATTTACACTACTGCTTTTTAGGATAAGAATAATAATGTATGGATATCTTTTATTCTATAAACACGGATTAATTAACACTTTTTATTTTTTTATATTTTATATTTTATCATATTATATTATGTTTTTTTGTCTCTTTTTATTAGTATTTTCTTATCGATCAAAACTAAATACATATGAAAATATTTATAATAATTTACACATTTATCAATCAATTGAGCTTCATTTCCTTTCTATTGGTATGTATAGATGAGTAATTAGGCGGCTAAAGATAATTTTGATATAAAAAAGAAAAGGTAAGAAAGAATTTTTATATTCAACTTTTTGCTCTTCTTTTCTAACCGTGAAAAGTACAGGAATAGCAGTGAAAAAAAAACGTAAGTGTGAAAGTATCATTACTCGGAAATTAGTGTTTTTGCTTAAAATAAAAAACACCCTTTAAAAAACTTACTTGAAACTTCTATTTTTATTTTTTTATCCATAACGTGTATATGAATTTTTAATCCTCTGTATATTTATTTATTTACAAATTTATAACATGTTCTGATTATTAATTTAGGAAAATGCATAATTATGAATGTGAACGTGGATTGGGAAACCCCGTTCTTGATGAATGATTCCCACCATGCACCAACACAAGACAACATGATTAGCACAAGCCTGTAGCTGTCCGTTTCTTTCAGACCCTTAGCAACACACAGCTCTAAACTCCAACTCCTCAGATCATGGTTTTCATCAAAACCTAACTCTCATGATTCCCTTCTTTCCTTTCCTTCTCTCTGTGTATTCACCAGTGAACAAAAAAAAATTCATTATTCTTTATCAAATTATGTGTTTTTGTTTATAACACGCGCGTAATATTTTTATCTCCTTTTCACCCCTTGAGTATTGCTCTCCACCAAATGAGATCATGCTTATCTCTCAAAACACTTGTCACCTTTTCACTAATAAGACTCCTACACTATTCCCTTTTCTTCAAGTTTTGCCTTTTTAGCTTTTTGCTTCACTGGAGTACTAGTGTTATCAATTATCTCTAATTGGTTTCTCTTCTTTAACACTCTCTCTCTCACTCTCTCTCTTTCTATTCTCTCACATAATACATATTCATAGTTTCATACACACACCACATATATTGATTTATTTCTTCTTCATGCTTATAATTTATACATGATGGAGAAAGTGTCAAGGGTGGAAGGTATTAATGGTGGTGAATTTGATGCAGTGTTCCAGTAATTGCTATGATGGAGTCATGTATCCCACCCGGGTTTCGGTTCCACCCAACAGAAGAAGAACTGGTTGGTTATTATCTGAGGAAGAAAGTTGCTTCTCAAAAGATTGATCTTGATGTTATCAAAGAGATCGACCTATATCGTATTGAACCATGGGATCTCCAAGGTATGCACACACATATATTAAGTATGCATATATACACACACACTAGTACTTTATCCTACAAAGTAATGCATATAAGTTTAATTACTATGCATATATAGTGTAAAACAGACCATTTTATATTATTAGTCAATTAACTATAGATCAGTTTTAATATAATTTGTAGTAATTTTATTATTAAAATCGAAAATTTTGTGCATGTACTTTTTTCTTAAAATACTATTCCTAAATACTCACATCTTCACTCCTTTAATTTCCGAATCAAATTAGGGTTTTGAGTGTCGAAATTGATATAGCTAGAAGAATGGTGAAGCTAGCTAGATCTTAGTGTCACTATTTTTTTTCTTTTCTTTTAATTTTGAGATATGGATATGAATGAGTTGAGTTTGGCAGAGAGATGCGGGATTAGGTATGAGGAGCAGAATGAGTGGTATTTCTTTAGCCACAAAGATAAGAAATATCCAACGGGGACAAGAACCAACAGAGCTACCATGGCAGGGTTTTGGAAGGCGACAGGAAGAGACAAATCAGTGTACGAAAGGACCAAACTCATTGGCATGAGAAAGACCCTCGTTTTCTACAAAGGAAGAGCCCCTAATGGACAAAAAACTGATTGGATCATGCATGAGTATAGGCTTGAAACTGTCGAAAATGGACCTCCTCAGGTAAGCATCTCTACATATTAATTTATGTAAACTCACATAATATATATATATATATATATATATATATATATATATATATATATATATATATATATATATACATGAATACATGTTTTTCTTTTTTTATATCTTATAACTAATTACATGTGTGTATTATAGTTATTTAGTATTTTTCTTTTTAATACCATCTGTAGTTTATATAATAAATATTTTCTTCTTTTACTAACACCTATTAATTTAACATATATGCATAGTGTACATATACCATTATCATATACCCTTTTACGCATTGAGTTGATTATTGTTTACTTAACTATACATCAATTATTTGCGTGTTTGTGTGGTTGAATTTGAAATTAATTAGTGTTGAGTTCACACTTGATGAGTGGATTTAGATGGCCACTCTTTTAGTCAACCACGCATAATTATCACATTCACTACCCTAACCTTGTCCTATTTCACACACGCAAACAAGGATAGTTTTTGAAGTTCAAGATCAAGAACAATTTATAGCTTAGTTTAGTTATAATTAATCACTTCCAAGGGTTTTGCAATTTCCAAGTAATTCCTTACTCGAAACGTCCTTTTATCAAGTTAGTTAACTAGTGTCGTGTTTTTTTTATTTGCAAATGAAGATTAAGCACTTGATTGATTCCCCAAACAACTTTATAATTTAATAGACCCTAAAAACTTTTGCTTTCGTAGACCACTGACTGAAATTCACCAAGGCACGTACTAGCTTTCTAGCTATTTGCTACATAACTTTCACCAACAAGAAGTCAAAAGTCACTATTTTCAAAGGTGTATAATGAAACTTTTTTACTTTTTTTTTTCTTCTAAACTTTCAATCCTTCGTCAAACTAAAGGAGTGCTCACGGGATACCACATGTTGGATTTACATGAACTATACGTGTTCGGTTTCCCTAAAATATATTCTCAAATCAAAACTGATATATATATATATATATATATATATATATATATATATATATAAATAAATTATATTTTGTTTTTTTTAATAAAAACACGATTTTGGGACATGGTAACTGGTTGCCCCATATCTCAAATAGGACAAGGAATCTTATATGTGACGGAAATAATTATGATATTATTAAAAAAAAAAACTTAAAATTCTTACCTTTCTTGTTAAACTTGCAAACTGCGAACCCATCTTTTGTTCCTCTTATGGTAAAGGAAAATTTGAGGAAGAAAGCAAGGAAAACTTCTACCTTAACTCTAGTCCAACATATTGATCTGCCTTAAAGGGGCACGGCCACTTTATGGGCAGGATAACCATGTCTACGCCAAATCTTCCATTGTTTTGTCAAACTTTTATAGTAGTTGAGATAAATAACCCTAAAATTAACTTGTCAATATAAAACATTGGCAAAATAATTAAGAATTTTAATACTCCTTATTTTAAATTATAAAGTTTTGTAGAGGTATTAAGAAATGTAATTAATACTTTGAATTCTATGTAAATATTGATGTAACATCCTAATATATCATTTCTCTCTCTTTATATACTAATTAAAAAATCAATAAAATAAATGAAAGAGTAAGTGTATATGATATTGAAAAGAGAAGTTATAAAAATAAAGATTATTATTTTAATATTAGTTAAGGATGTTTTTAGAATAAAATAATTAATATATTGATTTTAAGTGATATAGAACAAATTCCTTTTAAAAAATCAATGTAATTTGGAATGGAGAAGGTATTATAGTTTTATTCTTTTTTAACTTTCATTAATCTTATATATTGCCTATCCACAATGACTTTTTTTCTGGCCTCCAAATGACTTTTTTAATTAGTGAGACACAAAAGGGAACATGTGAAAAACCAAAGATGAAATATTTAATTCTCAACATGTCATCAGCCATTTTTTTGTTTCATTTTGTTAGTTGAATCCTTTCTCTTATATATCCTGATGTAATTAAGTACTTATTTGACTTTACTGACTAGCAAGCTACAACTTCTTACCAACAAACTGAAAATTTGGTAAAGCTAAAGGGCACACACGCACAAAAAGATAAACACAAACTTTCACTTTTTCCTTTCAACACATTTTAGTTGACTAGTCAAGTCAAACGCAATACATTGCAAGAGAAAGTGAAACAAGTCCATAAAAGTCTCATCTTAGCTTTCAAACGTATAATAATTATTGTGTGTGCAGGAGGAAGGATGGGTGGTATGCAGAGCATTCAAGAAAAGAACTAACAACCAAACAAAGAGTATTGAAGGATGGGATAGAAGCTACTTATATGAAGAACAATCAAGTGGTGTCAACTCTATTGTGGACCCTATTGACCTTATCATAAGACAACAACCTCACAAGTTTTCAGCTCAAAGTTTCTTATACAAGCAAGAGATAGAAGCAGATAATAATTTGAGCTTCATGCATGCAGACCAATTGGTGCAACTTCCTCAGTTAGAAAGTCCTTCTTTGCCATTAGTAAAGAAGCAAAGCTCAGTATCACTTATAGTAGACAATAACGAAGATGATTATCAAAAGGGTTTATCAAACACAAAGAAAGTGACTGATTGGAGAGCTCTTGACAAGTTTGTGGCTTCTCAATTGAGTCATGAAGAGAGGCATGAAATAGAAGGGGTTTCAAGCTTTGCAACTCACAATAACAATAACCCGGACATGGCATTGCTGCTACTACAAAATAGTAGGGACAGTGAATTGAACAAGTTAAACCCGTTTTTAAATACAAGCTCTTCAGATTGTGGCATTGGGATATGCGTATTCGAAAAATGAAGGGGTGCATTGGTAGGGTTCATTTGTTGCATTGATAGTTACTATATAAATGTTTTATGGATTTTGAGACATGATCATATGTAATTTTAATTTGTAAAAATATGAGTGGAGGAGTGAGAATTTGTGCTCTCTCTGCCCCCATCAGCGTGAGACACTAGTGAATTGTGTCAGTGTAAATTGACATGCATGCGCCTAATTAATATGACTCCAGGGACCAAAGTAGTTTAAAATTTGAATAATCATAAACAGATATTGTGATTTATATGGCTTAATGAGTCCTCTAGTGCCTAGCTACATCACAGAATAGTGAGATTCCACGCTCTTACTATTATTACTGGTTAAATGTTGTATTCTTTAACTTGTGAGTAAAAGAAACCTTATCATGTGCCCTTTTCATTATGCATGCATGCATGTTGGAACATTTCTCTGTTTTATGTCTTCATACCTAGTTGTTTCTTGGGCTTTTGATGACACCCTAAAGTGTCACTCATTTAATGACGACATTGTAAAATTTACCTAAAAACAATGCCGACAAAACTAAGTCAAAAGGTAGATAAAAGTTGAAATAGACACATTTATATGATATTTTTACACCAGTTTTAATTATATTTTATTGATAAACATACATTTTTATGTATTTATAATTTTAATTTTTAAACCTTTTTATTATACTCTTGTACGTATGAACGATAGTGTGAGTTGTGCAGAAAGTGGGCCTGCCACAGAATGTGAATGGAATGAAATTGAAGAGTTTGAAAATGTTGTTAAAAAGGATTTCCAAGATTGACCTGGTATATTTGATGGTTCAAAGATACCATTATATATGATGGTTGTACCAATTTTACAAAACTGATAGTGGTGTTAAAATTTATGCAAGATGAAAGCATTGAATTAATGGTCTGACAAGGGCTTTGAAAAATTACTTGTTCTTTTAAAAGATATGTTGTCACGGTCGAAATGCTTCCTAGTCAAATGTACGTGGTTAAAAATTGCTATCCTCTTTTAGTTTGGTGTACAAGAAGATACATGTTTATTTGATTGCTTCCTCATTTAAATAAATATGCATTATTGGATAAATGTCAAAATGTAACGTCCTATGTTATAAAACGGGAATTAAAAATCATCACCATTAAAGATAGTACGGTACTTTCCCATAATAACCTAGTTTTGGCATTAATTTTAGTCATTGTGCAGAAGATGCAAAAAACATGAGATGGCATGCAGAGAAAAAAAGTGAAGGATGGAAAGCTTCTTGATATGCAAACAAAGTCACACATAAAAAAAATAAAGATGTCACATGAATATATTAACATCATACGTAAATACCTCTATTTGTAAGAGATCTTTTAAGAAAAATTCAAAATTAAAATTGTGAGAGTTTAGACTCAAATCGGACAAAACCAAGAAACTTATGTCTAGATGAATGAAATAGACATACACTTGACTCTTTTGATTGAAAAATTGAAGCATATGTAGGACTTAGGTGTAAAGGTAAAAAAAAAATAATAATAATTATGTATTTACAATGGCTTAAATCGGTCGCAAAAGTTACGAATTTAGTCACTATACATGTTAACGACTGAAATAGCCCCTGGATTGAAGTTGGTGCCACTAGCGACTGTGGCTATCATTGCCATGAAAAATTTATCAAAATAGTCTTGGTCACTTCTCTTGGTTGGGATCAATATAGTAACGGTACTTTTCATGGTTGTTTCAATCATTGTATGCAAATTAATTTTTTAATATATTTTAGTAGCAAAAACTAGTTTCAAAATCGATAATTGTATAGCATCGATTATTTTTAAAGAATAAGTTGCTAAAGTCCGTTGCTGAATAAATGGCTATTTGTCACCAAATAGACCATTTAGCAAATTTAGTCGTTATGTAACGAATTACATCTGGAATTATCGATCACTCAATTATAATATGCTTTATAACTCTTTTTATTTAATAATATATAAATTTATTAAATTTACTAAACACTTTAAAAAATAAATATACAAAATTCGTAATGATACTTGAATTGAATAAAACATTACATGCAATACACAATATAAAACATGGTTTCATTATATAATTTCTTATGTTGGAATATCACAAAGCCACAAATTTAGTATGAATCCAAAACTTTGTTCCTGACATAAAACAAATCATAAGTATGAATCCAAAACTTTGTTCCTAACATACGTGGTGGAAAAAAAAAAACAAAAATCCACATTTTAAGGGAAAAGCAACGAACTAGAAATGGTATATGGTTGTGCATAGCACCAACAAAGTTAAGTTGAGATGATGACAGAGCTGTGAGATGGTGAGGATGGACAAATCTTACATGACAATCTATTACTAGATTAATACATCAAAGTAGTTATTAACGATGTGATAAGGATACCAGAGTATCTATACCTACTGATGAGGTTAAGATTATACAGAAAGTCTTCAAAATTTTCATTGCATAGCCGAAAGATCTTGTTAAGTCTCTTGGATATTAGGTCAAATCTTTACTTGCAACCAAAGAGGGTCACAATTGAGTTTCGTGATGATCCTAAATACAACTTATAAAATTTCGTAAGGGTCATTAAGTCTAAGCCAATAGTTATGTCAGTTGATCCATGATTTTTTAGGAGGAAAAAACTGGTATCATTTGTACATACACACACCGGACATGATGGAATATATGTTATCTATTTGTGGATTATGTAAGCTACTTTATTAAATCATGCACTTAATTAAAGATTTACAATCATATAGGCTTGACAATTTTAGGCTATTACTTTAGGTATCCAAATGGCTTATGTATAATGACCGTCAAAGCTAATGTGTATGGATTCCAAGATACTCAGTTATTACAACAACTAAGGAGTACACAAAAGTTCATCTTATGCATCAGTCACGCAATACATGTACATAAAAACGATTGTACATTGCACCTTACATTAGTAGATTAGTAGGTAAGTACAAGTCCCTTGTTAAATATCTTCCTTTTAAATTTAGATTCTCATTTGTCAAATTTCTCATGTAGCTTTCACTAACAATTGTACATGGTTTACCCGATGGATGATGTGGTGATATATTATTATTCATTACACATGCAACCTAAATTGAAAATAGAAAAAGCATTAGTATGGTACATATGTAGAACAAGATAATTAAATTACATATGTAAACTAAATTTAAATATTAGTAGTTGTGTATTTACTTTCTTACTTTGAATCACCGTGTATATGATACATATTATTTTATTTATAAGAAGAATCAACATGTTTAAAAAAAACTTAGAGCCATAATCCCCAAGATTAGTTTACAAACTTTTCTAACATTTAATTTTTTATTGTTTATTTCAAATGACATTTACAATTGTATGCGTAATGCAACCTAATAGACAAAGTGAAAGTAATGAATAGAATATTTCGTAATGTAATGAATGAAAAACATCATTTAAATAGATTTTATTGATTAATAGAATGAGATAATTTTATTTCAAGTTAGCATATTAGTTTATTTATAAATTTTGTTTAATCTAATAAATGTCTTTTTCCGATGCCACTCCATTTTTATGCAATACGCTATATTCGAAAGGCTTGACAAAGTTTTTTGCTTGAACATTAAAATTTTATGGTAAATGACATATAAGTTTATTTTTAGATTTGTTAAATAAGGAATAATTTTAACATAGATGTTTTAATTTAAATTAGTGTAAATAATAATTGTAATTAATTTTATTTAACTTAAGTACAGTTAGTTATTTTCATTATCTGTCATTTTAATTAGTGGTTTATTGTGGTAGTTATTGTATTCTTTTAGCTTTTTAATTGATTGGTGATATGTTTTAGTTCGGTAAATTCATAATATGGTTGCGTGAATTGATTATATTTGATTTGGTTTATATGATTAATTTGAGTATTGATTAACTGTATATTTGATAAAGCCTAATTGTAATTGATATTGTTGGACATTAATATGACATTGAATCGGTGTGTTGTAACTAAAATATTATGTAGATTATTTAGAGATAATATAAATCTTGAATATATATAAAAAATAAATAACAAGAGGTATTTTTAAGTCATCATTAATCATTACAAAATGACAACAATCATTTTGTAACTGTCAATAATCTTAAAAAAGATAATTATTATTTTTTAATTGTCATTAATTTTGACGGAAGGACAATGGTTATTCACAACCGTCGTTAATTTTATGCTTTTAGTGAATGTTGTATCATTATAATTGTTGTTAATGTTATAAACAACGACAACTATTTATTCACTGAAGTTAACGACAATTGTAAAAGACCTGTCATTAATTTTCAAGAAAACTATTATTGTGCATATAAATATAGATGTTTAACCGTTATTATATACTAGAACAATTGTTGTCACTACCCAATTTTTATAGTACTGTTAGTGTGAATACATTATTAAGAAATGCTTATAGGTTAGTCTCCTTTTTTTCTTATTATTTTCAATCTTTGATATGAAAATTTCCTTATTGGATTTTTTATCTTTACAACACCAAAAGTCATAAGAAAAAATAAGATCTAAATAATACGTATCTCATGATTTATTGATATCCTGGAGATTTTAATATAGGTTTATATATATATATATATATATATATATATATATATATATATATATATATATATATATATATATTTGCTACTTAATTGACTATTGTAGTATCATATGATTTTTGTATATAGTGAACATGTTTTTCATGTGACAATATTTTTAATTTGTATTTTGTTAGATTAATTGTATGTGTGCAAACTTAACAATTTTTTTGGGGGGAATATAGCTTAGCTTATTTTGGGTATAAATAAATTTTAAAGTGAAAATGACCACTTAGTGAGTTTCTTTTTAATATTTTAAATTATATGCATAGATTTAATTAGTGAATGATTAGGATTCTGTGTATGCATATAGGAAGACATGTAAATGAATTATAGGACTTTTAATTTTCTTTTCAAAAAAAAAAAACTTGTATATGGTCGGCATGGGCATATCTCGGTGGGAGTTATGGTGGGTCCGTGCGTTGTCTAGCATGCTCTGTGCACTATGGTTCCCTGTTCCGCGTGCTCTCTCTTATTAGTCACAAACTGTCCCTCAAAGTCCCATGCATAAAGGTTTTTCTACTTTATTTCCATTTTTGATAATTTTTCATTTCTATAACAGAAACTCAGAAATTAATTTTCATACAAAAGACCTTAGCTCAAATTTAGCATTCCTACTGTGCTGCGAGCACTTTCTATTTTGATTTTACTGCTATTAACATGATTTCTTTGTAATTACACATGACTCATTTTATTACACATAAACTAAAATTTCAGAAATATATGCCACAAACTGGTCCCCAACTGGTCCCCTTCCTGTAACTGATCCAAAGAAAATTATCCTTACTAGGGTTAATATAATAAAGGATTAGAGGGCTTGGACCAAATGAAATTAAGTCGAGAAGTGTACGTTTATCAGTATTATACTCATTCACATATGATTAACATCATTGCTGTTTCAGTTGGTCAAGAGACTCTATTTGTCGTCTTAATCAACCTGAAGAATATTCTTTATCACAACAAAAAAGTATAGTTTATCAATTAAAGATAAGAGTAATTACAAAGCTCAACACTGATGTATATAGTTAGTTACAAACTAAAAATTTAGAAAGTGTTAATTACAAATCCCAAATTTTATCCATTGAAAAATTACAACTTGTATCAATACATAACAGCTATATATATATTTATATATATTAAAAAATAGATATATAAATAAAACTAAATCCTTTCATTAACAATGCATTAGTGAAAAGATTTGTGATTAATCTACCTGTTGTGATTTTTTTAGTTAGATCTTTTCAGTAACTGATCACATCTATCTACTTGATTACAGGATCCAGGTCCTATGCTAATTCAACATAACAAAGAAGCTCAATAAAACTAGAAAAAGAAGCCTAACATCCCTTAATGGAGGTAGTCATTAAGGAGAACCTCAAACCAATTGATGATGGAGTCTCACCATATCTTCTTAGGGCATCATCATGCATCCCAGATGAGCAATTAAAGAAAACCAATTTTGTATGGCAGTTTAGATGAGAAGTAAGCCAAACCAAAAGGATAACAGAAAATGTGTTTAGACAGAGACAAACACAAAATATTTGTGTCTCCTACACTCAATTCATGACATTTTACAACAAAATATATTATTGTCCAGTATCTGTATCACAGCTTACCATGCAACAAAATTTAGGTATGACAAAAAAAAAAGGGCTTAGAAACTAATAAGCTAAAAGAGAACAGTCCTAACTATTCTAAAACAAGACAGCAAAGCAAAAAAGCTAAAGTCTCATAGATAGACAACACCCTGAGAAAATCCTAATAAATTTACATTGAAAACGGAATGTATGACTAGAACCTGCATTCTACATATATTCAAACCAAGTCTTGTTCCTGTGTCTCCAATACAATCTTTAAGCTGTTAAACATTACAAATACTTCAGCTGAGTTTTTGTGATTATTGAACAAATTAGTAGAGCCCATAATAATATATATTACACCTCGAATATCTAGGTATTCCATAACTTAATCATGTAACATTCAAGAGACAGGCCTGGCCCATACTACATCCGAAGTAGCATTTCTATCACTTTGCACCCACCACCTAATCACTATGATAAATATCCAAAAAAAAAAAAAACTACGGAGAGAGAAGCAACCTAGTGATCTTTAATGCAAAATAAACATTTTCCCACAATTTCATTTGATTCAAGGTTCACAATGTTTCACAGAACCCTCTAGTAAAATTCACTAACAGTGAGGTGCATCCTTAGATGATGCCCACGGCTTTAGATATTCTTAATCTACATCAGCAACGATTTTATTCTCAGTCCGTGCTAATGCTACATGTGAAGTAAAGGGTATGGAGATCTCCTCAAGCATAACCAAATTAGTAGTTACTTAGTATCATAAGGAAGCAAATCAATCAAATAGATCATTTGCTCCGTAACCATAATAACATTATCCATGTACATTATGCCAAATGAAAGTCAACAGTTCCCTTGTATTTAGTCCCTAGTCTCATCTTCCAGTAAATTCAATGAACATGAAGTTCCCATATAAAGACAGCTTCTGTATTGATATCAATAAATATTGGAAGGATCCCAATCAAAACAACTCCAAAATATGGTAAAGCTTTCAGTTAAGATCAAAATTGGCTCCTAATAATGAAAGTAAAACTGTAGCCAAAAGAATCACAAGAGCCTCAATATCCATATTTAAATATCAAACCTTGCCTATCACTTCATAAAAAGATAAAGCCATCACCAGAATATTTTTTGCTTCCAATAGTCCTTTAAACTTTCCGGTCATCAGTTATATTTGATGAGTCAAATATTATATTGAACATATTCAACAGAGCATCCTCAAATACAAGTCCCTGATCTCAACATACCTAAGCAAATCTAGCCCACTAAGTATAAATCTTACTAATAACTTACTCCAGGACCTAAGAGACAACCTACCTCACAATCATTGAACAATTAAGTCTATACCTCCTATGACCAAATAGATATAGATATATGTAAACAAACCAGGAGGAAGAGGAATAAGAGAGAAGGTTATAAAATAAATATGCAACTTCAGAATTGTATGCTCAAGCCGCAAGTTTATATTTGATGATGTCTATCTCACAATACCAGATCCACCTAGACAAGAATAAAGGTCCACAACATTAGAAGATAATTCAATGCTGCAAATTAGAATATAAATTCTACAAAATAATACTTACCAGAAGATTTATCACACTAATAATAGTATCCATGACCATGTGAGCCATCACCCCCATAATAAGATGAATATGAACCTCTCCCATACTGTTAACATGAATAACATTTGTAACTATTATCAACAAAGCACATAAACAATGAAATAGGTTAAAACATGTTAACTCACATCAGAACCATAATAGTCAGGCAGGTACTGTCTGCGTCCAGCCCCAAAAGAATCTATATAAAAAATATAATGATAAAGAGTTGTCAAGAATATAATCATGCTATTAAGTAAGGAGGAATAAATGGAGTCAAGGATAAACCGTGTTGACGAGGTCCATGAAATATAGGCGGATCTGCATAATCCAATCGGGGACGAAGTCTATTAGGTGCCATGTAATCAGGTTCAGGGTCCTACAAGACAGGAATAAATCAATTCCAACAAATTAGTATTTTTCCAATTGTAAACAGAATTAACATAAAAATTTTATAGAAATACAACCACATGTGTAAGCAAATTAAAATAAAATAAATCTTACAGTCATATAAAATGGACGTTTCATTCCATGAACATTGTCATCATATACATATGGATCATCAAAATGCCTTCCCATAAATGGCATGTCAAACTGTCCACCTGGGGAATACGGCCTCATTGGAGGAATAGGCTCACTAGGACCTCCATCAGGGATACCATACCATGCTCTATCATGATAAGGTCTAGATGGACCACCAAATGAAGCACCTCGGCCACCTGCATGATGTCCACCCCTCACAGCTCCTGCATTACAATATAGTAAAATATTTTTAAAAAGCCTTCACACCATGCATTACAGTCAAAATAAACTTGAACTAAAATATAGAAAAGAAGCTCAACAAATAACCTTGTGGACCAAACTGCCTCTGACGGAAATCTGGATGCATATTATAATCACGGTCATCCCGGAAACCCATTCTCCCAACTTGACTGTTTCCACCATGGTAGAAACTCCTGTCCCTGTTGAAATTTCCCCTGTTGTTGAAGGACTGTCTTCCTCGCCCAAATCCCCTTCCTGTAATAGGGATTATGGTTAGATAATTCAAATAATGGTGTCAACAAGATAATTTAAGTTCCAAGTTAATTGGCAGGAAAAAACTAATTCACCTGATCCTGGTCTTGAAAAGGCTCCAGTCCTAGCATGACCTATTCGAAACCCACCACACATACCACCTTTGACAGCCTGTGTTTTAGGCAAAGGATTTGAAAGTCTAGCTCTCACTTTTATCTGAAAAGCATGGCAAACATTGAGTCTTAATCACCAAATGGAAAAGATGCAAAATCAATTAAAAAAAAAATACAAGTATTATGTTAGATAACTGTATGTAGAATAAGAATTAAGCCCAAAACAATGACACAGATAAAGCCGTGATAATGAAGTATCTGAGAGACTGGGGAAAGAGAGAGAGAAGAAGATCATAAAACATGGTCATCAAACTCCAACTCATACAATCATGACTTCACAATTCTAGGTAGTAAGAAGATCGCTCACAAGTCCACAAAGTCAACAAGTCCGTTTTTGGCATTAATATCTGCCATCAAATGTTTGGACAACTATGAGCAATTTACTTCCAATACTTAGTTGACATTCACAAAATGTATTTAATGATTTATGAGTTAACATTCTTAAGTCCCAAAGAGAGCTTAATTGTTCCATGAGTTATGCTTTGTTTTCGTTTCCTATTAGTTTGTTTCGAGAGATATCCATCAATTTTGATTTTTTTTCAATTGAAATGTATGGATTTATGTATCTATGTCCTTGTGTTTATATAGATCTTGTTCACATGAAATCACAAGATATTCATGACGGTATCAAGCTAGAACAATTCTCCGTAGTCAATCGCGATGCTATTGTGGCAATTAGAAGATAAGGGTTGCATTTCAGACTCTCCGCAATGCAGCAAGGGGGTAAATCACAGACTCGGCTTCATGCCTGTTGTGGACACATTTTGCGCAGAAATAACTGTCGTGCCGCACCGCACCGCACCACACCCACATATTGTAGTCTGTTACATTTCTTCTTTCTTTAACTTTTAACATTTTAAATGCCCACCTCTTTACCACATCCTCCACCTCTTCACCACCTCCTTAATTAATTAAAACATAATAGACAGTTTTTTTTTTTTTGTACCCCACTTAAATTCTCACAACCTTACAAGACATTGAGACCCACTCTTCATTCTATTTAACCCCAATCTGATTTTGAAGCCAATTACTTGTACCCAGTATCAGAATTTCATAATTCACCACTTTTTGGTTCTTTTTTCTTCTCCTTCGCTGTTTTCTGTTCACTATTGCATCATCCCAAAAGTGAAGTGAAGTTCCTAACCAACCCATTCTTGTTTCTTTATCAACTGATTGTCCCTTAGTAAATCCTAAGGGTGACAACCTTGTATGGCTTGGGAATGGAATTCATTGAAGAACACTAACAACTAAAAGGATTGGATTGACTATGTTTTCTCTTTTTTGTGCACTTTTCTATTTTTCAGTACTTACATATTTTGAATGACGTGAAATTATAGCTTGTATATAATGTTTTTCTCTACTTTGCAATAGCAGTTATCCTGCTATCAATATCCCACTATAGCAGTTTTTGGGGTGGCTGCTCCGGAACGCCATTTGGGATCAACCACAAAGGAACAATCTATTCCTCCCAAATATCTCAATTACGTGCTAAAGAATTTCCTATTGCCACCATATAGTATTAATCACCACTTAGTGATAAATAAAGTATATGTATTCTTTTCGATCTCTCAGAGATTTCATAAAACAGACTTTCTATAGACTCTCAACTACCAATAATTGCCAATAACAAATGTGTTTTGGATCTCCTCCTTTGCCTTTCAATACAACATTCTATATCAAGTGAAAACAAAAACATAGTTCAAACCCTCATATGCCTTCACTGATTCAGCTTGTGATGTACTATTTCATAAGATCTGCATGCAGATCATTTTATAGATATGGTTCAGTGCATTAAAGCCTTACATTGGTGCAATAATGCTAAAACTTAGACAAGGTATCCAATGCTAGAAATGTGACAAGGAAAGCTGCGACCAAAGCACAAATCTAAAGCTTTTGAAGAGTTTTACAGAAAGCTTAGGACAAATAATGAAGAACATATATTATATATGTCTGCCAAAAATAGACAACGGAAAATGAGAGATTTTCTTATCAAGTAGGATGTACTAAGGATGAAGAAGGGAGAGTGTTGATAACAAATCAAGATATCAAAATAAGATGGGAAGGGAGAGTTCCAAAGTGGAGGATAATGAAAAAGTTTTTGGTTCAGAATATTGGTATTTCTATTGAAGTATGAAAGTATGTAGGGGAACATGATATGGTTAGGCTCTAATAAGATGTCAATGATTGGAGAAAGAACATTTTGCTTCCTATATTTAAGAACAAGCAAGCTTGTCAAACTCAAGACTCTATGTGAAACTTCCATTGGCTTAACTCATAAGAGTCATGGGGCATGTTTGATCCAACATTTTTTCTATCAATAAATTACTCCCAAGTTAAAGCAAAAGATAAACTTAAAGAGAAAAAAAAGAAAGTAGAAACTATTTGACAATTTTCTTTTCTATTTACCAGCTTAAAAGCAACTTTAAATCTAAGGACTTTCTGGGTTATGAAAAGGGATGACAAGAAAAATGGGAAGAGTAACAAAAAGCAGAATATTAACATGGATGTGTACACAAGAAAGAACAGGATAAGAAATGATTTTATACAAGGAGACATTGGTGTTGCACCAATTGAGGAAAATATGATGGAAAATCAATTAAAGTAATTTGAATCTGTAGACACACCAACGAGGTGAGTAGATTGCATGGTTTAGTCATATGAGTGAAAAGGAGGGGAAAGACATCAAAGGAAGTTAATTGAGCCGAATGATATCGTGTGATCCAAGAAGTTGACCTTATCTAGTGGGATAAGGCTTTTGTTCATGGTGGTGGTGGGTTCAATTATTTTCATGGTAATTTTGTTGTTTTGATTTTATTTTGTATTTATTTATAAACAATGTTGAGAACTTTATCTTTGTCAGCAGATAAAGCTTGTAAAATGCATTGCACATAATATTGATGTAGTTAAATAACCACATTCCATACAAAATCCTGCTGCTTCACTATTATTTCACACCATCAGGTTTTCAAAATGTCATTCCTATATCATGTAACCTTATATAAGTCAAGTCTATGATTGTTGCAAGATTTTATGCACATGTTTGGTTGGAGATGATTTTGAAGTAGGAACAATCTATGGTGAGATTATTTGCAAGGAAATTATCACTTATTTTAAAGGCAATTTCTTTCTAAATCACTATAATTTAAAATCAATGCAGTTGAAGTTCGTAAAATTCCACTCTTCCCTACATTCCTGAAAACAGACAGAAAGGGAAGCAAAGGAAGCAAGAGAATAATTCTATAAGAATGTAAAATCATCATCAAGTAAAAAAGAGAATTATATACCTTTGATGCCCCATCACCCAATTCTGATTTATTTACACCATCAACACAAGCTACAGCAGCTTCATGTGTAGAAAAATCAACAAATCCATAATCCTTCCTCTTAGCTGTAGACATATTCCGTGCTAGTACAATTCTTACAATTTCACCATAAGATTTAAACAGCTCCCTCACATGATCTTCGTCCCAATGCGGAGGGAGACCATTAATAAACACAGACTTCACCTGTGCCATTACCTCTGGGTCTGGTTCGCGTATGGGTTCAGCAAAGGCTACCTTGGCAGTTCGCTCAGCATGGCCGAAGATAACATCTGGCTTTTGAAGCCTCTTGTAAGCAAGCATGGCATCTGCATGACAAGAGAACTCTAGGAATGCAAAACCTCGGCTCAATCCCTCATGTTGAACATCTGGGACAAGCGTAATGCTTTCAACCCCTTCAATGCCATAATCCTTCAGCTTCTGTTTAATCTGCCACCCATGTAGAAATAAGTTAACCAGCCAACAAAGTATATACATGCAAGGCAACAGAAAAAACGGCTGTATACTTACAGCTTCTTTTGTCCAAGTATTGCAAATATTTCCCAAGAATAATGTGTCATTATCCTCACTAGGTGCAGTCCCACATCGTTTACCATGTATCTGTAAACAATGAGAGGTAAAAAAACACAACACAAAAGAAAAAGGAGAGAAGTCAAAGAAATAAACAATCAGGTAGAGACACATACAACAGGGTTCTTCATTTCAGATAAAGCTTTCTTTGCATGCTCCTTATTAGCAAACTTAACAAATGCATAGCCCTTGTTTTTATTTGTTGAAGAATTTTTATGCAACCTGACTTCAACTATCTCCCCAATCCTCTGAAAAACCTTTCTCAGATCTTCCTCTGTAGCATCACGATCCAACCCCCCAACAAAAATCTCATGCTCTTTTCTAATCTTTCGCTGGTTTGCAATGGCCTCCAACTCCCTATGCTCCTCATCCAGAGCATCAGTCTCTTCTGGAGGTTCCTCTGGATCTTCCTCAGGATCTTCCTCTTCAAGCTCCACCCTCCCTAGCTCTCCAAGATCTAACTTTTCACCACCCATTGATCCTTCACCACCATCTTCTTTTTGCATCCAGGCTTTCATTTCACCAAAAGATTTGCTGTTCTCTTCTTGTCCAAAAAGGTTTGTTTCCTCTCCTTTTGTTTGCTCTGGATCCTGCTCTTTTAATTTTTCTTTTCCTTTATCTAGTTGTCCTTCCTGTTCTTTCAACTCCTCCTTATCTTTCTCTACATCCATTTCTTTTGACTCTTCCTTTCCTTTGCCTCCTTCCAGTTCTTTAAACTCTTCCTTTCCCTTGTCCCCTTCCTGTTCTTTCAACTTTTCCTTTCCTTTATCTCCTTCCAGCCCTTCCACCCTACCCTTTCCTTTGTCTACTTCCAGTTCTTTCAACTCTTCTTTCCCTTCATCACTTTCCTGTTCTTTTAACACTCCCTTTCCTTCGTCTCCTTCCTGTTTCTTCAACTCTTCATTTCCTTCATCACCATCTTCATCTTTCAACTCTCTCTTTCCTTTCTCTCCCTCCTTTTCACCACTAAAATCTTCATTATCCGCAGACACATTGAGGTCCACAATTGGTCGCCCCGGTCGCGTTAATGAAACAGAAGCATCCAGGGAATCTGTTACATCAATTTCCATTATATCTTTTCCCTTTACCCCCAATTCGCAAAGCTTTTCAACAACAGGTTCATCCACTTCAATCGACTTATGTTCCGTCTCATCTAATAACCCAACAGAACCAACACTTGGTTCCCCCTCATTTCCACCCTCAACATTATCCGCTTCAATTACTTCAAAATCTCCAACTTTCTCAGTTGCATCGATATTAACTTCAATTGGAGTTTCATCAGCAGCTGCAGCCTCACATTGCTCTTCCAAATTCGGAGTATCAATTGCTTTAGTTCTCGGTCTCCCAACCTTCTTCTTCACAGCTTTTGTACCACTACCACTGCCAACCGATTTCTGCTCCACTGTTACATATTTTTCAGGACAAATAAGGTTTAAAAAAAAAAATAACAATTATTAAAAATAAAATAGCAAATAAAAAACAATCAACAGCTCCAAACATAAACAAATCCCAAAAAAAAAGAGTAGAAACCACAGCAAACTCATAAAAGAAAAGGCAAAATCCACAAAGTAGATGAAATAATAACGTTCAGTCATCAGAAACAAACTCGAATTTTTAAATACAAGACTTTCAGTGTAAGTTTTGTTTCTGTTCTAATCGAGACATTTAAGAAAAACGTATATAAGAAATAAACGCTTACTGAGAGACTGGTCGGGGTAGGAATCCGGTGCGGGCGAGACCTCATTCTTTTTGGTGGTCCTGGTTTTGGCGGCGGTGGTGCGCTTTGCCGCAGGGGATTTCCTCGGCGGCGGCGTCTTCTTAGGGGCGGCGGATTTGGAAGCGGAATCAGCGTTTCGAGTTCTCATGATTGATCAATATTCAGTAATGAATGAAAGAATCGTCGTTGATCTAATGAAGGAGAATTAAAGCTAAGTATTGGAACTGAAGTGAAGTTAGCAGTCTCCAATGCTTTGAAAATGTCGATTTTTATCGAATCGAAAAGAGGGAGGAAGACAGTTGATTTCCCCGTGCTCATATAAATCCTGCCACTTTTAATTTCGGTCGGTTTAAGTGTAACTAGTCATTTAGTATGTGGAAGCTGAATAAATTTTTATTTTGTATAATTAAAATTTATAATAAAAAACTTTATTGCATAGAATAATTTCTTTTGTTTAATAATGAGTAAATATCTTTAATGTGTAAATTTTATGTTATAGTATTTATTTTTTAAAATTATAATAAATAAAATTTTGATCATATGAATTATATTCCAATAGATAATTTATATTATAATTAATATTATTTTCGAATATTGGTAATTAATATTATTTCTGAATATTGGTAATTTTTAAATAATATTGAAATTCAAATTAAAAAAGAAGAAAAGAAAAAAGAATAGAAAAAAATTGTTATTACTAGATAAAATAATACTTCATTTAAATATAAAATATTGATAAAAAAAATTAAAAAAAATTAAGAAAGTTAAAAAAATTATTAAGTTATTTGTTATTTTAAGTAATTTATAACTACTTTTATTTTAATATTCTTTGAACATAAAGTTTTTTTAAAATTTCAAAGTATGAGTAATTTCTATGTTAAGAGATATTATCTTAAAAGAATTTTAATGGATCTGTTATTAATGAGTAATATGAAAAAGTATTTCAAAAGATTTTAATTGATATGTTATTAGAAAATTGTTTGTAACATTTTTTATTGTTATTTAGATCTTTTCTATTAACTAGACTTTTTTTTTAGATATTTCTTTTTTAATTTTAGAACATTTAAATCTAATTTATTTATCTTTTCGTATTTATAACATATAATCTTAAAATTTTCTTTTTTGTTTGACTTTTTCTTAGGAAATTTTTTATTCTTCTTTTTGAAGAAATGATTGCTTTTGTTTTTTCTCAACATTATCTTCTTGAATTCTTTGGCTTTGAGAAATGTATCATCATTAGACAATTCCTTATAGCTTTCAATAAAGAAAGTTTTAGCTTCAACCTTGAGAATTGTGTCTTTTTTATTAAGCAAAGAGGCTTTACTTTGGACATTCTTTTCTAGCTTGTAGAGATATGAGCTCTTACATTTCGATTTTGTCTGATTTGTAGAAATGAACTTCATGAACTCGTGAAGCTCCAATGAGTTCATTGAGAGTCAAAATTTTCATCTCTTACCATAGAGATAACTGTTGACATGGCTTCCCAAGCAATTAGAAAATTGTCTAAAACTTTCGTATTATTATGTGTTCTAGTGAAAGTTGTTCCTAAAGTTGTAAACTCATTTAAGATAGTTTGAAACCTTTCAAACATGCTTTCAATATATTCATCATTTTCCATTGAGAACATCTCATATTCTCTTTAAAGAATGACACTCAGTCCAACATCTTTTATGCATTCATGAGATATTTTAAGAGCATCCCAAAGCTCTTTACAATCTTGTAAGAGCAGAATCTATTATATTTTGATCTAGCTAATGCATATGTAATAACATATCTAGCCTTGTTTTTTTAGCTTCAAGTTAACAAATTCTTCATTGCCTTACTCTTTTTGGTATAGTGAAGGGAATATATCATTCTGTGATGTTTTTCCAAAAGTATGCATTAAGTAGATTTGATGTACATCTCTATTTTGTGAGTCTAACTAGGATAGTCATTTCCATATAATGCATAAGGCTTGTTCATGGAGGATCACTTTATGGTAAACATTGTTAATAAGTTTGTCATAATAGATTTTTTCTCTAGTAGTTATCAGAAGCTCATCCCTTAGAGGATGAGCTCTGATGCCAACACTATGAAAAAATAAGGAACACAAGAAGAAGAGTTGAATTATGTTCTTACAAACTTTTTACAAGTTTATTCTAAACAGAATAAAGTCGTCTTAACCAAAGACTACATTCAGTTCCTTAGAAAAACTAAAATTCTATTATATCAAAAACCGATACAGGTATTTTTTTGATCTGAGCTTCTTTAGGTTATACAAGTATTTTTTGGACACATCCTCTTCAGGTTAAACAACGAATATTCTTTGAGTTCAATCTTCTCAATCCAAATATTATTTGAACACAATTTCTTCAGACTAATACCTACCACTAAAAGTACATGATTTACTGAAAGTCTTCTGTCTAATAAAGATTAACTTTGTACAAAGAGTAGCCGTTAGACTCAGTTGCTTCAAAATTTCAATCATCTGTAAGAAGTGTGCAGTACGTCTATCTACATTAAATGTTTTTGCAAGGACTGCCTGATTAGAGTTGACAACTTTATACTTTATTAGATGAAAAATACTAAAGAGATTAACTATTTTTCTGCTACAAATCTTCTTGTCAAAGAAATTTCCCTTTTATTTGATTTGACATTTCTTTTTAAGAGAAAAATAGATAAATTTCTTGCACTTAAACTGTACATGTCAAGTCAACCTCAGCAAGACAAATAAATTGATAAGTACTTCTTCGTATGAATATATCTTATATCCATTAGGATTAGAATTTGTCTATTAGTCTAGAGAACTTTAATCTGCATAATAATTAATTTGCTTCTTTAGACCATTAATATGGTCCATAAGTTTGAATTACGAAAAGTTATTATTTGCATGCATTTGATATATTTAAATAAATATCAATTCTATCAAATATAAAAAAAATTAGTTGTAATATGATATATTTAAATAAATTATCAATTTTATCAAATATAAAAAGATTAATTGTAATTATAAATTTTAAGGATCAAAATTTGTATTTATTTTTTATTTTAGACTTAACACACTTTAATTAAATTCTCTTGCGCCTAATATACATACAAACAATATATCCATTTAGTCCAAATTTCCAAAACACACCCGTATAGTTCTAGTTCATTTAAGCACACACTCACAAAATACCGCAATTCAATCACATAGGCAACCATAACAAGGAAAATCAACGAAATCTCTTAACAATTGAAACTGACTTTTGAACATTATTGAGGTTGATGAGTTGAAATTCTTCCTTCATGGAGAATTTAGCATCACGGGTATTCAGTATACATTTTTCCATTTATATGATATTTTAACAAATTAAATTTGCCCCACCAAGAAATTAACTTGAAGTTTCCAAGTGAGCTTAAATTCAATTTGTTCCGACGTTCACCTCAAATCTTCTTAATGCTAAAATTCTCTTCAAAATAGCCAACAATTCACATCCCATGATTTTCCATGCCTCTTACAAAAAATTCCCTTCAACCTCGTGGATTCCCTAAAGCTTCATAGTGTAGACATTCTTGAGTGATGGATTACATTAAAAACACTTCTTCAAAATACTGGCATAAACCTCATTAACAACCTACCATCAAAATTAATTTTCCAACCATAACTCATCGTACACATCAATATCCAACTACAAACACAACAATTAAACTCACTTCTCAACACCAAGCATATACGGACAACTCAAAATTAAAGCAATCACTGTCTTTTGAACACATTAACAACAATTATTTATCTCAAAACACACAAATAGCATATCAACCACTCAATAGCAACCTAACTCAATTTCTTTGCGCAACACACATCTATACAACTCTAAATGGAATTAAACATCGATTTCAACATACATTTCAGCAAATTAAACAAAATACAGTCATAAATTGAGCAAATTCTTAAGGGATTCAATATAAACCCAACACCCTATGTACCCAAAATTTATCCTAATCATAAAATAACATAGAAACCCAATCAACATGCATAAACATAGTTAGGGGATATCATGAGAACGCTCATAGTCGAGTCCTCTCAGTCTTTCCATTGGAAGAATTTCCCTAACCATAAGAAACTAAACGGTTAGGAGAAAAGAAACTGTTGTGGTGACTCTATGATGACCTTAGCTTGCTTCAAACGTGATCGCGGTGGTGGTATTGTGACGCTGGTTGTTGCTCCAAACTCTTACGACGAGTTCTCTTTGGCTGTAGGTGGCTCATCTACTCTTGCTCTTGACATTTTTCTCTTTAATTCACTCGGTGCAGTTTGTTTTTATGGCTTGCTATAGTTGGGTGCACGTAGTAGTAGGAGGTGCCACAGTTTGAAGCTCATGCGTAAACGTTCTATTGAAGCCGTGGTAGAAGAATAACTTAGGTGTGGGTTGCATGCGAAGGATGATGTGGTTAAAATATCCATCTTTGAGACAATTCAGGATTAGCAATGTCTTAAATATACTTTTAATAATACAACTTTATTTCACTAATAATTATAACATACATCACTTTATTCATAATATAAATATATTTTATATTATATTTATTTATATACACACATCACCTTATTCATAATATAAATATATTTTATATTTTATTTATTTATATATATATATTATTTTTTTCATATTTTATAATTAATTAACTACTTATTTCAATTTTCTATCGAATCATTTTCTTATTAATATATTAAAGAAAAGATGGTTCAGTGTTCAAATAGGTTTGAAGAGTTGGCTGTGTCTGCGGAATGCCAACTTTTGATGCGTAGTTCCAGTTTCCGATTCGTCCTTCCATGTGTACGTTAATTTTCGGTGCGATGTTATTTGTTATATTATTTTTAAGAAAATATTTATACACGGATAAGAGAGAAATATATATATATATATATATTATAAGTAAATTAATTAATTAATTAAGTATTATAATTAATTATGAAAAATTAATTTTTTTTAAATTAATGAAAGATAATAATTTTTACTTTTAACTTGTATATTTAATTATTTTAAAAAGAATTTTAATTTTATTTAAACATAAAAAAGTAATATTATTTATTTAATAATTATAATGTTTAAATTTATTATTAAATTAATTTTTAATACAGCATAAAAAAATTAGACCAATTAATAAAAATATAATTTATAATTTAATATCATAAATTAAATTTTACATAATTTATTAATTTAAAAGAAAATAATTATTATTATTAAAATTCATGTAATATATAACACATGAAAAAAATATAAAATAAATTAAGTTGAATTTTCATAATATCTAAACATATAAATAAGTTAATAACTTAAATATGCTAAAGATACATGTATAATTAAATACTAGTCATTGTTCTAGACACATAAAATTAAGTTTCAATTATATGATGGGATAATTAAATTGGTCTTATCGAGTTATTGTTTTAAGAACTGAAAGGATGATGGTTCGTTTCATCTTGATGAATATGTGTTAATAGAGTGAGTGAAGGTGTACTTGCGAATATATTTTAAAATTTAAATTAGTGAATAGTCAGATTGTTTAGAATAAGATATATAAAATAGAGAATGAGTGACAAAATGAATAAAAGATCAAAAATCTTTAAGAAATAAATCATATCAGCTATTAATGAAAGATTTGTTGTGTTAGACCACCGACTACTAAGGATAACAAGTCATTCTACTACATCTTGATTATTTCCTGATGTTGACGTTTTATACTGCTTTATCCATGAAATATGGAACGTTGACTTGACCATTTTAACATAAAATAATTAATACAACATTAAATATTACATTAATTACACCGTATATGATACAACATTAAATATTAAAGTATTTGATAAGAACTCTTAAAAAATATTTTCATATTAAAATAATAATTCTTACAAACACTTTTATAAAGACTTAGATTAATAATATTTAGGTTATTATGAAAATTCATGTAATATATAACACATGAAAAAAATTATAAAATAAATTAAATTAAATTTCCAGAAGCAAATAGATAATTTAAAAGTTTAGAGATTATAAAGATACATGTGTAGTCAAGGCCATTGTCCTAGTCATAGAAAATTAAGTTTCAGTTACATTTTTATAAGACATGATGACATAACTAAATTGATTTTAATGAGAATATTGTGTTCACATGTGAAGCTGATAGGATAAAGCGAAACATATCGAGGTTGATTCGTTTAATTGGGATGAGTATGTCTTAACAAAGTGGGTGGAGATTTTAAATTAGTGGATGACCAGATTGTTTGGAGTAAGGAATAGAGAATATGAGTGATAAAAGGAGTAAAAATTAAAAGTCCTTAAAAAGTAGGTTGCTGACACGATGACAAGACATCCTACTATGACACAATTACCCATGATATTGATGTTTTACACCGCTTTATGGATACGTGTGATCTTATCGAGAATATTATGTTCACAGGTTGGTTCGTTTAATCTGGATGAGTATGCCTAAACAGAGTGGGTGAAGGTGTACTTAGGAAGGAACTCTAAAACTTAAATAAGTGAATGTCCGGTTTGGAGTAAGGAATAGAAAATAAATAATATGAGTGTCAAAAGGAGTGAAAGATCAAAAGTCATAAAGAAGTAGGTCGTGCTAGCATTAATGAAGGATTTTTCATGTTAGGTCACCAACATGATGATAAAACATCCTACTATGACACGATTATCCCTTGATATTGACGTTTTACACTATTTTATAGACACGTTTGGTTTCCCATAAAACTCAGTTAGAACGATGAAAAATTGATAAGACATCTCATTATGTTCTGTTATTTTCTGATATTGACGTTTTACACTACGGTTAGAATGATAAAAAATTGATAAGACATTTCATTATGATTATCTTCTGGTATTGACATTTTATACTACGTATCTTTTCCTATAAAACTCTGTTAATTCATTAACATAAGATAATTAATACAACATTAAATGTTATATTATACACCGATCACATTAAAGTAAAAATTCTTAAAAAATACTTCCATATTAAAAAATAATTCTTACAGACACTTTTGTAAATATTTAGATTAATAATATTTAGGTTAAATGGAAAGAAAGGTATCATCATATACTTTTATATATAAAACTAACAAAGCATACGTATGAAGCAAATAGTGGATACAAAAATGAGTTTAGGTTGTTTATTTTAAGACTATCTACTCTAATTACATACATCAATTTCAAAAGCAAGGTTAGTATATATTAAGAAAAGCAGCTAAAAAGCGCATTGGTCATATCGGGTAGGCACAAATTGTTTAGTTTGAAAGATGAAAGTAGGAATAGTTGGGCCGAAAAGCAGCGCAAAATAAGGCACACACGCAACCACCCACACACACAAACACTATCGTATTCGTCAGTGTTGCATCTATGCGCTGTCACTGCCCACATACACGCACATCACCACCCTCTACTTATAGATTTTCCTAATCTCACGCTCCCTTTTCCCTCTTTACCCTCTTTACCCTCGTCACCGTCAAATATAAAATGTTAGCCACCACCTTTAAAATCACCCACTCTCTTCTATCTAGGGTTTTCTCTTTCATCTCTTTCTTTCTCTCTATCTCTCTCTCCCCCTCTCTCTCTCTCTCCCTCTCTCTCTCCCTCTCTCTCTCTCTCTCTCTCTCTCTGCTGCGTAACGCGTAATAAGAAACCGAAGCGTTCTTGATGATTTTAGGTTTATTTTTCTCAGATTAATAACAGTGTTTTTTTTTAGTTTGATCTTAGATTTATCAATCTGAGATATAATATGAAGCGTGCGAGGAAATCCAACAGGGTTTCGTGGGCTACTGGAGGGAACCTGTGTCAGGTATATCCGTAACAATCTTTCTTTTTTTCCTTTCAAGATTCTCTGTTTTAAACGAAATTTTTGTTTTCGATTCGTCGTCGTTTATTGAAAATCCTTTCGCTTTCTTGATTCGTCGCTGTTCGATATTTTTCTTTGGCTTTCTCTGCGTTGTTCCCTGACGTTTTATGCATTGGCAGCCATCGAAGAAACATGGGACTCTGGTGTCAATAATAAAATTAATGAATAAAAATATTAAGAATAAATAATGATAATGATGATGATAATTAGAAAAAGAAAAGGAATATGGGTTAATACTCCCATGGAACTTCTATGGAAAAAAATTACAATCTTGTTAAAATGTTTTAAAATCTCATTAATTTAAATGCAAGAAGAAAAGTTGGAAATAATGAGAAAAATAAGAATAATCTATTAGAACTTCCATGGAAAAATTTAAAATCTTGATGATGTTTAATTTAAATGCTTGAATATGTAAAGTTGTATATAATCTTGATTAAGGAAAAGTTGAAAATGATGAGAAGAATAAGTAAGAATATTCTATGAAAAGTTCCGTGGAAAAATTTAAAATCTTGATAGTTTGTTTTAAAAATCTGATTAGATTAATTGCTTGAGAACCCCAGTAGTGCTTGATTACAGAAAAAAAAAAAAAAAATCCGAATCAGGTGTGAATTAAATTTAAGGATTTAATTTAGTTGTGAATATGAATATGAAAAACCTTTGTTTCTAGTGGGAACTCTAAAGTTGGATAAACCAGTTCCCTGGATCGGTTGGTGAAGGTGTAGTGTAATGTGTTTGATCGCTCGGGAGTTGATGATTGGCACTATACTGAAGAGATATATGTAATGCAGTTAATATGAAGCATGCAGATGTTGGTGACATAACCTTACACTTCGAAATGTTTTTACAGAATAAGATATAGGAAGAAGTATACAACTGATTCGCATAGATTAAAATAATTTCTCAAATAGTTCCTTAATCCTTGTTATTTCAAAATTGGAATTGATCTATACAACTAATAAATAATCTTTGAAATGTTTAGGTTATCTAACATGTTTTGCATTGGTAGCCATTTCCTTAAGATGTCCTTAAAGTTTGTTGCTATTAATTGATGACCAATGTTAATCTTGGGCTGCAATGGAAAGCGGCTGATTAATCCAAACATGTTGCACTGAAGATAACAAATCAAATACCTTTAATTTATATACATGACTAATCTTCAAACTTGAAAATTACTTAATATTTAAGACAAATACATAGCTTAATTCTAAACAATCATAGCTTAAGGACATAGTTCAGCAGTCAAGGCATAGCTGATATAATGAAACAGAACACCTAGCCATGAGAATTGCTGCGAAACAGCTGGGGAGTGGTGTTAAATAAAGATGTGACATGGCTGCATAAAAGCAAAGTGCAAAAGCACAGCACCTTGTGTAGCTGCCACTAGGTGCTACGCCTTGCAATGCTTTTGCAGTGGCAGTATGTGCTGTTATTCACCTTCAATGTACAGATAGGAAAGAATGGTAGATGTATGTGACCATGCATATCGTTTCTGTATCTGCTATGAATACACAAAAATAATGGCTGCATTTGTACCCATTGTACAGCCTAGACCCCATCATTATTGGCATTGCCATCATGCTTGACTATAAGGGGTCCTGCTTCTGTGTTATATACAGCAGCAGCAAGCTTTCCCACTTCCTCTGTTGATCCCTGCTGTTGCCCCACCGGTGGCTGCCATCTACATTGTTGACATATCATTTGTGCTCCCAAGATTGAAGAACAAGAAAGATAATAAGAATAAATAGTGCCCAAATGTCTACCAATTAAGAAAAATTAGTCTTCTTGTAAAATGAATGGGTATAGTAATTAAACAAAATGTTATGACTCCATCAATGAAAACACTGTTTGGGCATGAAAAATAGCTTTTTGGCATTATGAGTATGTTTTAATGACGCTCGTTCATAGGAAGGTGAATATACATCTCTATTTAGTTTTATATCTTATGTTATGTCTATTTACCTTCATATACTATATTTGTGTGTGCCTGGCTGTGTGTGTGCATACTATATTATTGACATTATAGTGGAGTGTACTGGCCTAGAGGGTGCACTAGTGGGTGGTGTGGATTTATCATAAGAAGATAAATATACAAAATTATACAAACTAATAAAAAAAACAATGTCTGTAAGTAGTTTATTGATTTTTGCCGTTTGTAATGAATGAATTGGTTTTCGAATACAAACTCTTGCTTTTATTCATAGACTGGATATTTGTGTTTATTTCATTATTAGTTACCTTTTTTTGATAAATATAAGCCAACTTCATTTAGTTGCTTAAAGATTCTGAGTTAGATTTACAGAATGCTTCTCTGAATGGTTTTTCAGCCATAATATATATTTATTTTAATGTGTCCCATCAGCCTTGAAAAATTGTTCTGGTCACAATATATTAAGCAGTCCTCTAGATAGAAGTTAGATAAACAGAACTCATACACGGAATTTAAATTTCTTGTTTGTTTGAATTGTGACATGTAAATTTTTTGGCTTCTGCTTTTGACGAATGAACTGAATTGTGAAGCTTTTGAAGCAGCTGGTAACAGTGAATTAATTGGATTGTGCTTTGCTCTCTTCTCATTTGTACATTTAGTTAACTGTTTACCTAACTGGTGGAAACATCTAGTATTATTCTTTATTTTCTGGTTTGTGCTTTGGGTGGGATTTGGGTTCTCATAATTTATTCTCTATATACTCTATCATGCTTGCAGTGTATTTTGTATCTTAGGATTTGTAGATATATTCTTAATGTTCCATCGTGAGTATTTCCATGTCTGCTTATTTATACAGTGATTCTTTTTAATTATATAGTGTTATAACTTAAATTCAACCTATTTATGTATACTCCCTCTCTTGCAACACTAATACTGTGTGACCTAATAGGTAAAATTGTTCTTGTCTGAGGATTACCCATCAAAAGTTGGCCAGAAATCCCAAGATCATCTTCAAGTAAAGACATCATCTATATTACAGTCTAGTATTAATGAACCTAATGATCTACCCCCTGGGTTTGAAACCAGTCATTTCCCAAATCAATCGAAGGTTGAATTCTCCTGCATTTCCCAGATAAAATGGGAGTGCCCTTCGCCGGTAATTCTCTGTTGTGTGTTATTTAGAACCTCCTTTGATAGTGATTTACTGTATTGCAATATCTATTTTGGTTTGTATTTTTCAAACATTAACTCCAACTGGTTTGTTTATCACTGTATTGAATTCTTTAATTTTCAATGCAGTTTGTATTCAGTCCTCTGTGGCAAGTTGCTGCTGGAGAAGAAAGTAAGGAGAAAGAGGATCAGAAATTGAGAGAAATGAGAGTTCTTGAAGCAGTTTATCCCCGTCTTTCTGCCATTCCTCCTAGGTAAAGTGTTACACCTAGTTGAGAAAGCCTTGTGGTACTCTTTTTCACCTGTTTCTAACATTTTTTAGTTGTGTTTGGCTGTTTAGTCCTTCTGTCTCATTGGATGTCGAAGAGGAAGATTATGATGATAACATTACTCCTCTCATCCCTATTATTCCCATTGAAGAGGAAGAATCTATGGATATTGTGCCTGAATTTTCTACAGCAGTGAATCCTTCCCCCAATGTGCAGTCGCAGAGCTCTCAGCAATATAAATCTGCAACAGCATCCATTAGTTCAGCCTCTAACACCTCTCAAACATCCTTATTGGATGCCTATGTAAGGTCCTTTGGGGAATCCTCTGGATTGGATGAAGCAGATATAGTGGCAGCCTCTTCCGTTGTAGCAACCATCATGAAGAGTAATCAGCAAGGACACCACCTAGTTGATATGGACTTACTGGTTAAAATATTCAATGATCCAAAAGCACTTGAGGAGTTGATGAATGAACATAGATCTGCAGCTACCACTGCAAGTGCTTCCTCAAATACCATGGATACACTCTCTTCTGTTGTGAAACCTGCTGTTCCATCAGTTCTGTTGTCTACACCCATACCTGATGTGACAATTTCTGGGACTACACACGCAAGTACAGTGGGTTTATTGCCTTCTGGGTTGAAGCCTGCAAATCCATCAGTTTCATTGTTGAATTCTACACTTGATAAGCCAGCCACTCCCTCAGTGCCTGCAGTTCCATCAGTTTCACCATTGTCTTTGACACATGATAAACCAGTGACTGCATCAGTTCCATTGTCTGGGCCTGTATCTGGTAAGCCAGTAACTCCTTCAGTTTCGTTGCTTACACATACACCTCATGTGCACAGGTCTGTGAGCCAAAATTTTCACCATGTGTCAAGTGGAATGTCCCCTGCTTTTAATACCCAATCTCAGCAAGATACAGCTCTAGCATCCAGACCAAAGCAATCGGCATCAGTGGCACCCATATCATCTAGCGAATCAAGCTCCAGCCCATTGCCGACTGCTACCAGGAACTTGCATGCAGTTGTGAATCAGGTGCAGTCAACTGCTAGCGTAACGCCTTATAAACTAAGTACAGGTTCAGCATTTGCTGTAAAAGATGCCAACTACTATAAAAACCTCATCAGGCAACATGGTGCAGATAAGCATGATATGCAGGACTCAAACATAGGTATCCGACGTAGTAACTTCCAAGATATGAAACCGGTACATAACTTTAAACAAGGAGAAGTGAAATACAAAATCCAGAAACCATGCATATACTTTAAAAGCTCAAAGGGGTGCCGAAATGGTTCCAATTGCCCCTATCAGCATGATGTTTCAGCTCAGTGGGGAGCTGGTAACGTCTTAGGGGCACAGTATGCGAAAAGATTGAAATTGGGTTCAGAAATTTAAGGAAGAACTAAATCCTAAGAGGCATACTATAACTGGTAAAAAAAAATATAAAGCCTTATTTTGTTTCACCGTACAGAACTTGCACATACTGGGGGGTTTGGAAGAGAGTTGGGAGAGTAAAAACCGGAACAATGATTTAATTGGTTTATTAAGTTTTGTGGGAGTGCTTTAGTGACCGAATTTTCACTTGATTTCGAGTTTGCAGTAATTTTCGTACAATTGGGTGTCGAAGGTTTTCATGGTTCTTTGACAGGGTTAGTTAGTACTAGTAGGTTTGAGACATTGACAATTACTGTTCTGGTCAAAATGGTATTTTGGATTTTGCAGGTTTGGGCGATTGATTTGTGCTGTCTCCATCAAGTGGGGGCTATCCTTGGAATTCATTGGCTGGCGTTGCCCTGCCATAAATCATTCATTTTCATTGCATCATAAGAATTCATAATAAAAGATATATAATAATAACATAATGAGTAAGATATCGAATTTGATAAAGCTCAATGAATTTAATTATCAGATAATATACCAATCGGGGACAGTAAGACACTTAATCTATGATAGTAAAATACAATCTAGGGTAAGTAATGTGATTACTATTAAACATTTCGAAAGTTGCTTCACAGTGCAAATTATTTTTAAAGACATATACATATAATAATTTAAGTCAACTTGTCTCTGTTTCTTTCTATTATTAATCATTGATATGTAAGAAAGATAAATACTTCTCTTAATAATGATATTCCTGTTTTGAATTAAATTATATAATCTGAGAGAGAAAACAAAGTTAGTCTATATAATGTCACTTAAGAAAATTTAGAAAATTAATGAAATATTAATTTTTTCATTTTAAAAAATATCTTCAACTAATATTAAAAATATCAATCTTGATTCTTTTAATTTCTTTTATTTTTAATTTATTTATTTATTTTTAAATTAAGAGGAAAATATATTAATATTTATATCAAATTTAAAATATTTATTACATTTCTTAATATCAATTCGGATTCTAAATAGTGGTATACGCAATAACATTTTTTAATTTTTAGATAAATATTAATTAGTGTCTTTATTAAGGAAGTAAAAGAATATTAAAATGTATAAAATTATAGTGTTTAATATCTTTATATGTTCGTTTATAATTTAAAAATTAAAGATGTTTTTAATTTTTTAATCAGTATCCGTTATAAATATACTCAATATGCAGTTAATTGATTCAACTGTATAAATGATATAATTAAAACTGGGTCTTTTTTATACAAGGGTTGAATCAATGGCTGATTTTAGGTTTATTTATAATTAATTCAATTGATAATATAAATAATGTTAAAACCCTTGAATGTTAAAGTTGACTTCACCCACAAATGGTCCCTTTACGAAAAGGTTGCACGAAAATACTATTATTATTTTGTTTTTGTTTTAATTTAACATAACCTTATCATAAAAAAAAAAAGAAGATGATATACAGGATTAGAATTTTAAATGATTTTAAATCATTTTTGTGTGATATAAAACTTTGTGTATTTAATTAAGATTATTGTGTTTAATAGAGATCTTTTAAAATAAAAAAAAAAGTGTTTTGACTTTTGAGAAATAAAAATTTTAATGAATTATTTGGTACAATGAGTTATCTATGATGTTTTTAATAGGAAATATATATCACACCTATTTAATAATTTTACTCAAAATTTTAATATTTTGTTAAGTATTTTTTCTTTTATAATATAAAAGGATCATGTATTGTCAGTGTAAAATATTTTATACAATCAATTAATATTTATGATAGATTTGTTGATTTCAATAATAAAATATATCAAAATTTTATAAAATATAATTTATGATTGGTTGACCCATATATAATATCCAGAGGAACATCATGAATAACTTTTTAAGTTAAAAATTAAGTTAGTAATAGATGGCTGAGAGTATTTTTAAACAACTAGTTTTAATTTCAGTGAAAAAAATAACTATTTTAATAGAATTTATTTGAGAATTTAATTGAAAAATATTGTAAATATTTTTATACTATTATAAAATTATATATTATTCTATAATTAAAAATTATTAACTTTAATAGGAACCATTTTAGTGTATATATATGGTAATTTTGTTAATGGATTAATAAAATTAAACTACTATGATATTATATCAAAATTCCATTATAAATTCGTTTTAAATGCATAATGATGAAAAGCAAAATTAAGAGGGTTAATTAATACACTTGGTATATTGGGTTGAATATGATTTTAAATTATAAATTTTAATAAATTTTATATTTGGTATTTAAGGATCAGTTAATATAATTGTTACACTTATTAACATTGTTACATCTACGAAAGCTATTTAAATTGACTACTAAACATTTCTTTTATGAGATTTATGAGAAGTTAAGAAAGAAATGTAATGAATTAAAAATGTTAAAACTTGTATATTGAAATATCAATCTGCCAAAATAATTATGAGCAGCTACAATATTATAGGTTTCTTCTTGAATTTGTAACCTTCATTAGCAGATTCATTTTTTGTAGTTTTCCTGATCAAATTAGAAGCCGTGGCCGAATCTAAAAACCCTAACCTATATGCATTTAAATATTCCCTTAAAATGTTATTAATGCTCTATTAATTACATCCTTTAATACTTAAACTTACCAAGTATTTTGTGAGGAGAACAAATCAATCTTAATCGTTGATCCTAGATAAAGTGATGAAAACCTCATGTCTCTATGCATTTTTGTAATAAGATGCAGTTGTAGTAGATTTATGCTACAGTATTTGGGTTGGTAACTACTATCAACAACTCTAAATTCAAGCAGTCTCTAATAAATACTTTCAAGTATCTATCACATCCAAGTATTTTCTTTTGGTCTTATCGTAATATAATTGATGAAATGGGTTGAGTTAGTTGGGTTTGTGTGAATCTACTTGATAAAAAAGTAGGGCTTAGACTTTAAATTTTAAGCTCAAATTAAGTGAATCTTTTTAGTCTTGTCTGATTATGATTATGCAAGTTTAGCCTATTAAACCCGTAGTAAAATTACAAAATTAGGCTTCTACAGGGTTTAAGTTTCACTTCAGATACCTAAACTAAATTTAAAAATTTAAAGTCCAATTACTAACCCACAATTTTTATCTAATATTGATTAGCCTCGTGAGCAAGAACTAGTAAATATATTTCTATCACCAGTTGTTTTTTTTTTCTTTTTTTTTTTTACCAATTTTCATCTTTTTGACCATTTTCCTCAATTCCTTCCGTTTATTTTCTAGGAATACAATTGTGACATACCCAAATTGCACCGAGGTTGTATAAATATACCCTCTCATTTTGTAAAAATCGTAAATATATATTTAAAGTTTTTATATTTTTCCTTTCACTTTTATATATTTAAACTTACTATACCTGGTTCCTTATCCTATTGTCAATTTTTTTTTTATTTTTTTTTTTGTTTTATTGGACATTCCATTCCATTCGAAAAGTATATTCAATGAGTTGGAATATTTTCACTAGACTTTAGAGAAGTCGCTCTTTGACCACTGAAAACTACAGAATAACACTCAAAAAGGTGATCGCGGATTTGAGTAAATTCTTTTAAGAATAAATCATTATTAAATTAGGTGTTATTTTCATTGTAAAAGAAAAATAGTTCAGGCTGATATTTTATTATTTATTTTAATTTTCCTGTAAATATACGTTATTTAATAGGATTAATTTGGATGACTTGATATATTAATTATTATTATTCGTTAGTTTTTTAGTCTTATTTCATTTATTTTTTATGTTAATTTAATTTTATTTCACTTTATTTAGATTGAAGTTATAAAGTAACATATACTCATAGAAAAAATAAAATATAAAACAAAATGTCAATCAATGAACATTGCTTAGTTTTACTCGTTTCAAGGATAAAATTAAAGTGTCTACTTAATTTAAAATGAAAATAGTAATTTATATTTTTTAAAAATAATTTAGGAGAAATATATTTTTTAAAAAATCAAAATTAATATTTTAGTAGTTAATTTACACAAAATTTTATATCTGTTTAAAAAGTAAAAAGAATATAAATTAATCAATGAAAAATGATCTGTTATTTTAATTATCTATTTCTATTTTTGATTTATAATTTATTCAAAGATTATAAATTTATTAATAAAAATGGATCTAATTTTCTAATTGTCAATGATAGAGAAATTCCATCCTATGCAAATATTTATAATTTGTCTTGAATGATGGTTTTCGATTTTTATGATTAATACACTTTGGCGATAGAAATAAATTATTCACTTTTCTCTATGTGTAGAAACTTTAGAATGTAATATATTTCAAAAAACAACTCTATAATATATAGAAATTAATAAACTATAAATAATATTTCTAACGTATGTTTTCGTGCTATTGACAATATCTTTTAATAGCATATATTAAAAGAATTTTTTTATTAACTTAATAAAAATGAAATATAAAATATTTATACAGTAGATTGCCGCAATATTATATAATTCATCAAAGTGTAAACTTTCATTATGTGGTGTAATTAAACTTTAATTTAACAAAATAAAATTTCACACATTTACTAAATATTAAAATTGAAATAAAAAATATATATCTAATCCTTTCTAATAAAAAATATTATTACAAAATAAATATTTAAACATCTAATCCTTAAAATAATCTAAAATTCCTAAATAATGTTTATGCTTTGATAAATATACAATATTAAAACTATCGTGAATAAATTTTAAATGAAGAATTTTATAGCATATTTATTTATAGCTTGGTTTATTGCATAAATATACGGATTTGTTTACATATTTATTGATAGCATACGTTTTTTTAAAAAATTAATCATAAATATGACAAATGAAAATTAAAACAGTAAGTATATTATTGGTTGCTTTGACGGTGATGTTATTTTTGTGGTGAAAGCAGAAATTCATGAACCAAGCAAGAGAGAATAGAATCCAAACCTTATCAATATCTTTTAAAATTACAAGCATACCACACGTTTTTAATTGTTACGAAAGTAATATATGATCCAAAAACATGGCACAGCCATGTCTAGAACATTATATCAACAGTTCTTGAGCTGAACAAGAATCCTGGAAATGTTCTAAAAATGTTAATGTCTCTCCCTAATAGGAGATTACTTCGTGTAATAGTCATTTTGTTCTCTTAATAATGTGGACTCCGCTGTCAGTATCCACTATGTCACTAATTTCACCAACTTTAAGAGCAAATGTTGCTTCTTCAAATGGTTTCTGCATCTGGCCACGACCAAACGGACCTGCACCCAAGAAAGTTATTTCAGTTTGATTGATCAAATAAGTTATGAAAAATTTAAACTCATTACACTTCAGATATGGATGCTATGACTTAATCTAGATCTTCCAATCCTTTATGACCATAATGAATTTAAGAGTTTCAGGGAACTGCATTCACAAAGACAATCGTCATACTTGACAGTTACACAGATAAAGCATACTCGAGTACGGATTGAAGGATTAGTTGTCTAGATAGACAATTGAATTGAAGCCCTTTAAATCACAATCTAGCAATAATTGCCATCTAATGCTGATTGCCATAGAAATATCAAAAGGCCCAACAGATATATACCATCACTGAAACAGATCAAAAGCTATTTTTATGACACTAAATTAGAACCTAAAATGTGCTATTCAGTTCTCAAACAAGTAGCAACCTTTTTGGGTCTTCCAATTTATATAGAACATGTTGATATTTTTGACAAGGGAGAAACTAAATATATATATGGTTTGGGTGCAAAAAATAATAAAAACTTGAGGGATACTTTGGAAACATCAGGGATTAATGCACCCCCATAAGATCAAACCAAATCATCTCACTAAATTCTAGGACGCCACATCAACTTCATACTTGATTCAGAACAGATATGCAATACACATGATATTAATTCAGTAAAACTGAGAGCGATATAGAGAAAATTCCAGCTAAAAGACAAGAAAACACAAGCATGATGATCACGATGTAAGCGCTCATAGTGTGTACAAGGAGAGCTTTGATGAAATACAGGGAATTCTTATGAAACCATCAACGTAACAACAACAGAAAAAAATGTAACTGAAACTTAATATAGAAAATTAAGTTTGATGTTCTGCTGAACACTGCAAATTTGTTTATAAGATACAGAAAATATCATGCAGCATCAACAGATTTGGTTCCTTTACCCGAGCAAGCACGTAAAGTGATAAACTAGAAGTGCAACATACAAAACTAGTTTTGAATAATAACATAAATAAACCTAACTAACCAACTATGAAACTTCAAATCAGTAGTGGATGCACCGTTACTTTCTCACTTCAAATACTTATCATTTCAGAGGTGTAAATCCAATATCAACCACCTCCAAACTATTAAACTTAAATTTCTTAGACAAACCAAAATTATGAACCTATTCTTCTAAATCCATTGGCAAGCTTTATTTCATTTTTTCCTTTCAATTTTCTTCCCTTATAAAACCTTACGAAGAAGTTTACCTAAACATACCCTAACTCACATGACTATGCTATCAACACCACTACCATCGAATCCTCACAGACATAAATTATAAAATAATAACACCATTTTCAATTACCAGATCCTTCACCATATACCGAAATCTGTACACAGTTAAATCCAAAAACATATTTCCTAACATACATGTTTTTTTATTTCTATTTTTTATATAAAAAAGAAAATATTATGGTGAAGTTACCGAGATCGCCACCGCGTTTGGCGGAGCTGCAATCGGAGAA
This sequence comes from Hylodesmum podocarpum, assembly GCA_026586105.1. Lineage (NCBI taxonomy): Eukaryota > Viridiplantae > Streptophyta > Magnoliopsida > Fabales > Fabaceae > Hylodesmum > Hylodesmum podocarpum. The sequence continues at coordinate 563,662 of JALJEV010000736.1, read as the reverse complement.
GCGAGAGGCAACGTCCTCGAAGTTAGCCTTGCCGGAAACGATGTCGTTTCGGATGTTATTAAGCTGAGAAACAGCGCTTTCTCTGGTAGTGTTTTTGATGATGCGTCCTTCTGGATCCTTCCACGAAGCTGGCCTTCTAGAACCTTGATGCTTTATCAATATATGCGAAGCCCTAACCTCACCACCACTCTTTGACGACGACGACATCTTCACCTTCTTTTTACGGTTGTCCTTCTCCTTTTCCTTCTCCGCCGCGGAGGTCGACGACGCCTTCTTTCGCTTCCGATCTGACTCTATCTTCGCCGTTGAGAGAGAAAGATAGTGCGAAATGGAAGAACACCGAAAGTCGGGGATATTTATAGAGTGGTCCGAAATTGAGGGTGGGCGGTGGTGCTTGTCCCCATCTGAGACGTCCGTTTGAGATTGATCGTGCGGTGAGGATTCGTTGTGGATTCTGATTTGTTCCAAGAAAGAAAAGCTCTAGCTCCTATTTCGCCCGCGTGGCAACTTTCTAATTGGTCTTTTGCTACTTAATTACTAACCATGATGTCGCCACTTCTCATAAGGCATGAATAAATGTCATGACCATGAGCACATCCATTATGTATTCATATTCATATGAATCTACTTTTATGTGTACCTACTTATAACCACCACGAGTGAAGCAGTTTAATTTATAATAAGCATTAAAAATATTTTATGTATTTATATTTCAGTTTCATCAAGTCACCTATTATAGTTATTATCTTTTTATTAGGTGCTACATAACTTATTAACTGTCCACAAATTTATTATTTTTTTCATAAATCACAGCCTCTATTGTTTTCTCAAATTAGTATCTCTAATTTCTTTATTTACTTTATCAGAAAGGTGAAAAATTACGTACTCAATGAAGCAAATTAAGAATTGATTCTATTTCAAAGAGGTATTCGTGACATATTTTGGAGTTCAATCTGATGCATGATTTGGAATGACACCTGGAGTTAGGACCATAATAACATATATACTTATTTATTTAAAGTCAGCCTTCATATTTAATTTATTGCTAAAAAAGTTACAATCGAGTAAATATATAGTTCATAATCATATTATTCTAAGCACTCATTTTAATTTTAAAATATTAGCTCTACTAAATTCTTGACCAAGAATTTGACCGTGTGTTACTCTGGACAATGCTATGGGTCACTTTATTTCACCACAATTGATGTCAGTACCTGAGATTATCATATTTAATAAGAAAAAACTCTTTGATATGGCACAAAAACAAAATTAACAAATTTATACGTGGTAATTTAATAGAAAGTGTAATGCATTTTTAACCATTTGATAGTCATCATGACATGTGATTGGTTATTTGCCATTCTTCACTCTTATTTTACCTTTTATTGTGTAGATTTATCTGACAGTCTTGGAATACGCTATTTAGTAGTCAAATTAAACAAATATCACTTAAGCTGTGTTCGAATTAGTAGAAAGAGAAGAAAAGAAGGATGAGGTGATATTAAAGAATTTAAACATCCATTGTTTACATGTTCTTTACAATAAAACATAATGAAATGAGATAAGCTAAAATATAATTTATGAAGTTCGATAATATTTCAATCTATGAACAACTAATATGATCAATTTAATAATTTTAAGAGACCAATTAAATTATATACTTGACTAAGTACTAAAATACTCCCCCCACCGGATGCACTACTAGGGAAAAAACCAGCCCCAGTGTTAGATAAAGTAACAAGTAATCAACGTGGGGGAAAAGTTGCACAAATCAACGATTGTACCAATCTTGGACATATTTATTATACTATTAGAGATTATATAATACCCAATTACTTGCTTAAAAATATGGGAAGAATTAATGAAAATAAAATCTCTAAAAATATTATGATTTGAGAGGCGCAAGAAATAATCTTAAAAACTTGTCAAAATATTGTAAGATTCTAACACACTGGACTTACTAGTTTCTCTTTTGTCCTCGTAAATAGAAACGGAAATGCAAGAGAAAAAAAAAATACAAAGGTTTTTTGTTTTTGAGGGATGAGGAGACTCAAGACTAGGATTACAAGTACAATAATTACAACACAATGGTTTAATCACAACCACCATGTGCTTGCTTCTCTCTTTTTTATATTTCAAGCCTTGCCAACTGGTATTGAACCATACCTATAGGTACTGATCGAAGCAAGTTAGTTAAAGAATGATAAGTTGAGAATCTGAGCAACTTCACACGAGGCCAACTACAAATCCCTCAAAATTGGCCAACCCCTTTTGATAATATCATTGATCTTGGCATCAATATGCTTTTGGATATCTATGGGGCAAAGCTCTGCCACATATCCATTCAATGTCGTTGCCATACTAGACCTCTCAAGTTCCTCTTCTGGCAGGTTCCCAATTAACTGAAGAAGGAAGGTGTTTTGCTTGAGTTCAAATTTCTGCATATTACGAACAGAAAAGGCAGTTTCAGTTAGTGGTTTGATTTAATTTAATGGGTCAGAATAAGAACTTTGAGAGACACTATTTTATATTTCACCTGCTACAGAGAATTGTAATTAGTAAAATTGTCATAGTAGACAACAAAAAATAGACTCAATTTCGATTGATATTTTTTATGGCAAGAACAGAACATGTAATTACTAATGCTTGCATATTATACACAAATATGTAGAATGTATCAATTGAAGGCATCTCGAAATAGAATTTAAACTTATCCCTGATGCTTGATGTCTCCTATGAAAAATGAGTATTTGCAGACCTCAAAAAGGCTAATAGCCCCCAACTATTGATAGGAACAATACAAGCAGGCAATTTTAGTTCTCCAGAAAGCAACAAATCAACTGAGTTATGAAATCTAATTAAAACTGTCCCCAGTACCCAGAATATGGAACAGTGAGCAATTACATCTCTATGATGCATTTATATGCCAAAATTGGTAACGTATTCATATCTTATCTCTTTCTGGTATTGTACTCATAAAACTGCTCTTTCCATATTTTTGGCATATCCCTATATTTTTTTTGCGTGGATACCCACACTGATACTCAAAAAATCCAACACACAAATTGAAGTCTCATTCTCACAATTACCTCTCTTGAAGCATGTTTGCAAATTAGCAATTTTTCCCTCATCAAAATCATCACATGGATTTTTGTCCTCGTCGCCATGTTAGAGAACACATTAGATTCAGCTTTGAGGAATGACTACAGGTGGATAAATTTAATTTTATCTGGTCTACATATATTTAATATAAATTGTCATACCTGTATCTTAATTAAAAAACAATCATTGTATTTGTACCCACATCCATGCAACAAAGCAAAAAATGCTTTTCATGGAAACATTGGTAAGGCATCAGACTACCCACAGCACAGAGACCGATTATTTGGAAGGTCTATTCTATGAAATATAGGACCTAATCATAACAACTACTTCAGATTTAAGAACTGCCATGTTAGGACTTAGTTTTGGTAACAACTGTCATGTGATGGCTTCTGCAGGGACCAATTACATATTTTCATCTCTATTGGTGTGGTAGTGACGAGGCAACAGTTATGTCATGTAAATGTTTGATAATTTTCTTGAAATATATAATCTCTGTAGAAGTTTTCTGAACTCTGGGACAGCAAGAAATTACTGCAATATCTGTAACCTGGTGTGATTTAATCCTATTACCATCTATTTCAAGTTTGTGTTCTATAAAACATCAATTATAAATAAACATTAATTTGGAAACAAAACCTGGTGCTCTGGCTCTGCAGGGTAAAATGTTCCGAGTTGCAGAATTTGAGTAGTCACGATGCTGCTTCTTGACCTGGTTTGTTCCTGTTCTTTGCTGACAGCAGCCATTCTTGATTCTTCAGTTCCATTAACAAAAATAATAGATCTGCGAGAATATAGGTATAGTTCAATACATAGCACTCAGCTCAAGGCTGGATATGGAGGAAGATCACAAGAAATTGTGGTTGGCATCAATATTCCTCCTACCTGTACTGATTACCCACATCAGGACCTTGGCCATACACTTGCCTAGGATCATGGCTTGACCAAAAGACATCCAGGAGTTCCCTAAAACTAATAAGCTCTGGATCGTACTCAACCTGCATCGTGATCGCAAGCCATAACATAATGGTAAAATTATCCAACTTCAACTCATTATATTAATATATTAATGCAATTATACATAGATTTTAAGATATAGCATGAATTGATGAATTTAGCTTGTTTATAAAATATAGGGAAGTTACAGCATATGGTAATGATATGAAAAACTATTATATAGTAGTCTACATGAATTCCAGAATCACGACAACCACGCATTATAAAGCATGTTACAATGCTATCTTTACCGGATGTATAAATAAATAAAACCTTATCTTCCACTGACCTATGATTCCAAATTATTCCACACATATCACAGTCCTTGCCATCCATAACTTCATGTTACATAAAAGCACAAGGATCTATACAAATCAAACCACATGATGGAAAACACCAGTATGCCCATGGAATTTGGGGTTTGCAGACTTAAAAGATGTATGCAAAATTTCTCTCAGGCATTGGTTTGTCACATGACTAGCAGTGAGTACCCTTTATGCAACCTTTACCACATGTTGGGACTTGGCATTTATTTGGGAACAGAAGAACTTGGGAGTTATTGGACTTGGATTCTTTAGATGTTTACAGCTCATGAAACTGAAATTTCACTGTTCATTGAAGCCCAGATATGATGACAATCCGAGAACAAGAAAAATACTGAAATACACCTAGGAGGAGGCTAGGACAAAAAATTAAAAGTAGAATAACTACTCACCAATCCTAATAACCAAATATAATTTTGAGACAGTGAAGTGTTTAGAAGAAATCAATCAGCTCCCAAAATCAAAGCAACACCAAAATACTGAGATGATTTAATCATTTTAAGCTTTAACTTTCTTGGTGCTAAAGCACTCTGTATGACTATGAGAAAGGACATAAAATTCAGCCAGGAGGCTAACAGACACAATAACGTCAGAAAAAAGTAGTGCATGTTTGGATGTCAGCTAGGGGAGCTCAAAAGTACATATACTCTCGAAACAACAATTTCTTCCTTCTTCATTTTGTGCCTTGGAATTCAAGAATGTACATTGAAATCTCCAAAATCATGTTTTCCAACTTTTATCCAAACATAGAATTTGCTTCCATACACTGATAATAGCTTATCTAGTGAAAAGTGGACAAGAAGTGGAGAACAAGAAAGCTTAACGCTTAAACTACAACTTAGAAAACGTCGGTTGGGTTACAATAATCAGAAAACACCATTTATGTAAAAACTAGTTCAGCAAATATCATTCACTACGAAAAAAAAGTTATCAAGTGAAATAAACTCTAATCTCAGACTTTCATCTCTATTATTCATTTCCATTCCATTCACTGTATAAATAAACAGATTTATCAGCTCCTCCAAAATGAAGATGCAGCACTTTCTAGTTTGGCACATTATTCTATCACAATTTCAACCAATTAATAAGAGCAAATCCATTTTATGTTGAAAAGTGGAGTTCAATTTCCATCACTGTAATCATAAATAAAAATAATCCCAGGCAAAACAAACAGTGGCAATTCGGTAAAAAATGGAAGAAATTGAGAACCTTAACGGACTCAGCGTGGTCACCCAAGTTTCGGTATTCGGGGTTGGACTTGGATCCGCCGGCATAGCCCACGGTGGTGCGAATAACGCCGTGTAAGCACCCGAACACCGCTTCGGATCTCCAGAAGCTTCCGAGGGCGAAGACTGCAACGTTCAAGCGCTCTTGGTCGGGTTGGGCGACCCGATCCGGAAACCTGATGCAGTGACCATCGTGCACGAGCACAAGGAGAATGAACAACACTAACATTTTCATTCTGTTCTTGTGCCACTCGCCCCACGCGTCTGCGTTTTGGTTTTGCTTAAATACAGAGTTCAGTTTGCGTTGTCGTTTATAGGGAGGTGTACTGTACGTGCGAATGCCAATGGAATGGATGGCCCAACGCGCCAGGCACCCTCCACCACTCTGTCGTTTTAATCGTCCCTTCTGATTTCGCTCTATGATACGACACAGATACAACCCAGGGGTCTCACGTTTCACACAGGGGAAGACATGATTATGATTTTTAGATTAATAAAACAAATATTTAATTTATTAATTATTATATTATTTACCCTCTAATTTATAAATATATATATATATATATATATATATATATATATATATATATATATATAATATGTTTTCCTTTCTAGAAACTAAAGTCAAATTTTCAGAAATTAAAATCAGGTTTTCTGTTACACCTATGATAATTGGTCATCGGTCAATTAGGTGAACAGATTCTTTCCAATAATTATGTGCACAAATTATGTTTCAAATATCTAACTACTTGTTAGTAATTTATTCTAAACTTATTAATAAGTTATAATTTAATTGTTATGTATTAAAAATTTATACAATTAATCAATAACGTGTAGCTTTTAGTATAACTAGATATAAATTTAAAAATATATTATTTTATAATTAGTCAAAAGTATCAGAAAAAATAATTAGCATGTACTCCATATTTTATTTCTGAAAGCTCATATTATGTCCTTAAACTTCTTATAAAGTAGTATTTTTTTTATGAAATATTTCTCATATAAAGATAGAAAAAATAAGAACATTGAGATGGATACATGTATCACTAAGAAATTTGCAAGAACATGCAGTTGTACTTTCTCTTTATTGAACCGCATAACATATTAAAAAGGTCATTATAAAATTTTCGATCGTTAGCGGGTAAGAAATTTTCATCTATGATCTCCGAATGCATACAACTTACATCATGAAAAGCCATGACATAGCTGGATCCAAAAGAAGCTACAGAAATATCAGCATCGAAAGATCGTTGGTCACAAAATTATAATATTTATTTGGTAAACTTTCAGAGCAATGCTTTTCGACTCGGATGTTCTATAATTCTAATACAGTTTCAGAAGCACTGCAAAACTTTATCTGTTGTTAAATAATTATAAATTAGTGAAACTGTTATTAAATGTCCAAAAACACGTACACCAGCAAAACACCGTAGAAGTATTCAATAATCATCGTGGTAACCGGTGAATTTATAGGATAAATGTTGTAAATTATAATATTTCATTCGGTTCATATTTTTTTAAAAAAAAAACTTTTTAAGAAAAGTTTCTGATGGTACTGTTTTTTTCTGAATTCGCAAGTGTTTTGGTATATTTTATTCGGAGAAACAGAGAGAACCAAGAACAAGAGTCATTGCATCTCAGTATTAATACAGTGCAGATTAATGTGTTATTATTCTTAGTTTCATCTCAGCCCAAAGTTCTCACCTTTCTTAACAGAAATGCAACCAAGAATATCACTGTCGAAGCCTATCAATTAGATTTATTCAATTCAATAAAATAAATGGCATGATATAGTCCCACATGTCAAAAAGAACTAATTTAACCATTCGAACCAGATAAAATAGCATGAAACAGCAGGATTGAACATGTAACTTGAACAAATATAAAAGACCGTCAATTTAAAACTCCATATCTTGGGGAGAATATGGTTCTCAAAACTCCATAAGTTTAACAAACCAACTATCAGAAAAACAAAACTGAAAAACATGCAATCAAATATAATTATCCTAACAACGTTCTCTTTAAGCAACCTTATGCCTTATCAGCCTTAGCAGCAGTAGCAGCAGCTTGTCCTCTAAGACGACCAGTCCTCCTAGCAGCAATGAGACCAACCTTCTGTCCAGGAGGAGCATCACGCCTAACAGTACTGGCGTGACCAATGTGTTGATGGTTACCTCCTCCGTGAGGATGCTCAACAGGATTCATAGCAACACCACGCACCTTAGGCCAGCAGTTCCTCTTCACCCTAAATTTGTGGTAAGCATTACCAGCCTTAAGAAGAGGCTTCTCAGTCCTTCCACCACCAGCAACTTGCCCAATCATGGCCCTACAGTCACTTGGAACAATCTTCTTTGCACCAGATGGGAGCTTAATCCTATAACAAAGTGTACACAAAACAATTAAACTAATGTCCCAGCATCTTAACAAAAACTCTTTAAACCAAATCATTCAAACCCGCCTCATCAACAAATTATAAATTATGCTATGCACTCCAACAAAAAACTTGATCCTATCAAAATGTAGAAATAAAATTAAACAGCACCTAGCATTTCAATAAAAACTCACCAATTCACCCAAAATCCCCAACCCTTCTCGTTAATTTAAAAGAAAAAAATTATGCTACGCACTTCAATAAAAAGGCTAATCCAGTTACAAAACACAAACTGCAATCAAGCTACACCCAGATACCCTAGCATTTAAATTCAGCAAAAACCCGTATACCAATCCATCCAATTTCAAAACCCTCATCAACAATAAACTATAAACCATACAAACACTTGAACCAAAATCTTAATTCTCAAAAACACAATACCAAATGCACTAACATTTGAATAAAAAAAAACCCTTAAATCAATTCATCCAAATTCCCAACGCTCCTCTTCAATAATTTATAAATTATGCCATACACTTCAACAAAAACCTTAATCCTTCAACAAAAACCTTAATCCATCAACAAAATACAAAACACAATCAGACAGCACATAACATTTCAATAAATAAATAAAAAATTATGCTAAAAATTGCAAATTTTAAACAAAATCCATTCCTTATCATCCAAGAGAATAAAAAACGAAGAAAAAACAATAACCACAATTAAAACAAAAAGATCTGATTCAACAATTAAAAACAAGAGTACCTAGAGGTATCATTATCAGGGTTGTGACTGATAACAATAGCATAATCACCAGAAGCCCTAGCGAAAACCCCACGGTCACCAACATGGTGTTCAACATTACAGATAACAGCACCTTCGGGGATGGATCGGAGGGGCAAGACATTCCCGACAACAAGGGTAGCTTTCTTACCGCAGTAAATGAACTGGCCAGTGTAAAGACCCTCAGCGGCAACGAAGAGCTCGTTCTGCTTCTGGTAACGGAAAGGGTGGCGGAAAGTGACCTTGGCGAGAGGGGCACCACGACCAGGGTCGTGAATCACGTCAGTGACGACACCCTTGAGGTACCCATTTCGCTCACCGAAGTCGAGACTGCGAAACCTAGCTGGACCCTTGCGGTGGTGGGTGTGGGACTTGAAGACTGAACCCGCACCCTTACGCTGTGCTCGGATCACACGTCCCATTGCGGCGAATTCAGGGAATGTTAACCTACCTTACCTCTGTGTTATGGATGAGATGGGGATTCTAGGGTTTATTGGCATTGGATTTGGCTTATATAGGAGGCTGTTTTCTTTCGTTTTGGGTTTTATTTTTATGGGCCGGTCCAAGCCCAATATAATAACCTGGACTTCAACTTCAGTAAGCCCATCACACTACCGCCTGTACCAAACCCAAAAGGCAAGTGATCCAGTTTACCTTTTTACGTGGTCAAAATTCATTTCTTAGATTACAATTTTAAAATTTTCAGTGATAAAATATATTGTCTTAATAATTTATTAAGAAAAAATTAAAATTTAAGAATTTTAATTAAATATATAAGATAATTAAAAATAAAAAATTGAGATTAGAAATGTCATTTCTAGTCTATCTATTTTTATATTTATATATGAAAAATGAAAAGTTGAAAAATCATTATATAATAATCCAAGAATTGTAATAGAAAAGAAAAAGAGAGATTTGAGATGATTTTTCAATATTTTATATAGGATAATCTAGTATTCTTACGTATGATGTTAATTAATTCTATAGTTATGGTTTGATTTTATTATAGATTTTTTACTATTGTTGATCAATAAATTAATGTAGCTCGTGAAATATAACAAAATTATTAAGAAATAATTGAGTTATATAATAAAATTTTTGGATTTTCGTTCAAATTTATCTTTATCTTTTTTTATTGTATTTTTATCTTTCTTCCTTTCTCACCCATTTTTTCTCTTTCCTTTCTTTCTCTGTCTCTTCCTAAGAATTTGGAATTTAATCTAAATATAGTATTTAGAGATTGGCGTAATTTAATTGAGAATAGTTTAAATTTTAAAGATTTTAAATTCTTTTAAATATAATATTTTTTATACAAACACAACCTTGGGTTATTTTGAAAATAAACAAACTTATCCTCGACAATCTAAAAATTAAATGTTACACTTTCAGTTTATTCAAATAAAACACACACACACACCGGTTTATGCCAATACCTATTATTGTTATGGTGAGTACAAATATGGTTGTTTATGTGATGGTATTTCAGGCTGGTTCGGGTTTGTTTTCAACTTGTGTTTTGCTGAAGAACAATCAAAAAAATATAATATGATTTTATCATTTATAACAAGGATATTTAACAGTAAAAGATTTAAATAGTTAAAAATATTGTTGAAGCTTTGAAAATATATATTAGTAAATCTATACAAATCGTTGATTCATATTATTTATAAAATAAAAAATAAATACCAGAATATTGCAAAAGAAAAAGAAATATTCAATATAGTACATATAATATATAATATTACAACAATATCATAAATAATAATTATTATAATGATGATAATGAAATTGACTAACAGAATAATAAAAAACAATGATTCAAGTATAGAAAGTAATAAATAATTTTATAAATTTAAAAATGGTAAAATTATTTAATAAAAATGAAGACCAAAAGTTGTCATAAGAAGAAGAAACTCTTTATTAATAGTTATAGATAAATATAAAAGAATAAAAAAAGAGAGAGAAAAAAATTTTGGAGAAGAAAATTGAGTTGGAAAATATTAAGAAAGATAAAATTATATTATTCACGGTGCAAGGAAATTTATACATAGAAAGTAGATCCTGACCTTATTTTTATTTTATTTTCTAGTTTCCAAATATTTGTACAGAAAATGGAGAATCTTTTTTTAAAATTAAAATTGAAAATCATGTGCTAACTTTATGATTAAAAGAAAAAATAAAACAAAACAAAACATTTCTTCAAAGTAAACACGTTATTAGAATAAAATATTATTTTAATCAAAATATATATTGAAATGGGGCAACTTGACCGCTAAAAATAAAAAATAATAATATTATCTTTAAAAAATATTTATCATCATTCGAGATTAATTATATATTTTCACTTTCATCTCTAAATTCAATATATGTTCTTATTTTGATATTAAATTAAGAATTAAAACAATAAAAATTAAAAAATATAACAAAGTCTTATATAAACTAAAATAATAAATATAATATACTAGGACGTAATTTTTTATATTTTTCATTATTTAAATATTAAATCCGTGATTACCTTCAATAATTCAGTGTCGAATGTTGCAATTTTGACATGTGAACTTAAAGTAACTAGTCAAAACGATCCTTCCTGGAAAGAGTTGTTCTCATTCCAATGTGTAGTCTTTTCTTTCTTTTATGCAATTACTGTAACTAAATAATCAATTATTACTTTTTCTTCTTAGATGATTATAAACTAATAAATCAGTTCCTTGTTTCTTTTTCACCATGCAATCATACCTCTAAAATTAAGTGTACACTTTTTAAGTATTTTCAGCTTCTAAATTTCTTTATTAGTTAAAAAAGTTTGTTTAATTATATTAGCAGTGTTTGTTAAATAAAAAAACTTATTTTAATGACTTGAATTTTTTTTTTTGAGAAATTACTTCAAGCAATGTTTTAATTTTTAGCTTCTAATTTTTTAGTATTTCTTATCATTAGAATATTTATTAAGTTTACTTGTTACAGGCATTTTACATATATAAGGTGGGTTGTATTATTATTATTATTATTATTATTATTATTATTATTATTATTATTATTATTATTATTATTATTATTATTTCAACCCTTTCCGTTTTATTTAATTTTAGTTTATTTTTACTTTATTCCAAACTTAATTAAAAAGGTTTTAAATTATAAAATGAAATTGGTAGTAAAATATACAACATAAGAAAATTGAAATTAAAAATGTAGTTAAAATAGTCAATCTTTAAATAAAAAATTGCAAGAGTTCAGAACTGATAAAAATAAATAAAATAACTGCAAAAATTATATTTTCATTCATAAAAAATAAAAATTTTAATGTATTAAATATCATTTAAACATGTATATTTTCATAATTTTATATTTATTACTTATTTTAATGAATGATTTTATAATTAAATAAACTAATTTAACAAGTTTAAAAAAAAATAAAATGCAGCTGTCACAATGTCTGCATTCTTTTCTTTTAGATTCATTTGAGATTGTGATTGTATTCATTTCTTTGGTCTCAGTTCTTTGCATGGATCTGTGCTGTTGTATGTAGTTACAGAACTTTTTGTTTTCATTCAGAATTGTAAGTGTTGATATGATTTACTTATACTGTCAAACATAGCATATAATATAAAGTTCTCAACCATGCCATAAGATGTAAGATATAGGACCATAGTCCTATTCTGGATGGACTCTCTGGGACTTCTTGCCACAAAACCAATACGTACACAGCAGCCTTAAAATATCAAAATTAAAATTGAGTTAAAAAAATTAAAATTGCTTTATTTCTGGGGCTAAGGTTTCATATCTTGTTATTTGTTAGGCAGGGAAGGACCAAAAGGATTGAGGGTTTAATTGTCTAGACCCCATATGGCTCATTCCATAGAAAATGAGGTCCCATTTACTCCTGCATCAAATGGACAAAATTAAGTATATGTTTGTCATCACAGGTCCATATTTAACTATGATATCATCAATTATGGAGTTTGTAAGGACTATTGAGTTGGCATTAGTATAGGTCCAATGTCATGCACTATAATTATTCTCAGGTAATGAGAATGAAACATTGTCAGTACTAATCTTATATGGACATGTATTTTGTCCTATATTTTGGGGTGGGAGACTAATTAAATGTAACATTATTATTGAGAATTTTCATGTTTGGCTTAGCCTCTATAATTTCTTTAATCATGGCTTGGGCCTTGTGATGAGGAGGAGTTTATGTCACTTGTTATTTGAGATATATAGCAAGAAGTTAATGCTTGATGTCGTGACTCGGAGCCATCCTTTTCCCTTTGATAGGCTGCTCCTCCCACTATTATGTTTTTATATTCATTTGGTGAACAAAACTTCCTTTCAATAATAAGAAAAAAGAATGTGACAAAATGGTCAATTATGGTATCATGCATGATTAATCACGACGTACACAGTGGTCGGGAACTAAGCCAATAATACCTTATTCACAAATTACCAATTTGTTAAATATGTACCCCTGCAGTTTTATATTGCGATTCTTGATGCTAATAAAAGAAGTTGCAATTTTATAATGGTGTACCATACTTTCAAAATTATCGGCTATTGATCGTTGCTTTCATCTATACAAAATACATTTGGTTGATAAAAAAATCATGAAGTAATTATGAAGCAAGAATAAAATGAAGAATTGTGCCTAGTGCCACCAAAATCTTGTCTGGGATTTGAAAAACTCTAACTTGTAAAACAATAATATATTGCATCCCATTTCTTCATAAAAAATATAGGAAATCGAAAGTTACTCAAGATTGGGCGGGCATAATGAATCTCACTTAGTTCTAAGCCGAATTCAACTTATCAAGATGTCACCAATGTCAATATGATGAGACAGTTGAACTCAACTTATCAAGATGTCACCAATGTCCATATGATTGAACAGTTATTTTGAGAAAAATTCCTACTTAATGTTTGAGGATTCTTCTTTATATGTCCGGCTTATAAAAAGTAACCATGTGTGTCTTAGCTAGTGTGTTATTTACTCCCGGTTCTTTATCATTAATTGACATCGACAAATTAATCAGAGAAACATCATTACCTGGTCTTACACCTCGGGATGAGCTGAAATATAAAAGGAAAAATCTTTCTCACATGGGAAGACGAATCTTCACTGATATACTCTTTCTCCTCCTCTTTTACTTAATACTGACTCTGACATCGGAGTACCTTTGTAAGTACCCCTCCCTCCTTGACTATTATGTCGGCATGCTCAGCATCGCCTAGTCAATTCAACAAACACCTATTACTACCAAATCCAGAAAGATCAGAAAATAATATTTTTCATGTTATAATAACAAGTTTTAGATTTCGGGTAAGAATCTCTGGCTTAGCATGTTTTCATTAATTTGCTTCCTTCCCTTTCATTGGTAATGACTATATGGGAGAGAATCGTTTCACACACTAGTGAAAAAATTGGTGAAAAAAGAGTAACGAGTGTCTAATAGCTGAAAAAATTGTTATTCAATGAGTACTGAAAGTCTATTTAGTACTTACAAACTTAATACTAGATTTGGGCATGGTGAACTGGAAAGGGGGAAAAGAAAGGAAGAAAACAATAGGCATAACTGCATAAGAAATCATGATATATAATAATTTTATGTTTCACAGATTTTTTTTTTTAAATATTTCACCATGTTTAGGATTTTTTCCCCTCAATTATTATTTGACTCAAATTTGATTAAAACTATTATAAAAATTTAATACTGCACATAAATATAATAATATTTTACTTACGCTATGATTAGATAAATTTTGTAATAAGTACTTACAGAGAAAATAAATAAATTTCTTCTATAAATTAAAATTAATTTATGCACAAATTATTTTATAGAAATTAGTTCACTCAATCTTCTAAAAACTGATTTAAATTTATATATTATTAAATTTTAACTTATATGGAATTTTAATTTATTTTACTTTCTCATTTTCTTTTCCAATAAGTGGTAACTTATAAATTTATTCAAAATAACTTATAGATTTATTCAAACATATTTTAATATATTATGTGGTATCCGTATCCTAATATTTCAAAAAAATGATCATATCTCATGTTTAATATTCAGAGTTATATTCAAACTCTTTACCGCGCAAAACACTTCAGGCTTGAGATTTCAATGTCTAAACTAAATCTCTTTCCTTTGAAGGAAATTACTGCTCTTTCAATTTCTATGTATCAAGCAAGCAAATGCAAGAACCTTTTGTTTTTTTTTTTTTTTTTTTTTTTTCTCAAAATGCAACAACAGTAAAAGTAGAAAAGGGACTGTAAAAGAGGGTATACCCCATGATCACCATTGCTTCATTGAAATCTTCACTAGTTAATCAAGAATCTAAATAGCATGACCCAGGAAAATTTCTTTGGCATCAATCTATATACAATTGCAATACCAAAAGTAAAAATGTTATTTGTTACTTAGAGCAATATTTGGCATTTGACAAGGGGCTATAGCTGTGGATATATGATGATATAAACCTCATCATGACTAATCAAAATGCCAATTACTTGTTCCTTAATTCTCATCTAATCATTGAGGTAAGAAACTCAAAAACAACTTCATCACATGGGATGGTGATGCCCATGTTATGATTGAAGCCAAACTCCTCCTCAGCCCTTTGGAGCAAACTTTGAAACTGTGGATGAGCCAACCATGAAATTGGGACAATATATCTTGTCCTGTTTTCACCAACATACACTGCAAAGTGCCCTTTTGGAACATCTTCAGGAAGACCCTCTTCATTGTACCCTTGTTTCTTTCCAAAACTAGAGCACCTTCTCACAATTTGCTTTATAACTTCTGCTTGCGATTGCTTATTCGATTTTCTGATGCCCATTATTGTGTGTATGTGTGTGTGTTACTCTCTTCCACACCCTCAAGTGATTATTAAGTTTGGAACTTCTTTTATTGAGGGTCTCTTGAGAAATGAAAGTGTGTGTGTGAGATTCATAGGGTGGGGTGGAGAAGCATTTATCATTGGTCATTGGTGTGAGTGTGGAAAAGAGAAATTGTACAAATGAAACAAGGTCACGTGAATGTGGGGACATGTAGCAGACCACACCCAAATTGTACGTACATGTCTGCTAGATTTGCAAGCATGAAAGGAAAAGATTGAGATTTTTTTTATTATTATTTATTTAGTGGTGGAATGCAACAAACTCAAACATCTATTTACGAATGACTGATCAATAATTAGTTTTGGATGTAGATAATCAGCATAGGAAAGATGATAAAAAGAAACTTTGGTACTGTTATAATGGATAACACAAGCTCTTGCCTTCATATTATTACAATGACACAGAGACTCATGAGGTACTGATTAGGCCGAAATTCTCAACAATGACCTAATTGCAAAGATAATTAAATATGGGCTTAAAATGTTCTTTCTAATTCTTTTATTTGTAGAAATCAAACACAAGTATTAGGAGTTTACAACTAAGACTCTTGATGTTTTTGGTTCATAATTTACGAAGAAATTTGTTTCTTAAATTGAAATTTATTTTTTTAATCTTATTTTAAAAAGCTGGCTTCATTTTCTAGTTAGAGATCCTATGTTGATTGAACATATAAATTATAATAGTGTAATTGAGATTTACCAACACATGTTCTTGAATCATTATTATTGAATCACCCACGAATATTTAATCCTACACACTTTACATTTTGTCACAATAAATTCAAATTACAGCTTAAAAAGTCATTTAAAATCTAAGACCAATTCAAATATAATATGATAAATGTTTTTTTTATTTTATTTTGAATAAAATTAAAATTTCATCTCAATAATACATGTAATAAAAGTCACCATTTAATATTAAATTTTAATTAAAATTAATAAAATAAATATTGAAAGCACTTGCAAACCTTTGTCTGAAATAAATATTGATGTGCATGAAAAGAAGGCCAGACCTAATTAAAAGTCCAAGTTGTGTTTAGTTAAGAGGATAACGCAAGTTCCAAGTTCCAAAAGTTCCAAGTCCAACACAACACAACACAACACCACAGCACACCACTGATCTTGGCTTTCCTAATAAGCAACGTGGCCCACTTTCCTTCATAGACTCTTTTCAATTCTTTGCCACTTCCTTCTTATCACTTCACTTATCACTCCTCCTCTGATCTCGTTGCCAAATCTCAACAATTCTAAATACTATTATTATTATTTTAATCTACGGCTATTATTATTTTCTCGTTATTAAATTTGTTAGGAATTTAATTTAATTTTATAAAATTGATTTATAGAGTTTAATTAAGTTGATAATTTATATTTTTAACACAAATTTTATATTAAAATTATTCGTTGATGTTAAATTTATCATATCATCCATTATTAAGTTAATAATTATATTACTTGTTATCTAATCTCTATGATAAAATATCCCTAAGAAGATGTATTAAAGATTTCATATATAATATATATGAATAAAAGATAATAATCTTAAGTTAGTTTAATATTCACTTTCAATTGTTATCCTTTCGCTTTTATTAATCAACACGGATAACAATGAATTATGCTTTTTAATCTAATAAAATATATAACCCCTTCTTATATCAAAAGTAGAATATTCTGTATTCGAGTTTCTTTATAAAGTTAATTAACATTTATTGGAAATAGAATCTATATTAAAAAAATTAAAGTAACTTAAGAATATTTTAAAATAAAGACATTAAATAGATTAAATATTATGTTTTTTATACAATCGCAAAAGAAATACTCCGTGACAACACGTTCTAAAAAAGAGAAAATAAAATAAAATAAAATATACACGAGATGTGCATCTGACGCAGAAATTTTAGCATACAAATTTAAACGCAAATGCAAAATTTTCAATCTTATTCAACTTCTCTCTTAATTCTGCATTCTCCTTTGTGTCTTGTATCACCTTCCCTGACATTGACTACATGTTTAGTTATATTTTAAAAACTAAAATAACTTTCAAAATTAAAAATCAAACACATCCTGTATTTTTTTCATTAAATTGGTTGTTCCTATAGTCTTTTGGTTTCCACATATGTTGTCTTTCACAAGCACTCTTGGTCATTGACACTAAATTGAACCAACTTTTATAATTCCCCTAAAGATTGATTCTCTTTTTCTTTCAACAAAATAGCTAGCACTAATAAACTCGTATCTGGATTAATGACATAGCTAGTACGGTAGACATCATTAATAACTATAAATATAGGTTTTTGTGTTGACACTATCTAATTTATCAAACAGGCCAATACTTTAACCTACATTAGTTAGTAGTAACTCAATAACGCTGCAATTTTGTGTGTTCCTTCAAAATCTATGAAAAAATGTTTGATTACATCTACTTGAACGACAAGAATAAGCAAATCTCCCTTTGAAAAGTTGAAGTGTCCCATGCATCAAGTACAGTCAAATCCAACTTGTGCAACCACTACAGGAACAACGAGAGATTGCAATCAAGGTAAATCCAATGCCATGGAGTCATATATATATAAAGTTAAATTAATTATCTAGTATATTTATATTAAACTTTTTTATCTAATATTTTATAAATGTCATATTGATAAAATTTAAAAAACAATTTAAATTTTTTTTATGAAAATAAACATAATTTAGTTAAACAAACCAAAATTAAATTTAATATTTTTTTGACAAGTTAAATTTTTTTAATTGAACTCGATAAGTTAATGAGTTAAACTTAAGTAATCAATTTATACTCAAGTTTCAAAAACTCAGCTGGGCTGGTTTTACTTCCCTACACGTGGGGATAAGAGACCCAAAAATTTAAGTTAAGATCTGTCATATATTTATATGTATATGTGATGTGATTTAGTAGTTTGATACATGTATTGAGAGGTCAATCTTTTAAAATCTTAATAAATATTTAAACAAGAAAAAAAATATATTTAAAAAAATGACAGGTCTATTCACTTTATTAATAACTGAACCTTCCCATTTTTTTAAGATAAATGTTTTGATAAAAAATAAAATGAAGGAAAAGAAACTGTATTGTGAATTGCAATAAAAAAAAAATGTGTTAAATTAATATATTATTAGCATCCCTCAAAAATTTACAGAACAAAAGACATGACCAGGTACCTAATAATGGAACATTCAATTGTATTGTCCCATTGTTTGCAATTTTTTGAAGCAACAAGAAAAACTAGAAAAGTGACACTCAACATAAATACATAATCAATTAGTCATTTGATATTAATTTTTTTAAAAAAAAATTAAAAATCTTAAAATATAAAGAATGAAATTATAAAGTTATTTGAAAAATATTAAAAAATAAAGAATAAAATATAATAAGTAATTAATTGTGTATTTCTACTAGGACGTGTGACAGTTGTCCACTTGCCCAGCATCATATCCCCACCCACCCACCTCAAGCCTGGGTCTGCTCTCTCCCTCATTCTCCAAATTACAGAGAATAATTGTTGATTCGTCATCTGAATTTTATTTTTTAATATCTTTTTTTATTCTCATAGTTATAGTTTTCGATTCTATGGCACGATTTTAAGGCATTTTTACATATTTTTTTGGTCTGAAGACCAAATTATGAGACTAAATAACATTCTTAACTAATTAGTTACATTTAAAGTTTAAGATTTATTGTCAATTAATTGATTCACCCCATGAGTTATATCTTCATATAAAATAAAGACACATGATATACTTTAGTTCTATACTATTTTTTTCTCATCTATTATTTAATTGGAATTTTATTTTCTTGTAATGTATATAATATCGCACTGCTGTACTGATATATTTTCATCTATTATATGGCAAGTACTCATAAAAAATAATAAAATTGCTATTTATTTTCTGGTGATTTATTACTGTATATAATTATTTGATAACAATTTTAATTTTGAAATATACACACGAAAATATACATATATATAAAATCTATAAAATTTAAGACATATCAGGAGTTTATTGAAAAATATATTTTTGTATTTACTTTTACTTCACAGCCTTATATTTTAATATCATTGTACTTTTTTATAGAAATTTACTCACATTAAAATTGATTTCTAGAATTTGTTTAGCAAAAATGTTTTTGCATAAGTTTAACAAACATATTATTAAAATAATACTATCACATACAATAAGAACCAAATAATATTACCTCCATCGTTACTATCGCTTATAGTAAGAACTTAATAATATATTGACATTTGATTAATTTATCAGCTTATCCATATATTATTATCTATATGTTATCTTAATTCATGAGTCAATCAACCTCAATTTGATAACATGATTCTAACTTTATTTAATTCAATTTATATGCGAACTAATTTTTGTTTTCAATTTATTCAAAATTCTAATACAAGATAAAGATAAGATAGATTGACTCATGAGTTAGGATTCACATTAATAACTCTTGTCTCCCCCTATATTCATACAACATTATTAAAAGATTAAATGTATATAAACAAGTACATATTAAATCATTTGCTTCTAAAATAAAAACCACTAGTACCTATCTCTAAACTTTACAAGAACATAATATTTTCGTCTCAATATACGTCTCATTGAATATTTTATCACAGAACATTTATCACTTTAAAATATTTTTAAAAAGCATTAAATATTCTTTTAAAAATAACCCAGAAGCTTAAATAAATTTATAATTACACTGGATTCTTTTAACAATTATTATAAAAAATTAAAAGTCATATTAGAATTAAAGACGTAAACTGTGCATTTGATGTGTGTAACCAAATCTTGTTAACATGAGCATAATCAATCTTTCATTCAACTGATTAAGGTATAACCCTTCTTAACTTAGACATGAAAAAATTCACTTTGGTAAAAATCAGCATCCATCACGTTGCGTTATATGAATTATCCAATGAAAAAAGAAACCTAATTAAGTTTACATCATCATAAACAACTTGCTTCCAAAGATTATACACTTTTCCCTCTAATATTTTTGTATAAGTAATTAAAATTCCTATGCTACCAGCGTTTCAAATTTAAAAGTTCATTTAGAAATTAGGAATTCTCCTGTATAATACTATCTCTAAGCAAACAAAATATGCTAAATTGTATGTAAAAGGACAATATGTGGGAAAAAAAAAAGGTTACAAAGACAAAATTTATCATTTTTAGTAAAAAGAAAAAAAATGTCTTTCACATATATTTCTCGACAATATCCTTGGACGAATCCTTATGATTACATTTTAGATCCTTTGCTTTGAAAAATTATTGAGTTGTATTTGTGCTCATCTTTCATATATTTTTCTTTGAGAATAGATTATTATAATATTAATTCAAATCTTCACTGTTAATGAAAGTGTGGAGAAACTCAATGTTAAAAAATATTGTAGATGACAATCTCAATTTGAGATTGTTGGCTTTTTAAAGTTTGGAACAACTTGAAGAATACTTGTATTGTAAGGTTTAGATAACCAAAATTCTTCAGAGATTTTTTGAAAAATACTCACACATAACGTAAAAGTGCACTTTCGACATAACGTAAAAATTATATATAGGATTACTTAATAGACTAAAAGTGCACTTTTGATCATATTATGTTTCATGTGCAATTTTGATCCTTACATCTTAATTAAACTAATTAGGTTCTTAAAGTTTAACTATTAATATTTACAATTAAGTCCTTTCATTATTTTTAAATAAAATTCAATGAATTTTTTTGACATCATAATAAAAAATGATATGTTATTTGACATAGGTGTAAACACAACAGTGCATAACATGGTGAAATGCAATTTGATTTCCTTTTCGCATTTCACCTCATCATTCTATATCATTATATAGATAACACATCATCTAACAAGTCACCAATTCTACTATATATTATATTATATGCAATGTTATCTTTCATTGTCGTATCAAACAAATTGAATAGAAGAGCTTAATTATAAATATTAACAGACTTTAAAGACTAAATTAATTCAATTAAAAATTCAGTTTCTAAATCTTCAATTAAATCTTATATGAAAATAAAGACCTACTTATGAAGATTTAAAAACTCAGATCAAATTCAAAGATGTTTAAGAAAATGCTTTCTGATGGTTGCTGCTTAATTACTCCATCATTGTTTCTTCCACTTTTTCCCCTAGTTAATGTTTACAGATTCAGCAGCAACCACTTTTCCATGAAATCCAAGGGAAATTCAGTAATATCTCAACCATCCCAACTTACCATTTAATATTATTTTTGCCGACCAAAAGATATGTGCAAGAACATACAACTGCACTGCATACATAGGATTGCAAAGTAGTAAAGTCCCTTCAAATTGGTCAAAATAACAAAAGCGATGTTACAGATAATCCACAACAAGAGGGAGGGGGGCTGTCACTAACCAAAACGGTACACACAAGATTGGTCCTCTTTTGTCAAAAACAGACACAACAGTTACCAATAAATAGAAAGGTTTTTGCATCCATCAAAGAACAAACACGTGATGCCATGTTACTCTTGTCTTCCAAAATCCTACACAAGACAAAATCAGGCAGCCATCAAGCTCGCACAAACATCTTTTCAATGTGTGGCTTTTGTGTTAGACCAATCAACACTTCTCAAACTCTCTCACCACCTTCCAAACTAATGTGTCACCATCACTCACGTTAAAACTATTGCAATCTCAAGTTTCCTTTAGGCTGTTTAAGCTTACATCAAGAAGTGAATGTGAGACTAACACACTTAGGTATCATTAAATCATTAACCCCTTTAAACTTATCATCTAATGTTCGACTTTTGGTGCATGCCTGTGGAAAAATATATTTGTTTAAATAAATCAGTCCCTTAAAGAAAGAATGTTTCAATTAAGATTAACCTGGCGAAAGAATGTAGTGTGGTTTAGTTTTGTTATGAGCAATTAACACAACAATCCCTTCAAATTAGTTAGAGATATTTTAAGTTATCCTCGAACGAGAAAATTTTCTTTTTATACACCATAAAATGTGTCACCATGATACTGGTTACATCATAAAAAATATAATTTAAGAAAAGAATAATAATTATTGGATGTTCTCAAAACTAGAAATCTCTATTCCGTTGAATCTATGTTATCAAGTATTGTGAGCCAATGATCTGTCACCACATTTTGGCGTTATGGCTGAAGTGAACAGTGAGAGAGCAAAATATTTATTTGTTATGATGAGAGAACCTAAGAATTAGCCAGAACAGAAAAAGATAAATCTTCTGCTGGTCTCAAGCATTTTCCGAGAATAGGGTAAGATAACTCTTTTGCTAGACTCAAACATTTGATGGGTATATATGATGTGGGGTTTGATGATTCTGTCTCTGGTCTACAACATGTACAGCAAAGAGACACATGTCTTGTTTTTCTCATTAAAGAGCACGCCAAGTTTACATTCTAAGGAAAATTATTTTCCGAGTTTAATTTTTTGGTAGAGGCACTAAAATGGCAATCACAAAGATAAAGGTATTAATGATGTTTATGGAGCCCTCCATGGATGCTTTTGCTGGAATTGAAGACCCCAGTGAAGGTCTTTATCCAGTAAAGCTTCACTTAGAAGCCTCCAATGGTCAGCAAGGAAGGGCTAAACAAACAATCTGTAGAGTGCAATGGCATTTACATGTTTGAAGCACTCAAGGCCATCATTTTACATTGTTCATTCAATGCTAGAATTTGAGCCTCTTTCTTGTCAAGCAGAGTATTCAACCTCCCATTCTCTTCCATAAGTTTCTGAACTTCAGCCTCTTTCTGCATCTTCTCACCCTCCAATTGGGTAGTCTTTCCAACAAGCCTGCTCAAGAGAAAAAAAAAAACCAAGCATTAAGACAAGTAATACATATTTAGTTTTAAAAAAATAAAACTACTATATGAGAATTGAAATTAAAATAAAACCCGATCAACATGAAATGGGTGGATATTAATACCTGTGCTACACAAACATGTATGAATAGGCACACAACACACACGGACAATCCCATCCTACCCAAGTTATACTAATGTATTAAGATAGTTTTGGGACCTAAAACTTTTGCTTCAATTGGCTTAGTAATAGCAGCTATACCACTCCATCTTCTCAAAAATCTATTTTGTCTTTTACATGGCTATCACTTGCCTCCATTAATATACTGATATGTATGTTGGGAGAACCACACCATAAAAGCTAGTTGTGCACTAGCCCTCTGATTAGTGCCGGGTGACCACTGCAATGCCGACATTAGACCCAGTGCCGCTTGGTTGCAGCAGAAAAGCATGGTGGAAGACTTCGATACCAATTGATAAGAAAACCTTGGGAGAACAACACCACAAAAGTTGACTATTGAAGTTGTAGAGCCCAAGGCCTTATAACCCCCACATTAGAATTCCATACATCCAATGTGGGACCCAAGTCAAATACCTTGCAATTGGATCCTAACATTCACGCTACCCAGCCTAATAAGAACCCTGATAAGAACAGGATCAGATTATTGAGAAAAATGATCTTTCTTGATGGAAAATAGTGTGTTGCACTGCAGGAATTCAAGAGACATGATTCTCTCCCAAAGATTTCCCAAATCCAAAGATAACTCTCCTTGTCAACCCTCTTATTCATATGCAACTCCCAAGTCCTAACTAACTAACTGATCCTCTCAAACTCTAATCTCCTGACTAACTAACTAATGGGTATCTATCAAGGTGACTTAAGAAAAAAAGAACAGATACAATGTCATTTGAAGAATATAACTATCTAAAATTCTAAAGAACAAGAGAAGGTGGCTTGACAAAGGAAAGACTTTCCAATAGTATCCATCATACCAGCTTTGATGGTGATTAAAAACAATTAAATTTTATAAGAAGCTGAAGTCAATCATACAAAAACCAAAAGTATTCACCCAAAGGAAAAATTTACATATAATATAAGTAGCTTTTATCAGTTATACTCATAGGAATTTCTAGTTTTAGTGAGCAAAGTGGACAAAATGAATGGGAGTTACTCTATTAAAAGGTAATAAGGGAGAAATTCTCTTAAAAACAACAGAGTGCATCATAAGAGAACGAGATTTTCTTAAAAAAGAAGCACTGTAGTTATTACTTATTAGTTAACCAAATCATAATGACGAAAACTAAAACTGAAAATCAAGTTAACTCATTTAAATGAGACTTAAAAATAATTTTATATTATTTAAGACTAACATGAGTTATGCTCCTGATATTCATGTCCAAGATAAACAGTCCCTGTGCATGATGGGGAGGATCCCCCCAGCCCCAAATGGGAAAAGGGAATGAAGTTATTTGACACACAACTAAAAAGTTAGATCTAAGAAAAATCAGTCAAAGGAATGCCATCAAGAATACATATACTAGAGAGTTACATTCACACATAAAAATGAAGCAGGAAGTGTGCCATTGCATCTGAATCAACAATTTGATGATGATAACATACCAGAAAATATCAACACGTTTTAACTGAAGCAATTGCATATAGCATACATATACATACCGTTCAAAAAGCCTCTCAATAGTTTGGAATTGCCTCTCTGAAGAAAGTAAGGTTTCTCTAACAGTGATTAGACTACTAACATATGACTTCAGAGACTCAAATTCCCGTTTCACTCTAGAAAGTTCTTCTTCATTTTCAGCAGCTCGCTGTCTCTGTCTAGTGGTTTCCTCCACCAAATCTGCAACTCTTTGCCGCATGTCATTCAAAATACCATTTGTACCCAAAGCAAAACGCTCCATCTCCTCTAATTTCATGGACATATTCTCTAACTGAGCAGACTTTCGCATAATTTCTTCCTGACCTAAACTCACTTTTTCCTTCTCAACTGCTGTTTCTGATTCTGCCAATAAAACCCTTTTGACAAGGGCTTCCATCACTTCGGTGACCATCTGGACGGACTTGAATATCTCACCTATATAACCTGTATCTTGTTCGTCTAAGGAACCATGCTGACGGTTAATTCCTATCCATGATTCTAGATCTGGACCATCAAATGAAGAAAGATCAACATTCCTAGACCAACTTGAAGATGGAATCCCATCTTTGTCAACAAGACCTACCCCGTCTAATTTTTGGATGCCACAAGATGTATGGGCTAGATGAGGAACAGCCATGAGTCTAGCTTTTGATTTTAAGTAGGTCAACACAGTGGCAGCAGCCCTGACTCTTTGCCATAGAACCTCTAATTCTTTTTTCGCATCTTCCTCTGAACCATGTATGCAAGCCTTTAACTCCTCTATCCTGGCTTGCAATGCATCCACTTGTGATTGGCTTCTTTCCATCTCCTGCTTCCAAGTTTCATTTGATTGACTCAGCTGAGACTTCAAAGCTGTCATATCTTCATTGCCTGCCATGTCCTGTCCAATGTTGAATAAAAATGAGAAAATAAAAACAAAGTCAAGTTGCAATAATTTAATCATAAAACATGTCCATTAGGATAACAGATATTAGCCTCAGATTTCAAAATATGAAACTCCTTAACAACTCATTGTAACAAGAAATATATGGTAAAATTCCACCAGAGTAGCCATGAACATACAAGGTATCTGAAATCTAAAAGGATGCAATTGCAGCCAAGCAAGCTGAATGCCAACCATTGAAGTAAAACTAAAATCAAAGCACATTTCATAAGAAAATTCATCCACATTTTAATCCTATAAACTTTACACAATTTGCCAATTTCAAAGTCCAAACACATATATCATAAATACACCCAAGAAACTATACAGATTAAAACATTATGTCTTCTATAAGAAATAATAAGTACATCACATTTATTTTCATGTTCTGCTACCTTTTGAGGCCAGAAACTAGAAAGTTTATAACATCCATCCACCTATACTAACACCATAGTTATCAATCTCAGAAAGTGGTGCACAGTGGCTTACTCTGAAAAATGCTTTAGTGGAATGACTGTTGTTTCAAATAGTATAATACAAACTACACATATAAATACTCAAAAAGCAATTTACACACACAAACACCACCAATCTAGGAGTCATAAGAAAAAGAACATAACAACCTAAATAGTAATTTGAATGAGGAAGTCTATGGGGAAGAAAGAATGAAACATAGGATAAAAAATAGTCCTATTAAGTGTGAAGGAATAGAGGTCAAGAAAGTGGTACTTTTTGTGTAATATTTTACCTAAAAACAATCTAAAACTAATTAGGTCCTGGGTAAAAATAGGTTTTTTAAGCCTATGCATATCATAGCATCCGAAAAGCATCACTATTGCCCACTACTGACTATAATGACCAACACTGAAGATCTAGTGCACCGATATTAGACAAGTAGCAGGGCATAGTTCATTCTCTCTATATTTCAAATCTCAAGCAAGTAAGAACCTGCACCTCTAACTTGAAATCATCTTATGGTAATTGATAATCTATGCACATGAATTTAACCGAGTACAGTTTATGTTAGAAACTATATTCAATACAAAGAAAAACCAAAGCAAATGTATAACCACATTGTCACGCCTCTAAATAAATAAATAATCACGAGTCTGGAATTACAAGACAACCGAGAAAAAAACATAGTTAACATTAATTTTTGTAAGCTAAAGCCATCATGAACAACCTTAGTTTTCTGCAACAGTTATTCTATTCTATTATCATCACAAATAATAATAATAACCAAAAAAAAAAAAAAACAGAAACTCATGCTTTAAGCTATTGCATCTACCAGTTAAAGATCTTAGGAACAAAACAACTTTAGATAACATCTTAGGAACGGGAACAGTATCAACTGAGATTCCCCATTTCCCCCCAAAAAATAAATTAAGGAAAAAAAAACATTTTAAACTGATCTGAGGGAAGAAGGGTGAAATTGAAATTGAACCGAGACCCAGATACCCAGAGTGAAGGGGGAAAAGTTGAAACTCAAAACCCATCAAAAACGAAGGAAAAGATAAAAAATTGCGGAGACTTTGAATAAAAAAAAACAAAAGGAAGAGACAAAAAAGAGAATCGAGAGAGGAATATAGTAAAAGAGAATATAGAAGCACATAAGATAATGAAAGAGAAATGAGAAAGAGAGAGAGAATACCTTGTTGGATGAAAAGGAAGTTGAAGGAAGAAGAAGAACAACAACAAGAGTTGGATCAAGGCCTTAAGGCACACGCCTGTGTATGTGTGTGCCTATCTCTCTCTCTCTCTTTCTTTCTCTGAGAGAAAAAGAAAACCCATTTATGAGATAAGCAGCTGCTGCTTTATTCGTTGTCCCCACTTTCCTCTCTCCCTTTGTCTTTTTTTTTTTTTTTTTTTTTTTTTTTTTTTTTTTTTTCTTTTCAATTATGACTTTCATCTCTTTTAATATTGAAGTGAAAAAAAAAATAGGAATGAGAATACTCTTTTTGGATCTAGAGGAAGGAAAACAATATTTTGTTAATTATTGTTATTAAAAGATTAATAAATAGTATTTAATTTTATATTATTTAAAATAATTATTTTTAATTCTTTTACGAGGATAGGAGAGTAACTTTTACTAATAATCACTTTATTATAAACTGTGTATCAATAATATTTTGATGTTAACTTATCCTGTGTTTAACATATTTCTTCTCTTTAAAAAGCATAATCCTCCTCTTTTACTTCATATTGGAGAACATTGATAACAGTAAAATGCAAGAATTTATAGTATCAAAAACAAATGATAAGAAGCTTTTATTGGGACTCTCTTGTAAATTGTAATATTGATAGTAATGCATTCATTATTATTTTTATTGTTGTTATTATATTATATTATTTATTAGTCATATTGTTACTACTTTTACTATATTACCTTTTCCTTAACATTTTTTATACAACCTATACTACGATCTGTTAATACTCATATTATACATGTCTTCTCTTTATCTTAGTACCTCTTATCTTGCCTTAAGATTTAAGTATCTTCTCTCTCTCTCTCTATATATATATATATATTCAAATGAGGTCAAATTAATCTTGATATTCTAAGCATTTTTTCCATTTTAAAATTGTAGAGAGTAGTTATTACACATCAATATATGATATCTACATATCGATGTTTGACCCCAAAACGGGCTTTCCATACTAACGGTTGCATGGGATTCTTTTGTGATTTCTATATTTCACTTCTAAATAACCAAATTCAGAATTTAATCTTATTTTGTTGTTTCTATTGCAAGGCTCTTATGTTAATATATATTTTTTGGCTTATTGATGGCAAGTAGTGTTGTAATCCTTTTTCTTAGGCGTGAGCATAGTGAACATTTTCTAAGTTTCAAAATATTCACTTATTCCAGTGGAGAAATAGCAAGAGAAGAAAAACTGGCTTGAACACCGTTGGTGAAGCTTCGTACGAATTGAAAAAGAAGAGTATTTGAGGGAGGGGAGAGTAAGAAAAAGAATAAAAAGTGATGGAAAAGAAATTTTAAAAAATTATACGTGAATCCAACTATTCTACCTCTATTTCATTTCATTTTCTTTTATTTTAAAAATAAATCTTTCCTTATATTAGTGTCCCTTAATCATAAATGGTTTCAAAGGTTAATGTTTAGTTTTCTTATTAAGGACTGAAATTTGTTCCTTTTACTCTAGAAGAATCAATCACATATGGTTGCTTCATCATTGATCATTATAGAAGTAAGACAGAAAAGTTTTAACCAAAAAAATGGTTTATTCACACGCATTTTTAAGAAATGGAATCTAGAATCTCTATACATAACGCAATCTGTTGCTTCTCTTAACAAGTAGAGAAGCGCCTCATTTTGAAGGTAGGTGTTGATGCCAAACAAAGCAAAACTTTTTGAAGGGCTTATATCAAAATTATTCCTATCAGAATACATTAGAAGAATATTTACATATGCCAAAACATAATTGGATCATACTCACTTATATCAAAACATTAAACTACAAAATACAGTAATGATAAGTGAGAACAATAGATACAAAAAGAAATATGAAGATCAACTAGTTGAAGATTTAGCTCCTAGCCTTAGTAAACAAAAAGTAAGCAAAGAAAGATACTAAATCTCAATGAGTTATCGATGAGCGGTAGATAGATTATTTTCCCAAACGGTTTGCTTTTTAGATGTCTAGGGATGTTTCAACTCTAAACCCAACTGCTCATCCTTCTTAGTCTTTTTCCTCTCTGGGTCTCCTGCATGTTTTATCAAAGCATAAATGAGCATGCGAGTAAAAAAATCAGGTGAGTCCTCATGTGCTATCTGTTGTGTACAAATAGAATCACAAGTCTCATGATGCGTGCAGCATTCATAATATTTGCATGTGTGTAGGATGATGAAGTTAATAAATATCTGTGGACAAGTGAAGGTGGATGTTAAAGGGTGTGAAAAATGGGCGAGTGGGCAAAATTCATTGGGTGCTGCATTGAGGTATTGCTATGCATTGGTGTTTGGGAGAGTTAAGGTGAAATACAAAAAGATGAGACCTGCATGCTAGGAGGGTGAAAGTGAAAAATGGTTTGGCATGACCAATGAGTGTATTTAAGAAAATGAAAGAATCCACTTCAAAGAAATGATTACTAGTTACAACTCCATGTCATTTTGTGCCGAGGATGAGGGAGGGATTGAGCTGGTAAGAAGCCCATTCTAAAGAATCGAACTTTATTTTACTATTTTTAAAAGTGAAGCTTTTTTAATACATTTTTTATGACATTCAAAAAATGATGTCCACAAGGTGCCTCATCACAATTCAGTACAAACCTATCATAGAGAGCATTTCATTTGATGATGTAACAAGAGGCAATTCTTAGAACAAGAAGCAAATATAAGACAAATACTTTTTTCACAGTAACATATTAGCAGCTTACATTACTGCCTATATTGAACACATTTAAAGCCTGGAACACAACCTTCAACTTGATGTTACTATTCCAATCAACTAAACCTAGCAATGCTGAAAACATCATATTAAAACTCAATGCTTAGAAAACAATTGACAGGATGTGTATAGGGCAGCAACATAACAATGAAGTGCATAAGTGATGTTACCATTCCAATCAACTTAACCTAGTAATGCTGAAAATATCACATTAAGACTCAATGCCTAGGAAACAATTGACAGGGGATGTGTATACAACATAAGACAGTGACATAACAATGAAGTGAAAAATCCCTCACCTGCACAAACTTGTCAATCTTCATCATCAGAGCTGGCATCATCACTACTATAATCACTACTATCACTTCCTCCAAGGTCCAAATTAACTGGCTGCACTTGAATAACTTCTTGTTGCTTGGGTGGAGGAATGTGTGGTTGCATTTGTTGCTCTGCAAATCTTGGTATTTGAAGTTCCATGGGAGGCAATGGCACAGGATCCCCTGGTTTCCACCCAGGCGGTGGTTTAATTGGCATATCAATAGGCAATTGCACAGGCATTCCGGGCTTCCAACCAGGTGGGGGTAACAGCCCTTGAAATGCAGACAAATCCACGGATGCACTCTTATCCACCTGCGGTGGAGGCTCAACAATGGCTTCAACAATTTTTTCTTTGCTTTCAACTTCTTTAGGCAATCCAACATCAAGGTCAGCAAAACTATACAACTGAGAGGCTCTCATTTGCTCTTCTTGTGGTGCAGGTGGCATTGCGCCACGGAGAGGAGCTTGGCCGGCTCCGAATTCCGGTGGTGCAAAGGTGGTGTAACTTATCCGGTGGGCATACGATAATATATCCGAAAGCTTTAATTGAGATGAAACAGTTGATGAAGTCATGGAATCATCATCTCCAGACTTTGATCGCTTGGAGTGGCGATAATCAGAATAATCATCGACAAGGATGTCAAGGCAGCACTCGGCATCTTTGAGTTTGTTGGCGAATGCAAATAGTATTGAATCTTGAGAGCGAATTTCACGGTCAATCTTCTGCTTGGCATCTTGGAGGTCAAGAATCTCTTGGAGTTCAGCAACAGCTTCAAAGATTTGGGTTTGGAGAACAGTAAAGAGGGAAATGATTTCTTTGGCAGTGGAAGGGGAAGCGTCAAGAGGGGTAGATGAATGAGAAGAGAGGAAAGGGGATCCACGGAAGGCGGGAGCCCAAAGGGACAGATTGGGGGAAACTTCAAAAAGCTTGGAAGTTAAGGAAGCCATTTGGAGAAAAAGTGCTTGGGCTCTGGGAAGGGGTGGGAGGAGAGACAGGAGGGCTGAAGAAGGGATTGAAGAGTTGCGATCTTGGGAATGATGGGTCTGTGTTGGAGGGAGCTTTGGAGGGGTAGGGTTTGGAATTGATGGGGAGTTGGGATTTGGCAGGCCTAGTCTAGCAGGGGACTGCCCAATTTGGTGTTGAAGCATTTTGTGTTCCTGGCAAACAAAATAGGTAACAGATTGGAATGAAAGGAAGATGAAAGTTAAATCTCAAGTTCAATGGGGATTTAAACTTTAAGGCGCACACAGCATTTTCTCCATTCACTGTGGCATAAAACACATAACCTGCAATGCACAAACAGAAGGCAACTCCACATATTAAAACAAGATTGTTTGAAAGAAATATCTATTGCATACACACAACCAATCATACTTAGAATACGAGTGCAACAAGTGCAGAGGCCAAAAAAGCCTGCTACAAAGCTAATTAACTTCTAAAATCTGCAGTCATATCTGTAATTGAATAATGTCCTATTTGCTAAATATGTAAACAAATCTAGGCTAGTATACCAGGACAAGATTTTTTTAAACAAGAAAACAACCAATAAATCAATTTCATATGGTGATGAGTTCCAAGATTATTCTACACCAAGAAGGATTATCCATGATTATCAATCAAGAGGTATAAAGTTATGTTGGTTCTGTAATTTATTTGGATCAACAGATAGCCTTTCATAAATGAAGAGGGTCTGATAGCTAAAAGCAATAGAGGAAAAAAGAACATGTTCTAATTCTACACATACCATGGAGCTTAAAAAAGCCTCAGAAAAGCAGAAAACTGAGAAAAGGTAAGAATTTGAAACATAAAGTAACACTCCTAAAAAGAATGGAGTAGATGTAATGATGTAAGTATATAACAGATAGTTGAACAAACAACACCAATCAGTAGCACGAGCAAGAAGAATTGAACAACAACAGCAAATATTGAACCGAGAACTGAACAATAGTTGAACCAAGAACAGCAATTGAACCAAGAATTGAACAGATCATAAAGCACACGAAACAAAAACAGATAACGGAGCAGCAGCAACTGACCTAGAAGGCTGACGAAGAACGAGTCCTTTTCAAATTTTTTCCTCCTTTCCTTCCGCTGGTGCAGCGCAACAAAGGCTCCATTTTTTTTTCTTACCCCTTTCCCCCCTTCAGGTTAGTAACCGAATGAATTTTTTTTATTTTTTTTTTAATTTCTTTTCCAGTATTAGTGTAGGATATGTTTATTGTAGTTAAAATTAATATTGTGTAGAATTGTTAGTTTAGAAAAATAGTTTAGAAAAATAGTTTAGAAAAATAGTTTAGAAAATGATGTTAGAAAAAGGTTAGTTTAGAAAATGATGTTAGAAAAAGGTTAGTTTATAAAATTTTAAGTATAGATTTTTAGATAAATTAGTTTAGTTAAATATTTTATGTTACTGTTAATAAATTTTGTTAGTTTGCGTTGATTGAGGAAAATTATTGAAAATAGTTGGTCATTAGTTGTGTATATTTTAATTAGTTTATTTTTCTTAATTTTTTATTAGTTTATTTTTCTTAATTTTTTAACTTTGCACATGTTACTGTTATTTGAATTTTATTTTAGTATTTTGCAATATATACTTGTTACTGTTATTGAAAAATTTTATTAGTTTAATTTTATTTATTTTTTAAAATTTGCACCTGACATTATAATTTGAATTATATTTTAGGATTTTTTAGTTTTATCGGATACTGTTATTAGTAATAGATTTTAGGAGTTTATTTTTGTTTAATTTTTTAATTCTGCAGCTGTCAAACTTTATTTGAATTTTATGTTAGTATTTTAATTTTATATCATATACTGTTAATTTAAATAATTTGTTGTAATGTTTCTTAAATTCATGTTATTAAAAAATTTTATGTTTATTAAATATATTTTTTTATGTTAGTATCTTCGTTTAAATTAAATTCTGTTTGAGTTGTTTCAAATTTTGTAATGGTTATTGTTAATATTTTTCTTGGTGGAGGAATTTTTTTTTTTAAATGTTAATTTTGTTGTAATTTACCGATTTTTGTTATTGAAAATGGAATCATCATTTATTGATTTGAGTTTAGAGTTTGGCTCAACAGATGACATTTTATAAATGTAAAGATGTCATGTTTTAGAATAGTTCTGGAACACTAGAGAGTCTTGTCATTTGCATGTTTGTCGGGCCGTCCCAAATTACATAGGACAATATGATGAAATAGTTGAACATTTTCACGAGGTAAGTTTTTATTGGGTCTCAAGTTAACTTATATGAAGATTGATCCAGGCGTAAAAAAATATTTTATAATTTGATTTATAATTAATATAAAGATTTCTTTGTATTTATAATTTGATTTTTTAATTGTTGTAGGCCTATTACATGCATTTGGAGAGAGATGCATGTATGAGACACACACCTTTCATATGCGGTGTGGGGAGTGTACTATCACACTCTAAGACATGTCCGTTTTATTGGAGTTACCGATAGATGGTAATCCAATGATAGGTGCTACAATAGGTGACTGGTTAGGAATGACAGAGGCTTTATTGGGTGTCTGCCCTGATCCCTAAGACATCAAGGGGTCTTACTTGAAGTTAAGTTGGTTGTCCTCAAATTTTGATGATGTGACACGGTTTATGGGTGACGCGGAGGCACTTAGACAATTCACACGAGCATGGATATTGATGGTTCATAGGTGACGTAATGTTTGTCGACAAAAATAGTTCCCGAGTACCCATGCAATATTTGCAGTTTCTAGCAGATTTTACTAAGACCAGACAATATGCATGGGGAGCTGTCGTTCTCGGTTATTTATACAGAGAATTATGCAATGTCACGAGCTGAAAGGTGGTGTCTATAGGAGGAATGATAGTTTTGCTCCAGTTATAGGTATGATAGAGGTTTACCCCACTAGCACCCGTCATTTCTACACTACACCACTGCTAGATGAGTCACCTGTTGGTCATAGGTAAATTATAAGTTGTAATCGAAGTTATAATTATTAATATAATGTTATTAATTTTGATGTTAAATATGTCCGACGTAGATTAGATCTATCGAGGAAAGATTAGGTCAATTTAAATTCAATAAAATTTATTTGCTTAAAACTGGGGATGTAGGTTTATTTTATTTAATAATATTTGGTTTTGCAGTTTGTTTTGTATAGGTTCCTTACAACGCTGATGTTTGGAGGAGGTTGCCTTTTATCTGTTATTTGGCGAGCTATCGTTCCACTGATTTCTTTCCAGATAGCTGAGTGGTACCAACCGGACAAGGTTTTGAGACAGTTTATTCCATCAACACCTTCTCAGCCTAAGAATCTTCATCAGCTCACATTGAGGGGGAAGGAGGATAACAACTAGATGCTGACACTTGGTCCAGTTGTGCAGATATGAGGACATATGCATCAGTATGTCGTTTAAGGGGAGTTTGTAGATGGTCTTATGAGCTATAATGATGACTATCTGGTATGGTATGGTGATGTAAGACGTTTATCTACCCAAAAAATGTTCTCATGTGAGAAAATTTATAATTATAATTATTGTCTTTTAACTTAAATTAAACTTTACTTATATTTATGTTTGACTCACATTTTTGTTGACTTATAAGAGTGATATTAATGAGGCCTTATTTTATACTGGGACACTGGAAGGATGGCGGGCATCATCTAACAAGGAAGTCGTTGATCTTGCGGGGAGTTTGTCTGTACGGAAGGCGCCAGACACAGTGTGTCACCTTCATGGGCCCCGCACAACAAAAATTGAGGCGTAGCATATGGAGTGACCTCCGTGGGGCCCTTTCGCATATCTTTTTGTGACCTCCATGGGCCCCACTTCTTATACCTTTTACGGAGGCACCATAGGGTGTGTGACCTTTGTAGGGCCCATGTCTGCTCACCAGGAGGCGCCACACCATAGAAAGAGCTACCTTCGGGGACCCCACTACATGCAGCTTTTTGGGAGATGTCGTGTAGTTTGTGACCTTCGGAGGTGCCTTTAGGTATGACGCCTTAAGCTTTGAGTCGGTTCAACAAAGGAACTGCAAGCTGTGGCTCCTGCATATAGGGAGGCGTCAGCTGGCGTGACGCCTCTTTAGCAAAAACAACCCCGGCTGTAAATTGTTTCAAGCCGGCTCTATTCCTATAAAAATTTTGCAAGACTGCACCACAATAGTTTTTTTTGCCGAGAAAGAGAGAATTTCTGTTAGTCCTAAAATCGCACCGTTTCAGATTTTTCTAATTCGCTCGACTCGATTTAACTTGCGAGTTTGTACGAGTTTGCTTCAAAAATGAGTTTATGAGCGAGTTAGCTCGTTGGGACTCAGTTAACTCTTAACTCTTAACTCTTAAGAGTTGGATAACCATGATTGCACATCAATATATGACATCTATAATCGATGATTGACCACAAAACGGGCATTCCATGCTAACTGTTGTATGGGATTCTTTTGTGATTTCTATGTTTCCCTTCTAAATAACCAAATTCAGAATTTAATGTTACTTTGTTGTTTTTATGGCAAGGCTCTTCTGTTAATATATATTTTTTGGCTTATTGATGGCAAGAAGTGTTGAAATCCTTTTTCCCAGGCGTGAGCATGGTGAACATTTTCTAAGTTTAAAAATATTCACTTATTCCAGTTGAGAAATAGCAAGAGAAAAAAAAAATGGCTTGAACACAGTTGGTGATGCTTCGTACGAATTGAAAGAAGAGTATTTGAGGGAGGGGAGAGTAAGAAAATGAATAAAAAGTGATGGAAAAGAAATTTTCATTTCATTTTTTTTTATTTTAAAAATAAATTTTTCCTTATATTAGTGTTCCGTAATCACAAATGCTTTGAAAAGTCGATGTTTAGTTTTCTTATCAAGGACTGAAATTAGTTCCTTTTGCTCTAGAAGAATCATCACATCTGGTTGCTTCATCATTGATCATTATTGAAGTAAGACAGAAAAGTTTTAACCAAAAAAAAGGGTTTATTCACATGCATTTTTAAGAATGGAATCTAGAAGCTCTATACATATCGCAATCTGTTGCTTCTCTTAACAAAGTAAAGGAGCTCCTCATTCTGAAGGTAGGTGTTGATGCCAAACAAAGCAAAACTTTTTGAAGGGCTTATATCAAATTTATTCCTATCAGAATACATTAGAAGAATATTTACATATGCCACAACATAATTGGATCATACATATACATTCTAGAAGGACCATGCTACGTTGGAAGTGGCAACTAAACCAGATAAGAGAGCAACAAAGAGGGCACTACTATAAGTGGTTGGTTCAGCTTGCATAGAGTTGTTCCGAATATCATTATATGTCTCATTATAAAAAGGACCACCTACTAGAGCTCCAAATGCTACGTTAGGATTGGGGTGAGGAGAGTAGTACCACAACTTGAATCCCTCCGTGCAATTTGTTGTAGCATTAACTGGAATGGAAGACCCTCTGTGATGTATATATTTGGGGTAATGAGTTCCATATCCCACAAGATAACTCATCTTCAAAGGATTTTCACCCAACACGTAATCTGCCTGAAATTGTTTAACCATAAATATTGCACTATAGAGTCACATTCATATTAGTTCACTATGAAGCATCCTATGCAAGTGTACATGTGCTGATTGACAAAGAAATTTTGAAGTTGAATACAATCATGATTATAATGATGCAAAGAAAATTTTCTGTTTACAAGACTTGGTTGAGTTGCATTAGTAGCATGTATACCTGAGACATGGCAAATTTGCGAAGATCTAATGGCTTATACAATTTTCCACTACAATATAGAGTTTCAGTTTGAGATGTGAGCATATAGTCGCTATAAAGAATAGCTAAGAATGCAGAAGCCACTGAATGTTGCAGAGAGTTCCATGGTACCACCCATATCAGCCCACCTGTTTTATAACGATCCAAAGGGTTAAGGGTGTATTAGTATTTGATATCTTCTTTTATCATCTTTAGCATTATTAACATAATTGCTAACTACCCTTTTGTCTCAACCTATATATAATTCTTTGTCTCATATGTAGTACTAGATTTTCGTAACATTTTAGTTTTTAGAAGGCTTAGATCGATTCTTCACTAATAAGATCGATGAAATATCCAGGAGTATCGGTATCGAACAGGTATCAAATAAGGATATGTAAAGCAAAATGAAGTATCGGTACTTCATAGGACTGAATGAACAAAAAAGAATAGATAAAGCAGATTCTGCAAATGCTAAAGGGAAGAAATCAATCTTACTCTCAGTTCTATTGGTGGTGGCTGTTGGTGAATCAGGTAGAAGCTCGCATATGAGGATTTCAGCCGCTTCTCTGTACATCTGAAGGTCAAGGTTTTCCGCATCTGGAATGTTGCTTGTTCCAAAGAAATTTACTCTGGACAAAAGAACCTAGTTCAACATCACAGAAATGCATGAAGATAAGACCTTTCATGAAAATTAATATGCCTAATTTATTCAAGAGCTACCAAGGAAAGGTTAACAAGAAGAACAATCTCTAGTCTCAACCAATTAGAAATCATGGCAAGTTCAACTTTTAAGTTAATTACATTAAAGTTAACAAATTTATCATAAGTTATAATTTCTAATTGAATGGTAACGTAAATTATTTTTTTTACTCTATCAATGCGTGCTCTATTTACTCAGAAGTAAAATACTGCATCATACTTGGTACCTGAGTTGCAGCATGTTTATCATCCCAACTAAACCAAGATAAACTTCCTAAACTGCCAAATGCTTTTTCATTCTGCTCTGTCACGTAATTTAGATATGATGGATCCTTAGTTGCATGGTAGAGCCAGGTACCTGCCCATAGGAGTTCATCTCCATAACCAGATGAGTTATAGTATTTTCCTGCTTGAGGGATGCTGACACTGTAGGAAACTCTATATGTATCCGCAAAAATAAATAGCTGCTGAGCATGTCTTAGGAGAATCTCAGAATAAGTGACATTGGTTTCCTTAAAAACAAGAGATGCTGAGGCCAATGCAGCTGCAGTTTCTGCTGCAACTTCTGTTCCTGGAACAGATGAATTAACTTGAGTGAGTGGCCTTTCTTCATCCATGCTTTCAGGTCTTTCCCAGCAATTATGATCAACTTCAGCATTCCCAACCTTCAAATCAAGAAAACAAGGCTTGTTTGATTCAGCTTAACTTAGAAAAAAAATGGCAACGAAGAAAACATTTATATGCTTGATTTAACTTAATTTCTTTAGTGTATGTTTGGTTTGTAGTTGAGTTCAATGCTAACCAACTTCTAGACAAAAGTTATAACAGGAAGCTTTGAAAATTTTGCATTGGAACACGCAATATCTCCGTTCAATATGATTTCAATGCTGATTCAAATGCACTCTTAGTTTCTGATAAGAAACTTTGGGGAACCATGTAATAAAAGTTAAACACCATAATTTAAGAACCTAAGTTATAAATGTCACACTAAAATCTCATACTTCCATTGTGTAGTTCAAGTCTCACATCTTACAATTAGATCTTAAAATATCACCACAATGCAAGCCTCACCACTCACACTGCTCATTTGCAAGAGAGTACGAAACATTGTAAAAAAATATGATACCATTTGATAATAATGACCAAGAGAACTATACCACAAAAACTAGTTATTGTAAATTTGTAATAAAAGAGTCCGAGACTATATAAATCTGACACACTAGAATCTCACACTTTTAGCTCGGGACAAAAGTCATAAATCTTGCAATTGGATCCCAAGATCTCATTTAAAAAGCAAAGAGCTATTATTATTTAACAAAAACAAAACTGAAAGCAGCAGCATCATAGCACAAAACTGAAGCATAATATAACTGACCTGAATATAGAGCACTTCTGGAAAAGGGTGTGCACTAATAAGATAATCTGTGATCCACTTTAACGAGTCAATTGCGTAGTGTAGTTGCTTCACAGCATCAATGCGATCACCATATTCAAGAATAGCCCAAGACAACACTGTAGCAGTGAAAGCCATGGGGAACCCAAATTTCATGTTGTCACCAGCATCATACATTCCTTTAGATAAATCCAAATTCGCTTCACTCCCATCTTGTAGCCCTGAATCCCCTCTCCACCAAACCCTCTTATTCTCCAACTTACCAGCTACGCCCACAAAAAAAAAAATACATTTTTTTCAATATGCAAATTACGTCAACACTTAATCATAATATAAAGTCATATTTTAACATTCTATAAGTATTATTATTAGATTAATTACATTTTTGCACGTCAAAAAATTGAAGAGCCAATTCAAGAGCAGAGGCATATTTCTGAACAACGTTGGTGGGGTGAGAAGTGAATTCAGATGAATCGTGAGAGTGACCAAACTTTTTTATTAGAGAAAGAACACTAGCACCTACTACTAGGACTGCGATGATGGACACTGTTAACCACCACCACAAGACACTCACGTTGTGCTTTTTATTGGGGTCTCCAACCTTGTTTTCCATTCAATTGAAAATAAGGTATATGGTTCATAAATTGAAGTCATAGTTCATAGTGATTTCAAGCCTCGATTTT
Organism: Hylodesmum podocarpum; assembly: GCA_026586105.1. Lineage (NCBI taxonomy): Eukaryota > Viridiplantae > Streptophyta > Magnoliopsida > Fabales > Fabaceae > Hylodesmum > Hylodesmum podocarpum. Next base: position 523,333 of record JALJEV010000736.1, on the reverse strand, counting down.
TTTAAGGTAGAGGAAAGTGGAGAGTGAGACAATTAGAGGGTATTATTCTCTTAGATGTTGTAAGAATGACAGTGAATCAACATAACTATACTTCTAAATTATTAGTAAATATTAAATAAAATATAAAAATCCAAGACGCAACCACTGTGTTTGGTTTTGCTGCCGGAGAATGCCACCAATTTGAAGATCCTGACAAAGATTTGAGATTCTGCTAATTGACTAGTAATCTATTTTTTTATTTTACTTAATTGTTTATTTTATGATATTTTATATAATTTATTAATTAAGATTTTTAGCATGATTTGGAGTGAGGGATTTTATTTCCTTTTTCATGTAGAAAAAGTCGTATAAAATATTTTTATGTATCAAATTTATTTGTTATGCATGAAAATGATAATGATTTAATTTTAATTAATGTATTTCTTAAAGATATTATTTATAACTGACTGAAATTCATTATGATTTATACAAAAAATTAACGTGAATATCACTTACTTTGTTCATAATTAAAATGCAATTATGGTTGAACAAGTGTATTTGTTCTCAATTTAATGGTAAGCAATTAAATTTTATTATTCAAGTCAATGAAAGAAAATTCTCCTTGAGAGGATAATAATGAAGTGAAGCAATATAGAATGTTGCATTTGACATGTGGTAAGAAATCGAATATGGTCCGTCTCAAGAGATATACACTGATTTTATGTATTTTATAATATTTAGACTAATCAAAATTACCCACGTGACCTATCTATAACCTTTAGAAGAATTGTTGGGATAACCTTGTGATGCCAATTTTGATGCAATTTCCAATAATAGAGTGAGAATATTTTACTCTTCAACCCTTTCCAAACTCTCAACTTAATGGCATAACTACATAATCTCAACTGCTATCATTTATATTATTACATTATTTTCAAATCATAACAAACATAAAATAAAAATATTTATTCTATATAATCCCGTAAATTTTAACAAGTGAAACCATGCATTAATATAAAATAAGTATAAATATATAACAAAGTATATCAGGAAAGATGATAATATTTATGACGAAGATTATTCCTCATTAATTTTATATATATAATTAATTCGTAGAATTTTTAACAATTTTTTTTCTCGTTAAAAAAAATTACTTCATATTCAAACATTCATTCGTCAGTAATTTGGTGAAGCAAATGTGAGTAAGTAGTATGTATATAAAAGAGAATGCACGTCATGTTAGAGACGGCTTGATGTAATGTGTGAGCCGGTTGAATGGAAAGTTTTGAACCATTGTCTCGTATTTTCCTTGTTTGAGTGTGGCGTGGCATAGCGCAACAATGACAATGAAACAACTGCAACTGAAGATTTTGGTTTTACTCATGTCCCTTGCTTTACCTTTTACTTCCTATGTATTACGAACCTTACACTGAGTTTTTATAACTTGAGCATAGCAAAAATGTTAAGTCCTCCAACATTGGCAGAATATATTCGGAGATGAAAACAAAGGCCTTGGGATGCTAAGTTCTTGCATGTTTATAGAGAAGAAAACAAAATATTTGTTTTCTCTAAATAATCTATTCTTTAGAATTAACTCTTTAAAGTTAAAATAAAAAAACATAAAGTAGACAAGTAATATTATATTTATCTTTAATTTAAATTAAAGTAGCAAACTGTTCCAATTTTCTCTAGTCCATCTAGTTTTAAACTAGTTGATTTTTTTTATGCCATTGAATTTGATGATTATGGTAGTAATTAATTTTATATTTTGATATACATTTACTTTTGCATATTGATTTTGTTTTTTCAAAGTGAGAAAATGAGGTTAGATCCACTTATTTGACTCAAGGGAAATGTTACCGGATGACATATTACAATAATAAGCATTAATTTTATGTTGTTATTGTTATTAATTTTCATTTCTGTCATATATTTGAGATAAATGATTTCTTTTAATATTTTATAAGATTTTCAAAATTAATTATAAATATGAAAATAGCATAATATATTAGTTGACGAGATCATAGTAATTAAAGAAATATTTTAGCTAGTGAGCTCAATCCTATAATTCAAGTTAACTAATAGAAAATTTAAATTAAAATATTTATTTATACATTCTTAAATATACAATATAATAAAATTTAATAATAAAACTTTAAGAATTAAATATATTATTTTATGTGTTATTTTATTATTAGAATAATTAATTTAGATATTTATATAATAAGTGGGGTTGGGTGTGGGAAGTGATACCCTAAACCTTCCTTGGCTCATTTAAAAAGAGTGAGACAACGTTGAGTAAATGTAATGTGAGAAGATTAAAACTAGTCTTTTAACAAAAGCAAATGATATATAGTAAAGGGGGTGAACTTATCATCGATTGGGTGATATAGTAAAAGTGGCGGGCATACTTTGGGTTTGTAATAAAAGCAAAGGAGGTCCATTGGGTTGAGTTAAAGCCCGTTTGGGTGTTGGAGTAGCGTGGGAGTGTTAGATAGTTATAAATATGAGTAAAGTAGTTGTATATTATTTTTGACACGAGTGAGTAAATTTGGCATATTCTGCCCCTTCTCCTTCCTTGGTTCCTTCATTCCTCTCTGGTGTGTTGTGGTAATTGGAGAGGGAGAGAGAGAGAGAGAGAGAGAGAGAGAGAGATGTTGAACGGAAAAGGAGTTGAAATGAGTGAAGGAGGGAGAGAAGGGGATTGGGAGTGCAGCAGTTGCAAAAACAGGAACTATGCATTCAGATCATTCTGCAATCGATGCAAGCAACCACGCCTTCTCGTCGATACCAAAACCCCAGCTGATTCCAAATGGCTCCCTCGTATTGGCGATTGGATCTGCACCGGTTAGTCTCTTTTTCTTCCCAAATTATTATTTTCTTTTCATGTTTTCTGCTCATGCTTCCTCTTTCTGTGAAGGCTAGTTTACTTTTTCGTGTTCTTGAATGAATGATTCTTTTCTTGCTCGGACGCGTCAACCTTTTTGGATATTTTTATTTGATGTTAGAATAGTATGAATGAAATAGAATTAGGAAATTAGCTTTTAGGTTATGTTATCACTCTGTTTCAATATGACCTAGTATGGTTGATTCCCTTTCGCTCATTCACTGGGAATTCTTTTTCCAAGTGGATAGAGATACTAATTAGGGTTAAGTATATATTTTTTTGTATTCCCTCACCATGGACTAGAAGCACATGGCTTTTGTAATTTTTGGAAACTAAAACTGAATAAAATTTGAATAGGGATATATTTCAGAAAACAGTGTATTTTGATGATCATGAACATATTTAAGCTTGTTTATTTTGAGGATCAAGAACTTATTTAAATAGGGACATATTACTGATTTGGGGTTTTGAGAAAACCAGAGTTTTACATGTTCTGTGTGGTGCGGAGTAGTTTACTGCAACATAGGTGCAGTTTGGATAAATTTTTAAATAAATGCTTATCGGTGAAGAAAATAAGAGAAAATGAATTAAAGTTCTAACTAAGTTAGCCTATGCACTTAAACTTTTATAAAAGCTCTCTCATCTTACCTTATCCAAAAACTGAGATGCATAGCTAGATTTTACCTTATGGAAGAAGTTTGATGCATTTTACTTTTTTATATAAGTGCTTATTCAAACTGGTTTATGGTGAAATTTTGTTTGTTGTAATTTTGTTAGTATTCCAGCTTTGTGTTCTTTTCTAAAACATTAATATTCACTCTCAAGGACAGTTGTATGCCACCTTGCATTGAGCTCTACATGTTTGCATTTTCCCACCTGATTGTTGTTAAAAAGATCATTGACTTTGGCATGCATTTGATTTTGGCTTATGATCTTTTGAATTGAGATGAAGAACTTGCTATCACCTAGGTTGAGATGTTTGTGCTTTTTGTATGTGTATTTTGTGTGGAATGGACGGGTTGGTGTGCGTGGGACGTGTTGGTGTGCGTATCTTGGCTTCCTTTCCCTCTGGATGCTTTGTTGGGCTGGGTTTGTATGCATTGGAACAATAGGTTGCACTAACAACAATTATGCATCAAGAGAGAAGTGCAAGAAGTGTGGAGAACCAAAGGAGGTAGCAGCCATGCCAGCAATTGCAATGACCGGAGCATCTTTCCCCACTTATTCACATTATTTTTCCAGGGCCCCAGGAGCACCAGAACAGAAGATGAATATTGGATTGATCAGCAATGTTGCACCGTTGCAGTCACTGCATTTAAACTCCAATTGGGCTGTTCCCGGAGCAGATAAGTATGGTGTCCAGCCACAGCCACTTTCCATATGGCTACCAGGTGGAAATTATGGTTCTGGACATCCTCATGAAAATCCCACCTCTCAGAACCTATCTGTTCCAAAGGGGTGGCGCAATGGGGATTGGCTCTGTAACTGTGGCTTCCACAATTACTCATCACGCTCTCAGGTATGCCTTGATTTCTGCTTGTATTTGATGTTGAGTTATACAGTATACAAGATTTGGAAGTTTTCATTATTTTTCTGATTCATTGTTGTAATTATTTGCAGTGTAAAAAATGCAACGCTTTTCCACCTGGTATGGTTTCCTTCCTTGGTATAGATTGTAAAATTTGTAGGTGCAAAATGCCTAAGCTGTGTTATCAGATACTATGTGCAAATGCACTAGTCTTAGAACATACCCTCTTATGGTGCTCTGTTTTCATATATAATCCTCCTGAGGCTCATTGCACTCATAAGAATATTTTTGGTTATCAAGATTGATTTTTAATTTTTAGCAATTGATATTAAACTTCACACTGTTTCCTTTTTTCTTTTTGGTGTTAAGCACTTGGGACAAAACGATTAGCATCGGAAGAGTTGGTTTATGACTGGGACAACAAGAGATTGAATGTAGGAACTGTAAGGACTTTGTTTTTTGGTTAATTTCGGATCCACTGGTGTGGTTTTAAAATTCAGTTTGACAATTTTAAAACTGTTTATCAATCTCTCGCTTATTTTGTAGACAAGTGATCAGCAGCAAACATATTCAAGTTTAGAGCTAGCAGTAGGGACAGGTGCTGATCCAAAATCCGGAGCCTTCCCTTCTTATCCCAACATGAACTCAAGTACAACTCCAAGTTTGCCAATGGCCACACTGCTTCCACCTCAAGCTTCTACACCTGCCCTCCTTGGAAAAGGGTAAGGGTAACTAACTCCGTTTCACCGTGCTTTGTGTAATATTATTGAAGGGGAAAGGCTAGCAATTGAACACACTCTTTATTGTTAGTTAAAACTTATGAAAATCAACAAATTGTGTAGGTCACACTGCTCGTTCAATGAGTCCCCACTCATGAGTTTGTTGTTTCTAATAAATTTTAACCAACAGTGGTGAGTGTGTTGTTACTCACTAGCACTGTTCTTGGTGAAGAGCGAAGAAATTTATATTTGTTTTATTGTACATCTGAACACTTTAAAGATGTTATTATACATTCCTAGGCTTAAAATTTGAATACATTTTTATCTATTAGAGCGAAGCAATGGCGTAGTGGAGATTGGATGTGCACAAATTGCAACAATCATAATTATGCTTCCAGGCTACAGTGTAACAGGTCATTCTCTCATCCATATGGTTTTGTATATTTAGAGGGAGCAAATTGAATAAAGTGAAGAAAAAAATTATGCCCGTCATTAACTCATTATGATGCCATCAAACACATTCACATTTTTCTATTGCATGCTTTACTGAGTAACCAATGCTAATCATTACAGGTGTAAAACTCAAAGAATGGCGCCCATGCAACCTGTTAATGTTGTGTAATGTTGAATTCTTTAGTTAAATTGCCGTCAAGTGCCCTAGTTTGGCTGAGTTTTGTTTTGATTTCGTAGCGTGTATTTTGCCATAAAAAGAAGTTATTATTCCCAACAGGCTCATTATATTTGCATAAGACGTAAGTGGTTTATGCGTGGTGGAATCTTATTTTTCAGTTTTTGAAAGATGTATGCTTAGTTGCTTACTATAAAATTTTCTCTTCAATATAGAAGATTGTGGGTGATATGTGAGTATTCTTCTATTCGCGTACAGCTCTTGTGTATTTTCTTTCTTTTTTCTTGTGTATTTTCTTTCTTTTCTACTCAGTTATTTTGTTTGTTACGAGTCGTTTAGAAGTTTACATGACATGAATCTGTTCACAAGTGCAAATTTAGTTACTGGTGTTAACTGAGTTTTAGTGTCACTTCACAAGATTATCAACTTTTCTATGCATGTGACCTAAGTAGAGCCTTGTTCCAGGGTACTCTCTTTGTAAGAGATAAAATAAGAAGGAAACCATTACAATAATTTTTGAAATTGTAAGTTGATAACTTTTGTCTTTGACTTTCTGAGGTTCTCATTTAGTCTGTAATTTCGTAAAAAAGTCACTCAGTCTGATTTTTAGTGCGAGAAAAAATTGATATGAAAGAATATTAAAATTAATCGCTTTTAATTATGAAATGGGATAGGATATGTTCATTATATCTTTCATGGTTTATTTATGAATAACTAATTTGTGGAGCAATTGGAATATAACATGAAGGACTACAACAAGTCTAGGTATTGAAATATTATAGAAAGAGTGATGGGAGTATATATTGTACTTATTTAAAAGTGTCAAGTATTAAAATACAATTTCATAGATAATTAGTTATTATTTAACTGGATCAACTCAACATAAAAAAGGTTGCTATACATCAATAGTCACAAGAGAAAATAACTTGATGTACTAATAATAATTTTTAGTAAGTTGAAGTGTAAACTCTACGCTAATCTTGTATAGTTGCCACTCACCAAATTAAGTTGGTTATATGCATGATAGGACACCACTAGGGGGGAAGACCAAAAACCGATTATTATAAGTTATAAATCTGTGTTCAACAAAAATGATTGGTTTGTGCGCTGCGTTGGAGGAATTGTACATACAATCTGTAACACACTGACTAACAGTAGAAGGAAGTAGCAAGGTTGAGGAAGCATAGTAACATAACTGGAGATGAATGATGATGATTGATGACCTTACTGATGAAGTTGAAAAGAATCACTTGAAGACATCAGTAGGGGTGAGTACAGGACCATCAAGCTGGTAAATGTTGAGTGCAGGACCCACAAACCTGAACATTATCCAGCCTCCAATCATAATGAATATTGAAGCATATGCAAATTTATTGAGCCAAAACAGTGCACCCTTTTCTCCCACATAAAGTTCCATTGCCTTCTCACTCAAACTCATGTCTTCCCATTTCTTGGGAGGACTCTCCGGAACCCTTTTTGCTGATTGCATGCTTTCAATCTCTCTCTGTCTTCTTGCTTGCCTTCTTGACCTTCTCCTGAAGCTTATGTCTGCTGCAGTAGTAGGAGCTGTTGTTGCTGTTACTGCTTCAACTGACTTTGTCTCATCGTTGCTTGTGCTGCTGCTACTATTATCGCTGCTGGTGCAGCTTATGGGTTTGAAACTGATTTGGTTGTGTCTTGTTGATGGTAGTGAACGTCTAGTGAGAATGATGAGAGAAGATGAGTTTGGTGAGAGAGAAATGGATTCCATCATTGCTTCTTACAATCTAATGTGTGGCTATGTTTTCCTTATCCACTGCTCTTTTATCATCCTCTATTTACTCTATTATTGGACCTGAACTTAAATGGGCTATGGTTTTGGACCATTTTGGTACTATTCACACACCCATCATCTTCTGAAATTGTTATTTTATTCCAAAATGCAAAAAACCAAATTCAGAATGCTGTGCGCTAATTATTCCAGAATAAAACAGCATTTTAGAACTTTTTTTTACATTCCAAAATATAATAAAAATTTTGGAATATTGTTTAGGAATGTAAAAAATAATTTTGAAATTTCTAGAATAAAAAATAATAACTCAAAAATGTTATTTTGGAATGTTGCAAAAATGAAGGTGTAAATTTAATGAAATATATTTTTTTTTAATCTCACATGGTTAATGAATGCAGGAAGCCAAATAGAGGAAGAAAATCTCCTTGTTTAATTATGCATCATTATACATTTGTTTTATATGTGAGTTTAATGCGCAATGAAAATATGTTTGTCATAACCAAATTCGTGTATTGCAAAGTTGCACATCCTATACATACTTCCAGTTATTATAATATAATGAAAATAAGTGATGAAAACATGTTTTTCTCATAAAAATTTTGTTGTAAAAATTGAAGTATTTAACAAAAAAATCCTCATCATTGAAGTTGGTTGGAAGCCCATGCTGATCCTCACACAGAGGGGAAAAAGAAATCATTAACCAAAAGAAAGTGTGTTCTCGAACTCATTATTTTGATGTTAACTAGAAAAATTTGCCTTAACTTTTCCTGTATTTGAGTTTTTCTCATAATATTTTTGTTTCATTGACCTTACTCAACATCTGACAACATCATTTTTCTTGAATTTCACCTCAAAACCATAAGATTTGCATATTCCCTTATAGTTATAGCATGCTTGAACTGGGCAAGTGAAACACCATTCCAACCTCAAATTCATTTTGATAGAGCAAAACTGTCCTAATTCACGCTTTTGTCTTTTGTCGTAACCAGTTTATTGGTGTTCACTTAATTTGAGGGTACCACTAAGTTATATTAATTTTTTTAATTATTTTAATATCTATAACTTAAATTGTCCTAATGAAAATATTGAATGGTTTTGACAACAAATTACTTCCCAGTAATCATTATCCAGCAGCAGATATTATATTAAATCACTAATTTTATTGATAATGAAAATAACAATTTTACTGGAGCACCATTAAGCTTCCAATTACAAAAAAAAAAAAAAAAACCCTCAATGAATCCCCTGAAGAATGGATCCATGAACAAAACAATGGCCAACCACCAAAGCAGTGGTGTCAAGAGAGAAAACCAACCCAACCCAACCAAAACAACAAACTCATTATGAATGAAAATCAAAAGTCAGAATTTTCTTCCTCTTGAAAGCGAATGTGCTTTCCTTTAGGTGTTGGCAACCCCTTCAAATGCACAACATTGTCCACCTCAGCACCACTTCCTACTTCCACTTTTTCAACAAGCTCATCATCACTGTCATACACAAACCTTGTGTGCTTCCCTTTCTCATTCACACTAATGTTATTCAACCCAGCACAAAGTTCATCAAGTGACAACCCTCCAACATCATCATAACACTCCTCTTTGTCTTCAGCATCCTCATAATACTCTTCTTCTTCTTCTGCCATTTCCACATCATCTTCTTCCTCTTCATCTTCATCATGTGTGCTTGCATTCACCTGAATCGACCAAATAGAAGCACCATCATCTTCGGTTGACCCTTCACCACTGCTTACTTGGGTCACTTCCTGGTAAGTCAGCTCAGAAGAGCATTCTGAAACCTCAGATTTCTCAAAAAAATCCAACAGCAAGGACCTAGTTATCACACTCTTTTCAGATTCAACATTCTCTTCATTCTTTCCTTCAACTGTCTCATTCACCACCTGCCATAACAACAACAAAACCCTTTTACTCTTACTTCCAAATCAACACCATACAAATCAAATATCTATAATATCTTTCAAATATGAAAAACATTTCATTTAAAAACTAGTATCATTTACAGTTTTTTTGCTGGGGTGAAAAAACATAAGCCAGTATAAAAAAATTAAAATTGAAAAAATTAAAGATTGAAAAGAAATTTTTAAATTTTTATTTCATAACAATACCATTTAAATTAAAAATCTTTACTATCTTCGAAATACTAAAAACATATAATTCTTTCATTTTGTAGTCATAGATGATTTAGGGTATTTTTTGGATTGGCTGAAAGAAAAAAGAAGACAGTATACTAGAATCATACAATGAAAAAGAAAATAATTATCTTGAAAACAAAAAATGGGGCAAGAAAACAAAACGAAATGAGGATTATAACGATGACGAACCAGAGAGATGAATTGTTCTTGAAGCACAGCAGAGGGTGGAGACACCAAAGCGAAAGAAGAATCATTAGGGCAAGAAAGATTAGTTATTTGGGGAGTGTTAGCGGGAGTGGGTGCAAGAAGCGACATGGGAGAATTCACGAGTTGAACAAAACGAGGAATTTCCTTAGAGAGTTTTGAAATCACAGCCTCTTCTTCAACTTTCTGTAACAAAGTCTTAACTTGACCCCTCAACAAAGCCTCACCGGAACCCGGTGTCTTCTTCACTCTCTTCTTCATAGACGACAATGGCGTTTCAACATCCTTGCCGTTTGCGACTCCCACGATTGGTGAATCGTTCGATATGTCAAGAAGCGCACACCGATCCTGTTGCTGTTGCACGTTGCCGTTTCGTTGCCCTAACAAATGAAATGAAATGAAAATTTGTGAATTTGAATTTCGGGAATGAGAAAATGGTGATTTGAGAGAGTTACTTACTTGAGAGGGGGATGTTGTTGGAGGCCGTTTGGGATCTTGTGACTCTTCTTGCTGTGGATGATGGAGTTTCCATTTGTGCTGTGATTTTCAGAATTCGATTTTGCAGTGAAAAAGTTTGAAAAGTTTGTGAGCGTTTAGGTCTAAACTGTGGGGTTTATAAAAAGGTCATATTATCAAAATATGACCGTTGGCGCGTGCGTTTATTTGCTTATTTCCATAAACAATGAACTAGCCGTTAGGTCTTGGTTTCTATTTTTTTTTTTTTTGAATTCTGGGTCTATCTTTGAGGTTTCGGCCCGCTAGTTCCGTGTTACATAGTGGGCTTTGATAATGGGTTTTTCTTAAGGTAAATAAATATATAAATGTAATTTATAATTTAAATTGTGTACACTTGCATATTAGGATAGGACATGTTTAAATAATCTGGCATGACCTGTTTCATTAGTAGTCAAATTTAATTTAATTTTTTTAAATTCGTGTTTAAATTAAAATTATTAAATAACATTATAATACTCTTTTATTATAAATATCATAAAAAAATAATATTTATATTTGAAGAAAAAATCAACCTATTAAGTCAAAGACTAAATTTTTTAAACAAATCAGTCTAGATTAGATTGAAAAAATAATTTATTACATACCACAGCCCAAACTCAAACCTACAAAATATAAAACAAGTATAAACTATGAAGCATTAAGCCTAGTTTGCGCTGTTCTCATCCTAATTACAAAATAATTTAATTATTTTTGGCTTTTTGACGGGATAAATAATTTAGAGCAGTTTATTTAAAATTGTTTGTTAAGAATAAAACAAATAATTTTATGATGTGCTTTATTGAATTGTTTCTATTTTAAAAATTAATTTTCTGGGTTTTTAAAGAACAAAATTTACCTTCTTTTAAACAATCATTTTTTAAGAAAGCAAATTTGATTTGCACGAGATAAAACTGATATATAGGCCCGAAACATAAGAAGCTAATGTGTTAGTTAATATAATATTACGCTTCAAAAGTGGTGACAGTGAGAAGTCTTTCCCTCAAATTAAATTAACGAGTTAAAAATTCTGACCCGACTTTAAAAAGGTTAAACAAATTAGTTTGACGGGTCAACCCAATTTTGATATCATGTAATAATGAGTTTTATGTTTGTAGTTTAACTCTATTAGTGACAGAAAAGAAAGAAAAAAAAAGAGTAATCATATAAAAATAACGTTGATAAAAAAACAAAGTGACAGAGAAGAAAAAGAATTAATACTAAAAATATAGTGGACAATTAGAGATAATGATCAATATAAATAGTCAAATTAAAAATGAGTTCAAAAGTGGTTAAAAGGATAAATAAATCCAAAAAATTGCACCAAAACTTTCTCATCAATTTATATATTGTTATAGATCGAAGATAAATCAAATGGGGAATCATGGTCGTGACATTTTTCACAGCTTATATTTCACAACAATTTGTTCTATTTTCTCACTTTATTTCTCTACTTGTTACAAAACTATTGTGATAAATTTAGGTACAAAAGAAATAAGAGCGTTGGTTAAAAATTTGAAGAACGTAAACTCTCACATTGTCTAAAAATAAATTATATTACATATATAAATAAAATATAAATTTTATCTTATAAAGCTCGTATCTATTTAAAAATAGATAAAAATATTAAAATATATAATATTAAATCAATATTAAATCACTCATCTAAATAATTTTCACATTAAAAAATAAAAAGAATATAATATTACATATTATTATTCAAAAAATTAAAAATCTCATATCACCTCAAAATATAAAATAGAAAAATATAAAATAAAAAAAATATAAAATTTCATATTATCAATTCCAAATATTAAAAATCTCATGTCATCTCTTATATTTATTATAAATGTTACTTGTCATAAAGTTATTGAATTTTCTTTCTTTTCCGCAGTCAGCTGAGGAACGAATTATTGGATTTGTAGATAAAGTTGAATTTTCTTTCTAGATAAAGATGATTTTTCTTTCTTTCATATCATATCATAGATTTGCAGCATAAACCTTGATGGTGATTTTTCCAACGTCTACATTGAATGCCTTCCAGGTGGTGACCAATCTCAAATTTACATTAATACGATATTGCCCTGTATTATAAAATGAATTTTCTGTTATACAGTATTAGAATAATTTTTTGTTTTTACACAAAATTAATAATAATCTATGATACGAGTAACTTTAAAGATAATTAAATAAAAATAAAACTTTTATAAAAATAAAATATTTATAATTAATTTCCAGTATAAAAATATTTAAACTATTACTATATATCTATTAAACCCATATAAAATTCTCAAACTATAGGTTCTATATATAACAAATCTTTTCATCCTTTTAAAGAAAAAGAAGCATGAAAAAAGAAAGAAAAAGAAAACCACATATGAAATAGTTGAGAACAGGTGCATCCAAAGCAGCATCGCACTGGGAGGGTTCATTTTTTTGCTGTACTAGCCTGGCAAAAGCAACGTCCAGCTACTTTGATCACACAATCATTGTTTGGCATCCAATTCATTGCTTATTATACAATCTCAATATCTCATTATATTATTAAAACCATAACTCTCTAGATCTCTTTCTACCTATAAATACTAATAGTTACCCTTCTCATTTCACTTGCTATAGTACTCCATTTGCATTATACTTCTAATATTTGTCTCATTGTTTCTGTTCATAATTACTATATATTTTTACTATATTTACCTTCCATGGCCTTCTCCAGAACTTACCCCTTCTTGTCACTTCTTCTACTCTCAATTATCCTTCTTCATCTTGCTGAAGCACACCAGACGGTAAATTATAGCATTATTTTCTCAGAAATAGTTGCATCACTCTTTCTAATATTATCTTTCTAAAGTTCTCAACGATCTATTAAAATTTATTCAAAATTTTAAAGTTTAGTAGATCACACTCATTTATCGAACCCACTAAAATTTGTGTTTCAACCAATAATAAAATAAGTGAATGAAAGAGAATATCTAAGATCTTTTTCGTTAATTATGGTTTTAATTAATTCTTTATTTTATTTAAATTTCTATTTTTAGTCCAGCAAGAATATTTTTTTTTTGCTTTTAGTTTTTGAAAAAATTTTCATTACCCTTTTCAGTCTCTTCCGGTAATTTTTGTTATTAAATGTTAAATGAACATTAGTTTGTAGTGAATTCGTTTTAATCGTCATAAAATGTTGTTCTTATAATCACTCAATATCGAAAATTAATGAGAATGATTAAAAAACATTAATGATGAAAACTTTTTTGATTAATAAAATAAAAAAAAAACATTATTTAAGGAATAAAAATAAAATTGAAAATAAAGTAAGATACTAAAAACTTAAATTTTTTAGTATCTTCCGTCATGAAATCATGTTCCAACAGTTAGCATAGAGACCAAGCATGGCAGTTAAATTTAATGAAGTTATAGCGTTGTGATCTTATAATTGCACCCACAGTGAGTCACACACTGTCTTTGTCTTTTGACTAACAGATGAGCGTCTACGGAACTCCAGTGCCAACCCCACTTCCCCGTCTTATAGGTAACATCAAAGCAAAAATATTCATCTTAACAACAATATTTTAATGGACTATTTGGTAGTACACGGTCCTAATTTATTTTTCTAGTGATAATTTTTTATATTTTTCTCTCATTTATATATTAAATATTTTTTCTTTTAATTTTCTAATTAATAAGACCGAGAACCAAAAGATATATTTTTACCCGTTAATTTTATTTTTTTTTACAACTAGTGGTGTTAAGTAGTAACTTTTGTTTTTACAAGTAGTAATAGATATAATAAGTTAATGGACATGTGGAGGTGTAGATTGTGGAGTGGCTTGTGAAGGAAGGTGCAAGGTATCATCAAGGCCACGTCTGTGCAAGAGAGCTTGTGGGAGTTGCTGTGCCGTGTGCCAGTGTGTCCCTCCTGGCACTTCTGGAAACCTGGATTCTTGTCCCTGCTACGCCAATCTCACCACCCGCAATCAAATTCGCAAATGTCCTTAGTTTAAATGTATGTGCAAATTTATTGGGCTTGTTTTCCTCCTGTCTGGGAAATGAATGGAATAATTTTTCCACTGTTGTTTGTTTCATTTTGTTTTTATATTCAATGTGGTCTTCAGATCAGTCATTTGTATTGTTTTGGTTTTGGTATTTGTAAATTCTTCTTTCAAAAGTTGATGTTGTTTAGGAGAGAAAACAGAAAATCTTTCCAGAGTTGGATAAGTACTTGATCATAAAACCTACTAGGAAAGGTTAGACATTATCTATTACAATTTCTACCTTGGCAAATTTTCAGCCCTTGAGAAATATTCTCTTGGGGTTAAGGGTCTAGTTACACCCTAGTGTCGAGCAACATCCAACAAGTGTAAGCAATGCTTGAACTTGTCAACTATGACCACATTGATTAACATGTCAGCTATCATTTTGAAACATAATGCTAGTCAGTCAACAACGCTTATTTGCAATCAATTGTCACTATCGCACGTCAAAACATATTTATATGAGAAAGAATACACTGACCAGTTATTTAAGTATCTGAGTTGGTCATGTAGTAGGACTCATTCTGAAGTGTGGCCACTCTTAAACAAAATTTGACCACCATATATCATCAATTACTTGGTGTTATGAAACTTCATGTCAATATGGTTAGTTAGTATGATATACTTGGTTCTTTGTCAAATACTTAATTAACAATCAGACTAATACATTGAATCCCACCTACTCAATGCCCAACTCCTTTCTTCATGCCATACAACTTTCTTACTAGCCTCTACTACTACCATATACTCCACTTTAGTTGTTGACTCTATTACACTGACCGTTTCCTTTAAAAATTCTTTAGTCCATATAATTATATAAGGTCTCTTCACAATAATCCCTCTCTAAGATCGAGTAAAAAAGAAGGGAATTTTACCTCTAAGATCAAGTAAACAACATTAGTATTCTAATCATAATAGGTTTCCATAGTGCATGTTATCATGATCTTTGGTCAGCAATTAGGGTGTTGAGTTAATGGGTCAGGGGTTGACCCAATTAGTTACATTGATCTTATCTATAAAAAAATTATAAATAATTTATAGTTTATAAAGTTTATAAATTAAAAATAAATAAAAAATATTGAAACTCAGTACAAATTATCATAAAATTATAAGTACAATTATAAAATAAATAGTTATAATCATAAAAACTCATTCTTTAAATTTAAATACACTATCAAAAAATAAGTTTTAATTAAAGAAATAATAAAATTTTGACATAAAAAATTATAACTAAATTTTAAAAATAAATAAATAAATTCAATATTTTTACAACACAAACTTTACTTTTAAAAAATTAAATATCCTAAAAAATGTTTTAGAGTATTTAAGATAGTTTTAATTTTTTAAATATAAAAAATGAAGTTGTAAAAATAAAATATTTTATAAAGAATATAAAATTAAATTAATTCTTAAATTTTGTTAATGGTAACATAAAGATTAAATAATAATGATTTAAATGTAGAAATATAAAAAGATACCTTTATAGATTTAAATGGTTAAAATTATTTAATAAAAATAGAGACAAAAATAATTGAATGAGAGGAGATCTCTGTCGTTAATAATTATGCTCATGACAAATGTTTTAATATAGAAATATAAAATAATTTTATAAATTTAAATGGATAAAATTACTTAATAAAAATAAAGACTAAAAACATGTATATGAAGAAAAAAATTATTTATTAATAATTATTGATTAAATAGGTAAAATTGTGTAATGAAAATAAAAATAAAAAATATCCTTTATAATAATTATAAATACATCGTATAATTACATATTAGGAATTCATCCAAAAGCTAAAAATATATAAAGAATTCATTAAGAAAACTTGATACTATCTCCAGCTTTTACAGTGTTAGACAAATTTGATATTTTCTCTGTTCCTCAATTTTTTTTTATTCATTTACATTTTTTTGCACTGTTTTTTTTTTTTTTACTTATTCATCTTATTTTATGAGATATATAGTCATTGTTCTCCTTCTAGACGTGTAATGTTGTTATTTTCTTCAAGAAAGAAATATTGAGACGTGTAAAGATTTTTGTTAGACAAACTTTTAAAATATAATTTCACATTTTTTCACTTTCATTTTTTCTCTGTTCCTCAAATTGTTTTTATTCATTTACATTTGTTTTTGCACTCAATTTTTTTTTTTTTTTACTTATACATCTTATTTTATGAGATATATAATCATAATTATTTTCCATCTAGACGTGTAACGTTGTTATTTTCTTCGAGAAAGAAATATTGAGACGTGTAGTAATTGATGTTTTACCATTATTTTTCTTCTACACGTGTAATGATTTTTGTTGTGCCCACGCAACGTTCAGCCACTCCGAGCATGAATTTGTGCTCCTCATTTTCTACATAAAATTAACTCGATCTGGGTATTATTATTTTACATGAAGGGAATATTAAAGTTTTGGCTTAAATAAAATTTTATTTCTTTAAATTTGAGTTAAAATATATTTTTTTACAATCTTTTTCTCTAATTTACTACTATTACTATTATTATTGTGTTGTTAAATTGTTGAGTTTTGTCTTAAAACTAGTTAAAAATATTTCTTTTTAAATTTAAAAGTTATGGGCTGTATACGTTTTTTTATATTATATAATTTTAATATTTATGATTTTTTTAAAATGTGTATGTAAATAAATTTAATTAATCTAAAGTTTAATAATATTTTCAGAAATTATAAGTTAAAAAGTTTTCCTTTTAATTTCCATAATTTATATGTAGTCATTTTAATCTTGATAATTTATATTTTTTTCTTTTAATTTATATTATTAACAACATTACCAGAATTCTAATATTAAGAATCGAAAGAAGAAAAAATATATACAACTACAAGAACTAAACTAATCATTTACAAATTATAAAGACTAAAATGGAAAGTTTGTAAAATTGTAGGGATCAAATAAATAATTAAATCTCATCTCAAAAAAAATAATTACCTAAACCTTAATAATAAATTTACCACATAATTAAATATTAATAATTCATAACATAATAAAATTTAATATTTTCTCTAACTTTTATGGTGCTATATATATATATATATATATAGTTTAACATAGAAAAATGAATTCAGTTATAATATATTTATTTTAACAATTTAAATGTAATAAATAATATATAATAAAGAGATTGAAAGGCTGTATAAATTGTTCTAGAAGCAAATATATTTTTAAAAAAATCCAGATTTACGTTATTTACTTAAATTAGTTACAATTTTATTTTTGTTTAACAAGTGAAAATGAGTATGACATGAAAAGCCGACTTGCGGGCGGGTACAAAATATGTTCTGAAAGTTAGGTAGTAACGTGAAGAGTTCATTCAATAGTTAGAGGCTAACGTGACACACGTAGTAAGTAGGAGCTACCACTCTTTGATCACGCTATAAAACACGACCCAAATCTTCCATTCCCATACCAATCACTCCAACACTTGATTCTATTTCTAAACCCCACATCACACTTTCTCCTCTAACACTCTACACCAATCACAAACATTTAACCCAACAATGGCTCCAACCGCCAAGACTCTAACTTTCTTGGCTCAGGAAAAGACCCTCGAGTCCAGTTTCGTTCGAGACGAGACCGAGCGCCCTAAGGTTCCGTACAATGAGTTCAGCAGCGAGATTCCGGTGATTTCACTTGCTGGAATTGACGAAGTCGATGGACGCAGAACCCAAATTCGCGAGAAGATCGTTGAGGCTTGTGAAAACTGGGGTATATTTCAGGTTGTGGATCACGGTGTGGACACTGAACTCGTATCTCACATGACTCGTCTTGCCAAAGAGTTCTTCGCTTTGCCACCCGATGAGAAGCTTCGCTTTGACATGTCCGGTGGTAAAAAGGGTGGCTTCATCGTCTCTAGCCATCTCCAAGTAAGGCTTTTCCTTATCATTACTGTTAAGGAATCAACAAAAAAAAATAAAATTAAATAAATATACACCCCATGTTTCATTAGACATATACAAGAGACGAGAGAAATAAAAGAGATATTTTGTTGCAAATTACTATTCAAACTAACCAGCCAATTACTAACTAAAAATATTATAATTTAATTGATTAGTTAACTTATATTGAATTTAAATTATACTGAATTTAATCACCAAGTATTTGTCGAGAGAGACAATAATAATATGCATGATAAGGAATAAAAAAAAGAATTAAATAAATATACACCCAATGTTTCATTAGACTTGACAAAAGACGAGAGCTATAAAAGAAATATTTTGTTGCAAACTACAATTCTAGCTAACCTAGTTGAGTAAAAACACTATATTTTAATTGATTAGTTAACTTATACTGAATTTAATCACCAAATATTTTGTGAGATAATAATAGTAAATATGATAGGGACGGTGTTCTATGTAATTTTCCCTTATAAATATTTGATAAGAAATTCTGATATCTTGTGATTCAGACAAATACTTATAAAATATGAAGAAAAAAATTAATAGAAAAATATAAATGTATTGAATTAATTGACTAATAGGTAAAAAATTAATAAAAAGTTTTAAAAAAAAATTAATAGTAAAATATAAATGTACTGAATTAATTGACTAGTTGAAGAAAAATTAACAAAAAAAAAGAAAAAATTAATAAAGAAATATAAATGTGTTGAATTAATTGATTAGTACAAAGTATAAACTTGACTAGAGATAAGTAGGTAGCATTGGTCTTTTACTTCTTTCAAAACTAAAAAACACAGTAAGATGTGAGAGAAGTGTTAAAGATTCAGTTAATGAAGTGGGATATTGGGACAGGGTGAGTCGGTGCAGGATTGGAGAGAGATCGTGACATACTTCTCATACCCAATAAGAGAGAGAGACTATTCGCGGTGGCCCGACACACCAGAAGGATGGAAAAAAGTGACTGAAGAATACAGTGATAAACTCATGGATTTGGCGTGTAAGCTGTTGGAGTTGTTGTCGGAGGCAATGGGTTTGGAGAAAGATGCTCTTACGAAAGCGTGTGTTGATATGGACCAGAAAATTGTGGTGAACTATTACCCAAAGTGTCCTCAACCTGATCTAACTCTTGGGCTGAAGCGCCACACTGATCCTGGCACCATCACGCTCTTGCTTCAGGATCAAGTTGGTGGACTTCAAGCTACTAGGGATAATGGCAAAACTTGGATCACTGTTCAGCCTGTTGAGGGTGCTTATGTCGTTAATCTTGGAGATCATGGTCACGTGAGTACAATTATATTCATTCTCCTTAATTTTTCTTTCCTAGTATGTTCCTGTTAATCTTAATTGATACTAAAAGGTATGAACATCTACCATTTTTGTGAAATATTCACAAAAAAAAAAACTCGTAATCAAACTTCTTTCTGAATTCAATTTGATAATAAATTGAATTTTTAAAAAGTTGTTTAACAGAACAAAATTGAATTTTCTAGACATTCGTTGATGGAATCATTGTATTAAATATGCATGTTAATAACTTAATCAGATATTTTTATACTAAATAATATTCATTCACATGTACATATGTTTTGCTGTCGTCTTTTAAAAAGTAAAATTTTTTTTTTATATAAGTGAATGATCTCCATTTATTATCTTTTGTAACTATAGAAAAAGTGTTACCTAGAAATTATTTATATAAATGATGATATGTGTAACACACATTTTATCTTTATGAAAAATGCTATTCGTAAGAGAAATATGAAGAAAAATAATATGATTCTTTTACAAATTAATTTCTTTTTGTTTATAAGTTAAAACTTAGTTTTACATAAAATGATTTATAAAAAAAATTCATTTAAATTTTTTCAACAGCTAACTTTTAATTCACTCACAATTTCATTTTAGTTTATAGAGATTTTTTTCCTCTTGTAAAATTTTATAGCAAACTTTGTGTAAATAGATTTAATAATTCATACAACAAAACTTTTTTTATTCTCATGTGCATGATTTATTATATGAATAAGACAGATAGTTAACTAAAACATTCAGTGCCAAACAGTACATTGCACAGTTCATAACTAAAACTTTTTTTTTCCTCTAGTTGATAATTGATTCAATTTTTGTTGGTGGGTGTATACAGTTTCTGAGCAATGGAAGGTTCAAGAATGCTGATCACCAAGCGGTGGTGAACTCAAACCATAGTCGTTTGTCCATTGCCACATTTCAGAACCCAGCACCAAATGCAACTGTGTACCCTTTGAAGATCAGAGAGGGTGAAAAACCTGTGCTTGAAGAACCAATCACTTTTGCTGAAATGTACAGGAGAAAGATGAGCAAGGACCTTGAGCTTGCTAGGCTCAAGAAACTCGCCAAAGAAAAGCAATTGCATGAACAACTTGACAAAGAAAAACAATTGCATGAACAACTTGACAAAGAAAAACAATTGCAAGATCTTCCAAAGGCAAAGCTTGAGGCCAAGCCATTGAATGAGATTCTTGCTTAGTCTTTCACTGTTCAGAGATATATCATACAACTATTATTTATCATTGTCCTTTGGTGGTGTTTAATTTTAGCATTTTTTTGAAGGGTCATGAGCCTTTTCATTTGTGCTCGTCTTTTAGTTTGTACTATGTTATCCTCTGTTGTGAAAATCGATGTTTGCATGTGCATTTGTTCGTGTCTTAGGATCCAAGGTGGTTTCTCTGTAAACCTTGTATTCACCTGTGTTACAGATATACATTAATGGAAATAAGTAGCACCGTCTTATTAACTGCACGTACAGTTTATCATCACATGTCATGTTCTTTTGTGGAGAGGATTTCACAAGTTCGGTTTCAACCATTTTTTGTGATTACGTGCACGACATTGTTAATTAAATTCTTGCTGTAAAAATGTCAACGTATAATTATTAATTTGTAAACGTATCAAACCTTTTTTGTTATTCTCTGTCCCATTATAATTATTTTATAAGAAAAAATTTAATATCAAAACAATTATTACTTTAAATTTTTAATATAATATTAATTACTGCCTTTTTTTATTTATACTCTAAGTATTGCATATTTTCAATAAATAAAATTATCTTACAAAAAAATGATAAGGTTAGTTTCATAAAATTGTCATTTATTTGTTAATTTTTCTTAGTCTATATAAAATAAAATCTAGGATTACAGTTATAATGAGAGGGAGTATGTAATATTTTTATTTAATATTTGAAAATAAAAAGAATATGAAAGTTATTTTTCAATTTTATTAAGAAAAGATGATAATAGAGATACATTTGTTGGGTGCAGTTTTTTTTTACACTTATCTATAATTTATACATTAAAGAAATAGTTACACCTAGCTAATGCATCAGTTGATTGTTAAGTCTTGTAGCATTTCTTTTAAAAGGTTGTCATTATAAGGAAAAGTGGTTACTTACACCTACCTAGTGCAATATTGGTTTAGATTTTATTAAAACTTGAGGGAATAGATTGTCAAAAATAGGGATCTTAAATGCAGAGAATTTCAAAATAAAAATTCGTATGGTTAATTAAATTTTCTATTATTAAATGTCATGGGTGGAAAAAATTGTAAACTTATAAAACCTGACACAAAAATGACTTTGAAAGGGCATTGTATTCCTTATTAAGATTTTTTTTTTCACGGGTAAGCAAGGAAAGATGCTATTCCTCAAAAGAGAGAAGAAAAGATGTTTCAATGAGATATTTTCAATATTACATCGGTTATTATTGAGGAATATATAGTTATAACTTTATAGAAAGGAGAAAATAAATTATGGAACTGGATCGACAAAATGGAAAAATAAAAATCACAAGTTAACAAATAATTAATTGACTTGATTTCTTGATGGAGCTTTAAAAAAATTACATATGAATATCATGTATAAAAATTATGAAGAGTTTTTCTTTTGTCCAACAGCGTGTACGTATTATCTAATAATTATTGGACTAAACTAATTTTGCTTATGTCTAACCATTGACAGAAGATGTTTAGGTTTTAAAGCGAGAAGCACGTACAAGATTTCTTATTAAATGTATCATCAAGTGAACAAAAGATAATTAATCAGTGGGAAATAATTTTAATATTACTATTTTAAACAGAAATAGTTTAAACAAATTAAAACAGAAACATAATTGAAAAAAAAACTATAATCTTCCGAGACATTCACCATTTAGTGATTTAGTACTATAAACTTCATCATTTTTAAAATAATTTCATTATTTTGCCAATCACTATAGTTTTGGGAACTCGAAAGTAAACTTATGACATGATACATTATTTATCTTTATTTCGTATAAAACACGCACCATGAATTGGATTATTCATTAAAATGACGATTTCAAAATGATTTAAAACCTAGAAGTTAGAATAGAGTATGGAATTATGAACATGTGTACGACTCGAATCTCAACCTTTCACTATACCTAACTAATTTAAAGTTGGGAAATATGCAACCTAAAGTCTCAAATTCTAGAAGATGGATAGGAAAAACACTTATATTTGTAAATTTGGTGAAAAATGAAAGAAAGAAAAGTACAAAAAACTTTCCTCTTTGAAGTCAGTTTTAATGGTTTCTTGGTATTCAGCTGCGCTGTTATGACAAATCCAGAATGGAATGAATGGATTCCAAACCGTCGTATTCGTGGATTTTTGAAAACAAGTAGGCTCGTTTTTCTGTAGTAGGCCTAACATAATAATTTATTACTCTATGAGGAAAAAAATATATTCTGCAAAATCATACACCTTTTAAATATGTACCTTCTGTCTTTAGATGATGAATAGATTACAAGTTTCTGGATAACATATTCAAATATTTATTGAAACAATTATAGTATATAATAAGGTGTGACGAGGAATTATTTTTTTATTTTTCACTTTAATTTTTATTTTTTGAAAATAATTTTTTAAAAATTGTAAAAATAAAGTCATAATATTTCTTTATTTCACCTATTTTTAAAATATTTTTATAAAATATTTTCAAATAAAGTAATCAAACATAATTTTATCTCAGTTTTTCATAAATAAAAACAGGAAACATTGAAAAAGGACACATTCAAATGAAACGTCACCTCAGAACTTGGAAAAACACTAGAAAAATGTTATCATCAGCAACAAGACCATTCTTGAAGATATTTGAAGGAGAATATAAAAGACCAATGTTTTGAAAATATATTCGTTTCTTTCATTGTGAACATGTATTCTACTATTTGATCTTGAAGCACAATAACCTTATTTTGCATCAATGTCATTTTACTATTTATTTATTCATTTCACATTTTATTAATTTTTTTAATCGCTATATATACACATCTCTTTCTATTTATTTTGATTTTTATTCATTTAATATTGGTCTGATATTATTTCGTGAATCGAATCATGTATGTGTATCAATAATATTATTTTCTTTATTACGTAAAATCGTAATTAAAATATAATGATATTGAAAATATGTTTCAACTTTTAAGTTTTATTTTAATTATTTTAAAAAGGTAGAAACTTTATTAGAGATGTATTCGATAAAGATTTTAAAAGACTATTTTACCATAAATTTTTTTATATATTTTAAAATATTCTAAGACTTATGAAATTTTTTTAAATGACTTTTATAATTTTATTGAAATACAGTGATTTGAAAATTTTTATAATTGAGGTTTTATTATATTCATGTGATAAGAAATTATAAAATTCAAAAGGATGTTATAAATTTATAAATTAAAATTTATATATTTAAGTTGTAAAATGCCTTAATTTAATATGATCAAAATTTATTTTTTAAAATAATTATAATTATTTTAATTAAACACTATGAAACTTTTTATTATAAAAGAGTCTTTTAAAATACTTTAAAATCTCATCCCACTGCACCCAAATATTACAGACATTGAAAAAAATAACAACAAGAGTTTTAATTGACAATAACTTTTCATTAGTTTATATTTTTATTTAAATTAAACTTTACAATTTATTCCCACACAAAATGTTTTTTAATATAATATTTTGTTAACCAACCATTTATTTGTTATAATTTATTTAAGATTGATAATTTATTTATAGTTTAGTGTCCTAAAATTTATATAAAATTTAATAAATTATAAAAGTATAAATGGTAGGTTAATCAAAATTATATTAAAAAAAATATTTTATATTAGAATAAATTGTATGTAAAATACAAAACAACTGTGTTAATTAATTAAAATCTTTTTAGATAATGCGTTTTGCATATGTAATTTAAAGCTCGGGACAGACGTAACATGATTTTCTATTAAAAGATTGATTTTAATAAAAATTTTGTTTAAATTATTATCTCCAGTGAGTCAATAAAACAAACAGATAGACAATGATATTTTTATATTGGTTCATCTATAAAGACAACGTCTAGTTACTTAGCAACTTGCTAAATTTTTACTAAAAATATTCTTTGAACTCAACCACTTCTGATTACAGATATTCTTTGGACCCAATCTTCTTAGGCTAAACACGATATTTTTGGACCCAGCCTCCACATGCTAAACAAGGTATTCTTTGGACACAACCTCCATAAGTTGAACAAGGTATTCTTCAACACTTACCCTCTGCAAGCTAAAACAATGTATTCTTTGGACCTTAGCCTCCTCAGGCTAAACAGGTATTCTTTGAACATTAGCCTCCTCAAACTAAATAGATATTCTTTAAACACTTAGCATCCTTAGGCTACAATGCCACAACAGTGGTTCTACAGAGCTTATAACAAAGAAAATAATCCTCTCTGCAAAAATAGATTTTACAATAAAGATCAAAGATAAGTTCAGGGCGAGTGAACTATGTTTGAAGCTTTGTGAGCGAATAAGATATGATAGCTTTCCAGCGTAAGTTCGCCAACTTCAACTCGTTGTAATGAAATCTTTATATAGACAACTTCTTAAAGTATCCGTTAGACTGTAGATTTGAATGTTTATACTTTGTTTTGGGAACTTCAGTATCTAGCAGAGTGAGCAATCAGAATAATAAATGTCGCAGTAGCGGTTGTCAGCGTGAGATCAAGCTTTAACTGATGTGCTCAGAGATTTCACCAAAAAGTGTGGTTTACTTTTCATATTGCAGAGATTTAATCCAAATCTCTTTCTACCTTTAGAAGCTTCTAAGTAACGGCTTGATTTGAATGAAAGCATGTGTTACTCTTCATCTGAACTTCATTAAACTTTAATAGATGAATGATATAGACTGATTTTGTATTCCAGTCATTCATTTGTCTTCTTTGTCTTCAACTTTAGTCTTTATATCTTCACACTTGAACTCATGACTTGAAGTTGAGTTGGATCTTTAAGCATTTCTTCTTGATCTTTGAAGGTTCTTTATCTGATGTAGTTGTTTTAAAGCTTGATGACTTGAACACTTCGTCTTGAGCTTTGTGTGTCTATGCTTGATGATATTTTCTTCATCTATGCTCAACAATGATTTGTCTGATCATTGTTCCATTTGTGTTTGATAACTCAATCGTCTGTTCTGTAATTATCAAAACTTAATATGCTAAGTCATTTTGACTTAACAATCTCCCTCTTTTTGATGATTATAGGTCATCCTAACATATACCATGATCTTGGCTTCTTACCAAAGCAAGAGCTTCATCTCGTATCAAAGCCCAAAAGATGTATCAGAGTTGAAGACTTGTATTAGAGCATAAAATTGACAAAACTTGTCTTCATACTTGATTTCTTCAGATTTATCAAGCAGACTTAAAGGCTTGCATGAGCATCAGATAAGAATCTGCATAAGGCATGTTAGATCTAAAACACAATTCATATCAGAGCATAAAAATATTATAGTTACATCGAAATGATGTTTTTTTAAAGTTCTTCTTTCATTAAGATCATTACATCAATGTGATGTAATTTATATCAGAACATAAAAATATTAGAGTTACATCAAAATATATTTCTTTGAAGTTCTGTTTTCATTAAGATCATTACATCAATGTGATGTAATTTATATCATAGCATATTACATATCGAGAACTTACAAAGATGATGTTGTGTATCAGAATGAGACAAATAAAGAATATATTATAATAAGTGTTGGGAATTCAGCCTGCTTCAAAACATAATAAGGGAGAAAGAAAAAGAGCACACAAAAAGATTTAACGTGGTTCGGTGCCTCAAGACCTAGTCCACGATCCCTTTGGGATAAAATTTACTGTGTAATTTTTGAACGGTGGACCTATCTTAAGATGACTCCCTTTGTTGAAAGTTTTCCGCTGCGGGGAGGGAGAAAGTATAGTGGTCCTTTGTTTGAAGGGAGGATTGTTGGGATACAATCAAAGTCTCACATCAGAATATGCAAAACTTGAAGGAGAAGAATGATTTTTCCAGTTAGAAGATTTTGCTGCAAGGGAGGATTGCTCTAGAAGTCAGAATATTCTACTGCAAGGGAGGATTGCTCCAGAAGTCAGAAGATTCTACTGCAAGGGAGGATTGCTCCAGAAGTAAAAAAATTTTGTTGCAAGGGAGGATTGCTCCAGAAGTCAGAAGATTCTGTTGCAAGGGGAGAATTGCTCCAGAAGTCAGAATATTCTACAATTGCAAGAGAAGATTGCTCTAGAAGAGTTTTGTTAGTTTTGATGTAATGAAGGATTATTGTAGAAGTGTAGGACTTTAAATTAAGGGGAAATTTGTTGAGTCTTGTGTTAATTCAAAGTCCCACATCGGAGAGTATTAAAATGAGAGATGAGTGAAAAACCTATATAAGTGAGAGTATTAGGTTTTATTCACTTGCATCACATCCTTAAATCTAGTAAGGGAGTGTATTAGGTTTTAGGTAGTGTGTGTCAAACATTATGGGAGGGTTTGTAATTTTTGCCAGAAAAAATTACACATGAAGGGTTTGTGATTTTTGCCAGAAAAATTACACATTGGAGTGTTTGTAATTTTCGCCAGAAAAAGTTACATGTAGGGAGGGTTTGTAATTTTTCCGTTCAAAAATTACACATAGTAAATTTTATCCCAAAGGGATCGTGGACTAGGTCTTGAGGCACCGAACCACGTTAAATCTTTTTGTGTGCTCTTTTTCTTTCTCCCTTACTATGTTTTGAAGCAGGCTGAATTCCCAACAATAAGAGCAAAACGAATTTTAAAGTATCAGAGCAAAAAAATAAAATTATAAAGAATGAATAAAATTCTTGTAAAATCTAATCTATGCTCCCCTCAGGTCTTGCTCTTCTTATTTTTCTTCTCTTCTTTTCTCTTTTATCGTTTCACTCCCCCTCAGATTGGTCTTTATATTTTTCAAACTCCCTTTCAGTCTGTGCACTTCTTTTTCTCTTTTTCGCTCCCCCTTGGTTTGCATCTTTTTCATTTTTATCTCCTCTCCTTTTATCTTTATATTTTCTCCCCCTTGGTCTACAATCATCAAAATATCTTCAAGATGTAGACGATGCGTCCTTTGGTCCTTCTCTTTGACCCATAAGGAACTTGACCATGTCCTCCGGCTTCTGAATCTTGTAACTCAGTTATGCATTCTCAGACACATGCTTGGCTTCTAACTGATCATACTTGAGCTTGAGAAACATGTAAGCACGACCACTGGGCACTTCTTCACTCTCTAGAAAATGAATGGTGATAAAGGGAAGAACAATTGTGTAGGCATGAAGTTCATCCCACTGCCAACTGAATTCACGAATAGTTGGAGAGAGCTGAAGATTCTGGAGAGATTCAACATTAGTATAGGTGAAGGCTGCACCATGGTAGATGCTTCCAACAACTGCAACATCTTGCATCCCAACCATCTTACCAGAAGAATAAGCCAATGTGGCTTCATGATTACAAATCTAGGTAAGCGATCTACTATCAAAGGGACCTTCAGTCTGTAGTCTTTCATATTCAGACGCAAATAATAACTTAGGAATATGGCGTGCCCACCAGAACTTCTTAAGTTCTTCATCATCTTGCATCTTTTCTTTGCCCTTAGCCAAGAACTTAATTCTGCATGGATGAGGTCAGTCCAGACAAATGAAGAATTTAGTTTTTGTTGATGAGATAGATGAGAATTAAGTTCCAAGAAAGTGACGCAGTGCTCTTCCTTCCTTTTCAACATAACGTCTGATATGATGGAGAGAGATAGTTTTATCTTTTCCTTCTAGCTTATATGCATTTGTCATATGATATAATACCATGTCATGATCTGTTGGCAAAGCATGAGGCAGATCTTCGGGAGACTCAAAATCCTTAAGAATTAACTTTTGCGTGATGTGTACTCCTTTGCAGTGGGGTCTTATTTTTATATTTTTTTATTATATAAATTCTCCATTAAATACTCTTAAGCAATCTAAATAAACACTAAATAGGCTTAATTCATGATAGTTAGCAGCTAACATGACACGTAGTAAGTAGGAGCTACCAGAAAAATGTTTGGTAAACAACTATAATACGCAGACAATTAGATAATTAGACAACTAGTTATAAAATATTAAGAGAAAAAATTATACAGACAATTAGATAATTAGACAACTAGTTATAAAATATTAAGAGAGAAAAATATGTATATGTATAAAATATGAAGAAAAAAAAAATACGTATATATTTTATTGGTATATATTTTATTAGCTGACTGCTTTTTCCGGTTGTTCGCGAAGTCAAATTGAAGCTACCACCGATTAATCACGCTATAAAACACGACCCAAATCTTCCATTCCCATACCAGTCACTCCAACACTTGATTCTATTTCTAAACCCCACATCACACACTTTCTCCTCAAACACTTTACACCAGTCACAAACATTTAACCCAACAATGGCTCCAACCGCCAAGACTCTAACTTTCTTGGCTCAGGAAAAGACCCTCGAGTCCAGTTTCGTTCGAGACGAGACCGAGCGCCCTAGGGTTCCGTACAATGAGTTCAGCAGCAAGATTCCGGTGATTTCACTTGCTGGAATTGACGAAGTCGATGGACGCAGAACCGAAATTTGCGAGAAGATTGTTGTGGCTTGTGAAAACTGGGGTATATTTCAGGTGGTGGATCACGGTGTGGACACTGAACTCGTGTCTCACATGACTCGTCTTGCCAAAGAGTTCTTCGCTTTGCCACCCGATGAGAAACTTCGCTTTGACATGTCCGGTGGTAAAAAGGGTGGCTTCATTGTCTCTAGCCATCTCCAAGTAAGGGTTTTGCTTATCATTACCGTTCAGGAATCAAAAAAATTTAATATGTTAATACTTCATAGATATAAAAAAGATTGGTGAATTATTTTATGTGATATAAAATAACTCTAATACATACTCAAATTGTGAAGAAAAAAAGAGAAGGTAAAAAAAATTAATAAGAATAATATATATATATATATATATATATATTATGAATTAATTAGTTCATTTCATAAGTTAATTGGCTGGAGCATTATAATTCATAAAGAAAATACATGTATATACTTACGTACGAGGGAAAATTTAATAAAAAATATATACGTATAAACCTAGAAGGGTTAAAGATTCAGTTAATGAAGTGGGATATTGGGACAGGGTGAGTCGGTGCAGGACTGGAGAGAGATGATGGCATACTTCTCGTACCCAATAAGAGAGAGAGACTATTAGCGGTGGCCTGACACACCAGAAGGGTTGAAAAAAGTGACTGAAGAATACAGTGATAAACTCATGGATTTGGCGTGTAAACTGTTGGAGGTGTTGTCGGAGGCAATGGGTTTGGAGAAAGATGCTCTTACGAAAGCGTGTGTTGATATGAACCAGAAGATTGTGGTGAACTATTACCCAAAGTGTCCTCAACCTGATCTAACTCTTGGGCTGAAGCGCCACACTGACCCTGGCACCATCACGCTCTTGCTTCAAGACCAAGTTGGTGGACTTCAGGCCACTAAGGATAATGGCAAAACTTGGATCACTGTTCAGCCTGTCGAGGGTGCTTACGTTGTTAATCTTGGAGATCATGGTCACGTGAGTACTATTATATTCATTCTCCTTAACTTGTATTTCATGGTATGTTGCAGTTAATCTTAATCGATACTAAAAGGTATGAACAACTACCATTTTTATATTTGTAATTTTTTTGAAATATTCAAAAATTCGTAATCAAACATCTTTCTGAAATGAATTTGATAATAAATTGAATTTTTAAAACGTTGATTTAACAAAACAAAATTGATTTTCTGGAAATTCGTTTAGCCGTTAACGCGATTTCTTAGGGAATCATTGTATTAAATATGCATGTTAATAACTTAATCAGATATCTTTATACTAAATAATATTCACTCACATTTACATATGTATTGCTGTCGTCTTTTAAAAACTAAAAAAAAAAAAAAAATTATATAAGTGAATGATCTCCATTTATTAGTTTTTGTAATTATAGAAAAAGTGTTACCTAGAAATTATTATATAAATGATGATATGTGTAACACACATTTTATCTTTATGAAAAATGCTTTTCGTAAGAGAAATATGAAGAAAAAAACATATTATTCTTTTACAAGTTTTTTTTTTATAAGTTAAAATTTAGTTTTACAAAAAATCATTTATAAAAAAATTTCATTTAAATTTTTTCAACAGATAATTTTTAATTCACTCACAATTTCATTTTAGTTTGTGGATAATTTTTATTTTTTCTCTTGTAAAATTTTAGAGCAAACTTTGTGTAAATAGATTTAATAATTTATACAACAAAACTTTTTCTATTCCATGTGCAATAATTAAAACATTGAGTGGGAAACATTACATTGTGCAGTGTATTTTTGTTTTTTCTTCTCTAGTTGATAATTGATTCAATTTTTGTTGGTGGGTGTATACAGTTTCTGAGCAATGGAAGGTTCAAGAATGCTGATCACCAAGCGGTGGTGAACTCAAACCATAGTCGTTTGTCCATTGCCACATTTCAGAACCCAGCACCAAATGCAACTGTGTACCCTTTGAAGATCAGAGAGGGTGAAAAACCTGTGCTTGAAGAACCAATCACTTTTGCTGAAATGTACAGGAGAAAGATGAGCAAGGACCTTGAGCTTGCTAGGCTCAAGAAACTCGCCAAAGAAAAGCAATTGCATGAACAACTTGACAAAGAAAAACAATTGCATGAACAACTTGACAAAGAAAAACAATTGCAAATAAAGCAGTTATCTCATTTTTTTCATAAATAAAAACAGGAAACATTGAAAGGAAACATTCAAATGAAACGTCACCTCACAACTTGCAAAATTACTAGAAAAATGTTATCATCAGCAACAAGACTGAAAAAAGGAGGAAAACACTTGAATATATTTGAAGGAGAATATAAAAGACCATTCTTTTGAAAAAATATTGGTTCTTTCATTGTGTGTACATGTATTCTACTATTTGATTTTGAAACACAGTAAACCTTATTTTGCATCAATGTCATTTTACTATTTATTTATTCATTTCACATTTTATTAATTTATTTTTAATCGCTACATATACACGTCTCTTTCTATTTATTCTGATTTTTATTCATTTAATGTTGTTCTGATATTTATTTCGTGAATCGAATCATGTATGTGTATCAATAATATTATCTTCTTTATTACGTAAAATCATGATTAAAATATTATGAGATTGAAAATATGTTTCAACTTTAAGTTTTTCTTATATTATCTTAATTCGATTAAGTTTTTGAAACGCTGTTTAGCGTAATAAAGTCTCGTAAGTTTTAAAATATTTTATATAAATATAAAGATTTATAAAAAAAATATTTTTTTTATAGTTTCATAATAATAAAATTTTATTATTAAGATTTTATTAGATCTATATCATGAAAAATTACAAGATTTAAAAGAATTTTATAATTTTTAAATTAAAATCTATATATTAAAATTATAAAAGATCTTAATTGAATATAAACCGAATTTCATATTATTTTCACTGAATACTATCAAACTTTCTATAAAATAATCTTTTAAAATCTCAATTTAATACACCCCAAATATTACAAACATTACAAAAAAATATCAACACTAGTTAATTTTATATTTTTAGAACACTACACACTATCTTAAATAAATTATAACAATATAAATGGTTGGTTAATAAAAATTATATTGAAAAATATTTTGTATTGGAATAAACTGTAAAATTTAATTTAAATAGAAATCTACACTAATAATAATAAGTTTACAAATAAAATCGAATATAAAAAGAAACATAAAAAATAAATTGAATTTGGGGAATTTCCTGAAAAATATAAATATTATTTATTATTTTTATAATTATTGACATGAATCAACAAAAAAGTATGCCTGAATTAATTCATTTTATTGATAATTGATTGATTAAAATATCTCAATTATATTACTAGCGACAAAGAGCATAAATTAAAAATTCATGTCCTTTATTGAAATATCTCTATTTATGGACAATGATTTCTTGATATATTCTATTGTGATGATTTAATAATATTTTATCTTTTATTTCATTATTTATTTGATAACTAATCTATATTTGACAACACTGCTATGACTAAAATTTTCGAAACGATGTGAAAATTTGACAACATTCTAACTGGTTTTGTTAATAATTAATTTATTGAAATGCAATATTTGAATTTAACATTCTTCTATAATTAATAACTTTTGATTAATTCTAATAACATTTTAAATCAATTATCTATTATTTATAGCTAAGTACTTATTTTTTGAATTCTAACCAATTTAAATAAATAATATAATTGTTATTATTCAATTCTTGAGTAGGTTACTTTTAGAGCATGTCCTCATTATTCCATCTACCGAAACATTTTTTCTACAGTTTTTTCTTTTAATCTCTCATGCATACATAATTAATAGGGGTGGGTAAGCGGGCCAACCCGCCCCGCATAAGGCTCGCCTGTGTAAGCCCGCGAAGAGCTTGGTCCGCCCCGCCCCGCCCCGCAATGGTAAACAAATCTAACTTGGTGGTCCGCCTCCAATCCGCGGGCCAAATGGGCCAACCCGCGGGCCTAGTTAAAAAATTAAAAAAAAAATGCTAAATTTGGAATTTAAAAAAAATACTAAAAAATTGTTATATTTTTGCTCTTAAATTCTTAATAAAATAAGTCAACAACATAAATCTACTATTATCTCCAATAACAAATTTAAATTCTAAATAAGTCAATAACATAAACTTTTAATTATCTCCAACAACAAATGATTCTGAAGCTTGATCATTTTCCATCACCACATCTTCGTCTTCCTTTAGGAGGGTGAGATGAGACGTGTGAAAAGATTGAGAGGCGGGAAGTAAAATTAGGGTTTCAATTTTAAACCCTTTAAATAGTGCGGTTTAGCGGAGGCAGGAAGTAAAATTAGGTTTTCAATTTGAAACCCTTTAAATAGTGCGGATTTACTGGGTCGCCGCTCACAAACCTCGAGTTAGACATAAAACCCGCGGATTGCGCGAGGCGGACTTTTTATGGACTATACCACTAAATTTTTATGAAAATGGTGGTCCAAACCCGCAGCGGGTCGCGGGTCCGCTGGTTGGCCCATAGACTTTCACCCGTATACCCACCCCTAATAATTAATACATATTTAATAAAATAAAAATATTAAATTAAATGATTTTTATTATCTTGTCAATACAAATTAGTGTTTAAAATTATTTTTAAGGAAAGTTATTTTTCTTTCTTTTCTATTACCTTCAATTAAGATCTTTTACATGAAAAGTTTAAATTTTCTTTTACACATTGATATAATATATATATATATATATATATATATATATATATATATATATATATATATATATATATGTGTGTGTGTGTGTGTATCCAATTATTAGCATAGAAATTATACGAAAAATGTAACTTATGATTATAAAAAATTTGTTTCTTATATGGTTACATAAGGAAATTTTCACTTAAGTCACAAGGTTAATAAATTATCTAAATTATTACAGCGAAACTATCCTTTTTAAATTCATTTCACATAAATATTTTTACTATTTTTGTCATAATCCAAATTTTTTTAATTTTTTTTTCAAAAAAAGATAGAAAATTGTTTTTCAATAAAAGACTTAGAATTGATACCAAATGAAATAAATTTAAGTTTTCCTTTTTTACAATAGAAATGGAAGAAATTTTTCGCATGAATTCAAGATTCTCGATGAATCTATCTTTCTAATCATATTTTCATGTTAATAAGTAGATGTTTTAATTCTCCTTATAATAAAATATACTATTAATTAGTATTTCATGTTGTCGTGGCATGGATTAGAAAATAACCTCAAATTATTTATTAATATCTCGGTGACATTTTTCATATGGTATAGAAATTATGTATGTAGAAAAAGATTTTATTAATCCTTTCATGATGATTGAAATTTCTTTCTACCCTATCAAATGTGAAATTATCTAAATTATTAGAGTGATATTGTTAGACAAAAATTATATTCATGCGAGATCATATAAAATTCGTTTAACAAAATAATCAATAAAATTTACATATTTGTAAATACCAGAATTTCATTTTTATAAAATATAAAAAATCTCAATTGAATATTAAAAAACTTTAACACATTAAAAAATCCAAATAATCTTCATAAAATATTATTAAACTTGTTTATATCATCAAATTAAAAATCCCAATTAAATATCACAAACTTATATTACAAGAATAAATCTTTCAAGATATTAAACAATATAATTGCTAAAAATTCATTGAAAAACAGTTATAGAATTACATTAGAACTAAACCACTCCTTGATCCGCGATTATCATCGTAATTATTCAAAACAGCGCGATTCATATTTATTTCACATAGACTGGGTTGTTTGGGCGAGGGGTCTCATCCAGACCCCGTCCTGTCATCGCTCTGATTCAAAGGTCACGTTTGACCTCTCCTTCGCCATTTTCGATTCTTCTTCTGAACGAATCACAACTGCAATAGCTGCACCATAATCATCATCATTATAATAATCATAATCATAATCATAATCAGCATTATAATTTTTCTTTCTAACTTTTTGACCATTGACGATGGGAATCTGTTTTTCCGCCACCAAAGTCAGCGGCTCCAACGGCAACAATAACAATAACAACAATAATAAAGCCGTTACCGTTAAAAAACAAAGCAAGGCATCCACCGCGAACAATAAACTGAAGCTTGTTACGGCGGCGAAGGCGAAACTGTTACGTCTCAGGGCGAGTTCGAGAAACGTGCCGTGCGGTAAGCGCACCGATTTCGGTTACCAGAAGGATTTCGATAAATGTTACTCTCTCGGGAAATTGCTCGGACACGGCCAATTCGGTTACACCTACGTCGGAATCGATAAAGCCAATGGCGATCGCGTCGCCGTTAAGAGGCTCGAGAAGAGTAAGGTACTCTCGTTTTGCTCCGCTTAATTCTCAATGTGATCCTTATTTTAATCCTAAATTTTATACTAATAAGCAAGGTTTTAAATTACGTTCGCGGTTTCGGTTTCGGTTATTAATACTGCGGGAAATTGCAGACAAATGTGGCTGATGTGGCCTCAATTGCGGTTTCTCGGACACGGATTCTCGAGACTGTGGCCAAAATCATGGTTGCGGATCGGTTTTTAAAACTTTTCTGATAAGGAACAAATTTAGTCTCATGTTTAGTAGTACTTCCAATTTGGTTTAATAGTGATAATGTATTGTATTTGCATGGTTGTGGACCGATTTTTATAACCTCGCTATAAGGAATAAATTAACTCGTTTTTAGTACTGTTAAATTGGTTTAATAGTGATTGTGATTTGAATTTGATTGGTCGCGGATCGATTTTTAAAATCTTGCCAATGAGGAATAAATTGTCTCTTGTTTAGCACTTCCAATTTGGTTTAATAGTGATAATGTATTGAATTTGCATGGTTGTGGAGCGGTTTTAAATCCTGGCTGATAAGGAATAAATTGACTCGTTTTCAATACTTTTAATTTGGATTATTAGTGACAACTTTACTTTGCATCTACGCAGCTAACCAGCCAACTCACTCACATATTTCTCTCTTACAAACTGTTTGTCTGTTTATTCCAGTTGTCTACCAAATATTTTTCTATTAGTGATGATGTATCGCATTTGGTGGCAGATGGTTCTGCCTATAGCTGTTGATGATGTTAGGCGAGAGGTGAAGATATTGAAAGCACTTACTGGCCACGAGAATGTGGTTCAGTTCCATAATGCTTTTGAGGATGACTCTTACGTGTACATAGTGATGGAGTAAGTTGCTTTGGCTGCTGTTTCTTCTTTGCGTTGGCTCTGATTTGAAGCTCTGAAATGTGTTCTGGATATATCTTTTTGAAGTTCGATTGTCAAATTGTATTTTGTTTATTTCCTGATTGTTTTATGCTTGTACTTGCTTCTTAGGTTATGCGAGGGTGGAGAACTGCTAGACCGGATATTGGCCAAGTAAGTTTTGCTTGATTTTGGATGTGAGTTCTATTTTTGGAGTAAACCACAACACTTTAGTGCGTGAGATTGAGTGCATGCTTGGTTCATGTTATCACGATGAAATACCTATTAGCATGTTCTGAAGCAATTCACATGTTTGATCTCATGTTGAAAACTGATTTTGAATTGAAGCACCTTTAATTAGCTTTGGCATTGAATTGCAAAAATTTTATACTGAGTTTTACTATTAACTTACTTTCAGAATAGAAACTCTCAAACATAAATCACTCTACTTCCAAATCATTTTAACAGTTTCGTAAATGCTCACCCAAATACCTAATCAGAATCAGAAGTTTAGGTCACCTCTGTCCTTTGTGTTGTACCACTTTCACTACAGTTCCTGACTTTGCTTGATGTTATAAAATATTATTCACTTTATTCATTAATGCTAGTGAATAAATGTAATGGAAAGGACTAAAGATATGAAACATTTCATGACGCCGGAGACTAAAGTGAAAGTTTTGAAAAGTCATGGATTAGAGTGACTAACACTTAGAATCTCAGGGACCAAGTGATGATGATTTACTCATTTTGGTTATGTATCTCTTGAGAATTTCTATGTTTAAATTGTAGAACCGTGTCAATAATGATTTATAGGTCTATGTTTATGTGTTTGGCAGAAAGCTGTTTTTGTGTACAACAGTACCAGAAATTACTTCCTTCTTGTTTGCTTTAATCAGGAAGGACAGTCGTTATACGGAAAAGGATGCAGCGGTGGTTGTAAGGCAGATGCTCAAGGTTGCAGCTGAGTGTCATTTACATGGTTTGGTACACCGGGACATGAAACCCGAGGTATGGTCAAGCACATCAGTGTATCTACCAAATTTTTGTGAAATTGGATCTATGCTACTAGATGCTATGTAAAAATTAATTTTTTCCTATTCATGCAGAATTTTCTTTTTAAATCAACCAAAGAAGATTCCCCTTTAAAGGCCACAGATTTTGGATTGTCAGATTTCATAAAACCTGGTGAGGGGAAATCTTCATTTTCGTGGTCAATTTGTTTCTTTTTTTTTTCTTCCATTTTCTTTTTTCAGACTTGTTCTCCTATATCTTTGGTTTCTTTATAAGGCATGCTTTTGCAATTTTTATTTGAGAATTCTTGTTCTCCATCTCTGAAAAAAAAAAAAAAAATACTGCAGGAAAGAAATTTCATGATATTGTTGGCAGTGCTTACTATGTTGCACCTGAAGTATTAAAACGCAAATCAGGCCCTCAGTCAGATGTGTGGAGTATTGGTGTTATTACATACATATTGTTGTGTGGGAGACGCCCATTTTGGGATAGGACTGAGGATGGTATCTTCAAGGAGGTATAATACATTATTATCATGTAACTTTCATATTTTTTCAATTTATGTGGGATTCGTTATCCATTCCTATTTTTTAATGACTTGATTAGTCTATGACCTTTACTTTAGTTGTCCACTATGTTTTTTGTTGTGCATAATTTGGAATCTGGTATATGCAGGTCTTACGGAAAAAGCCTGATTTCCGTCGGAAACCATGGCCAACTATAAGTAATGCTGCAAAAGATTTTGTGAAAAGATTACTGGTAAAGGATCCTCGGTCGAGATTAACTGCTGCTCAAGCTCTGT
Source organism: Hylodesmum podocarpum (assembly GCA_026586105.1). Taxonomy (NCBI): domain Eukaryota; kingdom Viridiplantae; phylum Streptophyta; class Magnoliopsida; order Fabales; family Fabaceae; genus Hylodesmum; species Hylodesmum podocarpum. The sequence continues at coordinate 485,060 of JALJEV010000736.1, read as the reverse complement.
GTATGTACCAGTACTGCTGTTTTCTTACTATGAGAAAATGGTTTATTATGTTATTTGATCGTGATAGTTGTCTGATAATAAAAATAATAATGATGATGACAATAATAATAATTTTAGGTGATCTCACTTAATAAAATTTAGGATGTACTTTATAATTCTTAAAATTTAGGCGTTGAATTTATATAATTTAAAATGCATCCCATCTAATATATTTAATTTATTGTTAGAAGTTTTTTATTTATTGCAAAGTATAGAAACATTGAAGTTATACAGATCGATATCTGATATTTCCACATTACTCTCATTTTGTAGTTTCTATCATGTGATTACTTTTTAAAATTTTGCTTTTAACTTTTTTTTGCTGAGATGAATTTGTCTGAGTGACAAGTAATTACTCAGTTGTTTGCAATGAAGTTATATAAATGTCTTATTTTATTTTATTTTATTTTTCCTAGATCATTTTATCTTTGAATGTCAGTAAACAGATCATCAACTAAAAGGAGATCATTTAATAGCAAATTTCAATAGAAATAAGAGATGTATACATCCTTACTTTCGTTGTACGGTGGTATTGCTATATAAACATAACTTTATATAATATTTAATCTCAAAATTGCTTCAGGGCCACTAAATTAACTTGTGTCTCTTGCACAACATGGAATGCAATGGCTCCGCAGCATATCTTTAGTGGTGTTCAAGTTGCATTTTCTATTCACAGAATTTGCTTAGTCAAACTGTACTTTTTACTATATGTTGTAAAATCTTTCCCCAATATTGAATTGTTTGAAACGCAATAATTCCAGCGCATCCATGGGTTAGAGAAGGAGGAACAGCATTGGAGATTCCTATTGATATATCTGTCCTGAGCAACATACGGCAGTTTGTGAAGTATAGTCGATTGAAACAATTTGCACTGAGGGTAAGAGAAATTAATTCTAGCCTTTTCATGTCAGAAGGCACGGAACTAGTTTGATCTCCAGCTTTTTTGATACTTGATTACATATATCTTGGATTATCCTCAAGAATTAGTTGCCATATTTCTTCTTTATCTCTTGGGATTAGTTACCATATATCTTTTATGCCGTTATGTTTCCCGCTTTCCTTAAATAGCCAGGATTATGATTCGTATAAATAAGGTTAATGCTACAGGTTTTACATGAACATATCAAACACATAATTCAATAATTGCCCTGCAGGCATTGGCGAGCACAATTAATGAAGAAGAGTTGGCTGATCTAAAAGATCAATTTGATGCTATAGATGTGGACAAAAATGGTTCTATTAGCCTCGAAGAGATGAGACAGGTAGATTTTAGTTTACTGGCTTTTAACTAAAATTACATCACTTATTTATATTGGTATCGGAATACATCACTTATCTATCGGTGAGCAAATTACTCCCTTAAATATCCTTTCACTACTTTAGCTGAAGGGAAGATTTCATGCAGGCTCTTGCCAAAGATCTTCCTTGGAAGTTGAAAGAGTCATGTGTACTAGAGATATGCCAAGCGGTTAGTATTTTACAACCAACAGAAGTTTTTTTTGCTGCTTCTCGTCCTTTATTCTACATCTAAAATTTGTTAGCCTGGAGTTTCTTTGGTGATTGGTAATATTACTTTACTTCTATGACAATTTATGTGGTCTTCCCAAATCACTCTTTTTGACTACTGTTGCTTTGTTCTACACTTTGACTTGCAAAAATAATATAATTCAATCTTGTGTTTGCAGATAGACAGCAACACTGATGGACTAGTGGATTTCCAAGAGTTTGTAGCAGCTACATTACATGTGCATCAATTGGAAGAAGACTATGACAAGTGGCAGCAAAGGTCACAGGCTGCTTTTGAGAAATTTGACATAGATAAAGATGGCTTTATTACTCCAGAGGAACTTAGAATGGTTGGTCTCACATTTTTTGTCAAGCTGCTAACACATATTATGAAAATTCTCTGAAAGATTCAAGTTAATTCTCTTATAGTTTACTTACCTATATTTGAGCTGTGCATATTAAAAAACTTAAAATCTCTGCTTCTCAGTTTGAGCTATGCATATTAAAAACAGTCAACATACATAGTTGCTGCAGCTAATATTCCTTTTTGCTTTTCAGCATACAGGCTTGAAAGGCTCCCTTGATCCTTTGCTTGAGGAAGCTGATATTGACAAAGATGGAAAAATCAGCCTGCCGGAGTTCCGTAGACTTCTAAGAACTGCAAGCATCAGTTCTCAAAGGGTTTCAAGCCCTAATGCCCATAAGCGGAGGATCTAGATTAGAGGTTCTTCAGAGGCTTAGATGAGATTGGAAATGCAAGAGTGGTGGAGTTCCTCTAAGTTATCTCTTGTGTGATTGTGCTGAAGCTCTAAAAATTATCTTCTATTATGCGCATTTTAATCACTCATCGGCGCTGACAATCAATGAATCTCAAACTACAGTTATAAGCTCTGGTATTCCCATCACGGGAACTGTGTCTACAATGTCATGAGGACTATATCAAGAAGTGTTTAGTAGAGACTGTGTAGACCCTGCGTGGATTGGCTTCAGGTATTGCAGTTTCAGCAGTATCATTTATGGGTCAGGGTTTTCTTGGTTGTGCCTGCATGTAATGTGTAACTATAAATAAATCTTCTACCCATAAATGAAAAAAGAAAAAACCCAGTAAAACTATGAATAAATATGAAATGAAATAAGTTTATTGAATTCTGTTCTCACTATTTTTCCACCTTTTATTTTATTTCCCTGCAGAAAGAGATTGCACTCTGCTCTTCTTAGTAGATACTAATGAAATTATTGTATAAATTTGGTGTCCTAGTTTGAGTCTGAAATGTAATTAGAGTTTTCTTCTCTGAAGAATTAGTGAGGGGCAACAATGTGATTGTGGAGTGATGACATAAGGGATTAGTTGAACGTCTTTGATGACTTGCGTTGGAGGGCACACCTGGGTACGTGCTCTTTCTGAGTTTCTATAATGATCTGACTAGTTGCTTTTGTAATAGCGATCAAAGCAGTAGCTAGGATGACTTCTGCTTTTACGTACATCATTTGTTGCATCAGATTCAGTTCTAGCCTCGAATGCCATACATCAAGGCTTTCTTATTATCAGCAATTCTTTTCTGAAAACTGAAAAGTATGCCTTAAGGTAAACTTGGTAAAAGGACATGAATTTTCTCACTGTATTGAATAACAGAAGCGTCATATTAGAAAAATAAAGACAAGATTAGTTTTGAATATGCTAATAGATCCTGTAAACCATCATGAAGAATCTCTGCGTACCCTTTTTTATATATAGAGTCCCTGCCTACTCATGTTTATTTTTAACTAGTCCAAATAACGTGACTGTACAGAAGATTTTAGCTTGTTGTCTAAGATTTTATGCTGTTGGGCGAGGATCTGTAACAAAATTTTGCTATTGTCAAATGATACAAAGGTGTAAGAACTGTTATCAGTATGTTACCTATGTATCTATTTTTGTCCAATTAATTTTTTAGGGCAAGAAAAAAGTAGCGGTTTGAAAATTTTTAGGAGTGCACCATCTCTCTCTCTCTCTTCTTTTGTGTTGTTGAACGTGTGGCCTCGGTGGCAACTGAAATAATTACTAATAGACAGTAGTCAAGGAAAGTTGATGTGGGATATAATACAGCTCTCCAGATTTCCTTGTTATATTGAACTGAATGATGAATAGAGTGGTACAAGAATCTATGTACAATTGTACAGTATCAGTTTATCAGCTTTGGATGTTAATCCTATTGGAGCTGTCGTGACGTTCTTTAGATAGAGAATACAGACTCAAGGATGTATTTACCCTCATCTTGGCTAGTCCAGATCAAGTCATGGTTAGATTAAGCTAAGAAGAGCTTAATTTATTTTGTGTTCAATTTAAATTCAATTCCTTTGTCACTGGATAGGTTTGGATTGTGTAGATTGTAGGCTTAATGGGCTTTCTGAAATGATATTCAAGTCCAATGAAAGGTTAATTAGTCTAAATGGGCTTTTTGTGGGTTATGCTCAGATCGAATTATGATCGCTTAGATCGGGTTATTATCGATTGGAGCTTAAACTTGAATTCAATTTGAGTTCATAATTCGGAGTTCTATGTTGCAGGTAAGTTTGACCCAATCAAATTGTAGACTAGATGTATAAGTTAGGTAAAATGAATTTGGAGTTCTAAAATGAGGTATTCGTCTACTGAAAGCTCGGGTGTGTATAAGTAGTCTGCAAACGTTATGGTGTAGTGATTTTCTCCTATGCTTTTAATTTAGGAGTGTGCTCCATTACTCATGTATAATTATGAACAATTCTATTGGAAATTCAACTAGGCTGGTTTAGATACTTCAATAAATTGTTGGTGATTCTAAAATTGTTGTGTTGATGGTTACTTGCAATCTCCTAGAGGTTGTCAACTCGATCAAGCTATTCGAGCATTCATTGACAAGGGAGACTTATATTTGGAGGCGTATTTATCATGAAACTATCACATTGTCGATGCACTTATAAAATTTAGTTTAAGCACTGTTAGTTTTCTATATAGATATAAAATTTAGTTTAAGCACTACTAGTTTTCTATATAGTTCCATCCTTTCTTTCTTATTTTGTACTAGCTGATGTATCTATGAATAAATTCCTTTGTGGTTTCAAATAAATCTCGAGGCTTCATCCCATGCATGCCCCCTAAAACGGATCGAGATGTCTAAATTTAGAGTTTTTCTTGTGGCACCCTGTTAATTTTCTTTTTCACCTTATTTTGGCATGAATTTCTATTTTATTCTTAACTCAATACACTATGGATTATCAAATCTCGAGTGCTTTGGAATTCCTAATCTAGGCATTCTAGATTTCAATTTCTAAATTGACAAATTTGACTTTGTAAATTTGACTATGTAATAAATTGATTTTTAAAACTGATTTTGAATTACCATTTTGAAGACTAACAAAATGGTTATTTCGGAATGTGTTATAGTATCTTATTTTACGGATTTTTTTTATACTACGGATTATAAAATTCGAAGTGCTCTGGATTTTTAACAGAGAATAAGTTATATGAATTGATAAATCTGAATGCCTTCATATTAGGAATTCCAGAAGTCTTTGATAATCTAAAACTGCCAAAAGGTCTAGAACGTTCTCAAAATATCTCATGATTTGATACACAATACTCCTTGTTGTCGTCATTACTTACACCTAGGCTTATGGAATCTTTGTGTAATGATCTTCTAAGCTCTGTTTCATTGTCAAATAAATTATCACTGCATGATAACTAAGAGTTTATTGCATGAAGTACAAAATATCAACAACATCTACTTCAAAATAGAACTGTAGTGCAGGTACATTCTTCTGTTGTCATAAATTTCAATTAAAATGTGTACATTTTTACTATCACATCTTTATAATAAAATATATTTATTAAAATTAAAAATCTTGAAGTAATTGAATAAACAACTTTATTTAATTGAATCTTTAATCTCGAACGAATCTATTTTTTAAAATCATAGAAAGTTACACACACTTAATTTGAATATAATTTTTTTTAATTCCTTCAAACATCCCACCGTGATCGTCATTATTTATCCTCCATTCATATATAATGCCTACACATGTAGAAATAAATTGATATAAAAATGTGTTTATTTAATAAATAATATATTATATAAACAAAGATTATATGAAAAATAACATCCACTAATTATGTGTCAAAGGGTAAAATGCAATAAAAATAATACTAAAAAGCAAATTTATTAACTACTAACACGTAATTCATAGTTTAAGTGTGGCATGTGAAACACTAGGTGATATATATATATATATATATATATATATATATATATATATATATATATATATATGAGGGTCTTACAACTAAGACTATCCTACCAAACATTCTTTGATCACCATGACTAATAATCATTTAATTAGCACCACCACTCATCTTTCCTCAAAAGTTTTAAAATAGACTTAATCATGTAAATAATTTTAAAAGAAACTCATTTTAGTAATTAAAATTTAAAAAGAAGCCTATTTTCATCATTTAGCCCATTAATTCCTCAATTGAAATTTGAAACTTAACCTAGAGGTCACATTGGGAATTTTAAATCCAAAATTGCGTAAAAGATTAATTGGGGGTGGAGACGTCATAATTGGAATCAAAATGAGAAATGTTGAATTGTAGTAGTGTCTAAGAAGGAGTATCTTGACAAGGTTCTCCGTAATACTCACTTTTGGTAACAAAGAAGTTAGTAATTTCCTTCAATCTTAATAATGATGTTGGTGGTTGTTAATTTGTATCGATAGAATCATATTCATCCTTTATTTAATAAAGGGTATAGACAAGATTTTCTTGAACAACACAAGTGTTTAAATGAAATATGTAAGCTAGCCAGAACACGTTGAAGTTGAAGGAGACGAGAGAGAAGGGGCAAATGAAGATAGTGAGTTACAACGTTAACGGTCTGAGACAGCGCATAGCGCAGTTCGGTTCTCTTCGGAATCTGCTAAATTCATTCGACGCCGACATCATTTGCTTTCAGGTGCTTCCCAATTCGTTTCTTTCTTCATTTCGATTCATTCATTCATTCAATCATTCACAAACGCTTCCTGCAGGAGACGAAACTGCGAAGGCATGAAGTCACCGCGGATTTGGTTATGGCTGATGGATACGAATCGTTCTATTCGTGCACACGCACCTCTCAGAGAGGACGAACCGGGTATTCCGGTAACCCCTTCCGTCAAGAATATTAGAATATAAATAAATACATTATTTACTATTTAGTTAGTTTCCGGGGATATTATTATGTTATTGTTTTTTATTTATATATCAAATATTGTTAATCATATAGTCAAATTAGTGGTGGAAAGTTTCGGTATTTTGCATGAGATTCTAGGTTTAAACTTCATTGCCACAATTGTACAGTGATTAGTATTTCTCAACTCTAAATCGTAGTTCTTAGGCAATAAATTGTGTTGCATTTGCAGGTGTTATTACATTTTGTCGTGTAAAGTCTGCATTTTCTAGTAATGAAGTGGCCTTGCCCCTGGCAGCAGAAGAAGGCTTTACTGGTCTTTTGGCAAACTCTCAAACTAGCAAAGATGAATTTCCATTCTTGATGGAAGATCTTGAGGAATTTTCGAAAGATGAGCTTCTCAGTCTTGATAGTGAGGGGCGATGCATTATCACAGATCACACTCACTTTGGTGAGTATAAGAGAAAAAATTTGAGAGCTGTTGTGGGCAGTGGTGTAATGAGTGTGGCTAGAAAGAATTATTTATATATTAGGAATTAGTCATCTTATTTTTTTGGTTTTCAGATAAGGAAGTCTATAATAGTTTTGACATAGTTGTGTTCTTGTGGTTGAATCTGTTCAGTTCTTTTCAATGTGTACGGGCCTCGAGCTGGATGTGATGATACAGAAAGGATTCAGTTTAAGCAAAATTTTTACAAGATATTACAGGTATGAAATGTTTATATGTTAAAGGAACTAATGAATGATGTAACAGAATCCAAAGTTCATTTGCCTTGCAGAATTTTGTGCATGCTTCAAATGATCTTATGTGAGTCATAGCAGTATTTTATCCTTAGTTGTGTGTTATTGGTAACTATAGTAATTATAAGACAAGTTGATAATTTGGAGCTAGAGTTTGACATTCTCTGAACTTGTTAATCTTGATCATGTTTGAAACGTCTGAATTGGTTCATCCAATTGTATCATTGCTAAAAAAAATGTAACATGAATATTAGTTTTCATCTGAATTTGTTTAGAGTTTAAGAAACTCTATACCTAGTTTTCAAAATTAGTATTATTACCATTTCTTTTGTGTTACCTAAAGATTAGTATGATTCAATGAACTATAAGCTGGCAAAAATGTCAGAAGGGGGAAACTCTACTTTTTAAAAAGTGGGAACTGAATATCATAGTTTATACACTCGGTGCTCATTTTTGGTGCCTGTATTTTGTTTTGCAGAGCTGATTTTTTTTCATTTTTATTTAGTTTTCTGTTTCATTGATGTCAATAACCTATTTAATAGAATAGATGGGAGTTTCTCCTTAATCAAGGAAGGAGAATATTTGTTGTTGGTGATCTCAACATTGCACCATTTGCAATTGACCGTTGTGATGCAGGACCTGATTTTGAAAATAATAGGTGAGCTGACTGCCAGAATTCTATTAAGTATTTTTAATGTCTATTCTAATTGGGCTGCTAATCACCTTAACTCTTTGCCTGAATTCATATGCAGTTTTAGAATATGGTTCAAATCAATGTTGATTGAAAATGGAGGTCGATTTTCAGATGTCTTCAGAGCAAAACATCCTGATAGGTATGGTCTTTGAATTACCTGTCTTGTTCAATATCAAATATTGATGTAATGATGTGTAGTGTCCCCTTGGAAATTTAATGATATCGATACCTAATGAACATTGCCTTGTCAGAAAATGGAGATTGGAGAATGTTTTAATTCTATCACTTTTAAAAATCTTTTTATCTTGTCACTTATTTTATAGGTATAATATCTTTTATCTTTATATGGGACTATATTGTTTTCAAGTTGAAGTCACCTTTCTAATTTTTCAAATTCAGATTATAAAAATGGATTGTTCAAAAAATAATGAACTATGTTCAACTTTAAATCCTATTTTTAGTCTGTATGTCAGATACATTTTTCCTTCTTTCTGGCTCTTCCTTTCAAATTTTACTTAGCGTTTTCCACATTTTGTGGTCACACATTCAATATGATCTGTATTAATCATGTTAATCATATTTATACATTTTGAGGTTGTATGCAGAAAGGAAGCATACACCTGTTGGTCACAAAATACAGGTGCTGAAGTATTTAACTTCGGGAGTAGAATTGACCATATTCTGTTTGCTGGTTCATGCTTACATGAACCAGATGACCAGCAAGGCCATAGTTTTATACGATGCCATGTAAAGGAATGTGACATTCTGACACAGTACAAACGGTGTAAACCTGAAAGCACACTGAGGTAAGGTGCTAGCATTGTATGTGGACCTAGATGGTTATTATGTAACATGCCCTATGTTTTGGATCTTCTTCCTACCTTCAGAAATTGCTTATTTTCTTCTTTTTTATAGTTTTTCCTCTAATATTTTAGACTCATTTATTCCCACTCCTAGTGTGGCTCTTCACTACTTTTTCAAATGGTTCAATATTTGCATTCATATTATGTGCTGCATGTCTTCCTCAAGGCTAGGATATAAGTTTTGACTGACTTCATGATCTGCTCAGTGCCCATAGGTGGAAGGAAGGGCGCAGCATTAAACTGGAAGGATCTGATCATGCTCCAGTTTTTATGTCTTTACATGAAATTCCTGAGGTTTCTCTGCACAGTACTCCTTCCTTATCTGCTAGATATGTTCCCATGGTTCACGGCATACAGCAAACTCTATGTACAAACATTGTTTCTTCTTTGGGTGACAGTCTCTGTTAATACCGATGTTAATGTTTATCTGTTTCTGAACCTTTTCTTGCAGTGTCAGTGTTGACGAAAAGACAAGTTTCTGAACAAATGAAATCATGCAAGATGGCACATGAAGACATTGCAACAGGTAGTACTTGTGAGAGAGGAGAACCAGTTGACAAAGCTGGTTCATCTGCAACTTGTCCAAATGAATGTCATTTTCCTCCAAGCCAGGATTCTGAAGGTAGCATTTTGAAACCAAACGAACTTTCCAGAGGTTCTTCTCAGGAGGCTGTTCATAAATCAGGAAGTCAATATGAAAAATCAACAATCAGGCAATGTAATAAATCCAACAAAAAAGCTAGAAATAGTCCATGCTCCCAGCTCTCTATTAGGTCATTTTTTCAGAGAACTACAAATCTTGACAATGGTGTCAATGACTTGTGTACTGATTGCACAAATAATCAGGCAGAACCCTCTCGACCCAGCCCTCATTTAGATGTAACTCCTACGGTGCTTGATCATAGTAGCAGTTCCGAGCAACATGAGTTGGATACTAATGCATGTGATCAGCATTTAGCTGGATCAAATGGTAGTTCCACAAAGGAAGAAAAGAGTAATGTGGCTGCACTGGAGTGGCAAAGAATACAACAGTTGATGCAGAACAGTATACCTATTTGCAAGGGCCATAAAGAACCTTGTATTGCTCGGGTGGTGAAGAAACAAGGAACTAATTTTGGCCGCAGATTCTATGTTTGTGCCCGGGCTGAGGTAATCTGTTTCCATTGAGTGGTTTTTGACTCTAATAAGAGTTTACTTTTCTATACAGCAATCTAGTTTTAGGTAACGTAGAGTTATCTTTTAGGACCAAAATAAGATGAGTTTTGCAAGAACTAGCAAACTTGCACCATGTAATAACACAAATAAAATAATAATAAGCATCACTTGTTTCAAAGAAGGGATTGGATTTTAATGTCCTTGAGAACTTGTGATAGGTTAAATCATCTTCTGTTTGACATCTTGTCCTTTTTTGGTCTGTAATTTCAGCATTTGTGCATCACCACCCTATGTAGTAGGTGGTGAATATTAACATGTTTTTCTCACTTACAGGGCCCTGCATCTAATCCTGAAGCAAATTGCGGTTACTTTAAATGGGCTGCTTCAAAGCCTAGGAATAAATAATGGGAGCTAATGGCGTTTTAATTAAATGATGATTAATTTGCTCACCTAATCCAAGTTTCTCTCGTGATGACAATATGGAGCTGAAATACCAGTTTTGTATGATTATGAACACTACTTCTTTGAAGGAACTGCCTCCCATAATGTTTTTTCACCATTTTGACAAATATCCTCGTAGTTTCCTTCTGCAATTGTGGATTTTTAGTTATAATCAGTTGTTGCCACCTAATGTATAAAATAGTAGGCATACTATTAAAGGGTAGACTTGATTGAATTGGATGAAAACTGTCAATGCTCCTTCTCAGCATAACACCACATCCATGCCCCATGTTTGATATGAAATGTGCTCCATCTAGTGTGGGTTCTATTCAATGCAAGCTCACTATGTTTGCAAGTCAGGAAAAAAAATTGAAATAAAAGTTAATTTCTAGAGAAATTCAAAAATTTATTTCGTTATATTTTTTTTTCAATTTAAATTTCAAATTTTTTAATCGACCCTCACTTTCTTTCTTCGGAACTAGGGGTTCTCCTTTTCCCATATTTTCTTTTGGGTAGAATACCTTTAAGGGGAATTTGGTTACTTGAACTGACAGAATTTTGTTAATTATCTGCGCCCCCTTGATTATGCATATAGGTGGTAAAGTCCATATATGAAGAAAGTAGTTTCATTAACGTACTACATTGCCTTCTATGTGGTTTAATTTCGTTTCGTTGCTACTAATGTTGAGGTATCCTATGAACCCACTTTTGTCTTCAGCGTGATTACCAAGTTCCGTATGATAGAACCAGTCATTTTGTTTTCTTCTGTGAATACCACTCTGATTAACTGGTAGAAAAACACTCTGATTAATAACATTGATATAATTTGATTTTTACTAACATACTTTAAATTTATATAGGCATTTACGACTATTTTGTTTACTTCTTAAAAACTGTGCTGGATATGGGAAAATTTAATTTTTTTCAAAACATTGAATCATATACGAAAGTATCACTTTTAAATTTTAAACTTTAATGCCTGAAATATTTTAAACTGTAAAACTTCCTTTTATTTTTATCGTATACGGTTGTTTTTACTTCCTTCAAGTTTGATGACACCAAATTTTAATTAACTCGCACTTTAAAATTTTCACCAAGAGTTATCAATCTGACAATAGATTAAAAGTCCATATGAAAATATCTCATTCTGCAAAATTTTATGCAGCGCAAAATTTGATTCATCACATCACTTTAATTTAATGAATAAAATTATTAAAATAGGAGAAACTTTTCCAGTTAGATAATGTCCGGAATTTTATATGAACCATTTTCTTTCCTCTCGTCATTTAAAATCTGAAGCAAAATCTGAATAGAACACATTTTGTTCCAAAAGAGAATAGATTGTTATCATATTACTTTAAAAAAAAAAAAAAATCAGATAAAGCTTATCTCCCACAAGTTATCACTTTTAAGATAAAAGAATGAGATAAATCAGATAACAAGTGAGTTAAATGAGCTTGCATGAACAAAAAAACAAAAGAAACCATTTGTTTAACTTAAAAAACAAGTCCATGCCACGGAGTTGCAATACAGACTTGTTAACATACAACGTCCAGAAGCAGAGAATAAAAAAAAGAAATTGTTTACCTACAAAGTGGTGTTTCTACAGGAGACAGACCCAAAGGAGACTGATAAATGAAATACTCCCTTGATCATTTTTCTTTTTTCTTTTGTACAAAAGGAAAGAGACAGATTAGAGAAACATATACAGGAACAGTTGAAGTGGCTCCAACCAATTCTTCAGCATGCATAACTCCAGTCAGTTCAAGGAAAAAATGTTACTCTTAACCAACTTCAACTAAGAACATGCCAGAAATGGAAAACATTACCAATATCCGATCATGATGAGTCTCAGATACCACTTCCAATTTTAAAATCTGAAAGAACGGCAGATTCTCGAGCCTCAACTGTTGATGGTGCTTCCTTCTTGTCAAGCCCAAAAAATGAGCAATTCTGGAATGCATCCAGGCTGCTGGCTATCAAGCGATTCAACCCACTTAGACTATCACTAAAAGTTAGATCTTCGCTATGGTACTTAGTTGATGGTATATCCAGATCCAACGGTCCCAAGGAATCAGGCTGCAACATGATAGAATTGAAGGAAAAAGTGGGAAATGAAGTCAGATGTGTTATATGTGTGTACTTCTATCGATAAGATGATACTAATAAATACAGTACGAAAGCAAAAGTTGGTTAATCTTTCTAAACAATTTAACAACTCAAACTTTCTCTGAAGTTCATAAATTTTATTATTTTATTTGAATTGTTAGTTCAAAGTGACAGAATGTCCTATAAGGAATAAAAAGATGTTTGCAATGAGGCCATTAGATAAGCTTCCACCAAATTGGCTTGCCATAAGTGAACCTAAACAGCTACAAAGAAGCCATGGACTTTGACAGAAAAAACTAAAATACAGAAAGAAAAATACCCAATACATATCCGCAAGTGCACTAAAATCCTTTCCTATATGATCCTGGATATCTGCATCAGACTCGGAACTGTCCACAGGCATAGGGTCTGTGAGAGCAAAATCATCCACAAGCTTCTCTTTTTCAGGTGACAGCTGCAATAAATACTGTGAAAATTAAACCTTGTTTCACATTGCAAGCAAGGACTAGTAGTAATAACAAAAATTAAGGTATACTACCTCATCCAATTTCTCAGAGCTGCTTTCAGGAACCTGTTTCTCAGACTCTAAAGAAGCAACTGGAGATAAACTAGGACGATCTTCATGAAGAATGGGATCTTTTTTAAACAAAAATGCATCAACTGTTTCTTCAGCATCCCAGATGGAAGACATATGGGATGCCAGAGATGATTGTCCCATCTTATTTTGGTGTCTAGATATGTGAGCAGCAATAGCAGCATCAAAAGAATCACTACTAAAAGGAATTTGCTGAACATCATGACAATTCTCAGCAATAGGAGCATCAATGCAGTTATCTTCGGGATCCTGGGACACTCCTGAAAGTAGGTCCCCCACACTAATGTTGGTAAGGCTGTCAGCCCACTCTCCAGCTGACAGTCCTGTTCCACTGCTTAATCTTAACTCATCCTGAAAACACATATAAAGAACTTTGATGCGCTGATAATGACACATGCAACTTAACTAACCAATTCTGGTTAATGTGTACAACTCAACCTTGCAGTGCATGATTGAAACAATCTAAAAAGGGAGGGTATAAGCCCAAGTTTACATGAAATGAGAAAATTTATATCATGAGAGATTGAGACAACAAAGTAAAATAAGGTGAAACTTCATGAACCTATGACACAAGATGAAAATCTAAGGTAACACTTAGGACAATAAAAGCAAGAACAAAAAATGTGAGAATGACAATTACCATGTCTTCCAACTGAGTTGTCACAGCTCCATCCGTAACATCTCTTCCATGCCACGATGTATTGGCTGTAGCAGGATCACGAAATTCCTCAGCACTTGTATTCAGGTAAACTCTGTTGTCTCTGTTATTAGGCAAATCAGTTGAAGCAGTGATACGATTACAGTTTCTGTTCATGGACGTTCTACAATCTTCAGATAGCTCCATGGAATGTGGATTAGTTGATGGTGTTAGAAATGAAACCGAATTCACAAGTGTGTTGTCCACACTATTTTTGGATTGTCTGAGCATGCAGCCGGATGCTACAGGCACTTGCATGTTTACTAACCCAAGCTCAGTATTGGAGAACCAACCATACCTTCACAAAGATGAGCAAATATGATCATTACAATGTTTATATAGTATAACACAAACAAAGACTCCTCCTGATTGAGGTTTCACATGTTAGGTACGCTTTCCAACAGGAACACCCTCCCTTCCCCACACTTGTACATCACATGTCAAAATTGCTCAGCAAGTATTTTAAACATTTAGAAAATTAAGATATTAAGGACTAAAAACACTCAATAAATACTAAAAATTTCTTCAATAAAGAAGGTCAAGTAGTGCACATGGCTTTCCATTTATAGCATTTCTTGTATGCATAGAATCCCAGAGACATTTTGCAGGCTTATATAACTCAGTATCTAAAAACCATCTTGTTTACTTTTCCCTCATCAATTCAACATTTCAATAGAAAGCATTATTATAAATAGACCAAATAATCAGTGATGAAGAGAATGAATTTCCACATATTCTTTAATATAAGCAATTGTAATACAAGCGTTACAATTAAATCAACTGTCTTACATATCACTGTTTAGTTACTTCAAATATAACAATAAGCCAAGAGGTACCTTAAACGGAAAATGGATGGACTTCCGATCATTGCATATATATCTGCTGCACTAAGAGTAGACTCTTGGGTCCATCTCTGATAATTAACCAAGTTTTCTCTTTGAATACCATAAGGAAAAAGCATTAATTCTCCAACTGCAATGCTTGAATTACCCCATTTACGGTTTAGATGTTCTAAAATTGATGATATCTTCTTTCGAGTACTAAGTGTAAGCTCCAAGTGTGGATTATGCTTATCCTAGGAGAAAAAATAAATATAGATAAATATTTAATAGTTTCCAAAATCTCTTTCACATGTATGATACCATATGTTTTCTTGTATACTCACCGTTTCCAATGCTCTTCGAGTAGTTTCATCAATTGGGAATAACTGCAGCTTAAGTTTCATACTATTATTCACATTATTATCAACAAATTGATTTTGTGGACATGTGGGTAACAAGGGCAGGACATAATCAGCAGGATCAGAACATTTCTCTCCTGGAATGAACAAGGAGAAATCAGCGTGAAGTTACAGAAGATCCAAGAATGCCCTTATCGAAGCAAAGATAGAACAGGCTTGGTAGCTACCTGGATTCTCCTGATCTTGTTCAATAACAGTTTCAGATCGCTCCAAATGTTCGGCAGCATCCGCAACTAAAGAAACACCAGCAATTGCAGCCTTCTCCCATTTTTTATATGCAGCCGTTGAAGTCATACCTGAGAGAAAGAAGGAATTCTTACTGTAAAGGTAGTAAAAAAGTTGATTTATGTCCATTTATCGTGAAGGAAAAACTAGTTCCAAAGAAAAAACTGAAAGAGATATTGAAGGGAATTGAAAAATAATCACCAGATTTCTTTCGTTGCCTTGTTGGTTTCATGGTGTTTGAATCTCCCTTAGTGTTACTACGGCTAACACCCATGTTAACATTGCGCTTCATTGATGATTTTGAAGGTCCCAATTTTAAAATATTTTGACTGTCAACAAGTACCAATTTAACTGCACGAGGATCATTTCCTGATGCTCTACTTTGATTTGAGACTGCTGTAGGAGCAGGAGGAAGACAACTCCCCCCCTGAGATCGCTTCCCAACATTCTTTTTCCGGTCTTTCATAAGTTGGTGCTCCTTTGTGACAAAAAATATAGATCAGCTCCGATACATACAGAAGAAATAAATAAATATATAAAATTCCTAAACAGATATAAATAGCCTTTACTAACCAAGGCTTCTAAAAATATTTTAAATCTCCGTGGCTTCAGGTGAAGCTTTGAGGCTTTGCAGCTATACTTTTCTAGTAAAGACCACCTGTGCACACATAAAAGTGAGTAACTTTAGGTGCAAAAATTTCCCATAAAAACAGTAGTATACTCCAATGCTTATTCAGGAAAATACTAAGATGATAAAATCATAAAATGCACTGCCAACATAAAAAAGTTTTACACTATAATTCAATGATGTGTTGCCAACATGATGAAGAAATGCATCTTAGACACAGAGCATGCACATATGTAAATCCATTTAGCAAACAAGCACTCTGAGTAAATTGTTACCAGCGAAGCATTGCAGCATTAGTATCTTTGGAGTTTTTGGCATCCAAACATAATCCTGGACCAAGAAGTTTGTTCATCCGTCTCACAAGCCGGTAGTAATAATGCCTGACCTGCAAGTCAGCTCCCACAAGAAAAAAAAGGGTTAGATAACAAAAACAAGTCATGATATTATTGGCAGTAAAACTAAACAATCATTATGGGAGCGGAATTGGGAAAACTGAAAGGGTTAAAAAGCCATGTGGAGTCATAACAGATACCTGATCCTTGTTTTTACTTTGTACACGGGAAGTGATTTTCTCAAAATTCTACAATCAATGATACTTCAATCAGCAACAATTGTAATACCACAAGAAACAAACAAGTAAAGGTAATAACAGCAAAGATAAATGTACCTTCCCAACTTGTCGTAGCGCAGTGAAGAAGCTTTCCTCCTCTTGTCGAGTCCACGCAGCCCACTGCCTGGTCGGTTTTTTTGTAGCTATATTTCACATCAAGTAATTAAACCTTTTACTTCTCATCTCAACAACGTTACCACGCATCAAATATGCTCAGTGAAAAAAATAGGAATAAACCACAATAACTCACCTGGCTGTTGTGATGGGTTAACAGCATTTGCAACAGATGAGGAAACACCAGGATCCCCATTTTGAACTGAAAAAACAGCCTCCGGCTGAAGTTGAGTATTGGAATCATGCGTAATTTGCGCCTCAACCTCCATTCTTATTCCTTTATTACATGTTCGTTCTATTCAAATTCAAATGCACCAAATATTCAGTTCCCTGAGAACAACAAGAAAATTAAAATTACTAAAAATCACGCCTCGGTTACAACACAGGATCACAATTTTCGAATACATGTGCGTGTCATAGCGCACAATGTAGGTTAAAAGCACAGAAAAATTAATTCACACTCCAATTAGTTTTCCACACAGATAATATTCGCAAAATATTGAATGATGCACGAAAATTGTTTTAATTGAATTCCGTTGAAACTAATTAAAGTAATCGAGGATATAACAGAAGGAATATCATTAAATTGTAGCTTAGGGAACGAAATTGTGTGTACCTTAAGGCCCGAAATATTTCGAATTGAGGAGTTACGGAAACGGAACAACAGAGGAATTGAAAGATGCTACGCGCGTGAGGTAACGAAATGAAGGGAAATTGAAATTCTGCAAACCCTAACACGATGCGGAATGATTATAGAAGAAGCAAGATCGACGAACCTGCATCTTCTGTTCTTCTAAATCTAAACGCTTCGTTTCCAGTCGTTGCAATTTCTTTTTTTTTTTTTTTTTAGGAAATTAGAAATAATCCTTTATTCCTTTGGTATTGCGTTTTGGTCCTTTAATAATAAGAAATTAAGAATCTTTTGCATAGAGATTGAAATATTTGTGTTTATTTTACTAAATATTAAATAGCTTTAAATTATTTAATATTTACTATGCATGTAAACATGGATCATGTTGGATCTAGAGAAAATTTTACACCTTATCTAATCATGATAACTTTGGTTAAGTTTGATCACTTAAACAAAAATTCACTTCAATAATAATTGAGTTAAATCATTAGATTAATAATTTTACAAATTTTCAAAATAAAATTGAAAGAAAACATTTTCACATTTGTAATCTTTATTATAAGATGGTCTAACTTTTTATAATCAACATGACTTAAAGTTAGATTATTGATACCTTCAGAATTTTTATGTAATAAAAAATATTCATGTTTTAAAATGGACTAGGTTATATGCTTTCAAAAATTATTATTAAAAAATAGATAGATAAAAATAAATATATAGAGCAATTAAATATCACATTTTTAATAATTTATTATACTTGAGATGGATCAGGTACAAAATTTTCAAATATAGAGACATTAAAGTGAATTCTAATTTGTGAGCTGACTTTTTCTAACCTAGCTCCTGAGTTAAATTCTAAGAGGGTAGAATTTAACTTTCATATTTCAACTATAAGTCTTGAAGATTGAAGTTTTTGCAACTAATGATAATGAATATTTAGAATCAAGCAAATATCAATGTGTAATAATCATACTTCTATCAAATACTTATTAACATGATACAGAGGTCCATGATATATAATAGATCCTTCTTGATGCAAGTTGAGATAATAAAATTAACATCGATAAACTAATAGAGACTAAAAACTAAAAAAAAAAAAAAATCAATATAGGAAAGAAAAAAAAGAGATAGTGGTAGAAAAATAGATTAGTTATGAAATGATTTATCAAATACAATTTAAATGAAATCAAAATTTAAAAACATTAATAGACAATAAAAATACGAATCTTAAAACTAAAACACTAAATGTTAATGAAACAATAACTTGAACATAGAGACAATAATAACAAAAATAGATTTTAAAATAAGTTCAATTTAAAATTCAATTTAATATAAAAAATGGAATAAATTAGGGTGGAACTAAAATTTCCAAGAAATCCAATTATCATGGGGAAAATTAGATATGTTAATATATTATGCATATGATATGATATTCTGCAAAGAAATCCATTAAGTAAACCCATTTAGCATAATCTTATGTACGTGAACTTGCACTAGCTATTTACTTATTTAAAAGCTCTCGTAACATATTAATGTATAATTATTTAAAGAATATGTAACTATAACTATGAAATGTATTGAAATACTTTTAAAAAATCACACAGTAATCCCCACATATTTTAAAAGCTCAAAAACATTTAAAAAATAGAAAAATATATTTTTAGTTCTCAGCTTGGATGTAATGCATCGAAGTCTGTATAACAAACTAGAAATATAAATTGATGAGAAAAACATTTAACAAGCATACTCTTTGTCGCACTATAAAAATTGGCTAAAATTAAAAATTAATTTTAGTTCTAGCATACCAAGTGAGCTATTTATTCTATTCATACAAACACTCTTAACTAAATCTTTAATTATAAAATTGATCTAAATCTCCTTCAATCCCCACCCATAATTTCAATAATGAATTTACAAGTTGTCTATAACTATTCTCATATTTTAAAGGAAATATATGACAGGATTTTTCATTAAGTACAGCAAGTGGATCATATCATTAAATTACAAAACCCGGTAAAAATTAAGATATTTTCCATAAGGAATAGATCGCATTGTATTATATTAAAAGAGTAAATTATTAAACACATATCTATAAAGGTCGTTAGTAATTGTGTTCATGAAGCTAAGTTCTTAAAAATACGATTAAAATTAAACACATAAATGAAAAAGTTCTTTTTACTCATTTAATAAACTCTGGGATTAAACTCTATTATATGTTCTCTTTGTATTCATTTGATTCGGTGATATATATATATAATATTATAAATTTTTTATGCAGGCACTATAATTATTTATATCAATCCCACCTGTAATTAACAAACTATTCAATATTAACATCAAGTATCGTAAATAATCAATATATTATTATTTATTCTTATACTAACAATACACTAAGTAAAATTATTCAGATCTCATTTTTTATTATTTTCTAATGAAAACAATCATCCAATATCCAATATCAAGAAATTATTAACTAAGTAGAATCCAACGTTAAACACAAAATAAGAATACTAAATGATATGAATATCGAAGGAAATTTATATACCTAAACTAAAATGACTTCAAGAGAGTTTAGACCGTTATTAATCACAATAACAAGGAAATTGACTACTTATGGTAGTCATATCATTACAAACTTGAGAAATTGTAATTTTTAGGCTCCCACAACCCTCTTTACCTTCAATCTTTTCTTTCTCTATTTAGGATTCTCTGAAATGGCAAAAGACCCCTCAAAATGATTTTGACACATGAGCTCGTAAAAGTTTTTTAGGAAGGTCTCTTGCTTAAGAGAAAGTCTTTCGCTCAAACAAAATAATGGCAGAGACATTAAACTAATTAGGGGATCTCGAGCGAGAATCTCAAACTTAAGTGAAAGAGCGATAAAGAGGATGTTTTATTCTGAATTCCTCTCGCTCAAGCAAATATCAGTCACCTGAGTAAGAGGGTGGCAAAGAAGAATGTAAGTTTAATAAATAAAATTTTTACGGGTTCAACCTTAAAAAAGATACAAGAAGAATATCATTGAGTGCAAGGAAGAAAAGGCCTTCCTATCTTGGGCTATGTTTCTTTAAGTTGTGTTCTAGAAACAATGTTGGTATGTGTCGAGTTGAGTTAGTTGTCCAAAGAATATTCATAAAAGATTACTTAGAAAAATGATAATTTCAAGGAACTTAAATTATTGATAAACCCTGTTTAATAATTGACAAAAACAAAAGATCTCAACCTACGATAGATAACGGGTGACGGAATTGACTTTTCCCATCCCTATCCTTAGTCCTAGATGAGGCATATTCAAAATTACATTTATATTAAAGACAACGATAAAAAAAAATAAAAAATAAAAATTCAAATACACCTTGTCAAGGTTAAAAAAAAACCGTGAGAAACTCTTGTTTGTTACCAATTTTTTAAAATCTAGAAAACATGAATTTGAATCCCTAACATAATCAATAGGATTTATTCCGTCAAAGTCATCAGAATAATATAGACAATCATCGATTTTTAATGTAATTTATTTATATTCAAACAAGCAAAGATATTCTTTTATTTTCTCTGATTTCTATTCATTCAAACACCAGACTCTTTCCTCCTTTTCCTTTACTCTATCTGCACTCTTCAACATAGTTCATAGTTCATATCATATTTGTCATCAATTTATGAGCAATAATTAAGACTTTTCAATACCAAAACGGAAAAACCAACAGAGAGCACTAATGAATCTTATTATATGACCCAACATATTTGAGATCACTCAAAGATCCTCATCCTTAAGTCTAAGCCAGTAAACACTGATGAAAACCCACCAGCCTACTCTAAATGAGACTCAACAAAATTAAATGCAAGGAAGACTGTAGTCACAGCACTATTAATCCATACAACTAACAGCATAAAATAATGGAACCATGTTACCATGAACCTATTTTTCATTTCATCCTTAGGTTTCAAATCAAAACATTAAACTACAAAATACAGTAATAATAAGTGAGAACAATAGATACAAAAAGAAATATCAAGATCAACCAGTTGAAGATTTAGGTCCTAGCCTTAGTAAACAAAAAGTAAGCAAAGAAAGATACTAAATCTCAATGAGTTATGATGGGCGGTAGATAGATTATTTTCTCAAACGGTTTGCTTTATAGATGTCTAGGGATGTTTCAACTCTAAACCCAACTGCTCATCCTTCTTAGTCTTTTTCCTCTCTGACTCCCCTGCATGTTTTATCAAAGCATCAATGAGCAAGCGAATAAAACACTCAGGTGAGTCCTCATGTGCTATCTGTTGTGTAAAAATAGAATCTCGAGTCTCGTGATACATGCAGCATTCATAATATTTGCACGTGTGTAGGATGATAAAGTTAATAAATATCTGTGGATAAGTGAAGGTGGGTGTGAAATATGGCCGAGAGGGCAAAATTCATTGGGCGCTGCATTGAGGTATTGTTATGCATTGATGTCTGGGTGAATTAAGGTGAAACACAAAACAATGAGACCTGCATGCTAGGAGGGTGAAAGTGAAAAATGGTTTGGAATGACCGATGAGTGTATTTAAGACAATGAAAGTATCCACTTCAAAGAAATGATTACTAGTTACAACTCCATGTCATTCTGTGCCGGGGATGAGGGAGGGAATGAGCTAGTGTGAAGCCCATTCTAGAGAATCGAACTTTATTTTACTATTTTTAAAAGTGAAGGTTTTTCAATACACTTTTGATGACATTCAAAAAATGATGTCCACGAGGTGCCTCATCAAAATTCAGTACAAACCTAACTTAGAGAGCATTTCATTTGATGATGTAACAAGAGGCAATTCTTAGAACAAGAAGCAAATATAAGACAAATACTTTTTTCACAGTAATATATTAGCAGCTTAGATTACTGCCTATATTGAACACCTTTAAAGCCTGGAACACAACCTTCAACTTGATGTTACTATTCCAATCAACTAAACCTAGCAATTCTGAAAACATCGTATTAAAACTCAATGCTTACAAATCAATTGACAGGATGTGTATAGGGCAGCAACATAACAATGAAGTGAATAAGTGATGTTATTACTCCAATCAACTTAACCTAGTAATGCTGAAAATATCATATTAAGACTCAATGCTTAGGAAACAATTGACAGGGGATTGTATACAACATAAGACAGTGACATAACAATGAAGTGCAAAATCCCTCACCTGCACAAACTTGTCAATCTTCATCATCAGAGCTGGCATCATCACTACTATAATCACTACTATCACTTCCTCCAAGGTCCAAATTAACTGGCTGCACTTGAATAACTTCTTGTTGCTTGGGTGGAGGAATGCGTGGTTGCATTTGTTGCTCTGCAAATCTTGGTATTTGAAGTTCCATGGGAGGCAATGGCACAGGATCCCCTGGTTTCCACCCAGGCGGGGGTTTAATTGGCATATCAATAGGCAATTGCACAGGCATTCCTGGCTTCCAACCAGGTGGAGGTAACAGCCCTTGAAATGCAGACAAATCCACAGCTGCACTCGTATCCACCACTGGTGGAGGCTCAACAATGGCTTCAACAATTTTTTCTTTGCTTTCAATTTCTTTAGGCAATCCAACATCAAGGTCAGCAAAATTATACAACTGAGAGGCTCTCATTTGCTCGTCTTGTGGTGCAGGTGGCATTGCGCCACGGAGAGGAGCTTGGCCGGCTCCGAATTCCGGTGGTGCAAAGGTGGTGTAACTTATTCGGTGGGCGTATGATAATATATCCGAAAGCTTCAATTGAGATGAAACAGTTGATGAAGTCATGGAATCATCATCTCCAGATTTCGATCGCTTGGAGCGGCGATAATCAGAATAATCATCAACAAGGATGTCAAGGCAGCACTCGGCATCTTTGAGTTTGTTGGCGAATGCAAATAGTGTTGAATCTTGAGAGCGAATTTCACGGTCAATCTTCTGCTTGGCATCTTGGAGGTCAAGAATCTCTTGGAGTTCAGCAACAGCTTCAAAGATTTGGGTTTGGAGAACAGTAAAGAGGGAAATGATTTCTTTGGCAGTGGAAGGGGAAGCGTCAAGAGGGGTAGATGAATGAGAAGAGAGGAAAGGGGATCCACGGAAGGCGGGAGCCCAAAGGGACCGATTGGGGGAAACTTCAAAAAGCTTGGAAGTTAAGGAAGCCATTTGGAGAAGAAGTGCTTGGGCTCTGGGAAGGGGTGGGAGGAGAGACAGGAGGGCTGAAGAAGGGATTGAAGAGTTGCGATCTTGGGAATGATGGGTCTGTGTTGGAGGGAGCTTTGGAGGGGTAGGGTTTGGAATTGATGGGGAGTTGGGATTTGGCAGGCCTAGTCTAGCAGGGGACTGCCCAATTTGGTGTTGAAGCATTTTGTGTTCCTGGCTAACAGATTGGAATGAAAGGAAGATGAAAGGTAAATCTCAAGTTCAATGGGGATTTAAACTTTAAGGTGCACACGTCATTTTCTCCATTCACTGTGGCATAAAACACATAACCTGAAATGCACAAACAGAAGGCAACTCCACATATTAAAACAAGATTTTTTGAAAGAAATATCTTATTGCTTACACACAGCCAATCATACTTAGAATACGAGTGCAACAAGTGCAGGGGCCAAAAAAGCCTGCTACAAAGCTAATTAACTTCTAAAATCTGCAGTCATATCTGTAATTGAATAATGTCCCATGTGCTAAATATGTAAACAAATCTAGGCTAGTATACCAGGACAAGATTTTTTTAAACAAGAAAACAACCAATAAATCAATTTCATATGGTGATGAGTACTTCCAAGATTATTCTACACCAAGAAGGATTATCCATGACTATCAATCGAGAGGTATAAAGTTATGTTGGTTCTGTAATTTATTTGGATCAACAGATAGCCTTTCATAAATGAAGAGGGCCTGATAGCTAAAAGCAATAGAGGAAAAAAGAACATGTTCTAATTCCACGCATACCATGGAGCTTAAAAAAGCCTCAGAAAAGCAGAAAACTGAGAAAAGGTAAGAATTTGAAACATAAAGTAACACTCCTAAAAAGAATGGAGTAGATGTTATGATATAAGTATATAACAGATAAAATATTTGGATTCAAGGACACTGTTCCAGGAAAAACACTCACGGCCAAACATCTCTAACACTATAATTCTAGTTGCTTAGTTCTTCTCTATGTCATGTGCATTTAATAGATATCTTTGAGCCTGTTCCTTAAATCATAGCAGAAAGCTTGTTAGAAGATATTCTTGACAATTTAACATTTGATGTGTGTTATATTTGCAGTTTGACAGAAAGACAGCCCTTGCTGTTTCTGACTCTAGCGACAGATTGAAAGATAAAATAGATCAGAAGGTTAACTATATCATAAATTATATAACATGGAAAATATCTAGAATTCTAAATGGTATCAAGTCAAATGCTTGTACAATTCACTATCCCACTTGGTCCGTGAACACATATCATTAATTCATTATAACCAATATATAGTACTGAATTCAGCTAGAGTTCAGTCCGACAAGATTATCAAAATCTATCATGAATTAAAAACATTATGGATTAGAATATCTGATACTGAACTGTGGTAACAAAATATAATCAACGCATGAACAAGTCAAACAAATGAAAGGGAACAATTTTAAATAATTTCAGATTGGAAAGGAAAAGGAACCTGATGGTGACTTGGGAAAGGGAGTGAAACCCTATATTCATTGGGATGAGAACGGAGAAGCGAGCCAGCCCCTATTTCCTAGCAGTTGCCATTGATGTTTGATTCCATTGATGTTCTGAACGAGACCCTTTCTCCTCACTAACCAGCGTCTACGAAACCCTCTGTTCTGTGAAGTCAGTATAAAAGTAAATGTTTATATCAATGGAGCAGAAAAAATTATATAATGTTCTAACATATTATATGGTGAATTTATATACTTTAAATAATATTTTAATTCATATACATTTTAAAATATAGCTATATACATTTGAAAATTGAATAATTTATGTTATATTAATATTTTCTTTAAAATATATAAATTTTATTTTATTTGATCTATTTTATTTTCAAAATTTATTTTATTTTTTATCCTGTTACTTTTTCTTATACTTTAATATTAAAGACAAAAGGAACATAATTTCTATTATTTAGTATATCATATTTTTCTCACAATAATCTCACTATATTTGAGTTGTATTGTATAATTTTTTTTCTAGCAAATCTTAACTTGAAGGTAAATTAAAATTATGAAATATATATTAATTAAATAAATTATATTTTATTATATTCTTTTTTAATAAAGTAATGGGAATAAATTCATACATATAAAAGAGAAACTATTCCATAAGTTTATTACATTTGAATAAAGAACAAGTCATTTATAATTTTACCGTAAAATATATAATATTTTCTATTTCTTTCCGTTTATTTTTCTTTATTTAGCTCTTCAATTCTTGATGGTAATTTTAAAGATAAAATATTTTGTTTTTCTATTAATAAAGATAGGTACTATTTTGTATCCTTCCAATGTATATAATATTTCCATCAGTGAAAACAAACCATTGGTATACGAGAGATTCATATCCTGTGACAAGCTTTATCTGCAATAAACCAATTCTTGAAAATTGATGGAATTTCATTGACCGCAAATATACTAAAAAGTCACCTTTATAATTATTTGAAAATTCCCACGCTTATATTTTTATCACAAAATCATTAAGAAATAATTCAAGATCAAGATTATTTTAAAAATTTATTTTTGATAGAAATCAAAGTAAATTTTATTTATTTATTTTAATGCCAAGAGAAAGGTTTACTGCATTATTTAAATATTTATAATATAATAACACATCAAGAGAAATAAAAAAAGTTCACGTTAAAAAAAATATATATATCAGCTTCATTTCCCTCTTTACATTTAGTATTATGCAATATGCATAAATTATATATTAATCATTATCATTATTTCATTTTAATTGAGATATTGTAACATTATTATTACATGATTAATCACTGCTGATTATTTTAATTTTTATAATATAATTTTAATCTGACTTATATCATTTTATATTAATATTTATACAAACTAAAACAAGTTTTAATACCCCTCAAAATGAGGTCTTAGATAGCCGTCCATCTTAACTATGCTCTTGCAACCAGTGACTTCTATTATTGAAGATACATTTAATTTCATGTGTTTCGTTAAATTTATAAAAGTAATTCGACAATTTTAGGAAAACTTGTGAGTCAGGAGGTGATACATTATTTGAAGATGAAAAATAATAAAAATAATTTTTGAAAGTGAAATATTCTAATTCTGGAAAGATATTTATCTTATTTTGGTTCTTAAATTCTATTATTTATTATTATTTTAATTATTAATTTATGAGATAAAATGAGAATTAGTAATTAAACTGAATGGTCAAAATAACAACAACTCATATAATTCAGGAAATAAAATAATGGCAAGCATCTTTTATAAATTAAAATGATAGATATATTATATTTTCAAGGACTATTTTATAATTTTTCATTTTTTAAATACTAAATTATCTAATCCATATTTTTCTAAGGACAGAGATGGTAGTTTACTCAATTTATTATTAAAAATATGCTGTAAGTTTAAATAACAAACAATTAATAAGTTTTTATTTTCTTTATTTTTCTATTTGTTTTTGTATGTAGATATATTAACCCATTCATTTTTTTTCAACATTAAAATAAGTTACAATTATTATTTCCATTACGTTATTTATTTGAATGTATCATGATAGTATTTTATGTTTTTAGTTTGCATTTTTAAAATAAGGGATCTTGTTAATAACCTACGTAGAATCCTTGTTAAGAAATTTAAATAGAAAATATTTAATATGTAAATTATGATTGAGGGAAAAAATTGGACAACATAATTTTATATATATATTGATAAAAATATTAATTTTTTAATCAGTATTTTTAGGGCATTAGTTAACATTTACCTTCAAATAATTATAATATTTTGTTTATGCCTAAAATAATTAAAACTAAACTTTTTATTTATTCTATTTTCAATTTTCAAATAAATAATTAACATAATATACATAAATATTTTTTAAATACGTAAATATTTTAGAATATACGGAAAAGAAAGATGGCACCTATGCAAATGTAACTAGGAAATTATAAATGATTTGTTAAAATGCAAAGAATAAGGAAATAAACAGAACAACGCATGTGAATCTCTTCTCCACGTGCAAATATTTTCAATTCTCTCACCATATTGATATAGATTTTAGATGGAACAACAAATGAATGATAAATGATTTGTTCATGTGCAATGAATAAGGAAAACCTTTCGGCCAAAAATGGAATGACGCCTTCGAAACCCTTCCCCACTTCCACGTGCCACTTTTTCTAGTCCTCTAGTATAGCGATGGATACTCAAAATTGGCGAAAATATCTCCCAATTTTGACTATAAGGTTTTGAGTTTAAAAGCTATGTACAAATAATTGACTATAAATTAGTGTAAAAAGTGAATAGATTTATTGTAAATAATGATTGTGATGAATTATTATGCTGTATCTTCCAATTTTGATTTTAAGGTTTTGAGTTTAAAAGTTATGTACAACTAATTGAGTATAAATTAGTGTCAAAATAAATAAATTTACTGTAGATAATGATTGTGATGAATTTAATTATTCTTTAAAACTAACATATACATGATAATGATAATGATATATTAAATTAATTATTATTAAATTATAAAATAAATGTATTTAAACTATCATGAAAATTTATTCTTTATATTATGTGAAGACTGTGAGGAGTAATTACTCTTAAATGGTAAGTGTTCAGAATGAATTAAGTTAATGAATTAAGTTAATGATGATGACGATCAGAGACTGCACAATAAGATTTAATAAATGACTCAACCCATTATAGATCAAATATTAAAAAAGGTATAATAATTAATAAATTAAATAATATGCATAATTTATATGTCAATAAATATATTTAATAATTATAATAATAAATAATTAATAATAAAAATCTAAACTAATAAATTTATATATAAAATTAAATCTAACAGAATTATTATGTAATATAGCAATGAGTATATTTTTTAAAATTTAGGGATATTGTATTTATTAGGGATGTGAAATACTACTTTAACGTAAAAAGTGTAAATTTTAAGAAAATTTATAAGAATATAATAATAATAATTTATAAAAGAAATTTAAAAAGATTTTTATCATATTATAAGAATATATCTATGATGAACGTCATTTTGTTATTGTCATTATTAGTAGTTACAGATAATAATAGCAATATTACACGATAGTAATAATTAACTGTAATAACAATAATGTGGTGTATATAATAAAAGATATCTACTGTATTAAATGATTTATCAAAATTTATATATTTTTAAAATAATAATGTAATAATAATAGTAGCCAGTGCCAACGACCATGATGACCCACTCTAAGGATAATGATAATAATTAAAGGAATTTAACCTAGAGACTGAGAGGAAATTAACCCATAATAAAAATGTTTTTGAAGTTGTGTGAAGAACCATAACTTGCAAAACCAAATATGCTGTATAAAGTATAACTTTTTTGTTTAAGGAAAAAATATTTTGAAAAAAAAAAACTAAAATGAAAATATGGTGAATAAAGAGCCGTATTCGGGTTGCATTTTGGCAAAACCAAATTGGCTGCATTATGCATACCTAAAAACTATGGTAAAAAAACAAATGCACTGTATACCTAAAAATTAGCCGGAAAACTAAAAGCATACATGAATATAATTTGGAAAGATCTTGTTAAGCCGTGTTTGTGTAGCAAAACTAAATAAGCCGAACAACCAAACGTTACTTTGATGATAAAAAGCTTACAATGAAAATGATCTTGAAAGAGAACCTGTGTAAATAATACGCCAAATCAAATACACTGGGAAAAGGGCAAAAGCCATAGATAAGTCATAAACGACAAGAGTATCAAAGTTGGATAAGCCATGCACGCTGTTAATCACCACTAATAAAATTCAAAACATCAACGGGATAAGATTGGTTTTGTTCTTTCACGTGAAAACCCATCCAAACATAGCATAATCACATTTATAGTGGGACCCACACCTTCTCTTTTCTTCATCCTCACTTTCCCTCTTTCTCTCTTTATATAGTAACCCCGTCCCTCCTTCAACGACACCGTATCGTACTTAAGATTCTCACAGCACCTTTTCCAATTCCCAACGCTACTTTCTCCGTTTAAACCGCTTCCTCGTTCGCGCGCCGCGTCAGATTCCGCCCAATAGCGTCCTTCGCCTCTGCCACGTCATCTTCGTATCTCAGCACTCACAGCATGGCTTCTTGCACCACGCTCTACCAGATTCTCGGAATCCGCGCCACCGCCTCCGGCGATGAAATCAAGGCGGCATACCGCCGATTGGCCAGGGTCTCCCACCCGGACGTGGCGCCGGTGGACCGAAAGGATTCCTCTGCGGGCGAGTTCATGAAGATCCATGCTGCGTACTGCACCCTATCGGATCCCGAGAAGCGTGCTAGCTACGATAGAAGCTTGTTCCCGCGTCAGCGACCGCACACAACGACGTCATCGCGGTTTTCCGGCTATAGTAGCCGAAAATGGGAAACGGACCAGTGTTGGTAACGAGTTGACTCGTCCGAGTCACATCACTGTGTAAACCAATCGAACAGAACACACTTGAACTAGCTACTTCAGAATTGGATCTTAGGCGTTGTTATTGAATATCCTTTGAGTGTAAATGGTAAATAGTAAGCATAATAGTAGTGGTTGATTTTTTCTTAAAAAAAATAAATAGAAATTGGAGATGCCACGTTAATATTATAAAAATTTAAAATATTTTATTGTTTGTAATATTTTTGCAAATATTTTACACTACTCGTTGCTTGTATTGTATCATATATATATCTGTCATGTATCTAATGTTAGGAATGTGTACTCGCACATGTATTTTGTGGAGTGTTTTTTGTTTTTTTTCCTGACCATCGTATTCAACATTGCTGTTTATTGTCTTCTAATAACTGTTTTATTATTAGTTAATGATTTTTTTAATAGGTATTTTTTATAAAAATTACAATATTATTTTTATCTTAATCATACAGTAGAGTCTTCACCACCTGCTTTCAAGACTTAATTTCAACTCTTTTCTCATTTTTTTTTTATATTTTTTTGGGTTGTCTTTTTTTTTAAAAAAAAATATTCACTTGATATCATGATTAAGTTTCATTTTCGTTTTAGAAAAGTTTATTTTATAATTAAATTATTTCACCTGGATGAGGTTTAGAAACATATTGATTGTAACTTTACTTTATTTTATAATTAAATTATTTTAAAGCTATCAATTATTAAATTTAATTAGGATAATTGTTTGTGTTTTACATTGACTATTGTGGATTTTGTCTCACAAGAGTAAAGATTCATTTTATTTGTTAGAAAATTTATTTTTTGTTATCTATTATTTACTTGTTAACAATTGTCAATAGTATATTTTGCATGAATAATATATCGAGGATTAGATGAATGGAGGATCGTCAATATATAAAGAAGGTTACCTAAAAAATATGGTAAAAAGGTTTAGGATGCATCATGTTAAACATGTAATCATGTTCTTAGGTCGCCAAATAAAATTGTCAATTATCTTAGCACCTAATTTCGAAAAAGAAAATGAAAATATCTAATCTATTTTATATGCTAATGTAGTGGAAATCATCATGTATTATATCATCTATAATAGACTAGACTTGATCGTTGGGAACATTGTTAACAAATTCATGACATATTTAGGTCAGATTCATTAGAAAGCTTTGAAGTAAATATTAAGATACCTGAATGAGACCTTGAAGTTAGATCTAAAGTACAAAAAGGCAACTCTAAGGGAACACAACATTGTGGGGGTATATGTGTTGAGTATTTTGTTAATTCAAAGTCTCACATCGACACATATCAGAAAGAGAGAGGAGTAGAACGCCTATATAAGAGGAGTGATATGTTTTATTCACTTACACCACACCTTAGAGTGTGTGTCCACCGGTGTGTTTTTCCACATATGGTCTTGAGTATAGCATTTTTGTTATCCTCTTGGAGGAGTTATTTTGTTGTAATATTTGATATAGTGAATATTTTTCTGGACTAGGTCCCGTGGTTTTTGTCCCTCTCATTGGGGGTTTCCACGTTAAAATTTTGGTGTTCTCTTTGCTCTTACATTTTATTTTCCTTGTTCCCTTGGGATTTTATACTGTCGTATATTACAATTCTCTTGTTTCCCCCTCAAGGGAAATGTTTTTATTTTACACGCAGGCTTCCAGGTTCTGTGTGTAAGTTTTTCCGCTGCGCCTTTCCCAACAAGTGGTATCAGAGCCGATGGTTCGATTTGGTGACCGGCTCAGATTTGTGTGCAATAATTGGACTGGATCTAAGTGGTCAGGTGGACCTACTTTTGGGGATCCCTTGTGTCGAAAGTCTCCCTAGCAAGTTTGGCTAAGCTGCGTGTTCTGTTGATGTGAGCTATCAGAACGGCGGTACAAGACTAGGGCATGGAAGCTCTAATGGCCATCATTGACAAGGATTTCCTCTGTGTGGGAGGAGATTTTGTGATCCTTTGTTTGAGGGGAGGTTTGTTGGGATTCAAACAAAGTCCCACATTTTTTAGAATTTGTAATAGTGTTAGACTTTGAATTAAGGGAGGATTTGTTGAGTATTTTGTTAATTCAAAGTCCCACATCGGCACATATCAGAAAGAGAGAGGAGTAGAACGCCTATATAAGAGGAGTGATATGTTTTATTCACTTACACCACACCTTAGAGTGTGTGTCCACCGGTGTGTTTTTCCACATATGGTCTTGAGTATAGCATTTTTGTTATCCTCTTGGAGGAGTTATTTTGTTGTACTCTTTGATATAGTGAATATTTTTCTGGACTAGGTCCCGTGGTTTTTGTCCCTCTCATTGGGGGTTTCCACGTTAAAATTTTGGTGTTCTCTTTGCTCTTACATTTTATTTTCCTTGTTCCCTTGGGATTTTATACTGTCGTATATTACAATTCTCTTGTTTCCCCCTCAAGGGAAAGGTTTTTATTTTACACGCAGGCTTCCAGGTTCTGTTGTGACCATGGAATTTGTTAAATCTGCTGTTTTGAATGAAGAAGTTCGACGACAAACTCAGCAGGCTTCTTCCTCGCAAGCAGGGGTTTTGGTTACTGAAAACAGGGGAGAAATAGAGACAAAGATCGTGACCGAGGTAATAGAAGCAAAAACACGCGCCGAAGCAGATCAAAGTCTAAGCACAGAAGATTTGAGTGCCACTATTGTGGTAAAAAGGGTCATACTCAGCAATATTGTTTTAAGCTGCAGGATGATAACAAAGGCAAGCAAGAGAACAAGAATGACGAGAATGGCAGTGTGTTGCCGCCCACTACCCCAACAGATCTTGTGATTGTTTATGATGAGAATCAGATTAATGTTGCCTGTGATGATTCTAGTTGGGTTGTTGATAGTGGTGCCAGTTTCCATGTGACTTCCAGAAAGGATTTTTTCTCATCATATACTCCAGGTGATTTTGGCGTGTTAAAGATGGGCAATAATGATACTTCACAGGTAATTGGTATTGGTACTGTTTGTTTGCAAACTAGTAATGGGACAAAGCTTATTTTGAAGAATGTCAGGCATGCACCATCCATTCGTTTGCATTTGATTTACGCACAAGTGTTCTAGATGATGACGGTTATTTTAATACCTTTGGTGGTGCACAATGGAAGCTCACTAAGGGTTCTTTGGTTGTGGCTCGTGGTAAGAAATTTTCTGGTTTGTATTGGCTGAAAGCTTCTGTTTTGTTTAATGCTGTAAATACTGTTGATTGTGATGATTTATCTAATTTATGGCATAAGAGGCTTAACCACATTAGTGAGAAGGGGTTGCAGTGTCTAGCCGAGAAGAATTTGTTAGCAGGTTTGAAAGAAGCAAAGTTAGAAAATTGTGCTCATTGCTTGGCTGGAAAACAACACAGAGTTTCTTTCAGAAGCCATCCTCCATCTAGAAAATCAGAGGTGCTTGAGTTGGTGCATTCAGATCTTTGTGGTCCAATGAAGACCAAGACTTTTAGTGGTGGACTTTATTTTGTCACCTTTATTGATGACCATTCAAGAAAGCTTTGGGTTTATGTTTTGAAGACAAAAGACCAAGTGCTCGGTGTCTTCAAACAATTTCAAGCTTCAGTGGAGAGAGAAACTGGAAAGAAGCTGAAATGTATTCGCACTGATAATGGTGGTGAATATTGTGGACCTTTTGATGAATACTGTAGACAGCAGGGTATTCGACATCAAAAGACGCCCCCAAAGACTCCTCAGCTCAATGGCTTGGCAGAAAGGATGAATAGGACATTGATGGAGAGAGTTAGATGTTTGCTTTCTGAAGCAAAATTGCCTAACACTTTTTGGGGTGAGGCTTTATATACTGTTGCACATGTTATAAATTTATCACCCGTTGTTGTTTTGCAGGCTGATGTTCCTGATAGGGTGTGGTACGGGAAAGATGTCTCCTATGACCACCTTCGTGTCTTTGGTTGTAAGGCATTTATGCATGTGCCAAAAGATGAGAGGTCTAAGTTAGATGGCAAGACACGAGAGTGCATCTTTATTGGTTATGACCATGATGAATATAGCTATAGATTTTATGATCCGGCTAAAAAGAAGCTTGTTCGAAGCCGTGATGTTATTTTTATGGAGGATCAGACCATTGATGATATTGGAAAGCCAGAGAAACCAGAGTCTCCAAATACTAGTAGTCTGACTGATTTTGATCCAGCTCCTCAGACCAATATGCCTGATGTAGCAGATTTTGACAATCATGATGATGATGTTGGGATCATACTCCAAATGATCCTATTGAAACCACTGACGATAATGATAATGTTGGTGGTGATTTTGGTGAACCTGGTGTTCCTCGTGCTCTTATATTTTATTTTTCCTGCTCCTTGTGATTTTATATTGCCGATTATTACAGTTCTCTTGTTTCCCCCTCAAGGGAAAGGTTTTATTTTTACACGCAGGCTTTCAGGTTTTGTGTGTAAGTTTTTCCGCTGCGCCTTTCCCAACAATATGGATATAAATTATGCAAGTAATATAATTAAACACTAGGAAAAGTCTTATAACTAGATATGTGTTTACATTGTTTGAAACAATTGTTTGTTGTTGCAAACAAAGTTGCACCTGTGGTGGCTCTATTTACTACTCAAACGGAGTATATAACTCATGTAGAAGGAGTGAAGGAGACTTTGTGATTAAAGAGGATGATTAGAGAATTAGAAATTTTGCAAGACTGTGTGGCAATCCACTATGATAGTCAAATTGCAATATATCTTGTCAACCACAAGTTTATAATGAGAGGGCTAAGTATATTGATGCGAGTAGCATGATTGGAACTCTTGATACCAGAATTGTGAAGTTTGCATTTGAAAACAATCTTATTAATGTTTTCACAGAGTCTCTGTCAAAATCTAAGTTCAAGAATTAATTGGACTCGATTAACTTCTTCTATAACATAATTACGTGAACAAGGAAAAAACACAACACTATAAAGATTAAGGGTTATTTTTTTTTAAGTTTAAGGTCAAGACGGAGAATTGTTGTTAATGTTGACAAACCTACTATGTGATGCATTTTCCGCTAAGAACTTCACGTGAGAGTAGCTTGTATGTTAACAACTTTTTCTGAGAGCATATTTGTTTAATAATTTTGTTTATTAGACATTATGTTTCTACTATTACCAATTGATAATTGTAAAGTCATGACGATTTAGATCTTATGAATAAGAGAACTATGAGATAATAGATAACGTGAGTAAAAGAACAATTTAAAAGAGATAAAAAACACAAAGAAAGGGAAAAATTTAAGAGAGAATACGAAAAATAGTGAAATAGAATTAACTTAATCTTAAATAATTCTAATTTTTTATTTACTCTTATTTCTTGTTAGTTTAAAACTCAAGCCACTTTTTATATAAATATATATATATATATATATATATATATATATATATATATATATATATATATATATTCTATTTTGATACTAAACTAGCTCGAATTTCATCTACAAAATTACTTGACATCATATGCTACCACTTCTATCATGTGCTGTGAGTAGAAATACATATGAATGAACTTAAGATTCATCGGGAACTTGATGTTACTTTTGTTGCTAATGAATGCTCACGAATGTCTTCCTCAATAGAAGATGACAAAAGTGTCAAAGAGTCCCGATTACAGTTGCTTTAACAATTTTGGGTAAAATTAGTAAACTACTGGTAGAACAATAATCTTTCTATCCATAAAGCAAGTTGTCAAATTTTTTTTTTCTTAATTAACTTTTTAATCTATTGATTATTTCAAAATTTATTTTTTAGTTTCTTAAAAATATTTTACCATATTTTAGTTTATTGTATAATTTTCGTTAATATTTTTAATCACGTTAAATTAAACAAATGAACGTTGACATAGAAGCACTACTTAACAATTTGTTGTGTGATCAATTCAACATTTGGCAATTTTAATACGAGATTAGAATTACTAACAAAAATAATAAGACATTAAAAGTTGGAAAAAAATAATTTAGAACTAAAATTCAAAATGTGAAATAGTCGTAGGACAAAAATAACTTAGTTAACCCTTTTATTTCTTAATTTTCTTTTAATTCTAATTTTTTATTTAAAATAGGCTTGATTATATATTTATTTTTTTGAATTTAAAATAAAAACTCTTAATCTCCCAATTTAAAATAAATATTCGTAGTCTCTTAATTTTTTTAATGAAATTTTAAATAAGTAAAAAGTAATTTAATTTATTTTTCTTTTTGATGCAGTGATTTGTGTAAGTTTTTTTTTTTTTTGACTAATCTGTGCAAGTTAGGGTTAAAAAAAATATGTGCAAGTTAAAATAATGAAAAATATGATTTCGTTCAGATCGTATAATTAAATAAAAGGGTAATATAATTAATAAATTGATACTTATCAGGCATTAATTTTTTATTATATAGCGAGTCAATTTTTTTGAATCTAATGGAAATATTATTCAAAAGACAGATTTATAAAATTTATTTGAGAATCGGATAGGATTTGGTCCTTCAAAAAATAAAAATATATTTATCTAAACAGAAACAGTTTTAAGTTTAAACAAGTATATCAGAAAAACAGAAATATGTTTATTTTATTTAAAAAAAGGCGATTTTCTCAATGAATAAGTTTAAACAATTTAACCCAATATTTCTTTTATAATAATCTTATAGGTTAATGAAAGAGTGACTTATGGGAAATCTTCTAAAAACGTTTATGTTCGATCGTTTTGGAATTTTTTTCTTATATAAATAACTAATCATAAAATAGATTTTATATAATTTTTACAAATTTTGTTAAAAAAATAACAAATTTATCATAATTGATTTTGATTTATGGAAAAAAATTGAACTGTAAGTACATGTATTTTAACAAGCTAATAAAATAATATGAATAAAAAAATATAATTAACACTTAATATATTAAATATTGAATAGTTCAACAATTTTAGTTAGTAGTTAAAAATTAAAAAAATAAATTTACATAAAACTCTATATATTTGTTTTAGTATTATTTTTACACCAACATTACTTATACCGATTAAATTCGCACAAGTAAACTTCATTGATTCAGATCCCATTTTTTTGGTTTTGGGAGTTTGAGACTCTCTGTAATATAGCACATTTTTAAAATACCACTGTAATATTTTATCCTGTAATCAAATTTATTTTATGAAATTTATATCATAATAAATTATTATAAATCATATAAAAAAATAATTATATCATTTAATTAAAATAAATAATGAATATTAATAGTATTTTAACTTGTGTACTATATATAATAATTATTTATTTGACTTGATTTAAAGTTATAATAAATCAGTATTTTTTTATTATAAAAGTTAAGTTACAGTGATAGCTATTGGTAAATATTTTAAAACATGAATTATATTTTAAATTATAATCAATAATTTATATTGTTATGTAAATTATTTTAAATTATTGAGAATTAATTTTAAAAATTATATTGACATATAACTTAGAAAAATAATGTATTTAAAGAATAAGACAGTAAAACAATCTATAAAAACGTTTTTGCTGAAGTAGGCAAGGATATACAATTTTAATATATATTTTTATTGTGCTAAATTTTTTTATTAAAAAGAAATAGTTTAAAGTTTGTATTAGAAACTATATTAAAACAATAATAAATAAGTTATGTATGTGTACCGACATATTTGAAAAGGTTTTTTCATTTAATCATAAATTATTACAAATATTAATTATTATCTATATTACGTTTATTAATTTTATAATAATTATTATCATAAATTATTACATATATTAATTATTATCATAAATTATTACATATATTAATTATTATCATAAAATATATATATATATATTAATTATATCTACATTAAGTTTATTAAATTTTACCATAATTATTATAAAAAGCGTAAAATTTTCTATGCCAGCTGTATGTAACAATTTCAGTCAAATTTTAATCTGAACTTGCGATGATCAAATGTTCTATTCTTAAACAATCAACAGAAAGAGTTAATTAATGATTGAGTCATTTAATCCAATGAAATAGTATGAATTGAGGTAATAAACACGATATTTTAGTTTCGAAATTTGAACATTTGTTAACATCCTAAAAAAATAAATGATAACCAATGTTTAAGAATATTGGTTAAATAACGAAAAATTTTCTGACCGTAAGAAAAAAAAATATTAGAATACATAAAATTTTATAATTTAATGTTTTTTTTTTAATCTCTTTATCAATATTTAATAACATGTATTAGAAAAATGCTGTAAAAATTAATAAATATTGAATTTATTTGAACAGACCAAGTTTCTAGAAGGGACACAAGGATTATTACCAAGATTTCAGTGTCCGTTGATTAAGCATACTTTTACTGCTTTCCAATCTTACAATGATGTAGCCTTGACGAGTGAGTTCCACAAATTATATTTAAATTGATTATTATTTTATTTTAATAGTATATGAATATATTGAAAGAAAGTTACTAAACTAAAGAGTCCAAATAAACTAAATTTCTCTTTCTAGAAAGAGATAATTAAAAGTCATAGATAAGTAATCTATTTTAACATTCAGAAAGAAAACATCTAAATTAGGAACATTGAAAACATTTTGCAATTCAATAAATTTATATTTATATTTATATTTTAATAATATAAAATTTAATTTTAAAATTTATATTTTTAAATCATATTTGAGAAATTTATGTATAGATTGTTAAAAATTTTATTATTAGATTAATAAATGGTAAAACAGTTCTCCTCTAAAAAAAAAAAAAAAAAAAAAAAAAAAAAAAAAGTGATAAAATAGTCATTATTGATTGGTATTACATATTCAACTGAGATTGAATTTTAAGAAATAGTTTACTTAAATTTCTCTTATAATCGAAAAATTATACATTGAAAATACCCTAAAAATTCAAAAAAAAAAATATTATAACTCTACAATAATTATTTTATTTCTTGCACTTTTAGTCTAATAACTTCTTCAAAGAAAGAAGGACAATATAATGTTCATATTTTTCAATAAAGAAATTTACTACGAATATAATTTGTAAAAATTTCTTTTGATTATATTTTTTATTGGTAAAAATTTATTAAAAAAGACAAATTCTTTTGAGTATCACATCTATTTAATTTTTTTCTCTTTTTATTTTATAGTTTCCAATAAATTTGAATTAATTTAAAAGAATGGGTTAAAAAGTATATTATTAGTATACTTTCACTATTGTAATTTATTATGATAAAAATAATTTTAAAATAACTCACCCGATAAAATACAAAATTGAAAGCACTTTATATAATCGTAATTTATTTACAACCTTCCCAAAAAAAAATGTTATTATTAATATTAACAAAAAAAATATGAAAATAAATCACAATGTATTTAATATATTAAAATAAACAAATATATTAATATTTACCAT
Source organism: Hylodesmum podocarpum (assembly GCA_026586105.1). Classification (NCBI taxonomy): domain Eukaryota; kingdom Viridiplantae; phylum Streptophyta; class Magnoliopsida; order Fabales; family Fabaceae; genus Hylodesmum; species Hylodesmum podocarpum. Next base: position 445,586 of record JALJEV010000736.1, on the reverse strand, counting down.
GAAAATAGGATAAAGATTCATGAATATTCAATATATATATCACTCCCACCACCAGTTTCTCTGGTAAAATCATTTCCTCGGTCAACGTGGTGTATGAGTCTTCACAGGATGGGTTCGTGCACCACGTTGTACCAGATTCTCGGAATCAACGCCTCTGCATCCGGCGATGAAGTCAAGGCGACGTACCGGCGACTGGCGAAGCTCTGCCACCCGGACAAGGTGGCGGCGGAGCGAAAGGAATCGTGTTCGTGCCAGTTCATGAAGATCCATGCTGCGTACCGTACCCTATCGGACCCAGTGAAGCGTGCCACTTATGATAGAACCTTGTTCCTGCTTCCGCCGCAACCTCTCACGGTGGTGGTGTCGTCGTCAGAGTTTTCCGGCTACAAGAGTCGCAACTGGGAAACAGACCAATGTTGGTAGCCAATTCACTCACTGCAATTTATTAATTGTTGAACAATGTAAAATTTATTTTTTTTAATAATTTTTTATTATTAAAAAAATATAAATGATATGTTTTGTTATAATATACTTACTTCCATCAAATAACAGTAAGAATATATTATTATTTCATAAAAAATTATTAATAATTTTACTAATTTTATAACTAACAACTATTCATATTTTAGAAATATATATATATATATATATATATTTTATATATATATTATAAGTTAATCTGATTTAGCATAAAGTTATAATTCAAAACATATAATCAATTTAATTACAAGAAAATTACTTCACGAACTTGATACGCTGCCAACTTTGATATAACATTAATTACTGGAAAAAGTATATAATTTTACAACGATTTATTGGAAAAAGTATATAATTGTTATAACGGTTAATTAATAATGTTGACAGGTTAGTTAGCGTTGTCACCAACTAATTTTTTAATAAACACAATTTTATATAGAAAAAATAACTTAATTACACATTTGATGTTATTATTTATTTATTTTGTTTAATCTCATCTCAATCCACTTAAATTCCAAAATTTTAAAATAGATTCAACATGCTCCTTATATTCAAATTTTAAAATTTAAGGATTAAAGACCTATTATTGTTTAAATTTTAATTTTTTCAAGTTGCAAAAAAAAAAAAAAATGCAAAAGTTACATAAGTTTAACAGTAATACAATATAAAATAAACGTTATCTCTCAATCACAAATCATTAGTATTACTTTCAAGATAAATTTGAGAAGGTCAATATATTTATGTAGATGATAATTTGTAATTAGACGATGGAGTAAAATTATTTACATTGTAATTAGATGACTTTTATCTCACACTGTTTCCCATTTGTGACAGTTTTAATATTAACCACCACAAATTATCCTTCACATAATCGAACCTAACAGCTGCTATAGGAACCTTAAGCATCTCAAAAGCCAATCATGACATTGAAAACGAAGAAAACGCACTGGAATAAATTTGAAAGATGGGAATCTTTAAAAAAATTGATACTTTTGTTGTGTTATATTATTTTGAAACCTTAATTCTATTAAATTTTAAAGATAGTGATGAGTGTCTCAGGATAACTAATTTATTTTAAAGACTCATGAGATTGGACGTGACTATCAACAATAAAGAATTATATTTAAAATATGGGAAATACCATGCAAGTTAAATTGTTTTACTGATTAAATAAACGAATTAGTTTGTAAAAAAATCAACTTGTATAAAATAACTTATTTTTGAGGTTCCTCTTGTTCAATACTAAAGAATTAGGTTCTATAAGTATTTATAAGAAAAATTATCTAAACATTTTCTTCTATTAATTAACTTTTCCCCTTAAATGGCTAATATTTTCTTCCACAATATAAAAATAGGAGAAACTACGATTTGTAACTATTGTAGACTCGATAGTTTTCATTTTTTCTGATATTTAACTGAATCACTGAAAATGATTCTATTTATTTTAGCATTATAGATTCAACTATTCATATTCTCGAATAGGTTATTTTATTGTCCTCACTATTCCTTGATTTTAAAATTTAATTCATCTAATGCGATATATATATATATATATATATTAATTAATTAATTAATGTGACTTCAGTTAAATGATTTTATCTTAAGAAAAAAAAAATAATAATAAAAATAAGTGCCAATTTTAAATAGTGTAGGTTAGCGGGTTGTTTCCCGTACCCTACAAATTTGATTCACAAAATCCATAAATTACGCAAGACGAATTTTTATGGACTATATTCTAGATTTTTTTTAAAAATATTAATCTAAACCTATATAAATAATGAATAAAATGTCTGCGAGTTACCCATAAACTTCAACCATGTACCATAAGCTACTTGGATTTGCTTTTTACATTATCATCTATCGAATACTTGTTTTCGGCTTAATTGTGTAATCTAGCGTGGCATTAGCCTGTCAGGTCCTGGGCGTGACCCATTCTTAAGCAGGACAATTAAGCAATGTTCTGATAAAAAAATAAAAAAATCGGGGTGTATATGTTAATATGGGGGTGTGACTAGAAAATGCATATAACTAAAGACAATTAAGCAATCTGGCCCATGGTGGAGCGCTGCTTTAATGTTTAGGCCTGGGTCCGTTATAAGTAAGTCGGACCAAAATATAAAAGATCAATTTATGAAGAGAGTTTAGGGTTTAAAAGCCGCATCCTCTCTATTTCCTCTCTGTTTGGTGGTGCCGTAGTAGCAGCGGAGCTCAAAGCCTACTTTGCAACCAAAATGGTTTCTACCTCTCATTCTACTTTTTAGTTTTGCTGCCTTTCGAATCTCGTTTTCGTAATGGTTTTCATCTTTTTTCCTTTCTTCAATTGATTTTTCATGATATGGCTTGTTTTAATTCTCTTTTTGTTGTGTTTGAAACCGAACTTTAGGTCTTTCCGATCATAGTGCTGTTATCTGTTTAGAATTTAGATGCGCCTTTTGAGTAATTGCACTGCTTAATAATTGATTAATGCCTTTGAAGAGTGTGATTGGGATTCTTTAGCTTAATAATTGATTAAATGCCTTTGAAGAGTGTGATTGGGATTCTTTAGCTTCCGTTTTGCACATGAAACTGGAAGAAGCTTGGATTTTGGAATATTTTTTGTTCTATATCTTGCTAGCGTTGGATCTGTATGATATTGCCCTGAATTTATGTGTTTAATGTAAGACTTGATATTGAAATCCTCTGTTTGGTTGTATTAATTTGTGAGTTTTGAACTTCAATGTTAATGGTTGTAACAGGCTAGAGGATTGAAGAAGCATTTGAAGAGGCTCAATGCCCCTAAGCATTGGATGCTTGACAAACTGGGTGGTGCTTTTGTAAGTGAAAGTTTCATTTCACTCTTCCTTGGCCAGTTTTTAATAGTGCATTTCATATATTGATATGGATTTTCATTTCATTCTGTCTAGGCTCCTAAGCCTTCATCTGGACCACACAAATCCAGGGAATGCCTGCCACTCATACTCATATTGCGAAACCGGTTGAAGTATGCCCTGACTTACCGTGAAGTCATTGCTATTCTGATGCAGCGACATGTCCTTGTTGACGGCAAAGTCAGGACTGACAAGACTTATCCTGCTGGTTTCATGGGTATGTTTATATCTTCTCAATTTTTAAGAATTACTGCTCTCTTCATATATTTATGTCAATATGCTAATTCTTTTTGGGTGTGTGTTGGGGGGAGGGGATTTACATAATATGCCATGGTACTTTATTATTGTTATTCTTATTATATTTTTGCTTTGATTTCTTGATGTTTTTTGCCCTTTATATGATGAATTACAACTCCCAGCTACCTAGAGTATAAGAGTTTGTTCGTCAATACTTCATTTTCCCACAAATATATTGATTTGCACTGAGGCATGATTTTAATATTTATACTAAAGTTATATTTCTTTACAGATGTTGTATCAATCCCTAAAACAAATGAGAACTTCCGCCTGCTGTATGACACTAAAGGCCGGTTCCGTCTCCACTCAGTCAGGGATGATGAGGCTAAGGTACTTTTGTTTGGTTACCCTCAATAATTTTCATTCTTCCCTCTTAGATGCAATTAGACAGATTATCATATACAATAGCAGACTGGATTTGTTGTGTTTCGACTTGGTGTTGAATGTTAACGCTAGTGAACCTTTGAAGCATCAATTTTGGGTTTTGTGTTGTAGTTTGAATTTGCAGTTGCAACCTAGTTTCTTGTTTAATAGCAATTGCTATGATTCACTTGTTTTCTTTCTATGATGGCAGTTCAAGCTCTGCAAGGTTCGCTCAGTGCAGTTTGGGCAAAAGGGTATCCCATACCTGAACACTTATGATGGTCGCACTATCCGTTACCCAGACCCTCTCATCAGGGCTAATGACATCATTAAGTTGGATTTGGAGGAAAACAAGATTGTTGATTTCATCAAGTTTGATGTTGGAAACGTAGTCATGGTGACAGGTGGAAGGAACAGAGGTCGTGTTGGAGTGATCAAGAACAGGGAAAAGCATAAGGGAAGTTTCGAGACTATCCATGTTCAGGATGCTACTGGACATGAATTTGCAACTCGTTTGAGCAATGTGTTCACTATTGGCAAGGGCACAAAACCATGGGTATCTCTTCCTAAGGGTAAAGGTATTAAACTATCGATCATTGAGGAGGCTAGGAAAAGGATTGCTGCCCAACAAGCAACCGCTGCTTAAATTTCTCTAGGATATGAATAGACTGAGTGCTTGATAGTTTTTTATTCAATGGTTTTGGTTTCTAAATATTTTGTCTTGAGATTTTATCCGTTGAATTTTTGTCTTTTAAATGCACTATAGAACTTTTATTGTGGCAGCTATTGACATGAAGTAATTTTTCCATTCCTTAGTTCTGATGGTTTGGTCTGATAAAATTACTAAGCAAATCGACTCTAAAAGAAATGTCATGAATAAGTGATGTTGGTAGGGAATCATGTTGCTAAAGAATATGGCTGTTTTATGCATATTAGGAGTTGGGTTTTACCGTCGCTAGTATTTTGTAGTGCATGTTTGGTTTAGAAATTGCAAAGACAAAATCTGAATGAATTTTCTTGTGCAAATTAGATTGAAAATTGAACAATCTAGATTGTCGTACTTTTAAAACGGATGTTGGAGGCTTCCTACTGAAATACCAAGAATAAGCATGTTTTTAGTAGCTCACTTTCTGTCGAACATAATTCATAACATCTGCTTTGTACATATTTTATATGCTTTCTTTTCAATGTTCCTTCGATGTTTCTTCAGACACTGTGTGAAGGAATGTGATGTCTCACCAGTTTTTGGAAATAGCTTCACAACTCAGAAGATGTAAACCTCTTTAGTTTAACAGTTATATATCACAATTTTCGGAAGTAGCTTAACAACTCGGACGATGTAAACCTCTAAGTTTAACAGTTATTTTCAATTCAAATTAATTATTTTAAACTTTTTATTTAGAATAATAAAAGACTAATAATATTATTTAAGCTAATAATATAATGAATTGAGTTTTTATACTAGGGAATATCGTCCACCGTAAACTAGCCATCCAACTTGGCCATCTGTCTGGAACATAATGGCATCGGAGTCCATCATGAAAGGGAAGGAATGAAAAGAAAATTTGGGCTAACAGCATCCAGCCCAAGGTAAAATGCAAAAAAGAGAAAATACAATAATATTATCTCACTTGCTACTCAATCTTAACTAATTTTAATTATTTTTTTTGACAAAAAGTGATAAGTTTTTTCTGAATTTAACAATAATCACCTTAAAAATTATACTAATGATATGTGATTAGTTGATAGTATACATGTATTAACATTAAAGTACATAACATTAAATTCTTATTTTATTTTACTACCTATAACATCCAGAACTCATTATATGAAGCATGTACATAGATATTTGTATTTATTGTCGTATAATCGGTATGTTGCGATTATATCTCGTGCACGTTGCTCATTTTATTTTTTTATTATTTATTATCATAAAAAGGTCTTATTTCATTAACTAGAAAATGCCTTGAAAAGTTTTAAGTTTTGAAATCATGCATAAATATTTCAGAACTTGTAACGGATAAGCAATCAAGAATAAATGAGAAAAGTTTTAATTTTTTTTTTAATTTCATACACAATAAATTAAAGTGTTTTAAAAAAATCCTTTTAACGACGTGGGTTAAAATTAATTATGATTTTAAGACATTACATTATACAATTGTTATAAATATTAATCAAAATAGTAGCAAGAAAAGATACTAATTTTTTTTTTAAAAAAATAAAAGAAATAAAAAGCACAGGTATTTACTACGATGCTGTAGGTTTCTTAACAGCACCATACCATTTTAACTATATTATTTATATTTTTAAATTTTGATATTTTTTAAAATATAAAAATCATGTATAATTATTAATAAATAAATAATTTATATAATAATATGTAATGTCATCCATAAAAAACGACACCTTAGAATTTACTGAAAAGATATGTGAAATAAATTCTCCTAAGTAATTGAGGAATTAGTTGGAAGAACATTATTAATAAAATAGCTAATCAATATTCTTTATGCACCCAATTTAACTAAGTTAGACTAGTTAATAATAAACTTATGGTGAGAATATATTATTGTTGGTGACAAATTGCACTTGTTTTCTAGTTCCATCTAGTTCCAATGGCAACAACTTTACTGTGACATTTTGTTGTTTTCTAAAAGCAAAACACTATTTTATAATAGCTAAAAAGTTATTTGAGCCTAACAAATTTTGTAAAAATCAAGATTGACAGGTGAATAGCTGTGGTTCATTTTCATGGAAGTTGACTTAAGTTGTGATATTTTTTCAAGAAAATAAGAAAAAAATTATAAAATATGGTTCTTTAAAAGTTAAAGTTAATTTTCATTAATTAATTTATAAAAATTGTCTCTTTTAATTTTTTTAAATATTTGATACTTTTTACAAATTAATAAAAAAAATTATTTTAACTCTTAAAAAAGTAAATAAGTTCCGAAAGAAAAATATCTAAATTGACTCGTAAAAAGAAAAAGTTTTTAATATATCCTCGTCATCATTTCACACATGGTTGGTTTTTTTTTTTTTATATATATATAGAAATTGACATAAAGATTAAAACTAAAAACTAAAACCTCTCTAGACAATAGAAATTAAACTAAGCTCAAATAAAAAAAAAATTGAGACTAAAACAAAAAATTAGATGATAATAGATATTAAAAAGTATATTCAAACGTTTATTTTATCTATCCCATTTGATTTTATCATTATATATATCACCAACTATCACCAAGGCCATACACAAGATAGGCTAGTTAATTTAAAAGAGTATATTTTATTATCAAAGTTGATCATAATTAACTTATGCACAGGCTTCATAATAGATCTATTCAAATTAGAAATGTAGAATGATTTTAATCATATTTCATTTATTTCACTCAATGAAATTTGGAAATGAATTCATATTAATAACGAAAAAAAATCTCTATAAATGGAAAGTCCAAACAAAGGTTTGAAATAGCTCAGAAAGCACCATGAACTTTGACATCCAACTTGAATATGGAGCATTTATTACTCAAATTTATTTGCCTTTCTTATTCAATTGGATAATTGCAAATCTGGTAGAAAGAAATGGATTCGTTTTCTTGCAAGGATTCTTTATCATGTAGGGGTGGATAATAAGGATTGGTTTTTCTCTTTTTTTGTTGTAATGGATAATAATATAAATATGTTTTAATAAAAGCTTTTTGTTTAAAATTTTTCAAACTCATAAACACGATCAAGAATTCCGTTAATAAAAGTGGGGCAAATGCATCATCGTATTAATTTCAACCGTAGTAAATTTTCTTATATTATTTTTTACTTAATTATATCTTTGTATCTCTAATTTTTTCATGCTAAATTTGATTTCTAAATTTGTAAAATTTCAATTTAATTCCTATTTTTTAAGAAATGTATTAATGTAAGTTTTTTTTTGACAAAATTTATCAAACAAGTGTCAATAAAAATAGAACGTGGGAAATCATATCCCTTCAATGTATCATATTTCTGTGAATTGCTCAAATAACACCCGACAGAAAAGACAATATTGAATTATTTTTAAAAATTAGAGATCAAATTAAAATTTTAGAATTAAATTAAACGTAATAAATAAAATAATATAGGTATGAAAGATATAATTAAACCTATTTCATTCGTTTCTTATATTTCAGGGCAATCATTGCTATGAATCATTAAAATGAAAATTCCAGAAGAGTTAGGGGTTAGAAATGAATTTTCTTATATCTTATTTTCCATACATTGTTGTCTTTGCAGCTTCATGCACTCTGCCACATATTGTTTATTGTGTGTTTGGCCTATATGTGTTTCAATTTCCTTTCAAACAAACGTAACTAGTAAGTGTAAAATTATCTTGGAAAGTATGGTTTATCACGTTTGGCATGAGATTATGACAAACACATAATCAATAGAATAACAGATTAATTGACGCACGTTGCACAACTTGATACTCAAAACAATTATTTTATTGCCCGTGATTCAAACATGGTCATTTTCTCAGCTAACCTACAAAAAAGTTATGGGGAAGTAGAAATGAAATAAACTAATAAAGGAATGGTTTTGTGCTATTTTGGTGATTATTGAGTACCATCACAAGTAGCATCATATTATACATAATATCACGTAAAAGAAATTCATATTATAAATAAAGAGTAGACATGTGTACCTGCAGCACGTGAAGGTCTGAATTCAATGGCCGAAAACTTATTGAATTAAATTTGCTTTAATATTTTATATATAATAGAAGAAACATATCTTAGGGTGAAAAGAAAAATGTTAAGCAATATATTCTTCAGAAAATTGTTTTTTATTCAATGAGTTTCTTTCATGTATTTGTAACTTTGATAAATTTTTAATCTATAAACACGTTAAAAAAATTGTTAATCTTTAACATCAATAAAATATATATATATATATATATATATATATATATATATATATATATATATAAATAAGTGTTTGGTAATAAATCCTATAACCCTAGTTTTAGAGTTTTCTTTATCCTATATAGACATTCTAACGAAACTAAACATGTAAATGAGTTTGATTTGAAACATATTACGAGAATGGATCAGTCACAGTATTTGTGACTATTAAGTCACAACTTGCGGTCCAATGAGATGTTGACACTTGACAAATTTGTCTAGGTGGAGCGCTGATGTGAACCCAAATATAGACATATTTGTAACTTCGATTCAGTGTCGACACGTGACAATTTTATTAGTATGTAAGTGCCACGTGGTATAGTCGCAGATTTTTTTGTGACTTGTTCTCGTTGCGCCACATAACATCCTGTGATTGGAGTTAGAATTAGTCAATGTTTATTTCTTCGAAAAAAAATTTCATAACCTGTAAACCTTTTACCTACACATAATATTACTCTGTCAAGTTTTCACCCTGTCAAGTTTTCACCTACGCAAAAAATTCTCTATTACTACGTCTTATGTGAGTCTCTTTCGTGTCTTTGTCCTTGTATACAAATATATAAATTGTTAGGTAGATAGTTATGAATAAGGATTAGTTACATAATATAATAATATATATATATATATATATATATATATATAATATGGGTAAATAGTTAAATTCTTTAACTAGGTTAATAGAGTTTTTGATTCTTAATTTTTTTATATGAGAAAACTTTATTTAGGAAAATTGAACTTACTTCCATAGTTTATGTGTATGTAAAAAAATTAATTTCTAATTATTTGTTGCTGAGAGATATCTTTAATTAGAAAAAGTGTGTTTTTCAAACAGGAAAAAGGGGTCCTCAAACCTTTGCAATAATAGAAAAAAAGTAAGATTGGGTATGAATGTGAACTTTACAAGTTACTTTTGAATGGTAGTTTTTATATGGATAGTTCAAAAGGGCGAAGCTTCCACGAAGATCGTAACACTGTAAAGAATGAGAACAAAAGGTGCATTTTGCATTGATGCTGCCACTTACTTGCTCTTATATTTACTATTTTGTCCAGCTTGATTTCCCTTTTCTAGATACTTGCGTATTAGACACTTAAAACTTGGATTATTAGAGTAAAAATGTATGGAATAAAATTGACAAAAATATATTTTAAATTAAATTAGTTTAAAATACAAAATGAAGAAATTCATCTCAATTTTTTTTCCTTTTTTTTTTTTTTATCTTGTCAAACAAATCTTTATAAAGAATACATACACATCATTAAAAAGGTATAAATTTTTAAATATGTTTCACTCATAATTTATATCAATTTTGATATCAGCTTACATTAAAGTTTTATGTTTAGTTTTCATAACTATTTTAGAAATCTGGTTCCATTTTGATTAGATTTTTAATTTTTTAAAATTATTTAAATTGAGTTTCTTATTAATTGGATATTGGACATATTCCAATTGTATTTAAAGGTTGCAAAAAATATTAAAATTAATTTTACTCGGCCTTAAAATAAACTAACACCTCAACAGTGTGATTTTTCCTTAGGTACACTACTATCTTTTTTTATGTAAGTTAAATATACTTCTAAATAAAGGAGAAAAAACACATACTCTAACCATATAAAACCATTTTATACTCTTTCTGATATTCTTAAAACTCTTAAAAGAATTGAACTTTTAAAAAAGCTGAATCATCTATCTATTACACTGAATCATTTTTTATCTAATTCAATTAACTAAACAAATATATAAATTGTCATAAATTTTCTAATAATCATGTTAGGTTCCTATGATAACGATCACAATTCACAAATTATTTACATAAACAAAGTAAAAGAAAGATATATTCATGAATAAAATTCATTATATATTGATATCTATTTTAAATACTATACTAGTTTAGTAACTTTAAAAGTGGGTTATCTAAAGGTAAAAAAGCAGTTTGTCTTTAACTTTTTTATTTATTAAAAGAGTGATTAAAAAATTCTCTTTTAAGTTTGAACGTGAAAGCGATTCGATGTGTTATGCTCCAAGAGAATCCCGTTTGATAATGTAATTGGACCCCAAGAATCTCTCTTTCCTTTGCTTTTGGTACGCAAAACTGGGACCTTAGCGCCTAATGTTTGCACTTTTCTGTGTTAAGCAAAGCCCATGTGAAATTTGCTGCTAATCATGTACTCCTAATTTTAAAGCATTTTATACTATCCAATAAATTTTTTATTAGTTTTATACTTATATGTCCTAATAAAATTTATATAAAAGTATCATTTTAATGCTGTAGTGTATATATAACTAAAATATAATAAATATTTAAATATATCATTCATATTATAATTAAATTATAATAAATAAACATTTTTAAATATATAAATTATATTTTATAATAATAATAAATAATTTATTTTATCATACATCATTATTTTCAATCATTGATAATTTTTTTTATTTTTTTTTAAATTTAATTTAAAAATGAGGATAAAATAATAAAAATAATTAAGATATTAGAAGAAATTATTATATTTTAAATGTTGACTTTATAAAATACTTTTGCATACAAAATAGTTATATATATATATATTAAAAAATAGTTAACATATATATATATATTATTAACTATTTTGCATACAAAAGTATTTTATAAAGTTTAACGTTTAAAAGTATATATTATGAGCTAAACAATTAAATTTTTACAATATGAAAAATAGTAAAATATGTCTGACATAAGACACGTAATCCTGACTAGTTTCTTCACTATTTTTTGCGGTTGAAGACAATCCTATTTAATGAAAAAATTATTATATTTTTATTCTTAGATTGTATTATTTATTTTTAATTTAGTTCATCAATTTAGTTATTTATTCAAATTTTGTTTTATAAATTAGAAATTAAAATAATAATAAATAATGTAATTCAAGAAACAAAAATAACGACAAATATTTTTTAAAGTCAAAATAATGAAATATATTACACTTGTATAGATTATTATTATTTTTAATTATTTAAAAACTAAATTATTTAACTCAATGATTTACTCAATGATAAAACGTTAAAAGTAGTATGGTAAACTCATGACGGGTGTTGCGTACGATGTTGAAGTACTTTTCGGTTTCCCAATGTGAAGACTATGAATACGGTATCGTGAAAGAGTACACTGTTATGATTTTTCTGGTAAGAAATTTCTGGCTAAACCTGATTCATGATTTTCACGTTGTCAAGACTTCGTTTAATTGGGTGGATAAAAATAATTACCGAAAATAAAAAATAAATATTTAAATTAAAATAAAAAAAATAATTCGGAATCTACTTTGAAAAGATGAAATTTTCTTTGGTCTAAATAAATTCTAAGTGCGTTGTACTTTTGCTCATGTTACTAGTAAACCAATCAAGGGACCTTAATTGCCAGCTGGAAAGTGAAAATTTATACAAGTATAAAAATTTTGAGTTTGTACTGTCAAGACATTTTTGAAAACGTAGATCACTAAATTTTTCTAGGGAACATGTTATTTTGGTTTTTAAGTATCAACTAATGCTTCTATATATTTTTTAAACTAATTTGGTTATCAAACTTGAGAAAAAAGTGAATTTAGTTTCTCCAAATTTAAGAAACATGACGAATCCTTCTAGTTGGTTGCATTATTATTATTATTATTATTATTATTATTATTATTATTATTATTATTTTCCTTCTACTACGTTTTCAAATAAGTTGATCTCCTTAAAATTATTATGCGTTAATATATTATTATTCTTTGAATATTGTATTATGCTAATTATGAAAAAAATAAAAAAGAATACCTTTAATGAGATTAGAGAAATTTTATGCCTAATTTTGATTGTAAAAACATGTAAGAGAAATCAATATGTATAGAGTATGAATAAGATATAGAGATTAGGGTATGAGATTATTATAGTAAAAATATTGAGAAATAAAATTTAATACAAAAACATATGTATTATTTTGCCCTATCATTATCTAGCTTTCTTTTTGTCTTTTCATAATATATCAACGCAATATTCTCATCAAATTAGGCAGGAATATTATTCAGTATTTCTCTCTCGAGCAAAAGTTTTATGTAATATAATAAATAGATTATGACATTAGATGTAAAATATAATTAAATTACATCTTCATTATTTTTAAAAAAAAATATATTTAATCGATTCAATTGAATCGTGGAACATTGTTTTCGTGATCGTGTATATCAAATTTCATATACTTCAAACTTTTCTACAAATATTATCTAATAATTAAAATTTTTATATATATTTTAATATTATATTATATATTAAAATAATATGTATAATGAATTATTAAATAATTTTGAAATCATTTAAAATTTTATATACATGATCTAATAAATAAGATCATCAAGTTTAACAGTTGAATTGATTAAATTTATTTTTTATAAAATACAAAACTGTAGTTTAATTTTATGCCTGATGCTTAAAAAAATTAATTTATGATCAGTTGGAGGAATATTCTTATTTCACAAAAAAAATTATCATATTATAACAATTTCATTTTTTGTCAACGGTTTGAATTTGATTTTGATGTTAATTCTTCTATGATTATTTTGTTTCTTAAAATGGATTTGAAGAGTACTTGATTGTTAGCTACAATTTAAAATATTTATTTATTTATTTATTGTTAGCATATATATATATATATATATATAGTAATGCATGTCAATTAATGTATAAATTTTCTTCTTTTTATGATTTTTTGTTAAGTTTTAATAATAAATATATGCATGCAATCCATATACTGATATTTTTTTTTTCTTTTCTTTGAATCCATACATTGATTTAAAGTCACTTAAATTTTCATTTTAAAAATAAATTAATTTCTGACGATCAGTTGGAGAATATTCTTATTTCACACACAAAAAAAAAAAAAACAATTATCATGTTATAACAATTTCATTTTTCTCAACGGTTTGATTTTTATTTTGATGTTAATTCTTCTATGATTACTTTGCTTTTTAAGAGCACTTGATTGTTAGCTACAATTTAAAAGATGTATTTATTTATTTATTGTTAGCATATATATATATATATATATATATATATTAATGCATGTCAAGCATTACTTTAGACAGCTAATATATAAATTTTCTTCTGTTTTATGATATTTTTAAAAGTTTTAATAATAAATATATGCATGCAATCCATATACTGATATTTTTTTCTTTGAGTCCATGCAGAGATTTGAAGTCACTTAAATTTAATTTAATTTAAGTAATTTGACTTGAATTGACTGCAAAACAGGTAAGAAAATAAAACAAACTCAACCCAGAAGTCGTAATGAATTGGGACAAACTTTATTCGTGAATCGAAGGTGACCCAACTCTAATTACTGTCCGAGCAAATCCTTTTCATTGCTTTCAAAAAGAAGTGGTTAAGAGGCATCAAATTAACACCTTTCAACTCTAAAAACACTTTAAAAATTGTGATTATTTTCTTCTTCCGCAATTAATAAAATCATCAATCTCCGGAGATAATGATCCTCTCTTCTGTAACATTATCAACGAAAAAATTAATGAATGAAAATGAAAGCTCTTGGCTCTCTCTCTCTCTCTCTCCATATTCTTAAGAAGAAAAAATAAACGGTTCCTTATTCTTAAAAAAGAAAAATTCCCCTTTTCTTGTGACATGTTACAGTTGAGCCGCTAATCCAGCCGGGTATAGTTTAGTATAAAAGCAACAAGAAAGCGCGTTTGGTGTTGTAAATCCCGTCCAGCCCAACACACCTTTTTCACAATTCTATTTCTCAAGAATTCAACAATCATGCCCTCAACTCCCTCACCAAACCTAAAACACCACACAAAACAACACCACTTGATTCACACAAACAAACACCGAACCCATTCACTCACTCACACACAGACAATAGCCAGATCATAAGACACCCACCCATTCCCTTCAAAGCCTCTCACCAACCTCATCATTTCCCCTTCACAACACCCTCCAGATTCCCACTCCTTATTCTCCAATCACTCCCTTCAACACTCAATTTTTGGATCCGACCATGTCTGACATAGTTAAGCAGCTGTTGGCCAAGCCGATCCAACTGGCCGACCAAGTCGCTAAGGCAGCGGAAGAAGCAAGTTCCTCCTTCAAGCACGAATGCCTCGAACTCAAATCAAAGACCGACAAACTCGCAGGTCTTCTCCGACAAGCCGCACGTGCCAGCTCCGACCTCTACGAACGGCCCACACGCCGAATCATCGCCGACACCGAACTTGTACTCGAAAAGGCACTCTCTTTGGTCCTAAAATGCCGCGCCAATGGTCTCATGAAACGCGTCTTCAGCATCATCCCCACGGCGTCGTTTCGCAAGATGTCCTCCCAGCTGGAAAATTCCATCGGTGACGTGTCCTGGCTCCTCCGCGTCTCTGCTCCGGCGGAGGATCGCGGCGATGAGTATCTGGGCCTTCCCCCTATCGCCGCCAACGAGCCCATCTTGGGCCTCATTTGGGAACAAGTCGCTATTCTTCATACGGGTTCACTCGATGACCGATCCGACGCCGCCGCTTCGCTCGTGTCACTGGCACGTGACAACGACCGTTACGGGAAGCTCATCATTGAAGAAGGTGGTGTTGGACCCTTGCTTAAGCTCATCAAGGAAGGTAAAAAAGAAGGTCAAGAAAACGCTGCTAGAGCTATTGGGCTTTTGGGGCGTGACCCTGAAAGCGTTGAACTCATGATCCACGCTGGTGTGTGTTCTGTTTTCGCCAAGGTTCTCAAAGAAGGTCCTATGAAAGTTCAAGCTGTTGTTGCTTGGGCTGTTTCTGAGTTGGCAGCTAAGTACCCTAAATGTCAAGATCTTTTCGCTCAGCATAATATTGTTAGATTGCTTGTGAGTCATCTTGCGTTTGAAACCGTTCAGGAGCATAGTAAATATGCTATTGTTAGTAACAAGCCTACTTCAATCCATGCTGTTGTTATGGCTAGTAATAATTCTAATGTTAATAATGTGAAAAAGGAGAGTGAGGATGATGATAAGCAAGTACAGAGTAGGATGCAACATCCCTTGGGTGATAGGTCTACTAATCAGATGCATAAAGTTGTTACAAGTACCATGGCAATGCATGCTGCTAACAAGCAACAAACACAGCCTAATCAAGGTAATGATTCACAAGCTACTACTACTGCCACTACTACTCATCAGCCAAAGGCTAATGGGAATAGTCACCAGCAAAGTTATTCGCATTCGGGGATTAACATGAAGGGAAGGGAACTTGAGGACCCTGAGAATAAGGCTTATATGAAAGCAATGGCAGCAAGGGCACTCAGGCAACTAGCTAAGGGTAATGCCGCTATTTGTAGGAGCATCACGGAATCGAGGGCTTTGTTGTGCTTTGCCATTCTTCTTGAGAAAGGGAGTGAGGATGTCAAGTACAATTCTGCCTTGGCAGTGAAGGAAATCACAGCTGTGGCAGAAAAAGATGCTGAATTGAGAAGATCAGCTTTCAAGCCAAATTCTCCGGCTTGCAAGGCTGTTGTTGATCAAGTGCTTAAGATCATAGAGAAGGAAGATACAAAACTATTGATTCCTTGCTTAAAGGCTATTGGGAATTTGGCAAGGACATTCCGGGCAACTGAGACAAGGATAATCGGTCCCTTGGTTCGGCTTCTTGATGAACGAGAGAATGAAGTATCAAGGGAAGCTGCAATTTCCCTCACAAAATTCGCCTGCTCGGAAAACTATCTCCACCTTGATCACTCCAAGGCAATTATAAGTGCAGGTGGTGCAAAACACTTGGTCCAGCTTGTGTATCTTGGAGAACAAACAGTTCAGATTTCAGCACTAGTATTGCTCTCCTACATTGCATTGAACGTGCCAGATAGTGAGGAACTTGCTCGGGCTGAGGTGCTTGGAGTTCTTGAATGGGCATCCAAGCAACCTAATGTGACTCAGGATGAAACCCTTGAGGCCTTGTTGCAAGAATCCAAGAGTAGGTTGGAGCTTTACCAGTCTAGAGGTTCAAGAGGTTTTTAAAAATTACATCAATAGGAAGAAGAGTAAATTATTCATCGTTGTGGTTGTAAGATTTGTCAATCATTCTATCTGATAGATACATCATTGTTCTTGTGAGTGTATATACAATCAGATGCCTTATCCAATTGTTCAGATTTGTTTTCAACTATATAAATCAAAGGGAATTGTTTGCCTAATCCATTTATTCTAGCTTTCCTTCTTTGCTGTCTTGTTGACCCTCTCTCATATTATTGCTACTCACATACGCTAATGTCAACAACTATACTTTGTCAACGTTCCTTTGTTAACAGCCCCCCACGTTGTTCGTATGCTAACTATTATATGAATTCTATACATGCTTGCAATACTTTCTTTCGTAGAAACCCAAGGTTGTTAAATACCAGAAGCTGAATTTAGAGTCATATACAAGAGCCACAAACTATTGCAGATCACAAGGATAATAAAATCACGTGAAATAACTTGGAATTGAATTATATATAAATCAAGTAGTAAAGTACCAATTTGGTTAATTTTATAGAGAGTTGTCTTTAATATCAAATTCCCTATTCTAATTTCTTAATCATTTTCACTCAAAAATATATTAAAATATCAATAAATGGTTAAAGTTACGAAGTATAATGAAAAAAAAAATTATGTCAAGAATTTAAATAATAAGTTACAAAAATTAGGTATCATAATCTAAGTGAAAAATTTATTTACTAATTTTTTTGAATATTAAAGTTATATTATGCATTCAGTATATTTTTTCTCCCTATCCCGTTTCTTTGCATCAACTATCTTATTTCCTACTTCACCCTTTCTGTTATTTTTCATTTATTTTGCTGTACAAACATTTGAACAAATGAACATAGAAAAGCATAGCACGGTGGGCAAGTGCACAGTTATATCTAATGCTTACATGGTTACCAATCAAAACTGAAAATTTCCCAAACCTTAAATAAATTGCTCTGTATGATTTAATTAGAAAGAACTGAACACTCTCCCTCAGTGATTGTCAGCCAGTAAAGTCGATGGCATGGGGACCAATAGCAGAATATGATCATCATTTTTGGCACGCATATATTTGTTTTAATGGTCAAATTATAGTAGTTGTATACAAGTATCACAACTAGGCAAATCGTGGACCCATTCATCATGGTGGGCATATTACTATCATCTAGAAAAAGCATAGCCAGTACCACAAACAATGAGGAAATACCGAATTAGCGCAAAATATATACTAAAAGGAATGGTTCAATGACCATAAAGCCATAAAGGAATCTTCTACGCCGGAAAAAAAAAAATATTTTTGATAGAAATGAGTTGACTAACTAGTTAGTATTTCAGTTATTTTCTGTAAATGAGTTGATTAAGTATTTCAGTTATTTTCTGTAAATGAGTTGATTAACTAACTACATATGACATTTGATTGCGAAGGAAATTTGTTAAAAAAAATTCGTCACAATGAGATATAGAATAGATCACCAAGAAAATAATGTGTTTCTTTGCTCTGTCAATATACCAAAGAGAAACAATACAACAGTACAAGCAATCAAGTGAAATCTTCCGATCAGAATACAAAATAGTCATCAAGCTAGAAATGGAGGACTAAACGAGAGCATTCCATGAGAAATCGAAAAGTTTCTCACTTATAAGACCAAGAATAATGATATTTTACTTCACATTTTCATAACCCTGTAGAAGTTACTTTTCTCTGTCTATATATCTTCATTATATTTCATCACGGGTCTTATCTCACATTCAGACAGGTCTTGGTACGACAATTTTCTAATAAAAAGTCGAAAATATTTAACATACAAATAATAAGAAAGTGTTGAAAAATGATGAACAATACAATTTTATACATTTCAATAGATTTTTTTATTTTTTATTTTTTTACTTTTAGGTCTTAATTGTGTCCTAGAAATTAATAATAGCCTTTGAAGGCCTATTCCGACAACATCAAACTCCCTCGTCCTACTGGGTAGTTCGGCTACATGCATCGACCTACCCTACGGTCACTGTTGTACTCTGTCAAAAACCAACATTTAGGAATGCTGAAACTGGATTACAACTCATTCATAACCCTACATTCACCACACAAAGTTTGGCCACCATGAAGCATGCAAGTTTGATGCGAGTGATTTTTCACTTTTAATCACGCAGCATCAAAAACATAACAGTAAATAGATAAATTTGTCTTCAAAAGTAGTCCTTTGTGTCAATTTAGCTTTCAAAGTATGTAATTTCTGAATTCGTTAACTTACAATAAATTATCTTAAAATAGTAGATTTAAAGACTAAATTGATAAAAAAGAAATCATTTATCAAGCTTGGGAATTGAGTTGTGTTCTTACCAGATATAGGAGGGGAGAAGTCCTTCTAGTACTATCTGTTGAAGGGGAGTAAGATGAAAAGTACATCACAAGAAGAGTGACATTTGTGCATGGCTGGCTTCCTGAGAGTGGAGAATTGTACCTACAAAGGACACTCCGACAATCTATGATCGGTCTCTTAAGGGTGAAGGGGTGTACCTTCAAAGATACGTATGTACAGATATGTTAAGAATAACAATCAGATTAAGTTTCAATTTATTTTACTCTCTGAGTTAGGGTGTCAATATATAGGCAGATTGTAATGTTGAGTATAGAACAAGCCATGATGTTTGTTTCCGAGGCTAAACAGTCTCAAGGTCTCAAGGGATGGGACGCAACCCTAAAGGCCAAGGAAGTAGAGGTACGAGTCTTTCCATTATCCAATTCGTATATGCAGAGTGATCAGCACAATGTGATTACTCGTGTCTCAGTACAAGTTTTATATACAGTAAACTTTTGGAAATCAAATGAATATGTTTCCGCATTCAGAGACATAATTATATATTTTTAACAGGGAGAGACAATCGGAGAGAAAATTCAAATTCCAAATCAAAATCATATACTCTAATTTCTAAATGGAGAAGTGTTCGCCGCACGTGAAATCTGAATCCAACGTGGACGAAAGCATCATTGTGTCGATTTTGACGAGAATAGCATCCTGCAGAACACCTCGTACACACATTACCATGATACCTCACGTAGTTTATGAGAAAAATTCAAATTAAGACTATAATAACAAATAAGTAGGTTTACAGGATGACAATTTCCAAGTATGGAAAATCAATGAAGATCCAGCGAGGTTTTAAAAATTCAACGATTTGAAGTCAAAGTAAGTACTTGTGAAGGTTGGAGAAAGATGAATTTGTATTCTATTGAGAAAAAATTCAATCCCATGAGCTTCTCTAAACCCCAATTTTGCATTAAAGTGGTTAGAGATTGCTCAAGTAAATGCTTCAATGCTTTTTGATCTGTCTTGATCTTAAAATGGTTGCGCAACAAGTAGTTCTGACATTTTTTTACAGCAAAGAAAATTGAATAGAAAGCAAAGTGTACCTTACTCCCATGGCTCTACTAATATAAGCAATAAGATGGTGGTTTTGCAATAGTACTGGCCTTATCCCTTGTCCTGAAGCACTTGTTTCAGTAGTGAATACTTCCTTAAATTTTGGTAAAGCTAGCACAGGAGCTGTATTTAGAAAAATATTAAGTAGACAGCCGTAATAGATAATTAATTATAAAATGAATAAAAAAAGGAAAAAAGAAAAAAAAATTAATAGAAAAAATAGCATAAATATATATTTGTGGGTAAGTTAGTATTAAGGCGAGTTACAAGTAAAATTGCTGTATTCAAGGCTTGTTTCTGCAACAGCTACTATCCATTTGAACTCCATTTCCTTCTGCAACAACGCTGTTAGTGGCATTACAATCTTGCCATAATTTTGAATAAACCTTCTATAATAACCAGGTAGTTCAAGGAAGCCCCTTATAATTGCTTCACATTACTTGGGGCAAGCCACTCTACTATAGCAGCAACTTTAGTAGGATCAGGTGCTACCCCTGTAATGGAAATGAGATGTCCTAAATATTCCACACGCTTCTTTCCAAAGGAACACTTATTTTTATTCAACACCAAATGGCTGTCTTCTAAAATCTTTAATGTGATGGAAAGATT
Organism: Hylodesmum podocarpum; assembly: GCA_026586105.1. Taxonomy (NCBI): domain Eukaryota; kingdom Viridiplantae; phylum Streptophyta; class Magnoliopsida; order Fabales; family Fabaceae; genus Hylodesmum; species Hylodesmum podocarpum. The sequence goes on along the minus strand of JALJEV010000736.1, from coordinate 424,635 downwards.
TGTCATGTGGTCTTCCCAAGTCTTAGCATAAACCAAGATGTCATCAAGGACAACTAATATAAATTTCCTCAAATAATGCGGCAAATACCATTCATCTGATTCTGAAATGTTGCTGGTGCATTTGTGAGGTCAAATGGAAGAACTATCCACTCATAGTGAGTTCTATGAGTTCTGAGAGCAGTCTTATGAATGTCCTCCTCAACAATTCTTATTTGATTGTAGCCACTTCTTAGATACAATTTGGTGAAATAAGTAGCTTCTGCCAATTCAACCAATAAATCTTCCATCAAAGGAATAGGAAATTTATTCTTAATAGTCAAGGCATTTAACTTTTGATAATATGTACAAAGTCTCCAACCTCCATCTTTTTTTTCTTCTGATTAACACAACTGGGGAAGCAAATGCATTATTGCTTTCCCTGATGGACCCAGGTTGTAACATACTACTTACCATTTCTTCAATTACAATCTTCTAGGATGTGGATACCTGTAAGGCTTGAAACTAATCGGTATGTCTTCAGACAGGGAGATCCTATGCTATGATCATATTTCCTCTGTGGTGGTAACTGTTTTGGCTCCTGAAATAGATGATTAAACTGTGCTAAGAGCCTAGTTAAATCTTCCATTTATGCTGCTGTAAGATTATCAATTCTGCATTGTCAGTTCCTAGATGCAATGGGCTATCCATACCAGAAATTGCTAACAGCATTGTTGGACAAGTGATTAAATTGAACTTCCCTTCCAAGCCACGAACCATCTTATCTTGCTATTAACTTACAGTTGTGTTCAAATTGCACTATAAGCATAATACAATTCCAACAAATCTCTCCTAATGTATTCAACCAATGCATGCCTAAAATAACTTCATAATTTGATCATGGCAGAACCAGAAAGTACCCTACAAATTCATGGTCCTGAAATTGCCAATGTAGTTGTTCACACTTTTTGTTAATAACTAATTACTTTTCACTACTAGCCACCATGACTGGAAATTCTTTGATAAACTGGGTTTTCAATTCTAAGGTTTGGATCCATCTATCACTAGTAAAATTATGTGTGCTACCGGTGTCCATTAAGAAAGGTACCTCTACTCAATCGAGTCCAAAAATTCAACAAATCCAACACCTACATCTACATTTTTTTTTTTTTTTTTTTTTTTTTTTGTTCCTTTTGGCCCAATTTTTTTAAAGTGAAAATATAAATTTTCTCTATTAAAATTTAACAATTTTATAAAATTATCTAGTGTAATTTTAATTTAAACTACTGTTTTCTGACTTTTTGATATGTCAAGACAAGCATTTTCACTTAACTCATTTATTTCACTGAACTTTTCAATTAAGGAGTTAAGTATCCAAAAAAAAATTAAGGATTTAAGTTATATTTTGAATCCCTTTCCATTTCTTCCAGATTTTCGTTTGTTCTTCTGCAACTTTTTTTCTATTCTTTACCTTACATGCAAACAAAAGTAACATAAGACACTGCCCAGTCAAGTTCGTCCTCTAAAGGGGAAAATATCATTTAAAAATGAAGCAAAAGCAATCTAGATTTTCTATATATTTTTTGTGGTGAAAACCAAATTCAAGATTCTAATGATATTTGGCTCATCCTCCTGTATTTGATCAAAATATCGTGATAATAGTTTATCAAAATTTTAAGTTCGGATGTGAAAATTTTGTTAGAAAATATTATATAAGTATTTCTATAAATTCTCTTTCAAGACATGTGAAAAATATCCTAAATCCCCTAAATGTTTTACGCATAGAAAAAAAAATCATTTCATTGATGTATTTTTTTATTAATTTAATCATGAAACACTTCGTTTTGTATCTTAATTGTCTCGCACAATAAATTTTAAATAAATTAGGCATTTATGATTACGCAAATACTGTAATCAACATTTACTTAATATCATAAAAGATATATTATTGTTAAATTACAACTTATTTATTAAAACACTGAACAACTTTAAAAATTTATAAGAGTGTGAAACATAACATATATGTAAGGTGATAGTTGAAAGTGGAAGATACCATGACACCACGTACACTTATCCTAATATAATATCCGCCACTGCATTTGCTTCCAAATCTCGTCCACTCAAATCTTATACTCCTTCCTTTGTCTTTGCAATCAAAACAACAACATTCATTCATTCATACTCACTTCCCTGTCTACTACTTATTCTAATATTCATCACTTTCTTCAACATTTCTTCTCCTACCTAGTTTCACACTATGGCTACTGCGGTTAGTGCTGCAGTCTCCTTTCCATCCACCAAATCTACCTCTCTCCCTTCCAGGTCCCCCATCATTGCCCCTGAGAGAGTTGTATTCAAGAAGGTATGTCAACATATATGCATTTTTTTATGATAAAACTTAGATACACTTCCTCAGGATCATCAAATACTGTTCTTTTATTATTGTTTCGGTGTTATGTATTAGCTTTTAAAGCAAAATATTACTCCTTTAGTCAGGTAAAAGTCTAATTATGATCTGGGGTTAATACTAAAAGTGTCTAAGTGACTAGATTGTACTTTTTATTAATGCAGTTGAGGATTGAGATTACAGTTTTAGATGATGTGGGGTTGTTGATTATGGTTTGTGTCTCAGGTTCCGTTGCAATTCAGAGATGTTTCTACTAGTGGAAGGGTAGTTTCCATCAGAGCCCAAGTGACAACTGAGGCACCAACCAAGGTTGAAAAAATATCCAAGAAACAAGAGGAAGGTGTGATTGTGAACAAGTTCAAACCCAAGAACCCTTACATTGGTAGATGCCTGCTCAACACTAAGATCACTGGGGATGATGCTCCAGGAGAAACTTGGCACATGGTCTTCAGCACTGAGGGTGGGAAGCTCATTTGTTTTCTTATTAGGTTTTGTATTTTGAGCTAATGTTAGTGTTATTGTTTCAGGAGAGGTTCCTTACAGAGAGGGACAATCAATTGGGGTAATTCCAGAAGGTGTTGACAAGAATGGCAAACCTCATAAGCTGAGATTGTACTCTATTGCCAGCAGTGCCCTTGGTGACTTTGGAGACTCCAAGACTGTGAGTATCATGTTATATCTTTTACATTTTAGTTTTTGATGTTTGAAGTTTTGAACATTATCTAGTTTTTGTAAACTTTGTTGCATTCATACTTTCAGTCCTGTTTTAAACTTGCTTCAGTTGCTTGTCCACTGTACACCTAAAAACTAAAGTTTAAAACTAATTTGAGACTTGAGTCTGAAATGTTTGCTAACTTTCATCTACTCTAACCTCAACAGTTTAACTTGAGTATCTATTGTACAACATCTTTTCAATATCATTTAGGATCTGATATGATTGCTTTCAAACAGGTTTCTCTATGCGTGAAACGGCTGGTTTACACAAATGAAAACGGAGAAATTGTCAAGGGAGTCTGCTCAAATTTCTTGTGTAAGTATGGATAGTTTTAGATTTTATATTATGTAGGCTAGAGGAAATTTAGCTAATTTTATTTTTGGTTATTTTACTTTGGAATATACCATCAAAGTAATAAAATTATTTGAGTAATTTTTGAAATATTAAATGTTCATCACTTTAGTCCTCTCATTGATGTATTTTTTATAAAGTTCAAGGACCATTTAAAAGGATTTTTTAACATTCAAGTACTACTTATGTGATTTTTAATACTTTCAAATGTTTTATTTTACTTAAGGAACTGTTTAGAAGAGAGAGGAATGATGATTTACTCTTTCACTTTGCAATACTAATGGTAACTGCCCTTCTTCTACCAATTGTTAATGTTCTCTTCATTCAGGTGACCTGAAGCCTGGAGCTGAAGTGACAATAACTGGACCTGTTGGGAAAGAAATGCTTATGCCAAAAGATCCCAATGCAACCATCGTCATGGTACATTATCATTCATTTTCTTTTTTAATAGGAAAGGAATATGGTATATGTGATGACAGGTTATGATTTGTTGTTCTGTTCTTCACTATTGATAATTGAAATTTTCTTCACAGTTGGGAACTGGAACTGGAATTGCCCCATTCCGCTCATTTTTATGGAAAATGTTCTTCGAAAAGCATGACGATTACAAGGTAAGTGTTTCCAGATCATTGTTCATTTGTAAAGGAACCAGAACCAGAACCAGAACCAGGTCAATATGCTAACAGTGCATAATGGACTTGATGGCTGGACATTGGACATTGCTTATGATAAATGCTAATTGCAAGTCTCAGAGGAATGAATATTACTAGAGAGTGTGCATATACCGATGTTTTATCTGTATAGATCTTTTAAAATAGTGGCAATGCTTTTCTCTGTTTAGGGAGCCAGTATTTTCTTTAGCTTTGAGAATTTGGTTTTTAACTGAGCCTAATAGCTTCATGTAACCCATGACCTCACTCAGTAGGATAAATTTTTTTGTCTTTCTGTATAGTGAGCATAGGAAACTGACTTGACTGCTGCATAGGAAGCTACAAACATTTAACATTATGTGTGTTTTTAAGTAGACAGATTTGATTATTAACCTTGTTTTGACATATATGTAGTTCAATGGTTTGGCATGGCTCTTCTTGGGTGTCCCTACAAGCAGCTCATTGCTTTACAAGGAGGTGAGAAGAATATATATATATTTCTGATTATTTTATGGGAATTCATATAGATTTTCCTGGGGAATATAATAATACAACTTCAATTGTATGGTGTAGGAATTTGAGAAGATGAAGGAGAAATTTCCTGAAAACTTCAGGCTTGACTTTGCTGTAAGCAGAGAGCAAACAAATGAGAAAGGAGAGAAGATGTACATCCAAACCCGAATGGCACAATATGCAGAAGAGCTTTGGGAATTACTGAAGAAGGATAACACTTTTGTGTACATGTGTGGACTAAAAGGAATGGAAAAGGGAATTGATGACATAATGGTGTCATTGGCTGCCAAAGATGGTAAGACATTTTCCTTTCAAGTTTTTTTCACAACTGAGGATAAACCTTTTTCTCTTGCTACATATCATTTGGAGAGAAACTTGATTAATTATATTGTGTTTGACTATGTACTATAGGCATTGATTGGATTGAGTACAAGAGGCAACTGAAGAAAGCAGAGCAATGGAATGTGGAAGTCTATTAATTTCTATTCACTTGCACATATATCAAATCCTACTTTATGATGCAACAAATCTATCCCCCCTCCTGCGTTGTGTAGATATATGATGACCCTGTAATTTTTCTTTGACGATTTTTATACTGTTCATGAACAACTACATTGCCGGTCATACAAGTATTATTTTTGAGGGATGATGCAATATAGATCAATCCAACTTCACTGTATCATTTCCAACTTTTTATTCTGTTCATGACAAGTACTTAGGTATCCCTTGCATTAGGCACCTAATCAGGATTCGTAACTTTTTATTTTGTGATTAGAGGAAATAAATGTTAAAGGCCGTCACATAAAGAAGTCCATCCATATTTTATATAGGAAGTAAATGGTCAAAAATATGTATATATATATATATATATATATATATATATATATATATATATATTAATTATAAGAAATATGTTTTTGAGGTGATAATGACAGTGATAGTTGAGGTAAAAGTCATGCTAATGATGATTGTGATAGTAAAATGCAATTACGATAAAAATGATGACCATAATTTCAAAATTTAGATCAGATTTTAACTAGTCAAGGGATGAGGTCACGAGGACCATATATATAATTGTTTCGCATGTGTTTTCAATCAAATATGGTTAGTTTAGAGGTAAATCAATACATCCTATATTAACCTATGTTCAAATTTGAGTCAGAGCATTTTCATTTTCCTTAAAAAAAAACTTTCACGGGCCTACAATTTTTAACTTAGGCCATTATCATGTGTAAGTCTGAAACAGACACTTTGTATATGTTCAATTTTTAAGAGGTTGCATAAATATTTTAAAAAACGTACATGGAAACACAAATTCAAGTGTTAATAAATTAGATAAAGGTAAACACAATTGTTTTATCCTGGTCTTCAATTTAAGATTACATTCATTTTTTTTTTTATAATTATTACAGTTGAAAAGTTATAAATATTCATTTCCAAGCCACTTATGACTCTAGAAGTAGTTTTCATTTGGTGTTACAAATAATCTCTAAGTATTTTTTTAACACAAATTTTTTTTAAGATTTTAAGATTTAATAAATATTTTTTTTATACATAATTTCTTAAGATTTCACCAAAACACTTAATTAAGAATGAAAGAATAAAGTTAATTGTTTATCCATTTATATGTAAAATGAGACTTACAATATTCTTTGAATGGAAAGCTTCTTTAAGATTTAATAGATATTTTTTTATACACAACATTTTCATCATGTTTTACTAAAACATTAAGTTGAGATGAAAGAATAAAGTTAATTATTGCTAATATCTGTGAAAGGAGGGATATACAATAAAACATGATAAATTCTAAGATAGAATTATACAAGAAGATTAGGAGAAAATAAATCTTTAAATTTCTCATAGACATAATGTTTATTCATCTCAATTTATTTTTTATCTTCAAATTTTAGTCTTTATAAAAACTTCTACTTAAAATAACGTTTAAAACTCATTTGTATGAAATATTTCTATGATAATTAATAAAATAATTTGTTTTTCTAAAAATATTGTACTTTTGTGTACAAGATGAAGATGTAGTGTTTATTGAATAAGATGATAAAATCATCTCACTAAGCTAATTAGTCAACAATCATCAAAGGTTAAAAAATTAATTTAGCCTAAAATTTTTACAAGTCAAAGAGAGGGATCAGGATAATTAAGAAATTAATTAAGCATGACCAAAAATTAATTAAGATTAAACAAACAAATATTACAAAGCTTTAAAGTTTCACATAAAGATATCTTAAAAATTGATTCAATAGTTAAAATTTGAACATCCACCTTCTCTTAGACTCTTTTTTGTCATACTTTATAATTTTCACGGTGAGCTTCTAACACCCAATGATTTTATTTGATTATTTCATTTATTTTAATCATAAAATTAAATAATTTAGATTCTAATAATTTTAATAATAAAAATTAAAAATATTAATATATCTAAATCTCACTAGAATAACTTTGAGATACTATCCGATCCGGCCAAACTTTTAACAAAAGTTATATATTATTTTGTAATTCATGAGAATATAAATTTGTATTTTTTTTTTAGTTCTTGCTACCAATTTTGATGACATATTAGGAAAACACTTTAAAATAATTTTAAATATATATGCGTACATTTATTATATTTATTCATAATAATAACTTATTATGAAAAAAAATTAAGAAAATCATATACTAAAATTTTTAATAGTAAACTCAATTCTGATGTAAGATAGGGATCAACATGAATTTGGGACATATCTTTAACACACATCATGCTAAAAGAATATTAGGATTAATATTCTCTAATTTAAATCTGCATTAAGAATAAAATTAGGTTAACTCACTATAATATTTTAATGTATTATTTGTAACAATGCATGTAATAAAATTATAAAAGAAAAAAATATTAAACTTAAAGTATGTTATATTTTATCACACACACACATATATATATATATATATATATATATCTGATAATATAATATTATGTAATATAAATTATTATTTATTAACTAATTTTTAATAATAATTTAAAGTCGATAAGATGACATATGAAGCATAATTTGAATATATCTTTAAAATATATCAATTCTAATGTTTATGACCTGAAGTCATCTAAATAGGTAATCCAGATGAGATCTTACTCACGGCATATTGTAAATATTTATTTCATAATTATATTAATTTAAATAATATAATATGCTAAATGCCGTATCAATATCATGTATGAAATTCATGTTAATTTATTTAATTTCTTATTTTTTCAGGTAAGAATATGTGTTATATATTAATAATGTAATCATATTTGAAATTAAATAAAAATTTTAAAAAATAAAATAAATAAATTGATAAAATATATAAATATTATCTTATCTAAATTAACATCATTGTATAATAAATATCTATGAAAAATTACCTTGATAATTAGGTGAATATCAATTTAGATTTTTTTTTTGAATAGTGAAAATATTTATCCAATTTAAATGACTATTTGCTAATAACTAAGAATAGGTGAGTTGGATTTGATTTAATAATCATCTGGATTTCCTGCTAAAACACTATATATTGAGAGTACTATCAAACAAGTGCTTCATTACTTGTTGGCATTCCACCGCCAAGGCTCTTTTTCTAGGGTTTGTTTCTTCTCAAATCTCACCGATTCCATGGCGGAAGACAGATTCACGGGCGTCGTTCAGTGGTTCAACAATGGCAAAGGTTTCGGCTTCATCAAACCCGACGACGGCGGCGAGGATCTCTTCGTTCACCAGTCTTCCATCAGATCCGACGGCTATCGAACTCTCCTCGAAGGCGATCGCGTCGAGTTCGCCATCGCCACCGGCGACAACGACAAGACCAAGGCTGTCGATGTCACCGGCCTCGATGGCGCCCCGCTCCAGCCACGCGCCGCCTCCGGCAACCGCGGCTCGGGTTTCGGATTCGGCGCCAGACGCAATGGCGGAGGCGGCGCGGGCGCCGCCTGTTACCAGTGCGGCGAGTTTGGTCACCTCGCTAGGGATTGCAACAGAAGCAATAATTCCGGCGGCGGCGGCGGTGGTGGTGGTTGTTTCAATTGCGGTGGGTTCGGCCACCTCGCGAGGGATTGCATGCGGGGAGGGAATGCTGGTGGTGGTGGTGGCGGTGGTGGAAATGGATCGTGCTTCAGGTGTGGCGGATTTGGACACATGGCGAGGGATTGCGCCACTGCGAAGAGTGTCGGTGGTGGTGGCGGCGGCGGCGGTGGTGGTTGTTTTAAGTGTGGGGAGGTTGGTCATTTGGCAAGGGATTGCGTTGTTGAAGGAGGGAGGTTTGGTGGTGGTGGTGGTAACAGTGGTGGCGGTGGTGGTGGTGGTGGTGGAAAAAGCACGTGCTTTAATTGTGGGAAGCCAGGGCATTTTGCGAGGGAGTGTGTTGAAGCTTCTGGGTGAGTGTTAGATTGAAGGGTTTTGTTGGAGAGAGGAGGGTTCCGTTTTGCGAAGGGAGGAAAAAGGTGGAATAGTACATATTCTCTTTTTTTGCACCTTTTAACAGTTATTATTAACTTGTTATTAGTCTCTTCTCTTATTATTATCATTATTATTACTATTATTCTTCTAATCGGGGGAGTTTATACATATGGCATAGATTGTGGTTTTGGGGTTTTGAGTAAGGTACTGCTTAGCAGGTGATTTTGCCTTTATCGTTGTTTCTTTTGTTAGTTGTTACTGCCTGTTAGAACTTGTTTCTGGTTAATATAGTCTCTGCCTTTCTTGTTCCCGAATTGTTGAGGTTTTATATCTTCATTTATTTATTTATTTTTCTGAAAAGTTTTATATATGATCATTAATTTGGACTAAAGTTATCGAGAATTTTTGGTTGTTTTCCTTTTTGGAGATGTATGTTTTGTGTTGTGCGCTTGGACTTGAAGAACAATTATTCTTGTGACATGCGAACTAGACTATTACAGTAACAGTGTATCACAATATCGAGTAGATTTGGATACGGAGTTGCAATAATGGGAACAGAGATTGATTGATAGTAGATTATTGGTCGTATTTGTTCATCTGGAAAATCACAATTTGACTGGTCTTGAAAATGTGAGAACTAGACAAGTAGATTATCGCAATGTCACAATGATTTCTACATTTATTTTAGTCGTTTCATCTGTAATAAGATATTTCCCACCTTGTCTTCTAAGATTGCTTACCATTTATCTTATATCTGTATTTAATAGAATGGCATTGAGTTAATTGTTGCTTGCTTGTTTCAACGACATGCTGCTGGGTTCATCAGTTACACAGCTAGTCAGTTTTTTTATTAAAGGAAATCATTTGAGCTTCTTTAGTGAGATTAGAGGATGCATATCTGACGAGTTTTACTAGATGTAGAGTTTTGCATTACTTCTACTGGCTTCGTAGCACGAGTTTCTAACAGGGTATTTCTCAAGTCCCCTGTTGTGAGGTCTAAACCTGTGAAAAGTTTCTCTTAATGGTTGTTTTGGCGTCTTGTTCCTCAGGGATGTTTGTTAACATAGAACTTAGTTTTCCGATTCAGCCTCATTCATTTCTAGTAGTTTTTGTTTTGTGCATCTGGTCGGGCTTGTAATCAGTTTACTCTTATATGTGCATAATTCAGGGGTACAGTCAATGTTTTGTGCCCTTGCAAGAATGCAAATTGCAAAACACGGATATTGTTTAATATTTGTTTATTTCACAAGCCAATGATCATTACTCGGGATCTAGAGAAAATGAAGTTCTAACTGGACAATCTTGGCTGAGTTGAGCAAAATTCAATTTGAGATTGAGTTATTATATACTGTTGTAATCTCTGGTCAAAAAGAGAGAAGTGATAAGAAAAACTATGGTGAAGACCTTTGGAACAATTGTTGCAGCAGCATATCTATAATATTGTCTATAATTTCTTAAATGAATGCCTATCTTTCCCTCTACCTCTAGCCGCACATTTCGTGTGTTAGTTGTTGCATTTCACGTTCCGAAATCGTATATTGCTCGCAGTTGCTGCTTGCACTTGATTGATGATTCTGATCCAGTGAAATGAATGGGATAAAAATCAAGTGCGCTAGTCATCAAGTAGTCTCGTCAATTATCATTTGTTGGACTTTGATCAATTCTAAATCTAATTAAGAGACACTAGTCAAAGATTGAAATAAAACCCAATTTTCTTATATTTGTTTGGATGGGTTTGGTGGGAACCTCACGATAGTATGTCATTTTTTATTTATTTACAATTCACATTCGTCGAGAGATGTTAACTGTCGAGAATATTCTATAAGAGCCTACTCAACTGTAGATGGATCTGAGTTTGATCTCAAACTCAAGATATAATAGGAATATATGGTAATTGTTTACAAGTAACATAAGGTCCCTATTGATAAGGTCTATCAAAAAATATAATTATTAATTATATTTATTTGATTATTGAAGAGTATGTTACGAGGTCTTGTTAATAGTCAAATTTTTAGTAAATTTATTCTTGTGTGAAACTGATTCTTGGATAATTTAAAAATTTTCCGGACTCCGGCGAATTCTTTTATTTCTCTCTTGTTGCTTCTTCTTTTACCCTTCATAGAAACTGCTACTTTCGACCCTTTTATCTCTTTACAGCACGATATTTTTTAAAATTTATACAATTTCTAAACTAACGTTATCCCTTCCACCCCCTCCATTCTCTGCTTTCACTCACTCTCATCTTACTCATTTTCTATTTTACAAGCATTGTCTTCCGTCTTCTGTTGTTTTCTTTAAGCGTATTTTTGCACCTTCTTTCCTGTTTCTCACTCTGTTTTGTTCCTTATTTTTATTTAATTCACCAATTTGACCCATACTAGTTTTTGTTATATTAAGATACACAACGGAATAGGATACACAATGAAAATCATAATGTAGTCGTATAATTTGAAAATTAGTTTCAATAGTTTTGTTAAAGGAATGACAACAAATTAGAGGTAGGACAAAGAGTAAAACAAGAGGTGTGAATAGCAGTATTGGATTTCACACCTCATTGAATTGGGCCATGGACAAAATTTATTAAGCCAACCCATGTTTTATACAAAACTGATTAAGCGAGTTCATCAAGTTTGACTTATTTTAAACTCCTAATTAACAACTGATTATTGATTACAATAAAATAATTTCAAAATCTTTGTAACAACTATTTTTTGCTGTTATTTAATATGTAGTGCAAGTTGCTTTTAAAAGACATACAGTATCTCATGTTTCTAAACACAAACTTTTAAACCAATTATTCAGTTTTGGGGTGGAAGAAATACGTCAATTAGTGCGAAATGCGTTGTATTCCGTATGGGTTTATGGCATTCCTAGTAGGAAGCATGTGATCAAAGAGGGTTTTAGTAACTTTGGAGACAGAGTCAGGACGAACAAAATTCACATGAAAACTGTAATTGTTATCAGAAAAAAAAAGTACCACCACTGCTCACTCCTAAACTGACCCCACCTTTTATATCTCAATCTTTGTTCCTACATCAACTAATTAATTACACTACCGTGCCTTCAAATTTATTCAACTTCACGTATTCACATTCTGCATGGTTCACTTTTTTTCAATCGTGATTATTGTATTGGTAAAAATTAGTAGACATCAGACAACCTATGTGGCATTAACAGCACTAGTCTAGATTTATTCGAAAAGCCTGAGTCTATAGTTTTATAAACAGATTCTTTGGATCTGGAGCTTAAGAAAATACCTCAAATCTTCACCAAACAAACACACTTTTGCAGACCTAGACTGTGAAGGCTTATGCATGCATGTGCAACTTCTAAAGTGGGACCTGACCCATACCTTATACCATGTCCCTACAACTGCACATGATCCCCACATCAAAGTCTCTATATATTCCCTTCCCATGTTCGCTCACCCTCCACTAAACCCTGTTTCTACTCATCCAACACAAGTTACTCAACTGGGCTAACCAAATTAGTCCACCCACACATTTTGCAATATTCACTAACTAATTTACCCAATTTTCAGCCATGACTGCTTCAATTCAATTTGCTGCCACTGTCATTGTCCTGTTCTTCTCCTACTTTCTAAGAGGTGATAACGATATGTCCATAAACACCTACGTATTATGCCATATGCATATGTTATTATTCAACGAGTATTGAAGCATGAATGCATCTATTTCACAAACACTTTATATTAATATTCAACAATTTTTTTTTCTTATTATATTGGAGAAAATCATAGCACTGTCAATTTAAAACATTCTATAGAGTCAATTAATTATAGTTCATGACAAGTTTGTTCACTTTTGATAACAAATTTATTAATAGTCATATAAAATTTAATTTATAATTAGTTTACTGTGCATAGTTTTATTCATTATATTATACTAACATTCTTTTTATCTCTTGAGATGTTAAATAGCATGGAGTTGTTCATGCAACATTTTCCTTATTGAATCATGTCAACTCATGTAGCACTGTATTATTTAACATTGATCAAGATTTTAAATTGTAATCGTAGTCGCAATTCTTGATACAGGAGAAACTGCAAATAAATGTTGGACGTTATCAGCAAAATCACATTTACGAACTGTTTTTTAAAACTTTTTTATAACATATAATCTATGTTTTAATAACTAGATAATGTATTTATATAATTTTAAATCATTGATATTAAAGGAGTTTGAATAATATTCATCAGATCTTAGATTGTATTAAATAAAATTAATACAACATAGTTACAAGGTAGTAACTCTGTGTTTTGTTGTACTTGTGCAGGGTCGAATTCAGCTACATTCACAATAGTAAACAAGTGTAGCTACCCCGTTTGGCCGGGGATTTTGTCCGGCGCCGGAACGGCACCACTCGCCACCACCGGATTTGCCCTGCAACCCGGAGAGTCCAACGCCGTCGCCGTGCCAAACGCCTGGTCCGGTCGCCTGTGGGGCCGAACACTATGCTCAACGGACTCCTCCGGGAAATTCTCTTGCGTCACAGGAGACTGCGGCTCCTCCGCCGTGGAATGCGGCGGACGAGGAGCTGCTCCGCCTGCCACGCTGGCGGAGTTCACTTTGAACGGAGCGGGGGGACTGGACTTCTACGACGTCAGCGTGGTGGACGGGTACAACCTCCCAATGCTGGTGGAGGCGAGCGGCAGCGGGAACTGCACGGCGACGGGGTGTGCGGCGGACTTGAACGGAGGGTGTCCGGCGGAGCTGAAGGTGAATATGACGGCGAGTGAGGAGGGCGTGGCTTGCAAGAGCGCGTGTGAAGCGTTCGGTGATGCCCGGTATTGTTGTAGTGGATCTTATGCGACGCCTGAGACATGCAAGCCAAGTTGGTACTCGCAGCTGTTCAAGAGCGCGTGTCCACGCGCTTATAGCTACGCCTATGATGATGCCACCAGCACTTTCACTTGTGCCTCTGCAGATTACCGCATTACTTTCTGTCCCTCCTCCTCCAAAAGGTAATCAATTTACAACAAATATTCTATTAAGAACGTTTTTTTCTTTTTTGACTAACACGTACCCCAGTAGTATTGTTTGGTATTGTGTGTCTAATTGTGATCCTGAACCATACGTTCTAATTTTTAGAGTGAATTAGGTATGGCATGTTAAATGTAAATTTATAGTCACCTTTAAAGTTGATCATGTATTTTTAATAAGAAAGATATTTATAAACAACACACTAATTAGATAATTAGTTATAAAATATAAAAGAAAAAAATATGTATCTGTACATATTTTATGAGTGAATTAACTGGTTATTTGCATATTAGTAAAAAAAATTTGATTTTTTGATGTTATTGAATTTATCATGGTTAATCAATTATTTAGTATTTAATCTAGTATATGTGTTGGAGATCTTGTATCCTTAAAAATGACATGTTAATAGATAAACGGGGAATAAATCTTATCTTAATTTGAATAAAATTATAGAATTAATGAGACAATTTAAAAATGGTATTTACTTATTCTAGGATTTTTTCGCTTTTCTTTGAATCATTGGGTTTAGACATTACTTCGGTAATCTTTAATTTTTTCAAAAAAATAGCAGTAATATATCATTTTTTTTAATTGAATTTATCTGAAAGAATCATACAAATAAATAGAGGGTTAATTTCTACTAATACACTTTGGATCAAAATAGTTTTACTAATTTCAACAATTTTTTTTAACCTTGCTCCAATTTGATCCTTTTGATTTTTCTATCAAAAATATACTTATGAAGTTGTTCTAGGTTAGGTGTAACTGAGTGGGTGGCCTATGTAATAGTTTTCGTTTTTCAAATATCTAATACTTAGAAATAAATAAGATATGTTTTTGATGCAGTTGGATCAAGTCAGGGAACCAGAAATTCCCAGTTGCAGTAGATATTTCAGTTGGGCACGCATACAAGGAGAAGTCAGCAAAGGTTATGATAGGGGCCATTGGAGCTGTTTTGTTAACAATTTGGTGCCTACTAAATTAGAGTCTCCTTCCCTTCTTAACTGTAAATTTATCACATTTGGATGATTTAGAAGAGAGAAGTAGCAATCATCACTCGGCCCAAAACCAGAATCAAGATTTTTAAATTGTGTTTTGGCATATTGCTGGCCATGTTGCGATATGTATAGTTGTTATATTGTTGCAATATAATGCAATTAATTGTATAGTGTATAATTACGGAGTAATACATGTTGTGGTGCATCACATGGTGCTTTGAGTGATTTTGGACACTAATATTGTCTTCCATCTGTTGCCAAAATCGAAAAGAAAAGAATAGAGGCATTTTGCGAGTTTTATTTTATTTTAAAATGTTGTGCCATTCGGATTGACAAATACCACAAGAAAAAAATTGGATTGATATGCTTGAGTTATAAGTGTAATTATATCATCATCAAATATTCGAGAATCGAGATGTACAATCTATTGTGTATTTTATTGATATTTTTATTTAATTAATTTAATGTTAATTGAAGCTTGATAGAATATAAAATAATTTGTTATCAACTTTTGAGTGAACTGAGGTTTTTTTACTGTGGTTATTAAAATTAGCTGGAAAGCTATGTCGAAATTGATAAATTAGTTGGTACAAAAAATGATAGCATACCGTAGTAGTTGAAAAAACTAGCTTATTAAATTATTAGCATTTAGTGAAGTGAATAGTTAATACTATGATTTCTTAAAAGTTACCATACTCATCGGAATAATTTTTTATTTTGTTGAATGTTCGATAAATTAATAGATAATATAAATAAAATAATATAAAATTATCAAAATATCCTATTTAATAATAATTATATTTATGTAATTTATAATATTATTTAAATTCAAAATTTAAAATATATATAAGTTAGTTAATTGATAATAATAGTTGAAATTAAATGATTTGATAAGATTATGATAGTTAATAGAAGTGTTAAGATTATGGAAGTGTTTCAAATATCTATTCGTTAGGAATGTTAAGATTATGGAAGTGTTTCAAATATCTATTCGTTAGGAATGTTAAGATTATGATACACTTAATCATCGTGATACTGATACACGTGGTTTTCTTTTTATATGGCAGCAACAATAGTCTCAAGTAGGTAAATGTGGGAGTGAGTGAGTGACTGTGAATCTCAAACTTAATTAGCTGCTGAGAAATTGAAAGAAGAGAACCCAAATCTGGCGTTAGCTAGGTTTTCATGAGTCAAAATTAATTAAGAACAACGTGCATTGTTTTCTTCGCTTATTATGTCTATATTGGATAATTAAACAAATGACATTATTTTCAAGGACTTATCTAAAAATAAGTACTTAACTATGCTAGAAACTTATCTCACAAAATTGTCTGTATAAATTATTTTCAGAATTAAAAATTCTTTTGATTTTTTTTTTCTCATTTTAGAAGTGTGAGATATATTCCCTCTTAAAACCTCCACAACACACGTTGGGGTTTATTTAAATTTCTACTTGCATATTTTTTTTTTTTGCTCAAACCTAACTTCAGACTAACTGCATTTCAACAAATGTTGCAGCATGATTTTGAGCCCTTAAATGATGGTGAGTTATCATTTTTTCCCCTCTAGTAAATAGTAACTGGCAACAAGGGGAAATAGAATAATTACTTTAAGGAAGGGGAATGGTGATCAGAAAAAGATGTTCAGCAAGCCATGGGTTCAAAGGAAAAATCATAGTCTTGTTAGAGTATATACTGATTCTAAAAGCTAGCTAGTAGCATCTATTTGACATTGCCAGTCCGGATAGGCATCGATATCAGTCTGAATAATAAGTGCTACAAACTCACCACTACTCATTTTTTCTATAATAAATAACCATTAAAGCAGGAAATCACCATTTAATACACCACAAATTATTTTGTGTAACAGTTATATATGCAATCAGCATGCAGCAGCAGCGACTATCCAAAGCTAAATTTGTAACTCCACAAGATAGCCATATGAAACAATTTAAACCTTATGTATGTACCCAAATGTCACACCAGATTCCCCATCCAATCTTTGCCCACAGCGCATACGGTATACACATATTTCCAAACGAGCCCGGATGTGTACATACATCTACCTCCACAGATGCCTCTGCAACAATAACAAGAAATTTACAACACTATAAAGGAAAAATGTTAAAGTTGTATAAGAACCATATACATTGTTGCAAGTGTATGTATCATTACTCTATAAGAACTGATAGCATGAGTAAAAAAAATGATACAGACGACAAAGCGGGTTAGACAAATATATTTTGAACCAGTGAAATAGTTTGAGAGAGCATTATACATAGATAACACCAAGAGACATTATCACATCCTTGGTCAAAAATTGGTTTTCTTGCTCTAAAAGAGAAACAGTGTGTGGATAAATGCGCATATAACAATCACACAAGCAATTTCCTGATGTAACTAAAGCCTCTCATTATGATATTTATGATTTTCCCGCAACAAGCTATCAATCTTAAATTTTTTTTTTGTCAATTCCTGACATTGATTCATGACAAAAGAAAAACAATTTAAAAGCAGCTAACAAGCAATTACCTTAACTGTCGGTTGGGTCAAATACGAGCCTAATAAACTATTTAGTAACATTCACTGTTTTGGCCCAAATAAATTTTTTTTGCCAGTTTTATATTTTTGTTATCATTTTTATCATTTTTTTTTCTTTTGCCTTTTTAATCCTTTTTAGGACATGATAATACAGGCCCATTTAAATTTTTTTAGGCCCAAGTTGAAAAATAATGATAAAAAGAAAAACAATTAAGTTTGAACAATAAACTACTTTAATTATCGGATAAACCATTATTTTGAAAATTTCTTAAAAAAAAAACTTAATTTTGTTAAGTCCTTTTCAAAATACTTTTTTCTTAAAATTAGGTTTTTTTTAACTATACATGGATATGAAGTTTGTACGGTTAACTATAATGGCAAACTTTGTCATGACCTTAAATACATATAATAACATGAATATTTTCCTTTTAACATAATCTATTTCAATGTTTAAGCTTATCAAGATTCGATTTTGTATCATTTGATCATGGGAACCACGCTACTAGTATTAACTAGTGTTGGCTGTTAATCATAGATATGGTTTCAATTAACCGTAACAATGGTCCCAATACATATAGGGGTGCCCCTCCTAGCTCTCTTTCTCTCAGTTGCCTCCTTTTCTTCCTTCTTGTCACATGCACATGCACACATTGTCTTCCTTCTCTTTGGGTTTGCACACCTTTTGGCAGATAATAATCAATTTGTTAAAAGTTCATGTTTTCTGTTTGTAGGCTTTCCAGCATGTAAATAGATGGACTAAATGAAAATATCAAATTGCAACACAAAAAGGGTTAAAAAAATTAACTAGTTTAGCTTTAACACCATCAACCCACAAATTTGCCTCAACTTATTGGCCATGTCAGAATGACGCGGATGAACCCCAACCTCATCTAGTTAACTATCTTTCATTGTGGTTGGTGACAATCCTATGTTCCAATAACCAAAAGTTCCTACTTCCTAGTATAGGGTTGTCGCCTCCACTTCCTTCCTTCAACATTTCTTTGCATTCCGTTTTAACTAACTTGTTCGTTAAACAAACATTTTTCCCCACCATCCTCACTCGTTAAAATTAGAATCTAAAGACCTTTTACTAATGAGGTAAAATTTACATAATCATTTTATCATAAGTCATGTCGTGTAGAATTTTTAGAGATTTTATTATCAAAATCAATAAACGTGCTCTATACATAAGTCATGGATTGGTCTAGTAGTGGTGAGAAAAAGATAAGAAAAAAAATTGCAAATATAAACCTTTCTCACTAACAAAAAGTTAATAATTATTACTGATTAACATTTTTGTTGTCGGTTAATATTGAAATCATTAAAATTTTAGTAACATATGTCTTTTTTTATATGTTAAGTATAAATGATCTCATGTATTTTGTATATTGTTCATGGTTCCAAGGTCTATATGAAACACAATTTCTACATGAGCGATCACGATGATTATGAATCAAACCTAAAGCTGAAAAGAAGCTTCAACAGTGCTGATCCCTTAATTTGAGCTTAGTTTTTTCTTTGTCCCTTCCCGATTCTCATACTTTTTTTCGTACATTACTTTGTCACCAAATTTTACCTTTACTTTACACTGAGACATGCGTCAAATGCATGCAACTTGTTGTATACTATTAAAACGAGAAGTTATCATACAATATTAATTTTTCTATAAATAAAAAATTGAGATAAGTTAGAGAATATAATAGTGTGGGATAAAAAGAAAAAAACTATATTATATGTAAAAGGAATTGTTTAGGATTTTTCAAAATCAACCACATTTATTACTTTTTATCTCTTCTTTTTTAAGTATTTATCTTAAGTTTGTGTCTTTCTTCTTCTCACCACATTACTCAATACATTTATTAACATTTTTCTCTCTTCTAATTCTTTTCTTCTCAAAATATATAAAATATAACATGGAGTAATTAATATATGCTGTTGAAAATAAATTTATGAATAAATTGGTGAAGATAAAGGAGAATCAGGTGTGAAAGGCACTTTAAAGAAGAATGGTATTTTGAATTATTTTCATAAGGTAGTATGAAAGAAAAACCGATCCTAGAACATATCCACCATTTATACTTTTTCACCTTTTCATTTTATTCATTTGACTCTACTTTTTATCATCCTATACGTAGTTTTCTTTTACGCGTTTCATTTTTTTTATTCAAATGCATCATTCAATAGAAACCTTTTCATATTCAAATCATTCATATAATTAATTAATCGCCCCTATCCCCATTCCAAGATGAAACATACATATGCATATATAAATTAAGCCAATTTGGTTAACGAGGCTGAATAAACCAATCAATTTCAAAAGCATAGTTTGCTTTTGCAATATATCAAACATGCTGATCTGCCGCTGATGCAAATCTTTATTAAAGAATGAAGAGTGCATGCAAAACCATAAGAAAAAGGGGTATATGACGACGATGACGATAAATTAAAGTTAAAAAAAAAAGAAGAAAGAAAATCTTATCCACATCAACACTTTACACGGCATGTAAGTGAATCATCAAGGACCAAGATGTTGATACTGTCCTGAAATTCAACTATAGGATGCTACCAAAAGTTGAGAATCTTCTTATATTAAATTTTTTGATAAGCTTATCATATTTATTTTCAATTGTTACTTTAGAAATGCTAAAAATAAAAAATTCACCGAAATGCTAGCTACAAGATAAAATTATTATATATCTAGGCTAGTCCTTTGTCATAATATTCCACTTACCCACGTTTTTAAATAACTACTTTTTCTCGTATGTGGGCCACTTTATATAGTACTAGTAACATATCGATTGAAACAGTTAACTAGCTATAGAAATCTATCTCCCACCTCTATCTACTTAATTGCGAGTTACAAATGAAAAATAAAAGAAAGAGGATTAAAGATTTGTTTGAATAAACTTCTTTTTATAAGATCTTTTAAATGAAGAAAATAAAAAAATATTAAACTAAAATTAGTTTTCTTCTTAATAGAACTCAATTTCAGAATGCATTAAATAGCTCAACCTATAGAAAGATTTTATGGGATAATGAGGTGTTTAAGCCGGTTTGATTTTCTGATAGAAATGGTGAATGTGTACCTGTAAAGATATTCTGAAATTTAAAGAAGAAAAAGTGTAATACTTAATATGTTAAATATTTAAGTGAATAAGAATATGAAAGTAAGAGTGTAAATTTGAATTGAGAAACTATTCTCATTTATAAGATAGGATTGATGTTAAGATCATGTATAAAAACACACTTCAATATTCAATGACCCTTCTTTGAGTGAAATAAATATGAGTTGGACCTCCACTGTCTAATCAGTAATGATAAGACGTGAATGATGATTTTTACAAATAATTTTTATACGTGTTGATCGATTAACGAGTAAGTAGTCATGGTAACTTTTGGTAATATCATACGAACTTATTAGAGGTGATGCAATGGTAACTTTTAAAAAAAATAATTATTAATTTAATTATAGATTATTTTAGTTTATGAAAAAAATAGTTTTTTGAATATTGAGACCACTGTGAGGTGCTGAAGTCTGGTTGCGGCAGTGATTTAATATTGTTGGTGGTGTGTAGACTCAAATCAAAGAAGAATGGATGCTAATAAAAAACCAAAGAATGGGTAGGTCGCGGTCTCACTAGTACACCTAGCTACATTTTAGGTTACTCCTGTCTCAATCGTTGTCACATTTTTCAATTTAACCACGTCAATTTTGGTGTTTTGCACACATCAAAAGGTCACTTTCGCATGTGTTTGTAATGACATAACATACGGTATAGAATGTTAACATATTAACTAATATAGAAAATGTATTTTATATTAGTGGTATAAGATAATCGATATAGAATTTCATCAGTTATAAACGAGCTGATCTAAAATATCATACCTTTTATATAAGTTAATAATTAATATAGTTAATTTTAATTGATATGAAAAGTGTTTTTCTACCCGTGGTTGTTACAAGATTAAGAATGAGTATTTGTTTCTAATGTGTAAATGTTTGATATTGTTGAAAGTAATAATATATAGCTTTCTCATGGAGAAATTATTAGGTGATCTATATCTGGATACATGTAATGTTGAAGTAATAATACCACACAGTTGACTTTTAAAGTTATAAAATACATTTTAAATAGTTGACTCAACTCTTGATAATTATTTTTTATCCAATTTCGGCGTAATTTCTCAACTCCACGAGGTGATGTAGTATTATTGTAACAATCAAATATCATAGTTATAAAGTAAATCAAATTTCATTATTGATGAAATCTATCTCAATTGATTAAATAACTTATATAAACTATTATAAATTCTTTAGTGCCTATACTCAATTTCCACTCGATGGAAAAACTTAAATTTGACTTCTCTTATTCTAATCTATCAAGATTTTTTCACCAAATGAAAACACTGATTCACGTTTAAAAGTCCACAATACAGTACTCTCTACAGCAGAGCTTGACAAAATAGCATGAGACAATGCACACAGTCTCTTGATCAAGAAAGAGTTTGTTTGTTTGTTTTTTTGTTTTTTTTTTTAATTTTTAATATTTTATATTATTTTGTTTACTTTTTACAGCATCAGTTGACCAAGATTGCCACTATCAATTCATGCACAAATTGAACATTTTAAAAAGAATAAATTTATCTATTAAATATATAAGCAAAAGCATCTTAGTCATTCTTATATATCAATATTTAATGACTTATTTAATTTAAAACATATCGTACATTATTAATTTAAAACGCTGTGGTTAAAGGTTTCAGTGTTAGCAACGAATAGGGGACATACCTGCATGAGTTCAGACGTAAACCATGTGAGTCTGTTATATTTTTCGACATTTTCTCTGTTTACTTGTCTCATCCACTTGTGATTTTAGGTATAAAAGTAACTTTAAGCTGCTTTAAGATGATTGGAATATCTCCATTTGAACTACTTTAAGGTTCATTTTTAAGTAGTTTTAAAGTTATTACATTTTATTTGAAGGTGTAATTCATAAATAATTTTCATTGTTATGATTTTTTTTATACTTAATTTTGTTTCACTTTGACTTTTTTAAGTATTAAACTAAATTTTTTATTCATACGCAACTGTTTCTGATATAAAGAACCGTGTTTAAATTTAAGCAACTCATCTTGCTAGTTGGATTAGTCTCAATAGAGAAAAAAACTATTAAAAACAAAAACGGTTCTTTGATTTAAATAACTCTAAAATCTCCATTAAAGTTACTCTTAAAACTTGTATATATACCATGTTTCATACTGCAACCATATTTTCAAAGCTTTTAGGTTGAACATTAATTATTAGTTATTTTATACGTTATGAAACGATTTGTTTACTTTTCTTATCTTTCAATTTTTTTTTTTTTTACTGAAATGAATTTTAATAAAATTTTCAAATATTATTTAAATATATTTTGAATGATCTAAAACTTAGCCTTTTTGAAAAATAGAGGAAAAAAGTCTTAATTTAACATATTTAGTAAACCCGCTAGCTTGATCCAACCTAGGTCCATTGTAAGTTATATGTACCTTAGGTATGTTGAGAGGCTTGATATATATTTTCATTTGTAATGTCAATTAAGGTAATTAACCAGTGTATAAATATTAAATTACACTAAATTTTTTTCATAGAAGAGGTTTTATTTTAAGATTTATATAATGTTTTCGGAAAGGATATCAACCATGTTAAACGGTTAGCAAGATAAGGACTTGTATAATTAGTTCCCGGTTACAGTAAAAATGAATTTATAATATATTTATTGACTTTTAAATAAGTATTTTAAAAGTTATATTAATTTTTTTTTCAAAAATACTAGAATGACAACTTTTTAAGTATATATAATCTTTTTTATAGAGATGATATATATCTTTTATTGAATACAAGTAACTAATATTTTTGCCCAGATATTAGATCATAGTTTTCCTTCTAAAATGTTTTCAACATTATTCTAGTTCCTTCTATAGTAGTGTATATATATATTGTTGTCAATTCTGTAGCAAATTATTAGCACTGTTGAAGGGAATGTAGTGGCAAACACAATATTCTTCTTGCTCCCGTATTTGTGGTCACAATCTTCGTTATATCGTTACCAAGTGTATATTTACGTGGCACAAAATAAGACTTATCAACATGTAAAAAGCCGAATTTCTCTTCCATTTATTTTTTCGATTTGTTGAGTCTAAATTTCTTTGATGGAGTATTTTAATGTTCCAGTTGTGTCTATATCCGACAAAAATATGTGTTCAATTAGATGCTTCTGGCAAAAGTCAAAGTAGCTGAATATCATCTACACTTAGAAAGAAAGAAAAATAATAAATATTTTCTTCTTCAGAAAGGACCCCAATGGCAAGAACACTATACTAAACAATGAGTTACTTGTGATACTAGTTGAATCTATTTTGCTAATGCGAAAGAAAAAAAATCCAATATCGATATTCATATATTGTTTTAATGTTAATGAAAATATTTCAGATATTGACTACACACAATTTAGAATATCTATTTTCTAATAATATAAATGTGAGTTAATAATGGTAATGGTTTGAGATACATTGAAAATCATTTATCATGACAGTCAAAACAATACAAGTTTATATCACTAATTTGTCTAGTATATAATTGAGGTAATATGTGGTTACAGGGAAAATGATGAAAGATAAGATCAATAAATCAAGTTTTGATATTTATGAGACTCGTTCTTTGTCAATAAGTTCACCTAAATTATATAAATAAGATAATGTAACTACAATATAATAGACCATCTTCACGAAAGAATATGAAAAACCATTTTCACATAAAATTTTGAATAAAGATAAATTCATTTTGTTAGCTTTTTTGTGTTTTGTATTATTGATTATATTTTTTATTGATACATTATTGATTATATTTTTTATTGATACATCATAATTATTTTTTCACATTATGTTTATTTATCATATTTGCATACGTTAATTTGTTTATTATCTTAATACAGAATTTGGGTCTAAAACTCTCACTCGATCATAAGCTTCATCATGAACAGTTATCATCATTGGTGTTTTTTGACACATTATCTCTCATTTAGTTATATATGAATGTTCTCCCTACCTATTTCAATACAAGCCTTTCTTCCATCGTATATATCTACATATATGAGATATAAACTAAAAGAATTTCTATATATGAATAGTGGTTACAACTGAGATAAAAACTCAATTTTTTACACTATATCAATCTATAAATTACTTGACATTCACACATGGAACTGGCTTTAAAATGTCAGAAAATAACTCACTTTAAAAGTAATTTTTACACTAGTGAAAAATAAATAAAAAATGAAAGGAACAAAATTTCCTAATTGTCCCGAGTGATGTAAAGCAAATGAAATGTATAGGCTAGAGATTCAATTCTTTACTCAAAGGAAGGTAAAAATCTTCTTTTTACCATCATTTTGTTAACAATTTTAGGACAAAGGAGCATCTCCAACTTTAAGAAAATAAAAAGGAAAGCCATACGTATGTATGCCATACATTAAGATCTTCTGTCCTTATTTCAGGTTTTGGTTGTTGATGACTAGAGCTAATTACTTTGAACATGTGGATATTATAAAAATTGGTGACACACACTCGTGGGGAGGTTCTATTTCTAATTTAAATCAAATTAAGTAGCATTTGAACCACACATGATGAAACGGTGCTGCTTGTTTGTTACAATATATATCTTTTGTCTTTAATTTTGTCTTCTCCAAGGTAAGGTCATGGATCATCAAATGGACACGTAGGTGTTTATTATTTTGCATGGTCTCACCACAAGAAAATATTTGGTTGACACGTGGAGAGTTTTTATGCCGTCCTCCAATTAAATGGCAACACGTACTCACTTTTCGTAATATTTCTCATCCAATTAAGCTTTTTCCCCCTTTTTCTTTTTAGTTTCTTTTTTCTATCACAACGTGCAAATATTTGTTATATTTTTTCTTAAAAAGGAAAGTGATGTCTATTTGGGAAAAGGAAAAGAAAAGGGGAAAAAGTGAATTTTTCATTTGATTTAAAAGAAAAGAATACTTTAAGAAATATAGCGTGCGAAAGAAATAGCTCATCTTCTTTTACTGATCTATAGCTTAATCCCATAGATTCGTAATCTCTCTATTCTACTTTCTTTTTCTGTTTTTTTTTTTTGGGAAAAGCTAAAGAAAAGAAATATCTACACTCTCCAGCTAGGCTCAAATCAATTTAAAAATAAATATTGAAATCATTTTAACTAGTTTATATATATATATATATATATATATATATATATATATATATATCATACTCTCTATATCATAGTAATTTTTACTATCATTTAATCCATCCGTTTCTTACTTTTAAATGAGTATAGATTCGATCAATTTTTTAATTATGTATTTAGAACTTCTTTAGACATGCGTACAAACTATTTACTTAACAAATTTCTCTAACATTGCTAAAACCAAAGAGAAACATTTTGTCATTAATACATTCAACAACATTAACATAAGAACAATAATAATCCCTAAAATCACAACATATCTCTAATTTATTTTGTTATCATAGATCGTAAAATAACAAAATCTCCACATTCGCGGGAGGAGTAGTCAATCTTTAAGAATATCTTGAAATCCGATCATCTAACTTAAAAGACTTTTATAGATTATCTCTACTTTGCAACTCATGCGATTCCATCGATGATGCAACTTCAAAATCAGCACTCACTTGTACTAAAAAATTTAAATATTTTAAAATTCCTAATTCAGAAAATATGTTAAATATAAATAATTTAATGAATCCTCAAGGCTACTTTGTAACAGTTCAAAATAAAAAAGGTTACCTTCATAGCTATAAATTGGAGTTACAATGACAAATTATAAAGAAAATGCTACAATGATATTAAAATTAGCCAACAAAACAAAAAATATATTTTTCATGTAATCATGCCACGTAAACTTAATGCAACGGACAGGTCATACGCCAATAATGTCTGTTAACATAAAAAATTAGAAAAGAATAAAATATAACATTTCAAAAATATGAAAGAATAAATTAAGATTTTTAAAATTGAAAAAATCTTCAAACTCAAGTAAATATTTAGACCAAATTATATTTTAAATCCAAGACTTATAAAATTTTCAGTATAGATTTATTTCTAAGATAATATTTTTAAACATAAATCATTCGATTCTAAACTCAAATTTAATTAAAGTTAATTTAGAAAAAGAAAAAGGAACCTAAAGAAAAGTTTGAAGACAAATTAGACAATAGGTGATAGGAGTAACCAAAGCGTGTATGGGAAAATCGTGTACACGTCACTTTGAAGAACTACCACCATTTTGGAACCTCATCCAATTCCAACAGGAAATGACTTCACCAGATTTTTTTAACTAACACCAACCGTTTTACATCTGTTATTTTGCCCGTACCATATTAACCCACTAACTAATCAATCAAAATAAATAATACACAATTAATTAAACACAAAGCACGCGTGGGTGACATGGAAAGTTGGCATCACCTTTTTCCCTTCATTCATCTCACAAATGTGTGTGTGCGTTCCATTGCGTTGTGCTTATATATACCAACTCATGAACTAGCATTTAGATTCCCCCCACCACTTCTCTATCACACATTCTGCTACGCTTTTAATTTGTATTCAGCATCAACCATTTTCTACGTTCTATCTACTCAAACAGACCCCAATTTCAACTATGTCTCACCTCTCACATCATCCACATTCTTCTCTACCATTCTTCATTTTCCCATTCGTCCTCGCTTTCATAGGTAAACATACACAATTACAAACTCAAAGCTGCCATCTTCAAATTAACTAATTCTTGGTTTACTTTATATACCAAAACATATTTATTATATAGAGGTATATCGTCACATATCTCAAAATTGCGTATATATAAATTAATTATATAGGATTAAATTAGGTTCGTAATTCAATATGAATTACGAGAGATATTAATAATTATTATTAGATTTATCTATGACGATATTAGGTTTAGAAAATTTATTATTTAAATAATTTGACTTAACCCATATAAAATTGTTTTTGAATGAAAAATGGTAGTAATATAACTTTGAAAGAAAAAAATAATTAATTATTAATCATTAATTTATTTTTATTAACGGAAGGATTGGTGTGTTTGAAAAAATTAGTGATGTGTTGTGGGATGCAGGGGTAGTTAAAGTTTCAGGAACAACATTCACATTCGTGAACAAGTGCGAGCACACGGTGTGGCCAGGTATTCTTGGAAAACCAGACCTAGGAACAACCGGTTTCGAACTAAAGAGAGGGAGCACGCGCACCTTGACGGCCCCACCGGGTTGGTCGGGCCGGTTCTGGGGAAGAACCGGCTGCAAATTCGATGACTCCAATCACGGCACATGCGCCACCGCCGACTGCGGCTCCGGCGAGCTCAACTGCAACGGCAACGGCGCCTCCACTCCAGCCACCCTCGCCGAGTTCACGCTCGGCTCCGCCTCCCCGGACTACTACGACGTGAGCCTCGTCGACGGCTACAACCTCCCTATGATGGTGGAACCCAGCGGCGGGTCCGGCACTTGCGCCGCCACGGGATGCGGCGCCGACCTGAACCGTCGGTGCCCGGAGGAGTTGAGAGTAGACGGAGGCGACGCGTGCCAGAGCGCGTGCCGCGCGTTCGGGAAACCGGAGTTTTGCTGCAGCGGTGAGTTTAATTCGCCGTCGGCGTGCGCGCCATCGATGTATTCGGAGATATTTAAAGCGGCGTGTCCAAAGTCTTATAGCTACGCCTTTGATGATGCTACCAGCACTTTCACTTGTTCCTCTGCCGATTACACCATCACATTTTGTCCTTCTTCTTCTCCAAGGTAACTAACCCTTCTCACTTTTACACTTGCACTTTATACAAAAATTATAAAAAAAGGTTTTGTATTTTATTAGAACATGCATTGTAGACCTTGAACAATTAAACTGTGAGATAAAAATATATTTTTTTATACACTGACATATTTCTAATGTTTGAAGTTGATTATATTAACCTATTTTATTCTTAGGTGATATAGAATGTAAAATAATAGCTCATTTACTCGCACAACAAATTTATATATTTCACAATTGTAATATTAAATTTTACTTCAGAATGAATCATAATATTAATTAATTTATTCATACAATAATTTATATTTTTTTTCTTCATATTTTATAATTGATTATATAATTACGTGAATTAATTGTTTAATTATATTTTCCCTATAAGATAATTTCACTATTTATATGAATATAGATTTACTTTTCCCTTTTTCTTTATGAATAACTACTCATACATCATAAAAACACTAGTTGTGTATGAAGACAAACTTTTTTTTGACATATTCCAAGTTCTATAGATAAAAATGTGCTGTGTAATCCAACAGGGTTTGTTTTTTTTGGCAGTTTGAAGTCTTTAATGGAATCAGGGCCAGGATCATCGGTTGAGCAAGCTGCAGTAGCTACTACTTCATGGATAGCCAATTTGGCTACAGGGGATTCCACGAGAAGCCAAGCATTTTCAGCTTCCAATTCTGCATTTATTTTGGCTGTCACTTTCATTCTTTCCTATTTAGTCTCATAGACTCTCTCTCTCTCTCTCTGTCCCTTTCACAATGACATCGTAGATATCTAATCTTTCCTCCTTTATGAGACACACATGTAGGATCTCCAGCATCAATTAATTCTTGTAAAATTGTATCATCATTATTGAAATCAATGTAAATTACATGCATTTTTATCTTTTTGTTGCACTCTTTTTTCATATCTTTTTCTTTTTTAAAAAAGTGGGGTGAGTGAGGGAATTAAGATCATTCCCCACATGCAAAGAACAAAATGGTTTTTAGTTAAAATTAATTTGTAGCGAGACTAGTGGCTGTTGTGGTCCATTACCATTTTGCTGACTCAGCCTAACAAACCAATTACAAGAAAGACAACCACGTAATAAAAATACATTTTAAGAAACAAATAGCTACAAAAGAGAAGAGTCGAATGTCAAAGTTCTTATATAGTATTAGAAAGAGATTATACAAATGTCTACTGTTAATAAGATATTATTTATTTTAAATCTAAGTTATCATGAATATATATTTTTATTATCATTTAAAGGTTTTTTAATTTCTAGTGAAAATATTGTGTATCTTTATGTTTGTAAAGTTATATTCCATCGCATATTCTTCCATTTAAGGTTTTTGTTTTATCTTAATAATTCAACTTTCGTTGGATCTTGTTAATTTATTTTCACCTCTAATTTTCTTTTCTATCACTTTGAAAAACTAATACAAGATTAAAATTAATATTATTTTTAAAATTGTAATTTTGCCCGAGTTATATAAGTATAAAGGATATGTAGCCATGTTAATAAAATCTAGAAGTTTAATAAATGTTTATAAAAAATAAAAATAGGAAATGCATTTTTTTTAATTTTGTTCAATTTGATTTTAATTTCTAAATGTTAAAATTAAACTGAAAGCAAACTCTAACTATACTAGGATGTGTTTCGAAGAATTTATTTAAAAATTATTTACTTAATTCAGGGCAAAAGATCACTCGTTAATTGTTATGTTTGTCATTGTGAATTTTGAAAGGAATGATTGAGAAAAATGAACAAGAAAAAGGTAAGTATAATCTCTTCCAACGTTTAGAGTTACTCCAAAAATAAATAAATATATAAAAATGGAGTGACAGATGTGACTGAAACATTTATGTTTGATTTTTTCTGTATCTAAAATTCTTTTAGATGGTAAAAATTACACACTACGAATAAAATTAGTTTCTAATCTTATTACACACTACCTCTATTTCTCACTTATTTCTTCTCTATTTCAATTATTTTTTATTTCCCATATATTTTTATTCTCCTCATATTTCTCACCTATTTATTTCCTTACTGTATCACTGAACCCTAAATGGTGTAGGAAGTGATTATATTTTAAAAGAATATTTTGTCGAATAACTATATAAATGCGCACACATTTTAGAAGGAGAAATGAGTGTATATACTTAAAAAGAAATTGACAATAAAATGATTAAAATAATCTTATAGTTATGACGATAAGAAAATATAGTTTTTTATTTCTTATATATAAGATTGGAATAGGTAGCAAAGTTATTTTTTTATTTTATAAAAGAAAAATATAAAGGAAATTCTATATAAAAAATCTTGGATTATATATATACACACAGTTTGTGAGCACTTATTCTGAGTGATGAATGTTAAAGCATTAATTGTGGGTCTAAGTGGTTGGTAAGATGGTAAAAGACATTTGAAGATATTTCCGAGAAATCTAAGTTGGCTGAAATCATGCTTTTAATCTTTGAATTGAATGATTGATGCATGATTAATTTATGCTCTAGAAAAGAAAGGGTTACACTGTGTAATATGGTGGAAGGATATGAAAATTGGTAGAATAATGTGTTTTCAAAGCCTTTTGCAAAATGTCATAACGATGGAGGCCAACCTAAATTCTTTTCATTGCAAGTAAAAAGATTGAGATGAGATGAGATGAGATGAGATGAGATGAGATGAGATGAGATGA
This sequence comes from Hylodesmum podocarpum, assembly GCA_026586105.1. Classification (NCBI taxonomy): domain Eukaryota; kingdom Viridiplantae; phylum Streptophyta; class Magnoliopsida; order Fabales; family Fabaceae; genus Hylodesmum; species Hylodesmum podocarpum. The sequence continues at coordinate 393,507 of JALJEV010000736.1, read as the reverse complement.
GATGAGGTGACGAAAAGAAAAGGTGAGAGATTGAGGTGAGAGCATAAAGTGATCACAATTTGAGTGAGGGGACCTGCTATTACAGCATAGTATTAAGATATTGGTTCAAAAATAAATATAGTATTTATTGTATAAATTATATAAAAGAACTGATAAATAATATTTTTTTATGTTTAATCAATATTCTTAAAGCACTTATTAATATTTTTTTATGTTTAATCAATACTTATGGATCTCACCATGATAATTTTTTTTATTAAGAATATAATTACTAATGAAAAATAACTTGTAACGACTTAAACTTATAAAATAAATAAATTTATAAAATGAAAAAAAAATACAAGAACTCATCGTTCATTTCAAGTTAATTAAAATTATGGAGTATTTATTAATTTTAAATTAATTATAAATCGACATTTAGTTTTTCTCTTTATAAATTTATTCACTTTAATAGATTAAAAGTAGAATAAAGTGTATTATCATGGATAGATAACTATGTTTTTTAAATCGTAATTTATATAAAAAATAATGAAAATAATACTGAAATTAGAGAAATATTAGGCACACTCTCTTTTCTGAAACAAACTAAATAAAATAAACCTAAGTATAATTTCCCATCTCAAGAGATTGGATTCTATCTTTCTGCTGACAAATACCATGTGTTTTATTAAGCAAAATATAATAAAGTGAAGCGACAATGACATCATATAAATTATTTATCTTGTGTTCCAAATACACTCTGTTGCTATTATCATAGCTCCAAAACCATGATAGAAATAAAGAAGTAAAGATCAAGAATAAATAAAATCATTACGTAAGGAATGACATGATAAGCATATTCTTTCACATCACAATAGTAGTATTATAACTCCCTGATTTGTTTTTTTTGGGAAAAAGAGTAATTATTTAAAAAATATTTAGTATTTTTCATAAAAAAATTTAAGTATGTTTAGCATTTAGTATTTTAAAAATATGATTTTAAGCCAAGAAAACGAGGAATCATTTATTTTAAAGGAAGATAATCATCCTATTTAACTTATAAGATAATATATATATATATATATATATATATATATAGCATATTTAGTCTTCGATTAACAAAAACGCATAGGGTAACTCAATTCGAAACACCATTCTAATTCTAGCATATGGAGTTAGAAAATTGTCTATTTCTAGTATATTTTATTTAATGTATTCCTTTTGTATTTTTTTAAAAATTATATTCATAAAGTAATTTTTTTATCTAATTTAGAAAAGAAAAAAATATATTCATAAAAGAAATCTTGACATTCAAGTTGTTAGTCGATTTAGAAACTTTAAAAATTATATGAAGTATTTAACTTTGAGATATTCATTTTAGTACTTTTTATTATGTGTCATAATGTTACTTATTTAGGCTCAAGTCACTTAACATATCATTTTTCTTTAATCCGTAACTATTGTTATTAATCAAATTACATGTTGTAGAAAACTAAACATAAGGGATTGAATTGTGTTAATTAAAAATTTAGTTCCTTTTGTATGTTGGTTTAAATAGGTTCAGACGAAAATCGAGCCTCTCGATTTGTCATTATACCTCGAGAGGTTGAAAGAATTACAATACCCATGCCCCCTAAAATTCGGGGGATTAGTTGATAATTAGAATATATTCGTAAACCGGGTGTACTAATCCTTTTTAAATTTAAAAAACTTTTAGATGATCCTTTCCTATTTCTTCTGTACCGTAGAGTTAAAACTAAAAAATATTTGTCATTTTCTATATGTTTTCTGAAGTTTTCGACAAAACCCTCTCGTAAAAGTATTTTTACAGTGTTTTTTGTGATGTTAGTAAATGGTATTTGAACCATTCCTTTTTTATTCATATCAGCACGAAACAGTTATTATCTTCAAAGATTGATTTTAATGGACAGACATTACAAGTTGGTTATCCTCGTTAGTCACAAACTCAAGAAGAGTAAACACAAATATTTTTATACTAGTTCGTCTATTTAAGACTAAGTTCAGTTATCCAGCAACTACTGAGTTTTCACTACAAATCAAGAAATGGTTACAAGTATTGTTTGAACTCGATCACTTCTGGCTAATACAAGATATTCTTTGAACACAGTCTTCTCAAGCTAAACAACCAGGTATTCTTTGAACACACAACCTCCTCAGGATAAAGCACCACACAAGTAGATTTGAAAGAGTTTTCTAAAAAGAAAAGTTCTTTTTCGCAGAGAGGGGTTTACAATGAAGTGTTAGAGTAGCAATGAGTGAAATCACAATAGGTTAGAAATTGAAGTGTGTTCGCCAACTGAAACTTTGAATGAGTGAAGTCCTTTTATAAGCAAGATCTTCAGATGTCCTTTAGAAACAGAAGAATGTCGTTGAGCTTTTCCAAATGCAGTCCAAAAAGGTGTCAGAGCGCAATCAAGTGATGGGATAGCGTGCACAGCGGATTTGATGGCGTGCTCAGTCCTTTTTCTGACTTGTACAAAGATTTCCTAAGAAAAGGGCGAAGCCTTTTCGTGTTACATATGAAAGCTCGAATCCCCATACTGATCTTGGAAGCACTTATGAGTAACTTAGAAGATTTAAACTTGATGCGAGTTACTTAGTCTTAACTTCACTTCCTTAACAGATGATGTGAATCTTTAGTCTTAAAAGATTGTCTTGTAAGCTTCGTCTGAAGAATATCGTCTATCCTTCCGTCTAATGACTTGACTTTGAAACAGACGAATGACTTCAACTTTGAGGGGTTATCTTCCGTCTGTGCTTGTTCCGTCTTACTTTGCTTGCAATGCTTTGTTTGAGATGTTCCGTCTGTCTTGTAATTAATCAAAACTTAGAGACGTTAATCACATTGATTTAACGCATGTCATTTCTGTTGAGTATTTAACTATGAGGTTTTAACCTATTACTCGTGATTTGTAATCAAGTACAGGTTGATTTGTGGCCGATTTGACATTTAGTATCTAAGTTGTATGTTATTCTTTTGTTGAATATTTTAGCTTCATGTGTTCGGCTAGTGTTTGGCCTAAAAATAAGTTGTATGTTATTCTTTTGTTGAATATTTCAGCTTCATGTGTTTCGCCTGCTAGTGTTTGGCCTAAAAGTATCCAACCTAGTAGTTGCTGAGTAGTTTACTTAGTCTGCATCTAGTATAGAAACCCCTCTAAAGGGCAAATGGTTCTTAGAATGAAAAGGTTAATAGAAATGAATTTTAATAGGACCAAACTTTTTGTAGTCATTCTTAAGTTTATAGTGTTGTTGAGGGGTTTTACTTAGATGAATTGAAATGTTTTTAACTGATTGTAGTGACTTGAGAATTGTCATCCTTGAACAAGTGAAAACTTATGAGCCTTAATCTTCAATCTTAGTTAAGTGAAATTTTAGGAAGGTCTTCAACAGAGAGTTTTTAACTAAGTGAGAACTTGAGAGATTTAATTTTTGGCCTTGACCAAGTGAAAACATAGGAAGGTCTTGAATAGTTCAATATTAGTCAAGTGAGAACTTGAAAGGTTCAATCTTCGACCTCAACCAAGTGAAAATTTGGAAGAGTTTTAAACAGAGAATACTCACTCAATCGTTATTACCTTAGTGGTTAAAAATGACCAGAAATGTTTAATTTTTTTTTCACATTAGCTTTTATTTTAATTTGTTTTCATTTCCTGGTGTTTTATTTCTCTTCAACTAAAGTATATCTATTTCTTATCTATTTGCTTTCTGTTAATCCTCATTTATTCCTGTCATCTCAACCAAATGAACCTCTAAAAAAATTGAGGAGAAAATTTTTTAAATTTGAATGGAAAGAAAATGAAAACATAATATATATATATATATATATATATATATATATATATATATATATATATATGTTTGAAATCAACTTTTCTTTCATTTTCTCTTCAATCAAACAACAAAAACATTATTCATGTTTTTTTTTTCTTTTCATTATTACCAATCACCTACATTTATTCATATGCTTCATATGTCTAGTCTTGAATACGAAGGATTTTGTTAATATCCCAAATAAACTAGTGGTGTAGGGTTTTAAGACTTACAAATATATCTTGTGGGGTTGATTAAAATAGCAACTAGTATAAACTATTATAACCGACTCTGAACTGTCTCAAGCTTGTCTCTGGCCCCATCGTTTTTCTTTTCCACAATATCATCTTTTTTCAGAAAGCAGTAGGAAAATTTGACAAGGGTCCAAGGAGACATTCAGTCAAGTCCAATCGACAAAGCAATAAATGGAAATTAATACTAATAGTTGCTTCCGTAATAGCTAAGAATCCCTTGTCATGTACATACATAATCTCACTACAAAGACAAAGCACATCCCATTACAGTTACAACAAGAGAAAAGCTAGTATGAATCCACTTGGATTAAATTCTAGTTTAATTGAACCAATTGTTAGCTTTTGATACAGCGCAGCTTCATTCCACTGGTGGAGTTGCTTTGTTTACTCGATGGACTTCTCATCCAAAAGCTTTACACTTGTAAGTATGATGCTTCAACGAAGATAAGGAAGCTTTTTTCTGTCAAAAGTCGCAATGCACAAACCAATAGCAAATCCTCGATACCATTACAGATAATAAAACCAAAACAAATCCACACGATTCATCTAATCTGCCATTGTTTAATCACAAATGGGAAACAGTAGAGCAAACATTTTAATCACTACTAACATTCTATTGTCCATCAGAGTCATAACTGTTACTTTATTTTTTTCTTCTTTTAGTTGCTATGACCAATAGGATTAGCCCAAAAAGAAAAGGTTTTAATTATGTTAGCTAATTTTAAGACCGAAAACATTATCTTCACTTTAGAGGTGAATCACTGTATGCATATTCATTTGAGCCTTCGTGGATGAGAATAGTGCTGTCTACTGAAGATGTGACTCCAACAAAATAATATATTACGCAATGAAAGCATGCAATCGGTTAGTGTCTGCATTAGGACAATTCCTGTCTCGGAATAGTTTTGAACTTTATATGTCCAACAAGAGTCAAACAACAAAAGAAAGAGGTCCCGGGGGAAGAATGTCTGAAAGTTCAAAGGGTAATTCTGATTAAGAGTGGATAGCAGTGACCTTTCTCATAACTGGGCCAAGAGTCTCTATCTTCATTCAAGAATCCCTCATGAAGTTTCCAGACTTCTCTGTCATAGTTCTCTGTTACACTGAATTGCAAGCCATTTTCCTTAGCCACCTCCAAGAACAGGTCCAATGAATTGCCTCTTTTTGGACTTAAAAATATAGCCTCAGAAGACCCTGCTTTTGATAATAAATGTTTGACAATGCGAGCAAGGTCTTTGTGGAAATCCTTAAAGAAAGTGCTGCCAAAATGACACAATCAATGTCGTAATTATAAAGATAAGACTAGCATAAAGACCAAAACAAAAGGCAAGTCAAGTTGCATGCATGTGAATATGCTGATGCAATTTGTACAAGATATAACTGCCTTTTGCCCACTTGAGCATAAATATAGATATCTAGAAGTATACCCAACTTAAAACATTAAAACTGATAAAAAGTTAACAAAAGAAAACAGAGAAAAGTAACGCCATTTGCCAACCGACATGAATGCTAAAATTTGTTCACTATATATTTTAAAAAGCTTCAACCATATAAACAAGAGATTGTGTCTCATGACTACCACCTCACACTGAATCCTTTGTCTGACTCTGATCTTTATCCAAATTGTCTAGGGCAAGAAAAACGCTATTTGACATGAAATGACTTTTTCCATTAAGCAGTTATAGGCTTACAGCTATATCACTAGAACTGCAAATAATGTTTTCATATAAGGATGGAAAAGGAGTACAGACAAGGTATGAAACAGTTGAAATTTTAGACATCTTACCAATCACTGGCAATAATGATATCAAATGTGTCTGCAACATTAGAAATATCTTCCTGATTCCAGTGAAGTGTCATAGACTTCACAACTGTATCTCCAAATGATCCAGAGTTGGCTTCAATGTTACGCTGAGTATCTGATGGTCATGGAAGAGCAATCCCATTCAAATAGAAAATATTTAATAACTGTACATTCTCAAAAGGGATATTTTTGCAAGCAAATTATTTTTAAAGAGCCTTAGTTCATTAAGTGAGAATATTAAACAAGTAGACGAGTAGTGCCATCAGATTACATTAGTTCTCTTGAAAAAATATTATCTGTAAGTTCACCGTCATAAATACTCGATACTTAGATGTGTCACTACTTCCACTTATAATGTTTTTACTAATGAATCTATTTATTTATGTTCAGATGCAATGTGCCCAAAATAACATATTTGAATAACCAATTTAATCACTTGTCAACAGCCTCTCCCCGTGCCCCCCTCTTAAGGGCCACACCTTCCTTGCGAATAGTCATTTTGATCGAGCAAACTACAGCAATACATCTAACTCTCCCAGAAGTATAATCCTAGACAATCATCAAACCTTCCTCTGCAAGCATAATCCTACACTGTAGTCAAGCATTCATTTCTCAATTGAACAAGATATTGAAAAATCCTTAAATGCATCAATACAATCCCACAAGTAGTTTTAAATTTTTATCTTGACACATGAAGCCAGTATAACGACTGCAAACAAATTCTACCACAGAACAGATCTTGCATGAATCCAATTTGAAGTCACTGAAAATGGAAAACAGTTTCATAAAAATAAAATACATTCTATGGTAATCTTCGGCACACTAGAATTTCCTAAACGCGGCATAATAATAAATAGAAGAGCTCTATGTAAGACAGTGCATGGTTCTTGGTATGGTTAGGTATGTGGCAAAGAACTTTTCCAATTATACAGTAAAAGATGATATTAGACAGTTCACTGTTTCTGGTCATTTAAAATTTTATTGCTATGCATACTTCAAGTTATGCTATCGAGTAGTAAAAATATTATGATGCACAAGACAGAAAATAACAAAAGTAATTGAACAGGCACCAAAACTAGCCAATTTTCATTGTTTTTCTGTCTTTAGTGATGTTGTATTGCTGTGCTTTTTGCTCCTTCCGTCACTAATGTTCTATTGTGTTCCCAACCCCTTCTCTCCTTCTCGCAGCCTTTCATTTATGTACAACTGCTGCCTTGGGTAAGTTTCTTGACTTCCTTGGCTCATCTTTCTTACTCTTCTCTACCTTTCCTTCTACTTCTATTCATCCATCTATTGAGCAACCCTGGAATACTTCTCTGAACATTTTGGGCATAAACAACCATGCACGCTATAGATTCAGATGAACCATTTAATTGTCAATACTGGTTATTGTACTTGTAAGTTATTGTTATTACTGAAAATCCAGAATGTTGTTTCTTACGCAGAGAAGCAAAACATTTGTTTGTGCCTGTTATCTCCTAATCAAAAGGCAAAGACAAGCCGATCACAACTCCTAGTAATAACAGAAACTTTTGCTGTCTTAAAAAAAAAGCTAGCAATTTTACTGCACAGGAATGAGAAAACACTCGCCAAGTTTTCAATCACTTCCTAACCTGTTTGTCCAGGTTGTGACATAATACCCTTTGCTTTTGCAATATCTAATTTAAGTGATATTTTTTGTTCGTCACAAGTTTAAATAAGAAAGCAAAAACAACTGACAATTTAGATGTACAATAAGTGTCCATACCCTTGAACTATTACTTACATTGTCTAGAGAATAATATATACATCTATAGATAGAGGAGCACAACAAAATATCACAAAATTGCCACTAAATTATGATTGGTCAACTTCCACTTTCTGGTAAAACATTAAAAAGCCCCTTACCAGGTTCATTTCTCACTAACCAGTCTCTCTGCCATGTTAACGACAGACATCACGCTGCAGTGAACCAACACTTTCGCAAAATGAGTTTAAACAAGATTTAGGGAAGAAACATATCAACTAATGATTGCATCACAGAACATAAATCTTATACCCAGAACAGAAGGCACTAGTATAGTACCCTTCTTCAGATCAATTTTTGGCAAAGATATTGAACTCTTTAAAATACAATTAATTCTCTTTAAAATACCATAAAAAAGGATACAATCAACTACTTGTGGATTTCCATCTGAGATTACAACCTCTGATGCCTCTGTAGCAGCTGCAATAACAAATCCAGCCAAGCCATAACCAGAACCAAGCTCAATAACTTTTTTACACCTACAAGAATTTAGTGCATACCAAAAGAAAAATAAAATTATACCAGTAAAAGGTAACAGGAAAATAACAGTGAAAAAGATGCCAGCAATACAGAGGACAATATCTTCAAGAAAACAGAATACAGGTTTTCGAACCTGAATATATCTGCATGTGACAAACAATAGTGAGCAAGAACATCTTCTGAAGGCCACCTACCTGCAGAAGATATCATGAACTTATAAGTATAATTGCATCAACTGTGAAAATCCAGAATGAAAAGTTAGAAGATAATCAAAATTGTAATTCATTGAAATGATCAACTATAGTGTTTCATCCTAATGTAGGAGAGTAGCTAACATCCGAGTCATTTCTTTCAAATAAAAGGGCAACCCAATGCACAAAGCTCCAACATAGTAAGCTTTAGGGAGGGTAAATGTATTCAGTCTTACCCTTGCATGTAGAGAGCCTGTTCCTAGGAATTGAACCTGTGACACCACCAGGTCACAAGGTTGCAACCTTACAATTGCACCAAGGCTGTACTTAAAAAATGCACTGTTTCTACATCAAGGCACTTGGGAAAATTATAATGCTTCTTCTACGTGAAAAATTAAATTGCAATCTTATTCATTTTGGCAAACAGTATGGCTTAAGATAATGTACTTTTAATCTACATCACTACATCCAAAGTTTTGTTTGACAATAAAATACAAGGAAAACCCAAAAACAATCATTTGCTAACCAAATACAAGCTAATCGCCTAATCTTATCCGGAATCAGCTACTATGACAAAGCGACCTCCTTAAAAATACATGGGTTATGCTCCAACCAGATGCACCAGATTGTAGCTTATATTGCATATCAAATGAAATTCGTTCATGTCCTAAAAGAAATACTTTCTTTCAATATAGAATATAAGACTTAGACAACAAACTAGTAGCTCATTGTCAGTCCATGTAACCTTAGAATGAAAATACAAATAAAATAAAAATTGTACTTGTAATTGTGAGGTAAGAATAATAAAAGAAACATACAGACAAGCCCAGTATTGTCAATGTTATATGTGTTACAAATCTCAAAATCGCTGAGGTCAGCAGAGTTGTCCACTCTTTGTCTGCATAAACAAAATACACCAATAGATAACTATTCAAAGTAAGATTGGCATTTACTTGTGTAGAAACTAAATGTAAGTTATGATGATTGGAAAAGCAAAATCAATTCAGTTTAGAGTATGTCTGTTTTAACATAATTTACTTTCTGAAAATTATTTTACTAATTTCTAGGGCAAGCAATATGCTTAGTGTAAACTGCAACAGATTTGACAAATGCAGGTCTGTTAGGGTAAAAATTCATAAAATCTTATAGGAGAAGAAAATATGAAGGAAAAAAGAAATAAACTTCTCCATAAACTAAAATCAGCTTATCCATAAGCTAATTTGTAGAAGCGCTCTCAAGTTTGCTTCTTCAAAAGCTAAATTTTAACTTATGCATAAGCTCATTTTAGCTCGTGGAAAAGCTTATTTCATTTCCTTCATATTTTCTTCTCCTATGAGCCCTTATGAAGAAGTTTTACCCTAATAGGCCCAAAAATCTACTTCAGTTTCTCTGCTGGGAAGAGTCCAACCAGCATCCGCTCACACAGCTAACCACTTTAAAAGCAGAGTTAACTGCCATTGGACATTTCAGTCATCTCAAACACTATTAATCACTTGCACGGCATATTTAACCATTACCCTCAAGTATAGATTGATAATTGTATACACAAATTAATTTACTCTTAGCTACTTTTGAGATCAAGTTAATCATCGTTTCAAAAACCACATGACATTATTAATCAATTTTAAGCCATATTTAACCATTTGTACCACAAATTCATACCAATAACTCTAAGCACACGTTCATTTAACCTTAACCACTTGTGAAAAAAAGTTAACCACTTATGAAGCATATTCCACAATTAGTGTCACAAGTAAAAATTAGTAACCATATACAATCACATTCATTTATTCTTAACCACTTATGAAACAAATATAACCATATTGACACACATGATAGAGAATTTCCAGCGGTAGAAATATCATTACTCTTTCTTTTGCTAAATTTTTTTTTTTATTAAAAAACAATGAAAATTTCGCCATCATGCAGCAACCACTGGAGAACTAACAATAAACCTAACTGAAAAAATAAAAAAAATAAAAAAAAACAGATTGAAAAGAAAAGGAAAATAGAACACTGACGTGAGAAACAGTTGAGGAGCGCCAGGGGTTGGTAAAGTGTAACAAACACGAGCGTCTCTGGTGAATGAAGCATCGTCGATTACATGATAGGGTATGAAGTTGAATCCATGACTGGTTCTTCTTGAAATGTGTTTAACAATTGTTTGAGATTGGTCTTCTGCGAAAAGTAGAAGCGTATTGGGAACGAAATAGTGGAAATTGGATGTGTATGAAAATGATATTACCTGAGTGTGGTGAAGAAGAGCGAGAGAGAAGCGCACCACGAAGGATTTTCCATCTCAGAGATGAAGCTTTCTCGTTCCTTTTGTTTTCCATTGCAGCTTTTGCTCTTCACACATTGCATTTAGGTTCTTTCTAATTATTTTCTACCTCTAAAGTTTAGTGTAAATGTGTAATTACAATATGAAAACTAAAATAAATTTGAAGGTTTTAGAAAGTGAAATTGTTCAACAAAAGTAAGGATAAAAAATTTACTAAAATGAAAATATTTTTTATTAATATTTATAGATATTATATAATTAAAATAAATAAACATTATATACTAAAAACATATTGTATCAAATTGTAGAAATTTTATAATCTTTTTAAATAATATTTAAGAAATATATTTTTCTAAGATAAAAATTAATCAAATAGTTTGATTAAAATAAAAAATATTTTCTTTTAAAAAATTAATCTAAAAAATAAGAATATATTTATTATTAATGTCAAAGGAGTTTGAGTAAATCAAAGAAATAAATATTAGAAGAGTTCGAGAAAAATTATAAAATATGATTTTTAAGATATAAAATAAGAATTTTTAGTCATGAGAATATCTGTGATATATATATTGAAAATTCAAATTGTACTTTAAAAAAGTTTATCTTAACATAAATTATAAAATATTTTATTATTGATATTGCTTTTACCGTATAATTTTGAGTCTTATGTAAATATCTTACGATCTATTTCATAATCCTTCAATTTACAATTTTTCATTTTTTTTTTTTTTATCACGTGAACTATCTTGATTATTACGGCATTAATTTTAAAGCAGTAGCTGTTATAGTGAGATGAACCTCTATAAAACATTCCCCTATTCTATTTAAGATTGAGCAATTCGATTGCGTCCAAAGTCTAAACGTTCATACTCCTATTTTTGTCTTAGATCATTGCAGTATTTTGTAACATAGGTATCATAGAGTGAATAACTAAGCATCTTCATAAATAGAATCCAAACTTACATCATCTTTCATGTACTTCCATGTCCAACATTGCATTACATTGAAGAATCAAGAACATGTACACGAGTAACATCTTTAGATGACATGTATACATCCAATAGGAACTTATCTTATTGCCACATCATACTAATGAATCAGATGACGTGATAAAAAGACCAAATCTCATTAGATGTTTTCTGTAAAAATGTTATACTGCTACAACTTTCTAGACAGTTTTGCTGGTGCTGCAACTTCATAATTAAGTCACTTTATAGCCAGTAACGAGGACACCCTTCAATTTTGATCCCTTGAGCAGTTGGGCATGATGCTAGTGGGCATCCATCAGGTTCATTGCCCCACCATTTTAGGTTGATCTGTTCCATCCCCAAACAAATGTAAAGCAACACTCCCATAAAGGCTAATCCAGCATCGAGTCCCCCAGATAACACATAATTGTGTCGACTCCACCATCCACGGTTATAGCGATAAGCAATAAAACCTGAGGCAAATCCAACAAGAACCCAACTAGTGTAGTTCACTGGTGTACCTGGAGGCATTTGAGAGACTCCTGTCAATATCAGAGGAATATTGACCAGTCTAATCCATTGTTTATTTGGAAAGGACTTGTGTGCTAGCCACACTAGGATAGGAACAATGGCTCCAGCCAAAAAGAACCAATTGATGGCTGAGTAATGTCCAAGATCTCCAAAAATTCTACGAGGCCCTATCAAGCCCATTATCACAGATGCATCATAGAATACATGCTCACTAGGGCAAGTCCATGGACTACCTGCTGGAAGCAACTCTCTATCGCATATATTTGGAATAGTGTTCATCAGCCACCAAGCTGTTACCATATGCACCAATGCAGATATAGAGGTGCCAATTATCTAAAAAGAAATAAAGCAAGCAAGGGAATGATATTGCATACTAAATCAATCAGAAACTAGCATGTTTAGGATACCGTTGCATTAGTAGGTATGAGGCAAAAGTATTTTCGACACCGGATGAAGACTTTTACTTTTGTGTTCATTTTATATTTATCCATTAGATTTTCATTGGAACATGCACATATTATTTCCAACTGAATTCCAAACATGCACTTAAATAGAGATAAAAAGGAAAAAGATACTTTCAAGAACTCTATGCGAGATATATGCATAGTGGACCATTTAGTAACAAGTTAACAGTGAGACTAGGTGTTATCCAATGACTTGCACTACAGTATATAGAAATGAATATATGTAATTATAAATTTGTACAAGTATCCTACCTCTACATAAAATGTGAGTTTTAACTTTTAGAGGGATTGAGAGTACAAACCTGTGCCATGAACATTGCTCTCGGAGGAATCTTCATGTAATGACCAAGCTTGAAGTCTTCCAAAAAGCAAATGGCTTGTTTCACACTCCCATTCCCATACACTTTAAACAAGATGTTGGCAATAGGATACCCCGGATAGATGTATCCAATTATATACTCTGTTATCACATTCAAAGTCGGTGCCTTACCAATGACAGAAAAGAAAAATGTTAGTGTTTCTAAATTGAGAACACAAGAGATAATATCAAACTATTTCTAATCATATTCGGTTGCATAGCACCTAGAATTTTGAAAGGTCTCAAATTAAGTTTAGCCAAGTCTGTGTTGGAGCAATGGCAAATTTAGTTGCAGCTATATAAGTGGCAACAGCAACAGTGTCAACTTAAAAACTACAAAATGGAAGTTTGAGTATAGTTAACAGCCCATAAATTTTGTCTTACTTCTTGCATCACAGAAGTTCTAGTCAAATTTATAATGTTAGCACAGAAAACTGTATTAAATAAGTAAAAGTACAATGTGTATCTGATTGCATAGACCTATACCTGATTTGTTGTGGCTTTGATTACTCCAATAGGAAGTGTATACAATATTGCAACACCACAGACTAATACCACACCCCACCATGGAAGCTGGAGTTGGTCATGGTAATATACACACATAAACATAATTGTCATGATGTTGAAAAGAAGAATGCAAACAAACCACCATTGAGAAACTTGCTTATAATGTTTCCTCATAAGCATTGTGTGTACATCTATCTTCTTGTCTTGGAAAGCAGACTTGCTTAGCTTCAATATTTCACTGCACCATTGAAACTCTTATTTCAACCACATCAACACAGTACATTTACCGAATTTTCGAAGATATAAAAGCATGAAACTTGCACCTCCCATGAAAGAGTAATACATGTACAAGGGTAGCAGTAAGGCAAGCAAAAGCAAAGCCATATGTCATAGCCAAGTTGACGCCAAAATAAAGAGGGCCCTCACGCTCATAAGCCTCCAAATCAAGGTGAAAGTTGGAGTCTAGAATACTTGAGATGTTGTACTTTTCGCCATTGGACATGAATAGACCATCTGAAAATATAGGAAATCTTCTTGCCTTGTAAATATTAAGCCAATAAGCAGTGGGTGTAAGGATGTATATGAAAATGAAAAAACCAGCAGCAATATTAACTGTAGCAAACCAAGGACTAGCCAGAGGGCTGCCAAGGTAAGCACATACACTGGACCAGTCAAAACCAACTGCACCAAGTCCAAGTCCATGTAGCCCTGAACCTACCTGTTGTGCTATAACAGAAGTGGGAAACATCCAGCATATCCAAGAAAGTGACGTTAACATAGGGAACAAGTAGCCGGGAAACACATAATAAGCAAAACTACAAACAAATACTATCAGGAAGAACTGATTCCGAGTGAAACTGCCCTTTGGCCTCTCCTCTTTCTCGTGCAGCACCCTGACATCCATTATTTTGTGCAAGAATTAGAAACAGTAAAAGATCCCATCATTTGTAGTTACAAGTCTCAGTAAAAAATGCTAACAACATGATGTGCTTTATCATAAGTGAAATCCATGTAAGTCCCCATTAAAGGTGAACAAAAGTGGAACAACATTTAAAAAGAATGAAAATTTTCAAATTTTGCAATGATTTCAAAATTGGGAAATGAGTTGAGATATAAAATTTTAAAAACTGGAAATTTCCCTTAATTTCTTAAGGATGTTCTAATTCTCCCTCTTTGAATATAATATCAAGAAGGGTGGGTCTTGCCGTAACACCCAGAATTTATCCCTCATTTTAATTATGACGTTGCATAAGTTAATTTTAATTATATGTATTTAAATATTTTAAATAATTATTTTTTAAAATTTTGTTTGAATTAAAAAAAAAATTATTAATTAAATAAACAAGTTTTTGTTATAACCAATACAAATTAATTTTGATAGAATTCTTATATAGAAATAACCAAGATATTCGGAGTACTTATGAAGTAGTATACGATGGAAATAAGTGTCTTAATGAAAAAAAGACCTTGGATATGGTCAAAATGTCTATTCTTAAGTGTCAAAAGTTAAGAGTAGTAATCCGCACCCTAGCGCTTAAGGATTAATGTCCCTATTATTTTGAGAGCCAGTACTTAGAAAGAGAAAAAAAAAATTACAAAGACAAGGAAGAAGTTTAGACTTGAGAGAGTTCGCCTAGAATCTAAAAAGCGCTCACTTAGAGATTATTTTACAAGTTAAGTATGGAGGAATACATCTTCACGAGCAAAGCTTTAAGCTTGGAGTTTATGGACCGTGGAGGAAGATAATATAGACTTTAGTATCCCATTTCAGAGTTTAGGTGTCATATTTCAACGTTTCTAAGACACCGAGTGCAAAAGTGATGTGTATGTTTGGTTTGAGTTTTAGTTTTTCCCAATTAGTAACCTTGATATGTTTTATATTTATATTCTAGTTTATAATAATTAATAATATAATAAACAGAAACATAGTAATATTTTATAGGATGTTACATAATTTCTATACATTCTCCATTTCTAGTCTTCCATTTTTTAACACCTTTTACACACATGTAATTTGTTTATACAAGTCTTCTCAAATCATGGAGAATATTTTCTTTTAATTTTTATAGATTAAAATGATAACTTATTCAAAATTGTTTTGTTTCTTCTTGGATAAAGGTTTTAAAAAACTAGTTTCTCTTTTGTGTTCCTGGACATTCTTAACTTATAAATTCTTTATTTATTTCAAAACTTTTTATAACGTTTAGTTGATTAATTTTTATACTATCTCCGATTGAGTTAAAGAATTATGTGTTTTGGGAGACCCAATCTTACTAAGGGTGAAGGTTGTTGTTTTTCATATTCTAAGAATAATATTGTAGGGTTTATTCTTATTCCTCTTAATTGCAATCCTCATGAAGGTAGAGTGATCTATAGATTTTTTAGTAAGACTAGGTGTTTGTATTTCCAGAATTCTAAAAGAATTGGTTCTCTTCAAGGGAGTAAAATTAACTTCCAATGCTCCTAATTTATATTCAATTATGACTTCTAACGAAAAAAGATATAATTTTTCTTAGGTTAATAGGTCTTTTAATCTCCATTTCAACCCATTAATTAATTTTGTTATGTTTTTATAGATTTGATATATTTTTGAAACATGTACTATACTTGGATTCCACTCATTATCTAACATTTTAATGTCTAATATTATATTATATAGGGCATTATGAAAACTGGCTAATAAAATCGAATGATTAGGATAATTAATGATATATATATATATATATATATATATATATATATATATATATATATAATATGGTATTTTATTTTTGAAAAGTTGGTATTTTTTTTTTTATTTCGGATGATCTTAATACCGAAGAGAGAACTTATTACGTGTGACTTGCTTAGATCATATAATAAAAAAAATTAAGAGTTGTTCGGTTTAATCATTTTTCATTTCCATTTAAAAAAAATAGAAGATGATAATAAAAATATGTTTGATTAAATTTTTAGCAATATTTTAATTAAAAATAGGAATGAAAAAACTCATTTCCAATATTTTCTATTTAAAACAACGGAAACGCAGTGCATAAATGTAATTTTAAAGACTTCTCGATATTTTCTTAATTTTCAAAATTTAAAAATGAAAATAAATTTTAAGAAATGAAAATCGAAAATGAATCTGATTTTGGGACCATCTCTGAATCTGATATTTTATTTTTGGTACTCCAAGTTCACGTAATTATTTATTTCCTCATATGCTAAGTCAATATCTCTTATCTTTTCCTCTATTTGTGATAGTTCCAATTACTATAGACATTGTCTATCACTCAAAATTCTTATGATTGGACCACCAAAGCTAAACCAACAATTTTATTGCCTCACTAGGACCTACCACTGGATCGCCTATTATTACTGAACAACATTAATTGGTTCCCCTCGTCGTAATTAGCACAAACTAGATTAAGGTACAGTTTAAAGAATCAAAAAAGGTTAAATACCACTGTAGTGACAAGTATGTTATAAGTTATCTTTTATATATACACACCAGGAGTGATCAGATTACATTTTAGTAACTTAATAAGAAAAACGTGATTTTTACTTATCCAAACGGATTTCACTTATTTTTACTACGTCTCTCAGTTCTCGTTTCTTGTCTGAAAGTTATTTATATTTAATAATTTTAATTTATATATGATTTTTCTTTTTTTTAATATTATCTTTTTATTTTACTTTAATAATAAAAATATTCTTATATTAACTTTCGAGAGAAAATATTTTATTATATAAATTTATTTTAACTATATTATTCAATTAATTTTTTATCTTATAAAATAATTTTCCGAAAAATAATAATTTTATTCTACGAATAAAAATATTAAATTTTAAAGTCATTTGATATATTTTACATACGCTGTTATAATAGTTTTTACCAATAATGTTTACTACCTTTTAAATAACAGGTGGCGGATCTTTGACCCGTGATTTCGGGGATTGAAAAATCGTATTAAACATTTTTTTTATTTGACTTTTGATTGCATGAGTAGTAAAACAATGTGGTAATTACCTGAAAAGCGAGACCTGAACGAGATTTTGGGGCCACCACATGGCAGCGGGCTCCACCAAGTACCGTCGGAAAAGGCCGGCCCAACAAAAGCCCAATAAGTGAGTGGAGAGAACGACGAGCCAGCCCAGAAACACCGATATGTGTCTATTGTAGAAAACTCTAACGATAGTAACAAAATGAATTGAGTAAACGCTCGCAGCACCTGAATTCGCCATGATCGTGATCAGCACGTGCTCCTTCACGTTGAATTTTCCCGGGTTCAGTGTGAACTCCCACTTTGTTCCCTTCATGAACACGTGTCCCGTCACCGTCGCCGCCATCAGGTGTCCCACCGGCACCACCGCTATCTGCGCCGATATCGCTGTCATCGATAGCGGCTCGCGGCGGTACCAGAAGAATTGGTTCAGGAATGAGAGAAGCGCGCACGCTAGGGTTCCCAGGATCCATGTTCGGAAAGTGAGGACCGGTAGTGATGGATCGTCGGTCACCGGAACCGTTAGTGCTACCTGCTCGATCGGTGAATCGACGTCGTTGGTGGCGCGTTCGTTTTGAACTGTAAAAAACGCAGCGTTTTAGTGATATAGAAAAAATGAGTGAGAGAGCGAGAGAGAGAGAGAGTTAGGAATGGTTGTGAAAGTATACATACGAAGTGGTTCGTTGATTATTTCGTGATTACTGGCCATTTTTTGCCTTCAAACCAGTTTTTTTTACTTCTCTTGTATATATGCCAACCATTTTAAGATAGAATAAATGCTTTGTGTTTTTAAGATCAATAATTCTCTCCTTTTTTCATTTTATATATTTTTTGTATTTTCTATCTTTAATTAAAATTTCTTTGTCCCCCATAATCTCGTTTTTAGCTTCAGGAATAAGGATTAATTATGGAGTAGGTACTAGGTTATTCAATAATTATGTTGTCTCTTATTTTTAAATTGAGGACAAACCAAAGTGGAACTAAAATGATTATTTATAAATAATAAAAGTTAAAAGGAAATTTTTTGAAACTATAGCTACCAAAAATATAATTAAAAATTAATTTTTAATTAAATTCTAATTTATTTACGTATATATTTTAAAAAATAATCATAGATATTAAACTTATATATATAAATAAATTTATACAATGGATAATAATAAATTTAATAAAAAAATCTTCAAACAAAATCAATAATTTAACAATAGAAAAATATCCTTATATTTTTTATATTATATGCAATGCATCATTGTCTATATTTTGTATAATAATATTATATATCCATTATATAGAAAGTGAAGTTTTTGAATTCTTTTAAGAAAATTATATTTATGATATTTAAATTTTCAATTGTAAAATATATTAATATTATTTTTTTGTCACAAATTTATTTTTTTATTGTTCATGTTCTTCAAATATCATTTCATCGTAACATATCATGTTTTCTTAACTTTTATTCCTCAATAACATGAAAATATATATAACCCATGCATACATTTAACCCATTATCACTCCTTCAAAATTGATACTAAAAAATCACATGAAAATATTAATTAAAGTAATTATCATATAAAGATTACAAAAACTAAAAAAGTAATTAAATTATTATTTAATAATTTTTAATTACTTTTTATACTATTTTCTTTCTATTAGGTCCTTAAATTTATATTTATTATTTTTAAGTTGTGAGCTTGCATTAAGGATGAATTATAAAGAGATTTAGAAGAAAATATTTTAGTACATTAGATCTAGAGGGATTAAAAAAATGGTGGTTGTTATGGTGTTGTTTCTACTCAACGATATCATATATTTAAAAAGATATTTATCGCAATAATGTAGTAGTCCCAAGTGGCCATTAATGTCCTCATCGATGGTTGTGAATCAACGCATCCACGTGCAAATATTGTTACATATTTACACGCCTTACCTTTTTTTTATTCTACTCCTGATTTTCTTTCCATGTATCTTCAATTCTAGGCCCATATATCTTAACTCCTTATGGGAGTATATATACTCAAGATTTTAAATTGAAGTCGTGATTGTAGTATGATCGCGGTCCTTGATATTGTGAGAAATATAGGCTTCAGAAACTTTGATGTTGCTGTCAAAATTGCAGTTGCAAGCCATTCTTTTCAAATCTTGCATATACCTCTGAATTTTAGATGTTTTCACGAATAGAATGTAAAATTTACATCATCATTCATGAATAAATCCAATAAAATTATTTATATACAACCTTTATACACATTGAAGAAGAAAGAATAACACAACATTTATGTATACATTTGCTATTACAAATCCATGTCTTTAAATTGTAGTTCACAACAACAATTGCAGCAACATCATGCAATTTCGAAGGTATATCTGCAACCGCGTGATAACAAATTGCCTGCAATTTTGCGTATCACAACACAACCTCAGCTACAATTTAAAACCATGGCAAGACTAACGTAATCAACTTTAGTTCGGAGTCAACTGCAATACACAGTCAATCGAATTTGAAGTCAACTGCAATACACAGCCAATCAGACAACTCTCTCAGAACATATACGTATACATATTTCTCTCTTCATATTTGCGGTTGTCTACCAAATATTTTTACTAACGTAATTCTGTCGCTTAAAAATTTAGTA
Organism: Hylodesmum podocarpum; assembly: GCA_026586105.1. Taxonomy (NCBI): domain Eukaryota; kingdom Viridiplantae; phylum Streptophyta; class Magnoliopsida; order Fabales; family Fabaceae; genus Hylodesmum; species Hylodesmum podocarpum. The sequence goes on along the minus strand of JALJEV010000736.1, from coordinate 373,454 downwards.
AAGAGGACAGCCTTTGGATTCAACACCTGGAGCAGTTGGACATGAAGCTAATGAGCATCCATCCGAATCACTGCCCCACCAGTTTAGGCTGATATGCTGCATCCCCAAACACAAGTAGAGTAAAACCCCCATGAAGGCTAATCCTGCATCAAGTGCCCCAGATAAGACATAGTTGTGTCGGCTCCACCAACCGCGATAGTAACGGTAGACAATGAACCCTGAGACAAACCCAACAAGAACCCAACTGGTATAGTTTACTGGTGTAGCAGGAGGCATGTCAGATAGTGCACCCAAGATAACAGGCACAGTGATAAGCCTAATCCATTGTTTATGAGGGAAGGCCTTGTGTGCTAGCCAAACTAAGAAAGGAGCAATAGCTCCAGCCAAGAAAAACCAGTTGATGGCTGAGTAGTGTCCAAGATCTCCAAAAACTCTACGAGGCCCTATCAAACCCCATATCACAGATGCATCATAGAACACATGATCACCAGGGCAAGTCCATGGACTACCTGCTGGAAGCAACTCTCTATAGCATATATTTGGAACAGTGCTCATGAGCCACCATGCTGTTAGCAAATGCACCACTGCAGATATTAAGGTGCCAAGTACCTACACAGGAAGATGGGCAAGGGAATGATAATTGATAATTACTTACAAGAGTATTTAGTGAGTGTTTGGATTGAAGTTTCCAAATTTATGTTTCAATGAATTTCATTTTGTAAACTAAGTTTGCAAAAGCAAATCTTCCTTTCCTCGCATTTTAAAAGTTTCAAGGCAAAATTGTGGCACGACTCGTTTTATAAGTCAATCCAACTAAAGACTAATGCATGTTTGAATTTGTAGTTTGAAATGTTGTATTCATTCCAATACAAATCTAATGGATAAAAGCAAAATAAACATAAAAGTAAGGGTCCTAATCCATTGACAAAAGTACTTTTGTCTCAAATGTACTTTTGCAATGGTAACCAAACATTTTCAATTTTACTTTTTATTGAACATTGGAGACATCCAACTGAAAATCAAACATATCTTAGAGACGAAAAGGTAAAAAAGATAAATCACTTCTCTTTGTTTTTTTCTCTTCTTTTGACAAGGGAGACTTAGTGTGCAAACCTGTGCTATGAACATTTCTCTAGGAGGAATCTTCATGTAATGGCCAAGCTTAAAATCTTGTAAAAAGAAAATTGCCTGCTTCATGCTCACATTCCCATAAACTTTAAACAGCATGTTGGCAACAGGATATCCCGGATAGATGTATCCAATTATGTACTCTGTTATTATATTCAAAGCTGGTGCCTTCACAAGAAAAATCAGTTCTGTTAGGCCAAGTGATTGATAATGAAGGGGGAAAAAACAAATTATTTTAGGTCATATGCATTGTTCGGAATACAAGAAGTAGTAGCATAATACTTAAGTTACACTAATTTTGCCAGATCTTTGGCGCAATCACTAATTTAATTACACCAATACAACTGCTAAATTAACAGCAATGCAACGTGACTATACCTGATTTGTAGTCGCTCTAATTACTCCAACGGGAAGAGTAAATGATATGGCAACAACACAGGCTAACACCACACCCCACCATGGTAGTTGGAGTTCATTGTTGAAATATTCACATACAAATATAGTTGCGATGATGTTGAACAAAAGAATGCAAAGAAACCACCATTCAGGAACTTGTTTATAATTTTTTCTCATGATCTTCGTGTGTATATCTATCTTATTCTCTTGGAAAGCAGACTTACTTAGCCTCAATATTTCACTGCACCAATAAATCATCAATTTCCACCGGTGACATGTTAGTTCACACAATTAAAAGTTGAGAAATGATAACAATCTACTCTCAATGTACTTTTAGAACACACACTTTTGATACTTGTTGAAATTTATCAAAAATCAAATTTTGTGGATTCACTTCCTATTTAGTAAGCTTCTCTTATAATTTTGTAATTTTTAACAAATTTTAGGCTTAATTGTACTTCTTACCTCCAAATTTTCATGATTTCATGACTTTTGTCATTTATTTTTTATTTTAAGTTTTGCATTAAAAGTATTTCACAGTTTTTGCTCGATGTAAAAATTATCATTATAATTAATGCATTTTATGACTTTTTTCAAAACACCGTAATTTAGGTAAACTTGTAGTAATTTTTTCTTTAGTTGTGATGATTTATCTATGTAAAACAAAATCTGCAAGATTACAAAATTTTAGAAGTAAAATTTGAAAACAAAAATCACAAGGTAAGAAAAATCAGGAAATTAAGCGTGAATTTTAATCAATAATAAAGAATGTGTTTTAGAATGTATTACTTGATAAACAGTACTTCTCTTAAAAGTTTAAAGAAAAGAAAATTGAGACTAACCGCGTGACTTACCTCCCATGGAAGAGCGATACATGAACAATGGTTGCAGCAAGGCAAGCAAAACCAATGCCATATGACATAGCAAACATGGTGCTAATATAAACAGGGCCCTCACGCTCATATGCCTCCATGTCGAGGTGAAACTTGGAATCTATTATAGCTGAGATGTTGTACTTTTGACCATTTGACATAAATAGATCATCTGAAAATATGGGAAATCTTCTTGCCTTGTAAAGATTCAACCAATAAGCAATTGGTATAACAACATACGTGAAAATGCCAAAACCAGCAGCAATATTAGCTGTAGCAAACCATGGACTTGCCAAAGGGCTACCAAGATAGGAACATATACTGGACCAATCAAAGCCAATAGCACCGAGTCCAAGACCATGCAGCCCTGATCCTATCTGGTGTGCTATAACAGACGTGGGCATGATCCAGCAAATCCATGAAATTGATGTTAACATTGGAAACAAGTAGCCAGGGAAGACGTAGTAAGCAAAACTGCAAAGAAATGCTATAAGGAAAAACTGATTCCTAGTTAAACTGCCCTTTTGTCTCTCCTCTTTCTCATGCAGCGCCCTGAAATCCATTATGAAGTATGAACTTTAAAATCATCACACAGCGTCCAATTAAAAGTCCTAGATAACTGTTGTTGTTCATAAATTTAATAGAATTAAATGAACCTGAGACTCCATCAATTATTAGAAATAATCACATCAACAAATTGTGCAAAGCTTAAGCTCAAGTAGCTATGAAAGTGCAGGGAGGGAAATCTGAAATGCAAGGAAACTCCAAGCTTATTTAATGATGATGTAGTCGTGCAATCATATTTTGCAGTTTCTATGTATTCATAATAATACCTTATAACTTTTATCTGCACATAAAATCTAGAAAGTTTAGGATACTTTCTGTGCTTAATTCAATCAATCAACAGAATTAGACTATCTCAATCATTATATATTTTAATTTTATATTTTTTTAATAAAGTATCAATTTAATCTATTGTAATATTAGTTCTTAATATTAAAAAAATAATAAACAAATGGTTGACTTTTATATTTATCATTCAGTGTTGTCATTAAAGTGATTTAAATAATATTTTATTAAAAACTATAAATCTCTATCTAAACTATATTGAGGATTAACTTAAATAATAAATATGAAATTTAGAAACTTATTTTATTATTTCTGAAAGTTAGAAAGTAAAATAATTTTCCATTCATAAATGGTATTTACCCTTTTTGAAATTTAGAAAAACTTGATATGAGTGACGACAAGGTCTCACTAAATTAGTACTTCGGTGAATCTACTTTAGGGTTGTGTTTCAATAAATAACTTAATCACTTATCGGTAGTCAATTAATTCTCTGATTATATAAAAAGTTTGTGTTATAAATTTTAATATAAAATTTATTGAAATATATTTTAAGATAATATTTTAATAAATCTCACTTAAGAAATAAAGTAGTAAAACTAAAATGTATAATAGGCATCGAAAAATTTTATCTAAATTCTTTCAACTCTGTCAACAAGTTTCAGAGATAGATGACATTTATTAAAATGACTATTCAAGAAAGTTTACACTCACCATTACTACCATCTATAGATGGGGCATTTCAGGTGGCTGATTTATTCATTGGACTAACCCTACACTAGGGTGGGCATAGCTGGCTAGGTTTGATTCCGGCTAACAAATACTTGGTTCAACACAGTCCTTTGCAAACTAATCAACGGTATGAGTATGGTGTAATTATTGTTTATGATTTATAATGCAAAAATATTTTTTACCATAAAGTCGTGCATAAGATCTAACCAAGCTTAACTCCATTCTCCAAGGCTTGATTTAAGCTATTAATCATTTTAATGGGTAATCATTTTAACATGTAAGACAAGATTGATAGATTAGTTTATGATACCAGAGATGGCATGAAGGGGTGGTTGGTATCTTTGATATTTTTCAGGTATAAATATTTTTTATTTGTTTTACTTTATTTTATTAATTTTGATTATTTTTATACTCTCTTTTCTTTATATTTCATTTGTCTTCAAGTTCTCTCCACCTCAATAATTGTTCTCCTCAATAATTGTTCTCCTCAATAATTGTTCTGATAACCATTTGCATTCTCTCCACCTCAGAGATAGTATTTTATTATTATTTTTTTTTTTCTTTGGATTTTAATCATTCGTTCTCTTCCTATTTATTGTCTATATACCTATATATTACATCTTGTATCTGGTGAGGCATAAATAAAACAGAATATTATATGATTTATATTCAAGTTTTAAGAAAATAATAATAACATTATTGAGTATGTGTTTTTAATACTAAACGTCAGAATAAAAAAAATGATAAAAAAATGATTTACTTAATAAATAAATATAAATAACAATTGTCTCGTGAAACACGTTCCCCAGGAAATTACCTGGTAAAATTCTTCCAATTGGCCTTACAAGAAAACATTAATGAGAGGGGAAAAAACTGTAGAAAGAAAAAATAAATGTACTGCAAGACCCAAAAAAAAATTTGTACTTGAATTTATGAAAATATTATTTTATTGTTAAGTTGTTTTTATAAATCCTCTGTTATATATATATATATATATATATATATATATATATATATTAAATGAGAGAATTAATTGACTACGGAATAAGTAATTAATTAAATTATTTTGAAGATATTTTGAATATAAATTCTTATCCTTTTAAATATATCACTTTTTATATATATTCATAAATTTATTCAAATATTTTTAAAACATTATTAATAATTAAGAATAATTCTATATCATAATATAAATTTTTATACAAATCTAAAATATAATTTAAATGATGAATATATTTATTTATTAAAAAATTTAATTATAATATGATTTATATTTAAAAATATTTATTCATTATAATTAATGAATCATATTTAACATTCACAATACATCTCCCTTCTCTAATTTAGACGGTAACATCTTCTGCAACATTTTCTATATTATCGTTTTTTCTTGGTCTATCCGTCAAATTAATCATTTTATGTTAGTTTTTGCCTTTTTATTCTTGTCCTATTTCTATTGTACAAAAATACTGTCCACATAATTTTGAAAAAATATCATTTTATTCAACAAAATTATAATATATAAATATTTTCAATATATAATTTATTGGGTTAAATATGTTTTTAATCCTTAAAAATATATATAAAATTGAAATATGTATATAAATATATATATACATATTTTAAATTCTAACCTCTTATTAAAATTGAAATTAAATATATTAAAATTTATATAAAATTAATTATATAACGTAAAATCAAAGACATTAACATTAATGTACGTACCTGAAGAGAGAGACCTGGACAAGATTTTGGGGCCACCACATGGAAGCGGGCTCGACAAGGTACCGTCTGAAAATCCCGGCCCAACCGAAGCCCAAAACCTGAGTAGTTATAACCACAAGTAACGCCGTTAATACCGTTAACTCCTTCCGATAAAACACTTTGACGGCGCTAACGAAGTGGATGGCGTAAACACTCGCGGCACCCGAACTCGCAAATATGGTTATCAGCACGTGCTCCTTCTCGTTGAACTTCCCCGGATTCAACGTGAATTCCCACTTCGTTCCTTTCATGAACACTCGATTGGTCACCGTCGCCGCCATCAAGTGTCCCACCGGAACCACCGCAATCTGCGCCGATATCGCCGTCACGGACAGAGGTTCCCGCCGGTAACCGAAGAACTGGTTCAGGAATGAGAGAAGCGCGCACGCTAGGGTTCCCAGGATCCATGTTCGGAAAGTGAATGAAGGAAGTGACGGATCGTCGGTTACCGGAACCGTGAGAGCTACTTGCTCTATCGGAGAATTCTCGCCGGACGGCGATGTTTCCGGCGAGGTGCTGATGACGGCATCGGTGTTCGGATGATGCCTTTTAACTGAAAAATGAAATGAAAATTGATGAATGAATGGAATTAAGCGTTGATTAGTTACTATTTGGATTTTTTAATTAGAAAAAAATGAAAATGAAAAAAAGTGCGTTTGGAGAATAAGAGAGAGAATGAATGAATGAATGTACAAACTTAGAGGTGCGTTGATTTCAGCATCATCAGCCATGTTGTTTTCTGAAATCTTCGTGACTCTTAAGGTTGCAGTAGCAAAGTATTTTTCCAATGGTATTTTTTATAATTAGAAAATTTTATTGAATAAGGTGCGAGGGAAGAAAGATTTTTAAATAAACTTTCTTTCTAGAGATTTAGAATTATTATTTTTTTTAATCATATTATGGAGTGAAAGTGAGACTTTTCTTCCCATTTAAAATTTTTCATCTACAACCAAATTTGAACTTGAGTTGAGATCTTGTGAATTGATGTAGAGTAAGCATTCATTCAACATTGCATATTTGTCCAACCAAAATTTCGTTGTGTAATTACTTTTTTTAATTTGTGAAACATATAAACGACGTGTAATAAACTGTGATTTGTTTGATTTGATAACTTCGCTTTGTCCGTTATCTCAAACAAATGAGGCAACCCTACGAATTTGGACTTGTTTCTTGGCAGGATACATTGGAATGATTGGGTGTCACCTAATTTGTTTTCAAAGGATGAGAAAATAGAATGTAGAAAATTAGATTGCAAAAATGATTTGTCTTACCAAATATATAGAATTCTATTTTAATTATTTTTACTCTCAATACTGCAAGTTGATAGATCAAACAGGTTGGTCAACAAGCAACTAAAATTAATTAAAAATAAAAAATATATTAAAAAATCTAATTAATCTATATAATTTTCTTAACTGATTAACTTTAATAATTGACTTTAAAACTAATAAACTTCACACGCTTATCATGTTAAAAATTTCATTTAAAATCAAATATAATCTTAATAGTTTATGATAAACTTATAGCGGGTTAGGAAATTGACATTGACAGGAGATTTAAGCTACTAAATTAAAAATTTGTGAGTTGATAAATTTAGATTGCAAGTGCGATCCCCTGCAAATTTAATTTGTATGGACGAGGACGAATCAAAATGAACTATATTATTTTTTTTCACCTTTTTTTTTTTCCAGTCCAATATAAACTCATAATACCACTGTTTCGTTTTAAAAAAAATGTAGACCGGTTTGTTTTGGATGAATGAATTGCCTCTCTAGATTGGTTTAACGATTGTCCTATAAATTTTAGCAAATAAAATAAAATAAAAAGTCCTATAAAATTGTGTGTATTTTACACACTCAAGAAATAAAATTATACGTTAGAGTATATTAAATTTAGTTATCATTGAAGTCTTAAAATACTATTTCAAAACAATTTATACCGGGCCAAGATAGTATATTTATAATTTTCAAATTATTAATATCTAATATTAGAGTAAAACACCATTTTTGCTATAAAGATTATGTGAGTAAGAGAATTTAATTCCTAAAAGATTAAAAATAACAAAATAATCTCTAAAAATATAATGTTTATCATTTTAATTTTTAAATCATATCTACCATTATTTTAATCCTTTAGTTATATCATTTATTATTATCATCTTAGTCTGTAACTCAAAAGATTAAAATGAAAATAATTGATTAAATTTTAGAATTAAAATAATATAATTCAAAAACAAAAATAACCAAAATTATTTTTTAAGAACTAAATCGGCGAATAAATTACACTTTAAAAAATAATTTTTTTATCTCGAACTATAATACCTACTTAACACACTTTTGGTACCAAAACGATAATTTAGTCGTGAAAACTATAACTTTTGTTCCTTTTAATTCTCAACTACTACTGGATTATTCGATTATTGGAAAAAATTAAAAGGAGACCCAATACCTAATCACCTTACCAACTATTTCCCATCATTTGTCTTTAAAATGATTGTAAGAAAAAGAAATCATAGATATAGACCACTAACAATAGATTATGTATGTTAAAGCTACATATGTACTAAATGTTTCTAATTAAAAACTCAATTGTAGCAGTGTTATACGAAGTTTAAGACAACCAATGCGAAATCACGTGTATCTAGAAATCTACGCTGATAAACATCTTTATATAATCATATATTTTGATAATTTAAATGTCAGTCAATTGACATCATCATCATCAAAGAAATAATATAAACGAATTTATGTATCGTATGAGACTTTCTAATCTATTAGGAGTACATTTAAAACTGTCTGGTATTTAGAAAGAATATTTTCTCTAAGGGCAGAGAAAGATCATAGAACTATTTTTGTGAACTTCGCTACGAAGAGTCCACTAGTTTGTGATGTTAAAGGGTCAAATCGCAATGTTTTTGGTAAGCAACCACCCTTGCAAGGCCAATTTCTGGCAGCATCTATCTCCATCAATTCTGTAGATTGAAATAAGAATGTAAAAACATATAGGAAAAAAATCTCAAGGACAGGTATGTTATGATAACTCAATTGCAAGACATGAAGCAAGTACCATATATTTATGATCCAAGGAGTAACAACTAAAAAGTAAATATGTTTTTTGCATCCACTTTCAAGTTTCGCTAATGACTACAAAAAAATGCATGTATTTTTACTTTTTCTTTTCTAACTTCAAGGGTTTGTATATGAAGTAATAAAACAATTTTCATTGTTATCATTATTTCTTGTACAAATCTTCAAAATGAGTTTAAAACTCAATGCAACATTCATGTAATAATTGATAGAAAATATGAAAATAGAAAATATTTCAATCCAAAAACTTCCTAAAATTTTCAGTATTAGCCTGTTACTATCCTACATAATCTTTTTCAAGATAACGGTGTCCACCAAAATAAGAAAGAGTAAGATGTTGTGAAAGGTCGACCAGACAAAGTTGATAATTTGTAAATCTGTGAAAATTTCTCATTCAACCAGAACATTTTGCTCCAGAAAAGAAGTAGGTTGGAGGAAAGAGGGTTAATAGGTTTCCGGATAGGGGCAATACACTTCTAAGAATGGCGAGTTTATACCAGAGAAACACATAACATCTGATAAGAAACAAGCATAGTGGAAATGGTAATCATGTTACTGAAATGGATAGCATGAAATAATAAACATGGACCAGTAGAAATAATTGATGATACAGACATAATTTTCACACAGGAAATAATTGAAGCATGAAGATCCTACCAGCAGTTCCGTTTTCCTTCAAGAATTGTTCCACCACCTTTTCATTCTGAGCAACAGTCATGCTAATCAACAACGTATTTGTCAGAATAAAGTTACCTGGCAAATGATAGTGACTGTGTGCTGATTGCATTTAAAAGAGCCAAAAGTTACAAAGTAAAAGGTACCTGCAAGTGCTGTAGACAAGGGACCCTCCAACTTTTAGCAGTCTGAAACCGTTGGTGAGAAGACTCAGCTGCAGCCAGACAATAAAGGTATGTGTTAAACTAAGGTGATATCTAGGACTACAGAAGTCTGTGTCATGAATTATGCTGAAATGGCATTAAGAACAATCACCACTATCCTGTTTAGAAATCTCATGTTTTATCTCTATTTTTCAATTACTATTTTTGAGGTCTAAAGGTAATGCTGCGGGGAGTTAGCTTGTTTCATCATGTTAATCACCCAAACATCTTCAACCAATTAGTTATAAACCCATGATTATTGCTTAAGCACACAGATTGTCAAACATGTTCTAGTCATTATGCTTTATACAAATTCTAAAGGGTGCCTCATTACCGCATAGAAGACTTGTGATCCTAAAGAAATATGAAGTTCAGTTTTGACACAAACACAATCAATAATCCTGCCCTAATACATCAACAGCCAATTGTGCTAACTCTTAGATGGGATTTTGGGTCAGAATATGTGTGAGAGGAAAGAAATCAAGGTGAAATTTCAGTTAACTGTTCTATTATAGAGACTATGCATTAATGGATCAAGGGAATAACGAGTCATTTACCTGAAGTGTATGCAAGTCATCAGTCCTTTCAGCATCTAGTACACGGCGTTGAAGACTTTTCCAGCCCCAATGTTCAAACTTTTGAATGTGTTTAACTGAACCATCATGAGTGCACTCCGCATCCACAAGGACCTGCAGCAAATCACAACAAATAGTAGAATATTCATGGTAGAAGAGAGCAAGGAACTATGTAAGAGAAATTCAAAAAGAAAGTATAAGTTACCTTGTCATAACCGTGGTTTGCAATCTCGTTGTCAGACAAAGTCTTATATAATTCTCCTTTAGTAAGACCAATAACTCCAGAATGTTGTCCATAATATATGAGTTCAGGAGGCTGAGACCTAGACACCAATTGTGCTGTGCCACTTTTATTTGCCCTTTTCCTCTCTTTCCAAGGTCTTCTAGATGTCCACTCCTTGAACACATCCGCTCTTTCTTCCAAACTAGACTCACCTGTTTGATACTTGATAGAAAGAAACATTTCAAAACATGTGATATTGATTGATAAATATCATACTAAATCTGCAGTATCACATTCTAGAATGGACCAATATAACAACGGAAACTTCAATTACATGATTCACAGCCAGTATGAAAACTTCCTGGAATAACTGAAAATGATGTTCCATCAGCAACGAAAAGCCGACATCGATCACCAAGCTTGTATTTCTGCAAAACTGTCCTACATGCTGCCAAACGATGCCTTGCAACATCTACTCCAGTCACAGAGCCTGAATCACCAAGAAGGTCCAGCATCATACAAAGTTTAGCACCTAAAAATAAAATTGTCAGAAATACCATCATAATAAACATTCAATCATTACTCTAGGAAACTGATAAGTATATTCAAATCTGTTCTTTTAACTAAAAACAACATCCTGTAAAAGAAAAGGTGAAAACATGTAAAATCACCATTGAAATATGAAACGTATCCATTTTATACAACTTTTTCCTCAAATTTGTTTATTGAGTAAACTTACAAGTTGGTCCTTAAAGTTTCACTCTATATAGTTTTAGTCCCTCAATGTTTATTTCGTACAATTTGATCCCTAGATGTTTAAAAATAATTACTATTTAGTTTGTTCATCAACATGGTAAATAACATTGCTTCCATGTTTGGTTAATTGCCTATTGCTAAGAGTGACACTCATCTGTGTAAAATTGATCATAAATTCTATAAGGACCATCAAAAACCTTAGCATCCCATGAGTCTAAAATTAATGTAATGCAAAGAATTAAAGTTGCCAAGAAACGTGTTGAAATACTTGAATAAGCACGACCCAACACTTTGGAGTAAGTCAGGTTATAGTTATCCACGATGCTACTTAATGAGGCACATGTATAATTAACATTTAATGTATACATGCCATTTCCTTCGACACAGACAAAGCAATGTAGGTAGACTAACTAAATAACAATGTTATTTAAACATTGAAGAACTAAATTTTACAAAACAAACATTGAGGGAATAAAGTTATACTGAGTGAAAAATTGCAGATTTTAAGGAGGATAGAGAATATAAGCTAAAGAGGGAAAAATCTACCAGGAGCAGCACACAAGTCCAGGACATGATCCCCGGGTGATAAATTTAAAGCCATAACAGCAGCTCCAGAAGCAGCGTCAATTCCATATATCTGACACATAAAAAATCCAACAACAGCAAATTTGAAAATAAATTTCACATTTTAACATTAAAATTCATTCAAACAAACTACAAGAGCCAAATTAAGATTCCTTGTAAAGTTACCTTCCCTTCTCGGTATGCCCTAGATCCAGCAATTTGAACGTGAGGCGGAAGCGAGTAAAATCCCGGTAACCATTCTAATCTTTGGACTTTGCATTCAACCTCTGCTTCAAACTCTTCAATACAAGCTTCGAAACAAGGTTTCAACCTTTGCAGACACGACAATATATAAATAAAAAAATAATAAAAAAAATTGAAGGCGTGAATGAAGCAAGAAGATGAAGAGTGAAAATTGGAATTACCGAATGTATCGTGGGGTGGCATCGATTACGGTGTAAATGGAAGGGTCGAGTCCATTGTCTTCCAGGAACTGAAGAAAAGCTTCCGGTAATGCCACCGTTGCAGCGTGTTCTTCCATCAATACTAGTTTCGTCGATTTGATAGGGTAAGTAATAAATTTAAGAATGTGAAAATAACTTTGATTGAGAAAATTAAAATAAGTTTGATTCTTCCACCGTTTTGCTGTTGTTTACTAAAATATTTTAGCTTTCTACATTTTCCTACTTATTAAGTCAATGGTAAAACACACAACTCACTCCTAGAATTTATCAAATATTTTTTTATTAGATACATTTTTTCTCTTTACTAAAATATTTTAGCTTTCTACATTTTTCTATTTATTAAATATGTTTCCTTTCTTTTTACAAGAATAATTATAGATGAAATTACTAAATATGGTACATAAATTTAATATGATAATTCATGGGCTATAATGTCTAGGTTCCTGACCAAATGTGTTGTGTTTGAATCTATCCATTAGTATTTCATAAACTTTTGTTATTTTGAAGCCATTACCGAAGGTCTATAATAAAATGTTGAATCATTTCATGGCTATTTAGTATTGTCACAAATTATAACAAAATAGTAATAAAAAATCACTTCAAACATTTTCTTCCGTTTAGTAACACTACAGAAGAATCACATCATAAACTATAATAAAATAATGTTAAAAAAGTTACCTCAAGCATTTTCTTGCTGTTAGTAATTGCACAAAAGAATCAATATAATAAAATAATAATAAAAAATTATATCATCACTTAATGGGACTTAAAAACATAACATCTTAAAATTACAGTGACTATGACTAGTAAAAAGAAGTTTTGGGACTAAATTCTAAAAATCGGGAAAATTTAGAGATTAAAAACATAGTTTACCATAAATAAAAATGTATATTTAATAATGATTATACATTTATTTAAATTATTTTATCATTATTTATTAATTTTCTTTATCATATAAAATATATAATTTGATTGATATGAATTTTTTATATGTATTTGAATGTTAGGGAAATTTAAAATAATATTATTTTGCATTTTAATAGTAAATAATTATAATATTATATTTTTCTTAATATTATTTTATGTATTATTTAGTTATTATTATTATTTATGAATATCGATTCAATCGTGATTCAATTTTGATTGAATCACTGGACCTTGAATCATTGTTTAAATCAGTTTAATTATTTTAGCAAGTCTTTTAAAAACAGAGGTTTATGCACAATATCTGACACAGAGTAAAAGAAAAAGAAGTTTTGCATAGACAATAAAAATACAGTAAAAGTGTTAAAATCAATTTAATTCCTATTAGTTGCCATTCATATCAATATGATCTTAAAATCATAAATCTTATATGAAATTATATAAATTATTATATTCTTATGAAATCATAAATTTCTTTAAAAGAATTCTATATGAAATTTTTTAACACAATATATATTCTGTTAAATTCACATTCGAATAGTCCATTTAATCTCCTAAGTATATTAGAAAAAGAAGTAAAAAATATGAAAAATAAATCAAAAAATTCCTCTAAAAGACTAATTTTTAACTTTAATTATTATTATATATAAATTTTTAATTTTTAATGGATAGAAGTTTGTGATTTATAATTATAATTTCTAATAATAAGAAAACTTCTCACTTAATATAATACTTATGTTTTGTGAAATTCACCCCCAAAAAACTTATATTTTATGAATTTAATTAATACATTGAAACAAATATTTTTAAAATAATATTACTTAACTATAAAATCATCATATATGATAGATTTTTTAATTTTAAAATAATTATTTTAAAAATTAATCCTAACAATAATTCTTGATTAATTATAATATAAAAATTTAGAATAAAATATATAAAAATATGCAAAATTTAGTATATAATCACAAAAATAGATTATAATTATATAGTCTTAAGATATTTATAAATAATAAAATCTTAAAAGAACTTTAGATAAGTAATGTTAGTTATTAATACCCACGTCTTTAATAGTTATTAGTAGTTATATATTAGTGCGTGGAACCTAAATTTTTCCCTCTTTCTTTTCTTACTCTTCCCTTTTGTTTTTCGGGCTCTTACTTCTCCGTCTCTCTTTTCTTGAACTCTTCCTTTCATCTTCTCTCTCACTTATCAGTCTCTCTTTTCTTGAACTCTTCCCTTCCGCTTCTCGCTCTCTCACTTCTCATTCTCTCTTTTCTTGAACTCTTCCCTTCCGCTTCTCGCGCTTTCACTTCTCATTCTCGCGCTCTCACTTCTCATTCTCTCTTTTCTTGAACTCTTCCCTTCTGCTTCGCGCGTTCTCACTTCTCAGTCTCTCTTTTCTTGAATTTTAGGGTTTAGGGTTTATGGCTAGGGTTTAGGGTTTTCGCGTTCGGCGGTCGTCGTCGTCGTTGTTGTTGTTGTTGTGCATTTTCGATTAGATGTTGTTGTGCATTTTCGATTAGATGTTGTTGTTGTGCATTTTCGATTAGATGTCGTTGTCGTGCATTTTTGGGTAGATGTTGTTGTCGTGCATTTTCGGTGTTCTTGTTTCTTGTTTTTTTTTCTTGAATTTGGCAGGTGAAAAACGGTGGCTGTGGAGAAGGCTCAAGCAGTGTTTATGTTGTGGGTGGAGTTAGAGGCTGTGGATGCATTTCTGGTATGGTGCTCATTTCTACTTTTGCTACTTTTGTTTGGGAGAGGGATGTGGATGCATTTTTTGGTTTTGATCACTTGATTGGGGGTGAACTTGTTCTCGGGGTTTGTGTTAAAAAGAAGTCATATATATACATAGGTTTGTTTAGATTTTTGAGATTGGCAGGAAAAGCAATTCATCAATATCACAAATTTTATTGGGGTATATTTAGCTACTTATATGATTCTTTCTAGTTTTGTCTTTCTTTGGTGCATTTGGGCAATGCCAAACTCTTTACACCTGATAATTGGTTGAGCTAGGGTGCAGTTGTAACAATATTTAATAGAGGACTTTGGTTGTAGGATTCATATAGGAGTTATATTTTTGATGTTCTCCTTCAGTTATGATTGAACGAAATGGTTTACCTCAGGTGGTCAAAATTTGTATTTTTCCATTACGTGTATTGATTTTTTTTTTTTTGACTTTTGCTGGTGTGTATTGTGTAGTATTAATGTATTATTTATTATTATTATTATTTAACCTCTTTAGATACACTCATGCTTTAGGAATTGAGTTTGTAAATCTTGGAGGGTTGTTTTAATCTTCCACGGGGCACTTGTCCAATTATCGCCGTCCTAAGAATGAGTGTTAGACACTGTTTTAAGTTTTCTTTTAATTTGGTGAAGGTTTGGTGCATGCAAAAAATTTTCAGTTGATAGTTGGAAAAATCTTGTTGGTAATGAATGATTAGGTGACGCTAATGAATGATTTCTTATTGGTTAAGTACCTTGGGTCAGATCTATATATTTCCCAGATGTTTAATTGCTTATGTGACTGATTGACTATTTGTATGATCATGAACATAGTTATAGTTGGGTTTGTTTTTGTATTTTAGTCCGGCTAAACTTAAATAAATTGTTTATGCTTGCAGCTTATTACAGATGTAAATATTGCTGTTGCAGTGGAAGTCGTCCAGGCTATGGGTAATCTTGCTTGTGGACTAAACCAAATTTTTTGCAAGTTCCCATTTTTTATTGCTTGTTTTACTTGTAAGTACTATTCTGCAGACACATGTATATGGATTATCAATTGAATGCATTTTACTGTGGTGTCTATAAACTTATAATTCATTTCTTCATTGGCTCTTTGTTACATGTACTGGTATTAATTAATTAAAGTTTCTTCCCTGCATTTAAATGCAATCAGCTGAATCAAGTCACTGCATGTTTTAAAATGTTTAGTCAATAAAAATGGTTGAGAGAGTATGATGTTTCTCATTTTGAACTGCTCATCACCTTACCTCGCCCTTTCTTTTTGAGTAGCCATTGATTTTGGCTTGGTTAAAGTTGATGGTCCTGTGTCTTTGCCTTTAGAGGTGTTAAAAAAGAGAATTATGCCTTTAGTTTTCATGGAGATTTTTGTCGCAGTAAATAGTCAATTGTATTTATATATTTGGTATAAAATAATAATTTACTGTTCATCAAATAGTGCTTGCTCAATGTGTTTCTTCTTGACTGAATAGGAAAAATTGAAGGAGAAAAAACCAGCTTGGGCCGAGGCACTGACGCAGACTCTAGACTCTTCAAGCGATGCACAAAGCTGGATGCATCAGCCTTGTAGATATTGTTGAATGCAAGTTTACCCTCCTTGATTTTGTTTTTGCACTGAACTATATGGTATTTTACTGTGGTGTCTATAAACTTATAATTCATTTCTTCATTGGCTCTCTCTCTGTTACATGTACCGGTATTAATTAATTAAAGTTTCTTCCCTGCATTTAAATGCAATCAGCTGAATCAAGTCACTGCATGTTTTAAAATGTTTAGTCAATAAAAATGGTTGAGAGAGTATGATGTTTCTCATTTTTAACTGCTCATCACCTTACCTCGCCCTTTCTTTTTGAGTAGCCATTGATTTTGGCTTGGTTAAAGTTGATGGTCCTGTGTCTTTGCCTTTAGAGGTGTTAAAAAAGAGAATTATGCCTTTAGTTTTCATGGAGATTTTTGTCGCAGTAAATAGTCAATTTTATTTATATATTTGGCATAAAATAATAATTTAATGTTCATCAAATAATGCTTGCTCAATGTGTTTACGCAGACTCTTCAAGCGATGCACAAAGCTGGATGCATCAGCCTTGTAGATATTGTTGAAGGCAAGTTTACCCTCCTTGATTTTGTTTTTGCACTGAACTATATGGTATTTTACTGTGGTGTCTATAAACTTATAATTCATTTCTTCGTTGGCTCTCTGTTACATGTACCGGTATTAATTAATTAAAGTTTCTTCCCTGCATTTAAATGCAATCAGCTGAATCAAATCACTGCATGTCTTAAAATGTTTAGTCAATAAAAATGGTTGAGAGAGTATGATGTTTCTCATTTTTAACTGCTCATCACCTTACCTCGCCCTTTCTTTTTGAGTAGCCGATTTTGGCTTGGTTAAAGTTGATGGTCCTGTGTCTTTGCCTTTAGAGGTGTTAAAAATGAGAATTATGCCTTTAGTTTTCATGGAGATTTTTGTCGCAGTAAATAGTCAATTGTATTTATATATTTGGTATAAAATAATAATTTAATGTTCATCAAATAATGCTTGCTCAATGTGTTTACGCAGACTCTTCAAGCGATGCACAAAGCTGGATGCATCAGCCTTGTAGATATTGTTGAAGGCAAGTTTACCCTCCTTGATTTTGTTTTTGCACTGAACTATATGGTATTTTACTGTGGTGTCTATAAACTTATAATTCATTTCTTCATTGGCTCTCTGTTACATGTACCGGTATTAATTAATTAAAGTTTCTTCCCTGCATTTAAATGCAATCAGCTGAATCAAGTCACTGCATGTTTTAAAATGCCTAGTCAATAAAAATGGTTGAGAGAGTATGATGTTTCTCATTTTTAACTGCTCATCACCTTACCTCGCCCTTTCTTTTTGAGTAGCCATTGATTTTGGCTTGGTTAAAGTTGATGGTCCTGTGTCTTTGCCTTTAGAGGTGTTAGAAAAGAGAATTATGCCTTTAGTTTTCATGGAGATTTTTGTCGCAGTAAATAGTCAATTGTATTTATATATTTGGTATAAAATAATAATTTAATGTTCATCAAATAATGCTTGCTCAATGTGTTTACGCAGACTCTTCAAGCGATGCACAAAGCTGGATGCATCAGCCTTGTAGATATTGTTGAAGGCAAGTTTACCCTCCTTGATTTTGTTTTTGCACTGAACTATATGGTATTTTACTGTGGTGTCTATAAACTTATAGTTCATTTCTTCGTTGGCTCTCTGTTACATGTACCGGTATTAATTAATTAAAGTTTCTTCCCTGCATTTAAATGCAATCAGCTGAATCACATCACTGCATGTCTTAAAATGTTTAGTCAATAAAAATGGTTGAGAGAGTATGATGTTTCTCATTTTTAACTGCTCATCACCTTACCTCGCCCTTTCTTTTTGAGTAGCCGATTTTGGCTTGGTTAAAGTTGATGGTCCTGTGTCTTTGCCTTTAGAGGTGTTAAAAAAGAGAATTATGCCTTTAGTTTTCATGGAGATTTTTGTCGCAGTAAATAGTCAATTGTATTTATATATTTGGTATAAAATAATAATTTAATGTTCATCAAATAATGCTTGCTCAATGTGTTTCTTCTTGACTGAATAGGAAAAATTGAAGGAGAAAAAACCAGCTTGGGCCGAGGCACTGACGCAGACTTTTCATGCACAAAGCTGGATGCATTAGCCTTGTAGATATTGTTGGAGGCAAGTTTACCCTCCTTGATTTTGTTTTTGCACTGAACTATATGGTATTCTACTGTGGTGTCTATAAACTTATAATTCATATCTTCATTGGCTCTCTGTTACATGTACCGGTATTAATTAATTAAAGTTTCTTCCCTGCATTTAAATGCAATCAGCTGAATCAAGTCACTGCATGTTTTAAAATGTTTAGTCAATAAAAATGGTTGAGAGAGTATGATGTTTCTCATTTTTAACTACTCATCACCTTACCTCGCCCTTTCTTTTTGAGTAGCCATTGATTTTGGCTTGGTTAAAGTTGATGGTCCTGTGTCTTTGCCTTTAGAGGTGTTAGAAAAGAGAATTATGCCTTTAGTTTTCATGGAGATTTTTGTTGCAGTAAATAGTCAATTGTATTTATATATTTGGTATAAAATAATAATTTACTGTTCATCAAATAATGCTTGCTCAATGTGTTTCTTCTTGACTGAATAGGAAAAATTGAAGGAGAAAAAACCAGCTTGGGCCGAGGCACTGACGCAGACTCTTCAAGCGATGCACAATGCTGGATGCATCAGCCTTGTAGATATTATTGAAGGCAAGTTTACCCTCCTTGATTTTGTTTTTGCACTGAACTATATGGTATTCTTTTAGTTGAAAGGCTATAGGTTAAAGGATTCAATTACTTTATTTACAGAATCTTAGAATCTACAACATTCTTTTTTCCACAGTGTATGACCTTGACCTGTTCGGTGTTCTCCTGGGGAAGTTTGTTAGTTCCCAACTGAAGGTTATTGTCTATTTTTCATCACTTAGTACTTACCACAGACTACAGGACAAAGGATTTAGTGTCATTTCACTTTAGAGTTTGTTTGATCAGCAAGACATGATGCAAAGCTCTCAATAACATCGTGCTGTTATTTAATCGTAGATTTTATTGGTTCTTTAATTACTCATGTGCATTATTTCTTGATATTGATTGGTGTTTTAAGTTGTTGTTTGTATTTCTGTAATTTGACTCTAAATTTAATGCATTGTTTCTTGTCATTAATGTTTTACGTTTTTTGTCGTCAAGATTGAAATCTGAAAACTTAAAATAGTAAAACATTTATTTCAGTTTTTTTTTCTCCCAATCACTGGATCATAACAGCACCCATGATTGTTCAACTTTAAAAAAATAAAAATCTCTGGCCTCCACCTTTGAGCTTTCATCAGGTGGCTTTGGTGGTGGTGAGGGGAGAGCTTGATTTTGTATAATTTCATTCTCCATTGATACTGTTTCTAAACTTTGTCCCCACTGCTTCAACAATTTCAATGAGTGCAGTGATTGGTTGACCCATTTTGCTTAAGACCCTTTAAC
The DNA here is from genome assembly GCA_026586105.1 of Hylodesmum podocarpum. Lineage (NCBI taxonomy): Eukaryota > Viridiplantae > Streptophyta > Magnoliopsida > Fabales > Fabaceae > Hylodesmum > Hylodesmum podocarpum. Next base: position 353,467 of record JALJEV010000736.1, on the reverse strand, counting down.
CCCTGCTTGATCAATGTATATGGGTCTTCCCCATCTCAATGCTTATGTTGACACCAAGACAAAGCCTTGATGGTGGATATCTTTGTCTCGTGGTAACAAGATCCTTCTGCAGTTCCTCAATTTCTACCTTAGCTGAATCTGGATTATCAAAACAGTGGGCAATTTCTGCATTTCCTCCTTTAATTTCCACCATGATCTCCAAATTCTTCTCTGCCTCAACAACTTTATTTGAACCTTGGTCATTTACATCCAGCTCCACTATGATGGGTTCCATGCTCTAGCTAATTCTGTCTACCTTTTTCTTGATCTTGATTTCAGACAATTGTGCCCCCATCTTTTCCTCTTCCCTTTTAACTTCAAGAATGATTTCTGGACCTTTCTGTGGTTTCATTTTTTAGCTCTTAAATGCTGACCTTGCAAGAATGATAGTGCAGTCCACAAGAACTGGGTGATTTTTCCCCTAATTTTCCTCCAAACCTTCTTATCAAAGAATCTGAGAATTCTTTCCAAGAGGGGTTCTTGGATTTTAGATGCCAATTTTGAAACCAATGTACTGCATTTTCCTCCATGCTAATGAATGCTAGCCTTAACTTCTAAGAGGGTTTAACTTGCTGCAACTCAAAGAATTTTGCAGCTCTGACCAGCCACCCCCAATGGATCATGACCGTCGAAGGTGGGCCCTTGTGAAGGGGAAGTACTACATGAGGAGAAAAGAGAACTGGTAGCACCGATGAGGAGGGTAGATTGCGTGCTTTCTATTGATGTTAAATAGGGTAGAGGATAACCAAGATGGACATTAGACAATTTTTAGAAGAAATCTTGTGGTGAATAGTATAATATCTTTAAGAAATTGTTTTTTGACAGTTTAGTGCCATCTTCTAATATATGTAGCTAATCTCACTTGATGTGATAAGACTATTATTGTTTAAGTTATTTTCTTTCATAATGTATTTCTTTTTCTTATTTTTAGAAAGAAAAAATCTAATTTCAAATTCCGTAAATCATAGAGAACAAAAAGAGGTCTATCCGACTTATATTTTGCTTGTTGCTTATTTGGAAATGATGAAACAAAACTCACTTTTTGATATGTTTGTTTGCAATTTTAACCTTATCAGCCAGATAATTATCATTTTATGGAAGTCTTAGAGAGTGGCATTCTAAACTCCTTGTAATGCTAAAATTGGTCATATTAAGATATTTTTCTTCAAATTGATTGAATGATTAATTTTCTAGACTTGCACGAGTCGATAAAAATTTAATAATGTAGACTATATAATGAATCTTTTTAATGGTTAAGCTAATCTTTCTAATTTTCCTAGGTACTTCATAAGTCTATCATCACCGCGAAAAGGCATCCACCTTTTTCGGCCACCGGGGAGAAGAAAGGTTCGTATTTACATTCCATTAGAAATATTTCTAAGGTTTCTGCTTCAGTGTCATTGTAAAATTTTAAGAGAATATTTTTGAGTGCCTGCAAATAAAATTACAAATTAAAAAAAAAAATCAGCTTGAAGATATATATAGCTTTTTCTATTTTCATTATTTCATATTTTGATGAACCTAAATAAAAAGATTATTTCACAATGACTATCGGTTTGGTTGGAAAAAAGAGAATTCATATTGTCCCTTGATGGAATTGAGAGGTTATTTTCCTTAAATTAGAATTCTTGGTGAATTTCTAATAATGCTCAAATTGGTTCGGTTCGAAACTACTGATGAATTTCTAATGATGCTTAGGTTGATTTGGTTTAGATTTATTGATGAATTCTTGAAATCATCTTGTCCCTTAAATAACAATTTTATTGTTAGTGAATTCACAATAACCCTTGGTTTGATTTGAAATTTAAAGTGAATTCATATTGTCCCTTATGACGGAATTTTGAGGTTATTTACCCTAAATTGGAATTCTGTGTGAATTTCCAATGATGCTAAGGTTGGTTCGGTTTGGAATTATGGATGAATTATTCTAGAAATCATCTAGTCCCTTAAACAACAATTTTATTGTTGGTGAATTCACAATGACCCTCGATTTGATTTGATATTAAAGGTGAATTCATATTGTCCCTTATGATGGAATTTGGAGGTTATTTACCCTAACTTGGAATTCTGTGTGAATTTCCAATGATGCTAAGGTTGGTTCGGTTTGGAATTATGGAAGAATTCTTCGTGAAATCATCTTGTCCCTTAAACAACAATTTTATTGTTGGTGAATTCACAATGACGCTTGGTTTGATTTGAAATTTAAAGTGAATTCATATTGTCCCTTATGATGGAATTTTGAGGTTATTTATCTTAAATTGGAATTCTGTGTGAATTTTCAATGATGCTAAGGATGGTTCAGTTTGGAATCATGGATGAATTCTTCTAGAAATCATCTTGTCCCTTAAACAACAATTTTATTGTTGGTGAAGTCACAATTGGATTTGATATTAAAGGTGAATTCATATTGTCCCTCATGATGAAATTTAGAGGTTATTTACCCTAAATTGGAAATCTGTGTGAATTTTCAATGATGCTAAGGTTGGTTCGGTTTGAAATCATGGATGAATTCTTCTAGAAATCATCTTCTCCCTTAAACAATTGTGAATTCACAATGACCCTTCTTTGATTTGAAACTTGCTTTGATTTGAAATTTAAAGTGAATTTATATTGTCCCTTATGATGGAATTTTGAGGTTATTTACCCTAAATTGGAATTCTGCGTGAATTTCTAATTATGCTAAGGTTGGTTCGGTTTGGAATCATGGATGAATTCTTCTAGAAATCATCTTGTCCCTTAAACAACAATTTTATTGTGGCAAAGTCACAATGACCCTCGAATTGATTTGATATTAAAGGTGAATTGATATTGTCCCTTATAGTGGAATTTGGAGGTTATTTACCCTAAATTGGGATTCTGTGTGAATTTCCAATGATGCTAAGGTTGGTTCGATTTTGAATCATGGATGAATTCTTCTAGAAATCATCTTGTCCTTTAACCAATTATTTTATTGTTGGTGAATTCACAATGACTCTCGGTTTGATTTTTTGATTTGATATTAAAGGTGAATTTATATTGTCCCATATGATGGAATTTGGTGGTTATTTACCTTAAATTAGAATTCTGTGTGAATTTCCAATAATGCTCATGTTGGTTCGGTTTGGATTTATGGATGAATTCTTCGAGAAATCATCTTGTTCCTTAAATAACAATTTTATTGTTAGTGAATTCACAATGACCCTCGTTTAATTTGATATTAAAGGTGAATTCATATTGTCCCTTGTGATGAAATTTTGGGGTTATTTACCTTACATTGGAATTCTATGTGAGTTTCCAATGATACTAAGGTTTGTTCAGTTTGAAATTAAGGATGAATTTTTTTAGAAATCATCTCTTCTCTTGAAGAACGATTTTATGGTTGGTAAACTCACAATGACCCTCGGTTTGATTTGAAATTTAAAGTGAATTCATAATATCCATTATGATTGAATTTGGAGGTTATTTACCCTAAATTGAAATTCTGTGTAAATTTCCAATGATGTTCAGGTTGGTTCGGTTTAGATTTATGGATGTATTCTTCGTAAAATTATCTTGTCCCTTAAACAACAATTTTATTGTTGATGGATTCACAATGATCCTGTTTGATTTGATATTAAAGGTGAATTCATATTGTCCCTCCTGATGGAATTTAAAGGTTATTTGCCGTAAATAAGAATTCTGTGTGAATTTCTAATGATACTCAGGTTGGTTCTGTTTGGTTTTATTGATGAGTTCTTCGTGAAATCATCTTGTCTCTTAAACAACAATTTTATTGTTGGTGAATTCACAATGACCCTTGGCTTGATTTGAAATTTAAAGTGAATTCATATTGTCCCTTATGATGGAACTTTGAGGTTATTTATCCTAAATTGGAATTCTGTGAGAATTTCCAATGATGCTAAGGTTGGTTCGGTTTGGAATTATGGATGAATTCTTTGTGAAATCATCTTGTCCCTTAAACAACAATTTCATTGTTGGTGAATTCACAATGACCCTTGGTTTGATTTGAAATTTAAAATGAATTCATATTGTCTCTTATGGTGGAATTTTGAGGTTATTTACCCTAAGTTGGAATTCTGTGTGAATGTTCAATGCTCAGGTTGGTTTGCTTTGGAATTATGGATGAATTCTTCGTGAGATCATCTTGTCCCTTAAACAACAATTTTATCGTTGGTGATTTCACAATGACCCTGGTTTTATTTGAAATTTGAAATAAATTCATATTGTCCCTTATGATGGAATTTTGAGGTTATTTACCCTAAATTGGAATTCTGTGTGAATTTTCAATTGATGCTAAGGTTGATTCGGTTTGGAATCGTGGATGAATTCTTCGTGAAATCATCTTGTCCCTTAAACAACAATTTTATTCTTGGTGAATTAACAGTGAACCTCAAATTGATTTGATATTAAAAGTGAATTCATATTGTCCATTGTGATGGAGTTTGAAGGTTATTTACCATAAATTGGAATTTTGTGTGAATTTCCAATGATGCTCGGTTGGTTCGATTCGGAATTATGGATGAATTCTTCGTGAAATCATCTTGTCCCTTAAACATCAATTTTATTGTTGGTGAATTAACACTGACCCTCAAATTGATTTAATATTGAAAGTGAATTCATTTTGTCCCTTGTGATGAAATTTGAAAGTTATTTACCCTAAATTAAAATTCTGTGTGAATTTTCAATGATGTTCAGGATGGTTCGGTTTATATTTAAGAATAAATTCTTCGTGAAATCATCTTGTCCCTTAAACAATAATTTTATTTTTGGTGAATTCACAATGATCTTCGGTTTGATTTGATATTAAAAGTGAATTCATATTGTCCCTCATGATGGAATTTAGAGGTTATTTACCGTAAATTAGAATTCTGTGTGAATTTGTAATTCTTCGTGAGATCATCTTGTCCCTTAAACAACAATTTTATTGTTGGTAAATTCACAATGACCCTTGGTTTGGTTTGAAATTTAAAGTGAATTCATATTGTCCCTTATGATGGAATTTTGAGGTTATTTACCCTAAATTGGAATTCTTTGTGAATTTTCAATGATGCTAAGGTCGGTTCGGTTTGGAATCATGGATGAATTCTTCTAGAAATCATCTTGTCCCTTAAACAACAATTTTATTATTGGTGAATTCACAATAACCCTCGGTTTGATTTGAAATGTAAAGTGAATTCATATTGTCCCATGTGATGGAATTTGGATGTTATTTATCCTACATTGGAATTCTATGTGAATTTCCAATGATGCTCAGGTTGGTTCGGTTTGGGATTATGGATGAATTTTTTTAGAAATCATTTTGTCTCTTAAACAACGATTTTATTGTAGGTAAACTCACAATGACCCTCGGTTTGATTTGAAATTTAAAGTGAATTCATAAAGTCCCTTCTGATGGAATTTGGAGGTTAGTTACCCTAAATTGAAATTCTGTGTGAATTTCCAATGATGCTCGGGTTGGTTCGGTTTAGATTTATGGATGAATTCTTCTTGAAATCATCTTGTCCTTTAAACAACAATTTTATTGTTGGTGAATTGACAATGATCCTTGGTTTGATATGATATTTAAGGTGAATTCATATTGTCCCTCATGATGACATTTAGAGGTTATTTACGGTAAATAAGAATTATGTGTGAATTTCTAATGATGCTCAAGTTGGTTCGGTTTGGATTTATGGATGAATTCTTAGTGAAATCATCTTGTCCCTTAAACAACAATTTTATTGTTGGTGAATTCACAGTGACCTTGGTTTTATTTGAAATTTATAGTGAATTCATATTGTCTCTTATGTTGGAATTTTGAGGTTATTTACCCTAAATTGTAATTCTGTGTGAATTTCCAATGATGCTAAGGTTTGTTCGGTTTGGAATTATGGATGAATTCTTCGTGAAATCATCTTGTCTCTTAAACAACAATTTTATTGTTGGTGAATTCACAATGACCCTTGGTTTGATTTGAAATTTTGAGGTTATTTATCCTAAATTGGAATTCTGTGTGAATTTGTAATATGATTTGATATTAAAAGTGAATTCGTATTGTCCATTGTGATGGAATTTAGAGGTTATTTACCCTAAATTGGTATTTTGTGTGAATTTCCAATGATGCTCAGGTTGGTCCGGTTTGGATATATGGATGAATTCTTCGTGAAATCATCTTGTACCTTAAACAACAATTTTATTGCTGGTGAATTCACAGTGACACTTGGTTTGATTTGAAATTTAAAGTGAATTCATATTGTTCCTTATGATGAAAATTTGAGGTTATTTACCTTAAATTAGAATTCTGTGTGAATTTCCAATGATTCTAAGGTCGGTTCGGTTTGGAATCATGGATGAATTCTTCTAGAAATCATCTTGTTCCTTAAACAATAATTTTATTGTTGGTGAATTCACAATAACCCTCGGTTTGATTTGAAATGTAAAATGAATTCATATTGTCCCTTGTGATGAAAGTTGGAGGTTATTGACCCTGCATTTGGAATTCTGTGTGAATTTCCAATGATGCTCAGGTTGGTTCGGTTTGGGATTATGGATGAATTTTTTTAGAAATCATTTTGTCTCTTAAACAACGATTTTATTGTTGGTAAACTCACAATGACCCTCGGTTTGATTTGAAATTTAAAGTGAATTCATAATGTCCCTTTTGATTGAATTTGGAGGTTAGTTACCCTAAATTGAAATTCTGTGTGAATTTCCAATGATGCTCAGGTTGGTTCGGTTTAGATTTATGGATGAATTCTTCGTGAAATCATCTTCTCTCTTAAACAACAATTTTATTGTTGGTGAATTGACAATGATCCTTGGTTTGATTTGCTATTAAAGGTGAATTCATATTGTCCTTCAGGATGACATTTAGGATGACATTTAGGGGTTATTTACCGTAAATAAGAATTCTATGTGAATTTCTAATGATGCTCAAGTTGGTTCGGTTTGGATTTATGGATGAATTCTTAGTGAAATCATCTTGTCCCTTAAATAACAATTTTATTGTTGGTGAATTCACAATGATCTTCGGTTTGATTTGATTTTAAAGGTAAATTAATATTGTCCCTCGTGATGGAATTTGGAGGTTATTTACCCTAAATTGAAATTCTGTGTGAATATTCAATGATGCTTAGGTTGGTTCGTTTAAGATTTATGGATGAATTCTTCGTGAAATCATCTTGTCCCTTAAACAACAATTTTACTGTTGCTGAATTTATAATGATACTCAGTTTGATTTGATATTAAAGGTGAATTCATATTGTCCCTCATGATAGAATTTAGAGGTTATTTACCGTAAATTAGAATTCTGTGTGAATTTCTAATGATGCTCAGGTTGGTTCTGTTTGGATTTATGGATGAATTCTTCGTGAAATCATCTTGTCCCTTAAACAACAATTTTATTGTTGGTGAATTCACAATGACCGTTGGTTTGATTTGAAATTTAAAGTGAATTTATATTGTCCCTTATGATGGAATTTTGAGGTTATTTATCCTAAATTGGAATTCTGTGTGAATTTGCAATATGTTAAGTTGCAATATGTTAAGGTTGGTTCGGTTTGGAATTATGGAAGAATTCTTCGTGAAATCATCTTGTCCCTTAAACAACAATTTCATTGTTGGTGAATTCACAATGACCCTTGGTTTGATTTGAAATTTAAAATGAATTCATATTGTCTCTTATGATGGAATTTTGAGGTTATTTACCCTAAGTTCGAATTCTGTGTGAATTTTCAATGCTCAGGTTGGTTTGCTTTGGAATTATGGATGAATTCTTCGTGAGATCATCTTGTCCCTTAAAAAACAATTTTATCGTTGGTGAATTCACAATGACCCTGGTTTTATTTGAAATTTGAAATAAACTCATATTGTCCCTTGTGATGGAATTTTGAGGTTATTTACCCCAAATTGGAATTCTGTGTGAATTTTCAATTGATGCTAAGGTTGATTCGGTTTGGAATCATGGATGAATTCTTCGTGAAATCATCTTCTCCCTTAAACAACAATTTTATTCTCGGTGAATTAACAGTGACCCTCAAATTGATTTGATATTAAAAGTGAATTCATATTGTCCATTGTGATGGAGTTTGAAGGTTATTTACCCTAAATTGGAATTCTGTGTGAATTTCCAATGATGCTCGGTCGGTTCGATTCGGAATTATGGATGAATTCTTCGTGAAATCATCTTGTCCCTTAAACATCAATTTTATTGTTGGTGAATTAACACTGACCCTCAAATTGATTTAATATTAAAAGTGAATTCATTTTGTCCCTTGTGATGAAATTTGAAAGTTATTTACCCTAAATTAAAATTCTGTGTGAATTTTCAATGATGTTCAGGATGGTTCGGTTTATATTTAAGAAGAAATTCTTCGTGAAATCATCTTGTCCCTTGAACAACAATTTTATTTTTGGTGAATTCACAATGATCTTCGGTTTGATTTGATATTAAAGGTGAATTCATATTGTCCCTTGTGATGAAAGTTGGAGGTTATTTACCCTGCATTGGAATTCTGTGTGAATTTCCAATGATGCTCAGGTTTGTTCAGTTTGGGATTATGGATGAAAATTTTTAGAAATCATTTTGTTTCTTAAACAACGATTTTATTGTTGGTAAACTCTCAATGACCCTCGGTTTGATTTGAAATTTAAAGGTAAATTAATATTGTCCCTCATGATGGAATTTGGAGGTTATTTACCCTAAATTGAAATTCTGTGTGAATATTCAATGATGCTTAGGTTGGTTCGATTAAGATTTATGGATGAATTCTTCGTGAAATCATCTTGTCCCTTAAACAACAATTTTACTGTTGGTGAATTTACAATGATACTCAGTTTGATTTGATATTAAAGGTGAATTCATATTGTCCCTCATGATAAAATTTAGAGGTTATTTACCGTAAATTAGAATTCTGTGTGAATTTCTAATGATGCTCAGGTTGGTTCTATTTGGATTTATGGATGAATTCTTCGTGAAATCATCTTGTCCCTTAAACAACAATTTTATTGTTGGTGAATTCACAATGACCGTTGGTTTGATTTGAAATTTAAAGTGAATTTATATTGTCCCTTATGATGAAATTTTGAGGTTATTTATCCTAAATTGGAATTCTGTGTGAATTTGCAATATGTTAAGGTTGGTTCTGTTTGGAATTATGGATGAATTCTTTGTGAAATCATCTTGTCCCTTAAACAACAATTTTATTATTGGTGAATTAACAATGACCCTCGAATTGATTTGATATTAAAAGTGAATTCATATTGTTCCTTGAGATGGAATTTGAAGGTTATTTACCCTAAATTGGAATTCTGTGTGAACTTCCAATGATGCTTAGGTTGGTTCGATTTGGAATTATGGATGAATTTAAAGTGAATCCATATTGTCGCTTGTGATGGAATTTGGAAGTTATTTACCCTAAATTGAAAATTTTATGTGAATTTTCAATGATGCTCAAACAATTTTATGTGAATTCACAATGATCCTCGATTTAATTTAAAATTTAAAGTGAATTCATATTGTCCTTTATGATGAAATTTGGAGGTTATTTACCCTAAATTGGTATTCTTTGTGTGAATTTCTTATGATGTTCAGGTTAGTTTGGTTTGGAATTATGGATGAATTGTTCGTGAAATCATATTGTCCCTTAAACAACGATTTTATTGTTGGTGAATTCACAATAACCCTTGCGTTTATTTGTAATTAAAGTGAATTTTCATTATGATGGAATTTGAAGGTTATTTACCCTAAATTGGAATTTTGTTTGAATTTCCAGTGATGTCAAGGTTGGTTCGGTTTGAAATTATAGATTATTTGTTCTAGAAATCACATTGTCACTTAATCAAGAATTTTATTACTGGTGAATTCACAATGACCCTCGGTTTAATTTAAAATTCAAAGTGAATTCATACTGCTCCCAATGATGGAATTTGTGGGTTATTTACCCTAAATTGGAATTCTGTGTGATTTTCCAATGATGCTCAAGTTGGTTGGGTTTTGAATTATGGATGAGTTCTTCGTGGAATCATCTAGTCCCTTAAGCATCAATTTTATTGTTGGTGAATTCATAATGACCCTTACGTTTATTTGAAATTTAAACTAAATTTCCATTATGATGGAATTTGAAGGTTATTTACACTAAATTGAAATTTTGTTTGAATTTTCAATGATGTCAAGGTTGGTTCGGTTTAGAATTATATAAGATTATTTGTTCTAGAAATCATATTGTCACTTAATCAAGAATTTTATTACTGGTGAATTCACAATGACTCTCGGTTTGATATGAAATTCAAAGTGAATTCATACTGCTCCCAATGATGGAATTTCCGGGTTATTTACCCTAAATTGGAATTTTGTGTGATTTTCCAATTATACTCAGGTTGGTTCGGTTTGAAATTATGGAGGAATTCTTCTTGAAGTCATTTTGTCCCTTAATCATGAATTTTATTATTGTCGAATTCACAATGACTCTCAGTTTGATTTGAAATTTAAAGTGAATTCATATTGCCCCTTATGATGGAATTTGGAGGTTATTTACCCTAAATTGGAATTCTGTGCGAATTTCCAACAATGCTCAGGTTGGTTCGATTTGGAATTATGGATGAATTTTCTAGAAATCATCTTGTCCATTAACCAATAATATTATTGTTGGTGAATTCACAATGACCCTCGGTTTAATTTGAAATTTAAATTGAATTCATATTGTCCCTTATGATGGAATTTGGAGGTTATTTACACTAAAATAGAATTTTGTGTGAATTTCCAATGATTCTCATGTTGGTTTGGTTTGGAATTATATATGAATTCTTCGTGAGGATCATCTTGCCTCTTATACAAAGATTTTATTGTTGGTGAATTCACAATAACCCTTGCGTTCATTTGAAATTTAAAGTGAATTTCCATTATGATGGAATTTGAATGTTATTTATCCTAAATTGGAATTCTGTTTGAATTTCCACTGATATTTAGGTTGGTTCGGTTTGGAATTATAGATGAATTATCGTGAAATCATCTTGTCCCTTAAACAACAACTTTATTGTTTGTGAATTCACAATGACACTCAGTTTGATTTGAAATTTAAAGTGAATATGTATTGTTGCTTGTGATGGAATTTGAAAGTTATTTACCCTAAATTGGAATTCTGTGAGAATTTTCAATGATGTTCAAAGTTGGTTCAGTTTGGAATTATGAATGAATTCTTCGTAAACCCTTAAACAACAACTTTGTTGTTGGTGAATTCACAAGGACCCTTGCTTTTTTTTTTTAGAAAATAAATTTAAAGTAAATTTCCCGCATGATGGAATTTGGAGATTATTTACCAAAAATTTGAATTCTGTGTGAATTTCCAATGATGCAGGTTGGTTGGGTTTTGAATTATGGTTGAATTCTTCGTGGAATCATCTAGTCCCTTAAACATCAATTTTATTGTTGGTGAATTCATAATGATCCTTACGTTTATTTGAAATTTAAACTGAATTTCCATTATGATGGAATTTGAAGGTTGTTTACACTAAATTGGAATTTTGTTTGAATTTCCAATGATGCTCAGGTTGATTCAGTTTGGAATTATGGATGAGTTCTTCGTGAAATCATCTTGACCCTTAAACAACATTTTTGTTGTTGGTGAATTCACAATGACCCTCTGTTTGATTTGAAATTTAAAGTGAATTCATATCGTCTATTTTGATGGAATTTGGAGGTTATTTGCCCTAAATTGGAATTCTGTGTGATTTTCCATTGATTCTCAGGTTGGTTGGGTTTGGAATTATGGATGAATTCTTCGTGGAATCATCTTGTCCCTTAAACAACAATTTTATTATTGGTGAATTTACAATGACCCTTGTTATGATTTGAAATTTAAAGTGAATTAATATTGTCCATTATGATGGAATTTCAAGGTTATTTACCTTAAATTAGAATTTTGTGTGAATTTCCAATGATGCTCAGGTTGGTTAGGTTTGGAATTATGGATTAATTCTTCTAGAAATCATCTTGTCCCTTAATTAAGAATTTTATTGTTGGTGAATTTACAATTTCACTCGGTTTGATTTGAAATTTAAAATGAATACATATTATCCCCTATGATAGAATTTCGAGGTTATTTACCCTAAATTGAAATTTTGTGTGAATTTCTAATGATGTTCAGGTTGGTTCGGTTTGGAATTATGGATGAATTCTTCGTGAACTCATTTTGCCCCTTAACAAAGAATTTTATTGTTGGTGAATTCACAATGACCCTCGGTTTGATTTGAAATTTAAAGTGAAATCATATTGTCTCTTATGATGGAATTTGGAGGTTATTTACCCTAAATTGGAATTTGGAGGTTAATTACCCAAAATTGGATTTTTGTGTGAATTTCCAATTATGTTCAGGTTGGTTTGATTTGGAATTATGGATGAATTCTTCTAGAATCCATCTTCTCCCTTCATCAAGAATTTTGTTGTTGGTGAATTTACAATGACCTTTGGTTTGATTTGAAATTGAAAGTGAATTCATATTGTCCTTTATGATGGAATTTGGAGGTTATTTACCCTAAATATGAATTTTATGTAAATTTCCAATGATGCTCAGGTTGGTTCTGTTTGGAATTATGGATGAATTCTTCTAGAAATCATCTTGTTCCTTCATCAAGAATTTTATTGTTTGTGAATTCACAATGACCCTTGGTTTGATTTAAAATTTAAAGTGAATTCATATTGTTCCTAATGATGGAATTGAGAGGTTATTTATCCTAAATTGAAATTCTGTGCGAATTTCCAATTATGCTCAAGTTGGTTCGGTTTGGAATTATGAATGAATTCTTCGTAAAATCATCTTGTCCCTTAAACAACAAATTTATTGTTGGTGAATTCACAATGTCCCTCGGTTTGATTTGTAATTTAAAGTGAATTCTTATTGTCACTTATGATGAAATTTGGAGATTATTTACCCTAAATTGGAATTCTATGTGAATTTTCAATTATGCTTAAGTTGGTTCGGTTTGGAATTATTGATGAATTCTTTGTAAAATCATTTTGTCCTTTAAATAACAATTTTATTGTTGGTGATTTCACAACAACCCTCGTTTTGATTTGAAAGGTTATTTACCTTAAATTAGAATTATGTGTGAATTTCCAATGATGCTCAGGTTGGTTCAGTTCGGAATTATGGATCAATTTTTTTAGAAATCATCTTGTTCCTTAATCAAGAATTTTATTGTTGGTGAATTCACAATGACCCTAGGATTGATTTAAAATTTTAAGTGAATTCATATTGTCTCTTGAAGGTTATTTACCCTAGATTGGAATTCTTTGTGAATTTCCAATGAAGCTCAGTGTGGTTCGATTCTGAATAATAGATGAAATATTCGTGAAATCATCCTGTCCCTTAATCAAGATTTTTATTGTTGGTGAATTCACAATGACTCTGAGTTTGATATGAAATACAAAGTGAATTCTTATTGTCCCTTATTTTGTATTTTGGAGGTTATTTACCCTAAATTGGAATTTTGTAAAAGATAAAACTCAAGAACGGGTGTTGAATTGTGTTAATTAAAAAATTTAATCCTTTCGTCTGTTGGTTTAAACAGAGTCAGACGAAACAATGTTTTTCTTTAAAGGTTAATTTTAAGGATAGACGTTACACTTTGATTATCCTCGTTAGTCACAAGCTTAATAAAAATAAAAGCAGTTATTTTTATACTGGTTCGTTTATTCAAAACTATGTCCAATTATCCAACAACTACTCAGTTTTCACTGCCAACCGTGAAATGGTTACAAGTATTGTTTGCACCCAGCCACTTCTGGCTATTACAATATATTCTTTGGCCACAACCTTCCTAGGCTAAACAACAAGGTATTCTTTGATACTCAACCTTCTTAGGCTAATACAAGGTATTATTTGAGAACAGTCTCCTCATGTTAAAGCACCACACAAGTGAATTTAAAAGAGTTTTTCAAAGAAAAAAGTTCTTCTTCCCAAAGAGGGATATACAATGAAGTTCAAATAGAACAATGATCGAAATCATAGAGTAATAAGAATTATAGCGTGTTCGCCAACTTGATCTTGAGCAAGTGAAGTCCTTTTATAAGTAAGTCTTCAAAGATCCGTTATAAACATGAAAAATGTCGTTGAACTTTCTAAGTGAAGTCTTCAAAGGGTGTTAGAGTGCAATCTATGAAATGTTGGCTTGCACAGTGGATCTTATAAAAAAAAGGTGTTTCCTTTTCGTGTTGAAGAGGTTATTTCGAATTCCCATACTGATCTTGGAAACACTTGAGAGTAACAGTTGAATTTTGAAATTGGTGCGAGTTACTCTGTCTAAGCTTCACTTCCTTGATAAACGATGTACTTCTTCAGTCTTAAGAAATGCCTTAAAGCTTCGTCTGAAGGTGTATCGTCTTATCTTTCATCTGATGACTTGGCTTTGGGACAGACGAATGACTTGATGAAGAATATTATTTGAGGAGTCATCTTCCATCTGTACTTGTTCAGTCTGACTTTGACTTGCAATGCTTCTGTCTGATGTGTTCCGTCTGTCTTGTAATTAATCAAAATTTGAGACGTTAATAATCTTAACCTAACAAATTCTTTGTGAATTTTCAATGATGCTCAGTTTGGTTTGGTTTGGAATTATGAATATTTCTTCATGAAATCATCCTGTCCCTTAATTAGGAATATTATTGTTGGTGAATTCACAATGACCATCGGTTTGATTTGAAATTTAAGATGACTTCATATTTTCCGTTATGATGGAATTTGGAGGTTATTTACCCTAAATTGGAAATCTTTGTAAATTTCCAATGAAACTCAGTTTGGTTCGATTAAAAATTATAAATGAATTCTTTGTGAAATCATCTTTCCTCTTAATTAGTAATTTTATTGTTGGTGAATTAACAATTATCCTCGGTTTGATTTGATATTCTGTTTCGTTCTCTTAACTTATGTACCTTTACTTTTGGTCATATATGATTGTGAATTTGTCTCAGTTTGTTCATAACTTCTTCTTATTAATCTTCAGAATGCTACCAAATGGTCTGAACGGAAGGATGTTGTTGTTGAGCTAACAAGGCTTGCATCAACTAAAAGTGTGTCGGACCTTAAAAGAAGGTATTATATACATATATATTTATATTTTTTTTTAATGAAAATGACATGGCTTGGATCGTTATATTTCCACTCAATGTTGTTTCTGTTTCCTAGAGTGTGTTGATGATTAGGTGACATTAATGAATGATTTCTTGTTGGTAAAGTACATTGGGTCTGATCTATATATTTCCCAGATGTTTAATTACTTATGTGAATGATTGATTATTTGTATGATCATGAACATAGTTATAGTTGGGTTTGTTTTTGTATTTTAGGCCGACTAAACTTAAATCAATTGTTTATGCTTGCAGCTTATTACAGAGGTAAATATTGCTGTTGCAGTTGAAGCTGTCCAGACAATTGGTAATCTGGCTCGTCCACTAAGAACTCATTTTTCTACAAGTTCCTGTTTTTATTGCTTGTTTTACTTGTAAGTACTATTCTGCACACATGTATATGGATTAACAATTGAATGCATTTTATTGTGGTGTCTGTAAACTTATAATTCATTTCTTCATTGGTTCTCTGTTACATGTATCAGTATTAATTAATTAAAGTTTCTTCCCTCCATTTAAATGCAATTAGCTGAATCAAGTCACTCTGTGTTTTAAAATGTTTGGTCAATAAAAATGGTTGAGAGTATGATGTTTCACATTTTTGAACTGCTCATCACCTTACCTCGCTTTCTCTTTTTAAGTAGCCATTGATTTTGTCTTGGTTAAAATTGATGGTCCTGTGTCTTTCCCTTTAGAGGTGTTAACAAGAGAATTATGCCTTTAGTTTTCATGGAAATGTTTGTCACAGTAAATAGTCAATTGTATTTATATATTTGGTATAAAATAGTAATTTACTGTTCATCAAATATTGCTTGCTTAATGTGTTTCTTCTTGAATGAATAGGAAAAATTTAAGGAGAAAAAGCCAGCTTTGGCCAAGGCACTGACGCGGACTCTTCAAGCGATGCACAAAGCTAGATGCATCGGCTTTGTAGATATTGTTGAAGGCAAGTTTACCCTCCTTGATTTTTTTTTTTTTCACTGATTTATATGGTATTCTTGTAGTTGAACTATATGGTATTCTTGTAGTTTAAAGGCTATAGGTTAAAGGATTCAGTTAGTCTATTTACATAATCTTAGAATCAACATTCAGTTAGACCTTGACTTGTTTGGTGTTTTTTGTGGGGAAGTTTGTTAGTTCCCAAAATGAAGGTTATTATCTATTTTTCATCACTTAGTACTTACCACATGCTACAGAAGTTGTCGGAATTGTTTGTTGTTGTTATTGGGTTTATCGTATCCCGTTGTCAAGTCGATATTGGACCGTTTATTTAGTCTTCACGCTTGGCGTGGGGAAGGTATATTAGAGATCTTACGTCGCCTATAAATATTACATGTATATAAGTGGAGAGCAATCCCCACCTTACAAACCGATTGTGTAAGATCGAGTTAGACTTATAACTCATTTTTAACACTAATAATATATTCTAAATAATTCACTTCTAACTCTACTAATATATACTAGAATTTAGAAAATATGTTTGGTCAGTTTAGAGGAAGTTATAGTGATGATTACATTCATATCATATAGTCCAGAATCTTGATCTCAATGCACATTACACATAGACACTTAACATCGTATAGATAAGAACTTGAACAAATTTGGCTACTTGCAGGAATTAATTAAGTTTATTTCTGCTCTAATGTGTTAAGTGGACATGGATCCAACTCAATAGAAAGCAACAAAATATGTAGTTAAGGAGGAATAAATGTTGCAAAAAAGATAGAAAAGAGATGTTACAATGTTGGGACATTGTTGATTTCTTTTTTCACTTTAAGAAAGCATAATTAGAGCCACAACTTCTGCTAACAAAAATATGGAACCAGGTTGAGTTACGGGGATCATTTTTACTTCGGATAAACATGCATCTATGACTCACTAACAATAGTCATTACAATTAAGATATTTATTAAAAAAATATATCCATTAAAAATAATTTATAATCGAGAGAATCTTTACAATGAAAACGTAACCTTTAAAGTGCATTCAAATGAAAACACTGAAGAAGAAGAGGTGCATTCAATTGAATGTACCTTTTATCACATGGAATACACTTGGGTAATAGGCGCATTCCGATTCATAAAAGTAAATTATTTTAAATTACTCAAATTTTAAATTTCAATCAATACATTTAAAATATTTTAAATTTTCTTCCTTATAATATTAATGAAATGGTAAGCTTTATTTAATAGTTATTAGATAAATAAAGTAAATGGTGAAAACAGTAAGAAAATGTTGAATTTGAATTCTTTATAAATTAATATTATTATTTATTTATTCAAAAAAGAAAAAAAAAAAAAAAAAAAGGTGAATAATGAAACATGTTAATCACTTCGTTAACCCAAACCATCCATTTAAATGCATCCAATACTTTGACATAACCACGAACGAGAATACATCCATTATCATGCCCAAGCACATTCAATATAAATACACCCGCTACCTAGACACATTCAATTGGACGTAACTCTTCCATCAACACTTTCATTTAAAATCACCTTTAAAACTTATGCTTCACTGTAGAGAGACTCCACTGAAAATTGTTTTCAAAGGATATATACACTATGGTCATTTTTTTAAAAATTCACCGTGCAGGTAATTTAGCCTGACAGTGACATGGCCCAATACCCTTCTTCCAACCATTACATTACAGCATTATTTGAAATAAAAGACAAAACTTTTAACTAAAAACAGATTTAAAATAGTTATTGGAAAAGGATAGAAAGCACTTTAAAATGGAATCCGACACGCACCCCGCGACTAATCCGACGCGTCACGCAATGTAATAAATCTCCTTTATTGAGGCGAATCAAGCGAACTGTCTCACTCAACCAAACTACCCACTAAAATAGTGTTCAATAATGTTAGGATTTGGGAGCTTCACATTCGCAAACACACCAACGTGTACCGTTACACCATTCCTCGTCCAGATACATACATAACCACCACCAATATCCTCTCCCACCATTTTCCATTTTCCTTCCCTACCCTATATATATTTACTCAGCTCTCAATCGTTTTACTTAGCAGAATCAAACAGAAACAACCCCCGTACTACCAAACTTCGCTTAGCCAAAGCCACTTCTCCTCATGGGTTCTATTGCAACCGAAAGGTTTCTCAATTACTTCTCTCAAGCACAATTTTTATTTTTAGAAATTCAGCTGAATAGACAACTTATGCCAGATATATATTTTTACTCCATATTTTGGTAGACTAGTTCATTCTGTTAATAGGTCACCAACTCTTTATATCTCTCAGTGACAAATTGACAATGATTATGTATCTTTTACACAGATTTATATTGCAAAATATAATTTATCATATGGATTGTGTTTGTGTGGTTGTCTTTATTTCCCTGGATAAGAATCTCAATTTCTTCTTCTTTTCGTGTTCTGTAGCTCTGGACCAGAGGTTGTCACAGTTGATGTAGTTGCAGCCAAGGATTTCATCCAGACCAGTCATACTTATCTGGATGTGAGGTAGTAAATTTTCTATTTTAGTATTTTCCCTTTGTTGGTTGAAAATTAATAAGGAGAATTTATTTATTGGTTGAATTTTCTGGGTTTATGTTTAATGATGTTTATCTTTTCAATGAAAACTTAAATATTTTAGTAATTAATAGGACGGTAGAAGAATTTCAGAAAGGACATGTTGATGCAGAGAAGATCATTAACATTCCGTACATGTTTAATACACCCGAAGGTAAGGAATTTGTTATCTTCTGTGGTCATGATAACTTTAAATTTAATGTAGGGGTTAATTCTACTACTGGGAATATAAATTAATCTTCTTGTAGAAAAAAACCAATTTTATAATTTTATTTCATGTCTTAATATTATTTATAAATTTGATGAATTTTATAAAAGAATTTAATTGCTACTGCATAAAAATGTTATACAATTAAAATTTATAATTGGTCTAATTTTTAAGAAATTCGCTTAAAATTTATAAATATATCGATAAAATATAATTAGATGATTATATAAGACTTTTTTATATTCTGAATACAAATTAATTAATTTTTTACAAAATTATTTTAAAAATAATACTAATAATAATTCAACCACATACTAAAACTATTTTATATTTTGAGAGTCGATAAACTCTTAGTGTATATATATATATTGTTGCAAATTAAATTATTGTTAGAATGTAAAATCTTGTGATTTTGAGACCAGGCAGGGTAAAGAACCCGGAATTTTTAAAGGAGGTTTCTTCTGCTTTGAAGAAAGAAGATCACATCATCGTGGTAACTTTCTTTGCTTCTTAATATTTTTTTTTTATTTTATAATACAAAACTATGCATTTTTATCGTTTTTTTTTTATGTTTGGTTATTAAGGGTAAAATTTCTTACTTTTTTATGAAATGAATTTAAATTGTAGGGTTGTCAAAGTGGAGTGAGATCGGTGTATGCAATCATTGATCTTTTGACCTATGTAAGTATTAATTATAGTCAACTTTAATGTATTCTAAGATTTATTTATTTCCTAACCATCCTCTGTCATCAATTGTAAGATACAGTGTTTGATGCATGCTGAATATATGATTTATCTATTTTAATTTTTATTTTATCATGTTGACATGAGTATTTTTTTATCACAAGAGAAACTCTATAAGAAATGATGATATTTTCCACCTATTCTATCACTTAGTGACACGGTTATCATTATGACTAATATCAATTCTATGATTAATATAATCATATTTTATTATATACTAAACATTAGATAGGAGTAAGATTCATCTTTCTCTTCTATTTCTATCCTACACTCTATTTTAACCACGTAAGTGATCCTTAAAGTATAGCAAAAGGGAAAATAAAATGAAAATAAAAACAATTCATGTTATTTTCTCATCCTTTCTTCCTCTATTTTGTTAATTTAATACTTAATATTTAATATTAAAATTAATTGTCAGGGTTTTAAGGATATGAAGAACATGGGAGGAGGTTATCTGGACTGGGTCAAAAACGAATTTCCAGTGAGAATACCTTTGGAGTTAGTTAAAAAAGAAGTTCAAGATAAAGCAGCTTTGGAGTTGGTTAAAAATGAGGTTCAAGTGGAAGTACCTTCAGATTCGGTTAAAAACGAACTTCCAATGAAGGCACCTTTACCTTTAGACTTGGTTAAAAACGAGCTTCCAGTAAAAGCAGCACCTATAGTTGGTTAAAAATGAATTTCCAGTGAAAGCATTTTTACCCAAATTATTAAAGGAGTTCTGAGGTCATTCCTCTTTGTATTCTGCTGATTGGTTTCTATGGATATTATTAACTTATATTTCGTATTAATTACTATTACCACTACTTTCTACTTTATCATTCAGCTATGTTTGTAATTGTATCTACTTAATTGAAGTAATGCACAGGGGCTACCTTTGTTAATTAGTAATCTTCTCGGATGTACGAGCTTTGATTTGATTATCTCTGATCGGGTTCTTAAGTTAAAAATTTACAGTTTTTATGCTACTTTCTAGCTTTTTGAGCTGCAAAATTATTTATTAAAGCTTAATTCTATTATCTCACTCTCAATAGATAATATAACTAACACATTCATCTATCTTATAGCATAGTTGATCTTAAATATGATTTAAATCAATTTTAATTTTGAAAAAACTTCTTTGAGCTGTGACAATTACAGATAATGTTAATGATATTTTATAAACAGTGTATGTATTTGAAAGAATATAATGTTTTTATATAGTTTAATATTTTTAATGGTGTTTTAATTTCATTTGTTAGAATTTATTTAATTACTTAATTCTAAAATCAATCAAGATAGTTCTCAAAACTCAAAAATCTTTTAAAGATTCATACAATATTTTTTTCAATTTATCTTCACCTAAAGTTTTACATTTATTTGAATTAAATAAAAAATTAAACATGTTTCAATAAAGAAATAGACTGATCCAATATATAAAAAATATAATTAGTACGAAAAGAATTTTTAGAAGGAGTTAATTCACGACTTATGAATCTTACCCTTGTTTTTATTGAACTTGGGCTCTATATTCATTTCAATAGTCATTTCTTTGGTGGATTGTAACGTAGATGAAAATCATTTTTCCTATAAATTTTTAATAAGTTATAAGCCCTTTTAAGTAATGTATAACATCTATATTCATATCATATCTTTAAATTATGATCTTATTTACAGAATTAATTTCAAAAAGTATATCTTACAAAATATTCATCCACTAAAAATTCAAAATTCTATGTCTTCAAGTCACTAAACAAGTGATTTTATTCCTAATTTTTGGTGTTGAGAATTTCATGACTTTGACAACTTCAATTCTACATTCCCATCTTGTTTGAGATAGTGATTTAACTGGAATTTGAGTCAATGACTATGACCGATACACTTAGGCTGTTTTCGTATCATCATTTTGCTCTACTACATTAATATTATTTGGAATTTCTAGTGGTGAATTTTCTGTCGTATTTGTATTTGTTAAACTTGTTGTAACGTCCCTTTTATGAACAGTCACAAATTCACGAAGAACACCTTGTTGAGATTGAATCAATTTTTCAATTTTTCTTTTCAACTTTTCAGAACTAGATGCATACTTTCTATTTGATATATTTTACTGATGGGCCAAAATAAAAATAACAAACAAAATAATTTTTAACATTTGAAGAAGATAATAATGAAACAATAAAACCTGGAAAGTGAAAAATTGTATTCATGGAAGAAATTTTCTTTAAACTATGGCTATGATCCGTCACAGCTACGAGTATCCAAAACTCAAACCGTAGTGACAACTACTTTGCTTGTACCGAAAAAGATAATCAATAAAAAAAATAAGATCTAAAAATTGTAATTTGTAAATGTTCATTCAATTTCAAGTCAATCAATTACTTTATAAAGAGCAAAGTAAATGAATGAAGATCAAACTTGCTGAGATGCTAGCAGCAAGTTTAAATGATAAGAAAAAAATAGATATAAAAAATGTAAGACATTGTCCTTATAAAACATGGGTCATATCTCAAACATTATTAATTTTTTTTTTAAATAACTTATGTCAATAAGACTTTAATTGTGTTGTTGAATGTCCTGTAATAAAACAATATGAATAATTGACCATGTAAAAAATTCTTAAGTATTTCAAAGTTTTATTCCTTAAATGACCTAGAATTAGGTGCAATTTTTGTAGCATGTCAAGAAATTGACAATTATAAATTATTTTTATTTGAATTTTTATAGATGTATATAAAATAAATTCATAACTACCGGAAAATACCAAAATCTAGATTTGTAAGTTGATGGAATAAACAAATTACAAAATAACATATCAATTAAAAGATATTATTTCATTATTTTCTTAGAAAATTAAAAATTATATATAAAAAAAATGAAATCTCCATACAATTCAATAAAATCACATGCATCAAAATTATAAGCAGAAAGTAAAAAATGAACTGTATAATATCTCAATTAACTATTTATTTATTTAAAAACAATTTATAATAAAAGTTTGTGTGATAGTTCCCTCTTCTTCAAGAAATGGGGCAACGTTACGGTAACAGAGAGAAAACCTTTGTACCAAGTAAACCCAATTTCTCTTCTCTTCTCTTCCTTTCGAATACGTAACACATTCTTCTCTTTCTCTCATTCTTTGGATTCGATCTTTCACTTCTCAATCTTCGACAATGGTGCTCGAGGTAAATACTATTTCTCCTTCGTCTTAATTTCAGCCACGTCATCACAATCTCTTTAATTCACTCAATTAGGGTTTCTTCGTTTGATCACTTGTTCATCGCTAATTTTTGTCTGTAATAATAGGCGACGATGATCTGTATTGACAATTCCGAATGGATGCGGAACGGGGATTACGCTCCTTCTCGATTTCAAGCACAAGCAGATGCCGTCAATCTTATTTGCGGTGCTAAAACTCAGGTGTGTTTTTGCTACTTTGATTTAGCAGAAAATTAATATTGAGCAAATGTTGTTGTGTTTCGGAGTAGGGTTTTAAGTTTAACTTCATCCTTAGAAAATTGCGGTTGGGTTCAGTTTTGCTGACTCTTTTTTTTGGGTTATTTAGTCCAATCCAGAAAATACGGTGGGAGTTCTCACAATGGCAGGGAAGGGTGTTCGTGTTTTGGTGACCCCTACTAGTGATTTGGGCAAGATCTTAGCGTGCATGCACGGTCAGTTTTTGCTTTTGAAATATTTGGAACAGGTGGAAATTGAATTTGGCATGTTGTTATAGGATGTTGCGTGTAATTTATGTGTTATAGGAGTGCCTAAGTTCATCTATTGTAGCCATTGTTTCATGGAACTTATTTTATTTCTGTAAATGTTGAACTATGAGTGCAACAAGGTGGCAGTGTATTGTTAATCTGGGAGGTTATTTTATGAGTGGATTCTTCTGTTCATGTAGAAGTTAATTTGTCTTTCTTGTTTTTTGGTTTCTACCTTAGGACTAGAAATAGGTGGTGAGATGAACCTAGCTGCTGGTATTCAGGTGGCACAATTGGCTCTTAAACATAGGCAGAATAAGAAGCAGCATCAAAGGATTATTGTCTTTGCTGGAAGGTGTGAATAACTGTTTCTTCTGTGTTATTTGAACTTTTTTCTGTTTGTTGTGACTATTTTCTCTCTTATTATCTCATTTAATGTTTTTTTAGCTCTGTGAAGCATGAGAAGAGAATGTTGGAGATGATTGGGAGAAAATTGAAAAAGAATAGTGTATCACTTGACATTGTCAATTTTGGTGAAGAAGATGAGGGGAAGACAGAGAAATTGGAGGCTCTCCTTGCGGCTGTTAATAATAATGATAACAGCCACATTGTTCATGTTCCATCTGGTCCTAATGCTCTTTCTGATGTGCTAATAAGGTTGGTGGGTTTATATTGTTCTCTTCTTTTTTACATTCCATTCCCATTTGAACTGACTTCCCAGTTGAGTAGTACTTGATTAAGTATGCCTACTGATTCTACTCAATTCTGCCCATTTTTCTAACTCTGATTGGAGAGTTTGGACTTTGGACTCTCGTGCATTTACTTATAAATTCTTTGAACTTTGGTCTCTTGTGGCAGTACTCCTATTTTTACTGGTGATGGGGAAGGCGGAAGTGGTTTTGCAGCAGCTGCTGCTGCTGCCACAACAGGTGGTGCATCTGGATTTGATTTTGGTGTTGATCCAAACTTGGACCCTGAACTGGCACTTGCTCTAAGAGTTTCAATGGAAGAAGAGAGAGCTAGGCAGGAAGCTGCTGCAAAAAAGGCAGCAGAGGATGCATCCAAAGAGGAGAAAGGTGGCGAGCAGCAAGCTAGCTCACAGGATACAACAATGACCGAGCGCGCCAGTGCATCAGCTTCTGAAGCTGAGACTAAGAAAACTGATTTTACGGTTGGTGTAATTTGTTACTTTAGCCTTGTTTGTGTCCTGTTTTCTCTCATGCTTATTTGGATCATAAAAACAATTATCTAAATTCAGATAAGTAGTTTTTAGGACTATTTAGCCTTGTAATACCAGCATGTATGTGGTTTGTGTTGGGAAAGGCGCAGGTGCACAGCGGAAAAATTACACAAAACCTGAAAGCATGTAAAATAAAACCAAACCTTTCCCTTTAGGGAAGACAAGAGAATTGTAATAAGCGGCAATATAAATTTCAAGGAACAAGGAAAACAAAATGTAGGAGTAAGAAGAACACAAACAACTTTTAACGTGGAAACCCCTAATGAGAGGGACAAAAACCACGGGACCTAGTCCAAAAAAGCTTCACTATGTCAAAGAGTACAACAAAAGAGTTTCTACAAAAGAACTCACAAAACTCTCTACTCGGGACCATATGTGAAAAACATGTGTGTAAAACACACCGGTGTTTGACACACACTTAAAATCTAAATACACATTATATAGATTGTGGTGCGAGTGAATAAAAAACATAACTCTCTCCCTTGTGTCCTTTGTGTAAGTGTTTTGTTTCTCTCTCTTTCTAAAACCTGCCGATGTGAGACTTTGAATTAACAAAATACAATCCTCCCTTAATTCAAAGTCCTACATTATTACAAACTCTCCTGCATCGGTCCTTCCAATCTTTCAGACTCTGCAAAATGTGGGACTTTGTTTGCATCCCAACAATCCTCCCCTCAAACAAAGGACCACAAAACCTCCTACCCTACAACGAAAGTCATTTTCAATGATGGCCATTAGAGCTTCCATCGCCGCGACAATTCTTGAGCTTTCACATTGTTGTTGATATGCCCTAGTCTTGTACTGCCGTTCTGATGACTCACATCAACGGATCCCCACAAAGTAGGTCCACCTGACCTTCACTTAGATCCACTCCAGTCATTGCATCACTCGTTTGAGCTGGTCGCGTCGCCAAGTTGAACCATCGGCTCTGATACCACTTGTTGGGAAAGGTGCAGGTGCGCAGCGGAAAAATTACACCAAACTTGAAAGCGTGTAAAATAAAACCAAACCTTTCCCTTGAGGGAAGATAAAAGAATTGTAATAAGCGGCAATATAAATTTTCAAGGAACAAAGAAAACAAAACGTAGGAGCAAGAAGAACACAAACAACTCTTAACAAACAACTTTTAACGTGGAAACCCCCAATGAGGGGGACAAAAACCACGGGACTTAGTCCAAAAAAACTTCACTATGTCAAAGAGTACAGCACAAAATCTTCTATAAAAGAACTCACAAAGACGCTCTACTCAGGACCATACGTGAAAAACACACCAGTGTTTGATACACACTACCTAAAATCTAAATACACTCATTATATAGATTTAAGGTGGGGTGTGAGTGAATAAAACACGTCACTCTTTATTATCCAAGTGTTTTGCTCCTCTCTTTTTTCTAAAACCTGCCGATGTGGGACTTTGAATTAACAAAATACAGAATAGTTTGAATCTTTCAAAGGTTGATATTAGATTTACAGTTACTCCAATTTTCTTAAGAGATTATTTACTTTTCTATTAGGTGGTGTAAGTGAATTTTTTTTTTTTTTTGGAGTTTTGGGAGCTAGGTTCTTCTTGAGAGTCTAAAGCACACCTATTGATTTAATATCAGAGAACATATACTCCACAGCATCATCAATACTGAATTGACCATTCTCGTACCGTGTATCACATTTTTTACCACTTTTACTGGTATTTAACACTTGTTTTTCCTTTACCGTGCTTGTTTCGTTATTGACTCACAGTTCTACCCTCACCCAGCTATCATGACTCATGCCTTCTTTATAGTTACCTTCTAGTTATGGTCTCAATAGGGGTGTTACATCCAAAAACTAACCTTTGAATAGTTGTTTTCTTTTGACTCCCTGGCAATGTATTCTTTCTAAGCACTATCCCCTTTCTGTTGGTTTAAACAAATGCAGCAGATTAAATGACTTGTTGATGGATTCTATCATTACATTCTAAATGTTATGAGTTCACAGGCAGTTTGGTAACTTATTTATGGCGACATGTTATTTTTCTAACTGCAACTCTATTTGATTGGCAACAAATCTCTATTTCACGAGCTGGTGCGACTCACCCCACCCCAAAATAAATTGCTTTTGCCTGCTTTGCTTCTTTTGAAAGTTCTCTTGTTTAAATTTCATTTTACCCATAAATCAGTATGAGACTATCTGCCAATAGTATTTGATCTATGTGAACTAACTTTCAAGTCAAATGAAAACAGGATGATGAGAGTGCTCTACTACAGCAGGCCCTTGCAATGTCAATGGATGAACCGGCAATTGACCAAGATGTCAGAGATACAGATATGTCTGAAGCAGCTGCTATTGATCCTGAGTTGGCTCTGGGTGAGTTTTTTCTTGCTTAATCATTCTGTATTTAAACATTGGGTGTTTTCTCATTATGTTGGTTCATGATTGATCTGGTTCTGAAATTGAGAAGAATTCTTTCAATTTTAGTTTACTCAAGAGGGATAGAGTTTTCTTAGTCGTTTGTGTTAGAAGGTTGGTATTTGTGATTGTGAGTGAATATTTTCATTGCATAGAGATTGTTTTTGGGTATGGATTTGCATAATTACGTAGTAATTGTATGGACAAGTGATATATATCAAGATAGCTCCCTTTGTTTGAGGAATTGGCCTTTTATTTCTTGTCCTGTTTTTGTCGTATCAATGTTTTGGCTTTTTTTTTTTTAATTATTTGTAATTATGTTCTCTTCCATTTCAACTTGTTCTGGTTATGAAGTCAACGTGCATTGCATCCTATAGAATTATTTTGAAGGAAATCTTTAGGCATGTTCGGTAACCCATTGGTTACCATCGGATGTGGATCTGTTGAAGCAACTCAGGCTTGCTTCTGCCTTTTTCTTTTTTAAACAGTAACATGGACCAGAAACACAGAAACAAATACACACTTAGTAGTTGTCCTTGTCTCACTGAATTCTTGTCTTTCCTTGCCTGTAGCTCTCCAATTATCAGTAAAAGACAGTGCAACGGGCTCAGGAAGTCAGTCTGACATGAGTAAATTGTTGGCAGATCAGTCCTTTGTATCCTCTATCCTTTTATCGGTATGTCTATAAATTGTGTAAATTTTCCATTTTGTTCTGTAGAAGTATTAATTGAATGATTTGTAATATGTTCTGCACTGAATAATATTTCATTGCTTCTGCAGCTTCCTGGGGTTGACCCAAATGACCCATCTGTGAAAGATTTGCTGGCTTCCATGCAAAATCAGTTCGAGGTAGGTTTTGTTTTATGAAAGATAATCATTGGGTTTGAAAAGAATCTTTTAGAAGATTTCACCTGAGGCATGCTTGAATTTGGCTTAACCTAGATTAGCCTTTGACTCCTTTTTATCTCTCCTCTATTCTTTTAATTATGTTTTCTTTATTAATAGTTGGATTTTGCAGTTTCTTGGTTTTCGGAATTGCAAATCTTGTTTTCTTTATATTGCCTATCTATTTAATGATCTTTTGATGGCCATTGCCCATAGCTGTAAGTAGAATTTTATATATGGTTGTGACACAGCATAATCTGCGGATTCTCCCTTACCAGTTTGAGTCAGAAAATTTATACAATCTCAATGGGGAAATTCGGTCATCACCACACTAATAATTTTTTTTTTCACATTAATCATTTAGTTGAAGGAAGAGAAGGGAGTGAAGGTATGGTGTTCAAGACAACAGTTTCCACTAAATGGAAAATTTATGTCTGTTAATTTATCTTATGTTTTGATTGGTCAATAGAATTTTATGAGTGACACACGGTCACATTTATGCACTGTACACCAAATGTCTAGCATTTTAAACTACATACACTTGGTATTTTGGTGCATTCCTGCAATGTCAACAGTTTTTAATTGTTCTGTCAATCAGGCTCAGCAGAAGAATGAGGAAGACAAGCCACCAAACGAGGAGGAGAAAAAATGATCTTGACGGTGTCTTCGCTGTTTTATTTCTGTACCTATGGTAGGCACATGTTGAAAAGTGATTTTATTGTTATTCGGGGCGTTATTTCACATGTACTGCAAGTGTTGAGTTTCCCCTGCCTGATTAAGTATGTATGATTGATTGAGTAGAGCAGCATATCAAAAGCCTATTACGAGGGCATTATTCAGCAGAGTACATGGTTTTATTGTCAAGAGTACTCCATCCTTTTAAAATATTCATCAATCTCATTACAAAATTAATATAAATCTTTACCATTTTTTTAATTTCTTGTATTTATTTTTTATTTTAGTTTTAAAGTAAATTCTCAGCGCTGATACGTGGCCTTTTACTAGTGCAAAGTGTACCCTCTGCATCTGAACAAATTTATACACTTTATATTCTGTCAATGTTGCCTCAAATATCGTAGCTGAGAGGATTCGAAAAGTAAATTATACATTAAGTGTTGTGATTTCCCTAAAGAAAGGATGATATAATCAGAAAGATTCGATGTCTAGTCAGTTTTGCACTAATTTTAATTACATATTAAAGAATTACCCAAAGCGATTGGTGCTTAGTCTTGTCCCGTAATTCTTATGGAAAGTTGGTTCTGAGTTATCGATTAGGCATGTGCATTTTATTAGAATAGCAAAATTGAAGTATTGGGGCCAGTGGTTTTAGGTTTTATAATCCGATTCGGCACACTGTAGAATCAGATATGCGTCTAAAATGGATAAGGTGAGTTGATTTGGTTGCTCATTTTTGTAGAAATAGTATTAAAATAAAAACATTTGAAAGAAACAGGACAACGTTAAATAATTGCCTGTTTTTAGCAAAATCTATTTTTCACATAAATTCTGGTTGTAAACCCAACAAAAAATTTATTCAAAAAAGAGTAAAAAGAAATGAAAATAGAATGATTTATATATTTGTCTAGTTCGAAAAAATATATCTAACACATTCCTTTTGCTGTTTGACTTTGTTCCCCGCTGATTCTTCACAGATGGTTTTGTCAATTAAAAAATAGTTTATGCTATAAAGACATTTTAAAATTATTTATAGTTGTAAATACATTAAGTTTATCTTTAGTTACGGCATTTTCATTGAGCTGTATGTTGCATGGGTAAAAAAACATTGGTTTTATCCGTTTGTCTTTTGTCTTTTCCAAAAGTACAATGAAAAAATCGAAATTCGGTTCTTTGTTCTTGTTGCTAACAACTAAAGGAAGAAAAAAATGGATTGTTACCTATGTTTTGATTCATGTTATTCTCTTTCCTTCATCTTTCAACTAAACCAAATAGATCAATAATATTAAGGAATCTTTTATTGTGAAATAAATTTTAAATACTTTAGAAAGTAAATTGTTTTGAATAATGTTTATGTTATTGATTTACTTTTATTAATTTAATATCATGAGATTTAACCACAAATTAGAAAATTATACTAGATCGAATGGGATGACTACAAAACCGGTCAGTTATCGAATCAGTGAGCGGGTATTTTTTAGATACAAGGTGAGTACAAACTCATCATGATTTTCTGAAATAAAAAAGTTACTTTTAGATCAATTTTAACATAAGTTTAAATTTATTATGATTTTTTAGCACCAAATCAAACACATTATTAATCTTTACGTGACAATGTACTATAAATTTTAATGTCAATTTCTCAAATTTAATTTTTTATTCCAACAAATATATATACTTTTTAATGTGAATTCCGTGTGTGATCGATGTGTTAATAATGAAAGAATGTTTGAAACCGTGACCCCCCACCCCCAAAAAAAGTCATTTTTCAAGCCCGTGATAAAGTTTAGAATCATAATCACAAGACTAAACAATTTAAGACACAATACATTTGTCAAAACTGACGAAAAACTTGTCAAAACTGACAAAAAAAACTTGTCAAAATTCAAATACCTTTGTTTGTTTAGATAAGTTAAAGTGATGGAAAATTATAATAGGTAAGTTAATTAATTACACAAATTTCCTAAGCCGGCACATTCCAAGGCATGGACCAATCAATGCCCACTTTTTTATTTTATATTATGGTTGGTCTTTTCAAAGCATAGGTTATATCCTTTTCTATGGTACTATTTGAATAATCACCTCAGACCCAGCATAGAGTTGGGGTTGGAAAATGGGGATCACAAGGGCTTCAGCTGCAGAGTGTTTCTCTGCTTTTCTATTGCTTTGTTTCTGTGGTACATTAGTTTGTGCTAAATACATTAAGTATAACACTGGGGCTGGTGTTGTGCCAGGAAAATTGAATGTTCACTTGGTTCCACACTCCCACGATGATGTTGGTTGGTTGAAAACTGTTGATCAGTACTATGTTGGCTCAAACAATACTATTCAGGTTAGAATCACAAGATTTTTGTGGTTTCACATTCCTTTGTTTTTGAGCTTATAATTGTTGACTTGATTAAACTGTTTTGCAGGGAGCATGTGTTGAGAATGTGCTGGACTCTGTGGTTGTCTCTCTTCAGAAAGATCCAAATAGAAAGTTTGTGTTCGTCGAAATGGTAAAATCTCGCAAGCTAGCTTATGTTCATATGTTAGGATTCAGAAATTCACTTTAGAAGTTGAAATAAAATTTTAATAGGGTTGAATCTAATAATCAACTATGTTTTAATGTTAATGGCATGATATGACCAACATATAAATATAGCATTTAATGCTTATATATTGATAATATAAGTTTATTTACATTATCAATTGATCATAAATCATACCTTTCAATTTATAAATCTTTTTATCATAACTTTAACCATTTAATATATGGTTGAGAGTTTGACCTCTAAATGAGTAAATTCATGGGTTCGGAAAAACAGTTGTTATAGGATCTAAACAAAACCACCATGTTTTAGTGATGCCAAAATGATAATCCATATATGGCACCCTTGATTGAGTTTAATTAACAAATTTATTAATTTTCAGATATGGATTTTTATTTAATTTGTCAAAAAAATAATGGCAGGCATTTTTCCATCGATGGTGGGTAGAACAAAGTCCAGAAACACAAGAACAAGTGAAAAAACTAGTGGATGCAGGGCAGCTAGAATTCATGTAAGCAAGTGATGCGTTTAGTGAGATACTTTTTGTCCTTTGTGCTTTTTAGGTCCACCTTTGTGTGTGTGTTTTTGAATGTGTAAAAGATAGAGATTACAAAATGTTATCATATTCAATATTGCACATGTGAGTAGTTTACTCAATGTGATATTTGTGTCGGCAGAAATGGTGGTTGGTGCATGCACGATGAAGCCACAACACACTTTATAGACATGATTGATCAAACCACTTTGGGACATCGCTTTATAAAGGACCAGTTCAATAAGACACCTAATGTTGGATGGCAAATTGATCCATTTGGACACTCTGCTGTTCAGGCTTACCTACTAGGAGCTGAGGTAGGTCCACTTCCTATGGCCTAATTTCATTGCATTAAGATTCATCTTTTATGTCAAATTATATTGTTTATGAAAAGAATAATATTGAAGTTCACTAAGGTAACTTAATTTGTTATAAATGCATATATTTGAATATGTAAATTGTATTTTGAGTTTATAGTTACTGATTAAATTATGACATCAATTTATTTTAATATATTTTAAAAAAATTGATAAAGTTTAATTTAGAGGTAAAGGTAAAGGAAAACATATTAAAAGAGATAGATGGTTAGAAAGATAGGTAATTTAAGTTGGCTGTGAGAATCTTTTTGACTAATTATATGAGTATAGTTTAAATGCATGTTTATCTAAAATGGAGAAGAGTTGTGTTCTAATTTATAAAATATGATGACATTGTATTTAATTAAAATTTTCTATAAATACTTACAAAGAAAGAAAATGAGATTTTGTTTTATTCTTTTTCAAGAATTAAAATTATATTTTGAATAAAAAATAATTAACATTAAGTTATGTCAAGTTCTAGAGAAGTTAATTGATATTTTTTTTTGAAATATTAAAGTACATAAATTAATAATTTTAACTTAACAAATTTTTTAATTTTATTTATTTTATTTTCTCTTTTCTTGTAGTTTCTTTCTTACTAAAATATTTCTTAATTTCTTCTGTCATATTTTCATTTCTATAGAAATATTTATGAATGTGTAGAGACAATTTAGTTTATTCTCAAATGAATAGTGGTTCCAAATTAATTGCATAATTGATTTTAGTAAAACATAAAATGAAAAGTTTGATTTGGCTTTGCAGCTTGGGTTTGATTCAGTCCATTTCGCAAGGATTGATTATCAGGACAGAGCTAAGCGAAAAGCTGATAAGTCACTTGAAGTTGTTTGGCGTGGCTCCAACACATTTGGTTCTTCAGCTCAGGTTTGTGTTGCAATTTCCAACATTCCACTTTTCTACAACGACATATTTATCAAATTTCAATCTTTCCTCTAAAAATTTCGTATTGTCTTTTAGTCTCTAAATTATTTCCTTGACATGGAATTTTCACGTGATTATTAAATATATCAATACTTAACAATTTTAATTTAATAATAAAAACTAAAAATATTGAAAAGCAAAAAAAAATTAAAGTTAACAAAAATTTTAAAAAGATTAAACCCAAAATATGAAATAATTAGATGAAAATTTTCATTATTCTAATTAAAATTTAATTTTTTTTATAAGTTTCAATTTTATTTAAAAGGAAATCATTTTTTTTATTTTTAAAAATATTTGGGTCGGATAATTTAATCCTAAAAAAGTGAAAATAATAAAAAAAATTATAATTTTAATGATATTTACTGTCATTTTTATCCTTGAACTTAATAATTTATTATCATTTCTAAATGAGGAATTAAAATAACAATAAATGATATAATTTAGAGATTATAGAAATTTATTCCTTAAAATAAAAATAGCAAATAATTTTTTAAAAAATATTTTATAATCAGTTTAGTTCCTGAAAGACAAAAATATTAAATAATCTACTAAAAAATAAGAAAAATTCTTAACATCATTCACAAAAAGTGATTTAAGAACCAAAATTGATTCTTACTGCTAAAATTGAGCTTAGTCGTAGAAGGTAGAAATAATAAATTTGAGGTTTAAGATTTGATTTTCAATATAATACTACACAGAATAAAAAAAAGTATACTAAAAGAAAAATGTTAGAACTAAACATGTTGCTAGCCTTCTCTTATAACTTATAACTCATGAACTATTGCTAAAAGTCATTCTTTTCTTTGACTAAAACTAATTCTATAGTGTTTTTGCCATTTTGGGTCCATTGCAGATTTTTGCCAATACATTCCCCGTTCATTATAGTGCTCCCAAAGGTTTTAACTTTGAAGTCAACAATCCAGATGTTGTTATTGTTCCGTTACAGGTTCTAACACTCAACACTCAAAATGCTAATGCTATTTTACATATTCTGTTATGCCATGGCTTGTTACATTTCACCATTTATATATGCAGGATGATACTCTTCTTTTTGATTACAATGTTCAACAGCGCGTCCAAGACTTTATTGATGCTGCTATTACCCAAGTAAAGTTCCACTCTATCCAAGAATTGTGTCAATTTAGTGGTGATTCCTTAAGTACATGAACTCTCTTGTATGTCATACAAATGATATTTATATTAAATTTGGACAAAACTTAGATATAAAGTTCCATGTCTAGATAATCTACATAATAAAGATTTGCATTAAAAATACCCAGCCTATTTAGAGGGGAAAGATATTTGGTAGATAACTCAGACCAGATAGTTATAAAATGTATAGAAAAAGGAAGAAAGAAAAAATACGTATATGTATATGTTTGTGAGTGAACTGACTGATTGACTGTGTATTGGAGCTGGCTACAAAGTAAAGTTGTTTAGAAAGAGTCGCATATTATGAATATGAAGTGAAATGTAAATGAGAGGATCTCATTCGTTACCATCTAGCATTGTTCTCATTCAAATGGAGTAGAATAATCAAACTTAATTTGCTTGTGGTGGTTAAAATAGGCAAATGTGACGAGGACAAACCATATAATGTGGACAATGGGTGATGATTTTCAGTACCAGTATGCAGAGGCTTGGTTCAAGCAAATGGATAAATTCATTCACTATGTTAATAAGGTAGAGGATTATAATGCATATCCTACCAATTCTTTTTTATGCATGCAATGATTGTACCAAGCTGAGTTTAAATACATGTTTCCCTATGTTTTTATTCTTCAGGATGGTAGAGTAAATGCCTTGTATTCCACTCCATCTATTTATACCAATGCCAAACATGCTGCTAAACAAACTTGGCCACTGAAAACAGATGATTACTTCCCGTAAGGATATCTTACTGTTTAGTTTGTGAAGCAGTTTATGATCTTAACCACTTATGCATGTTTCTGATTATTTCTTATAGGTATGCTGATAGTCCAAATGCTTACTGGACCGGCTATTTCACCAGTCGCCCAGCCTTAAAGCGATATGTTAGGATTCTAAGCGGATACTATTTGGTATGATATTAATGTCTTGAATGAAATAAAATTGGATGGATTTTTCTTGTTTGTTTCTAAGCACTCTAGTTAAATATAAAACATTGCAAACATTTTGATGCAGGCAACACGTCAACTTGAAGTTTTGGTTGGAAAGAAATCAACTCCATACAATACTTATGACCTTGCAGATGCTCTAGGAATTGCACAACATCATGATGCTGTTAGTGGCACTGCCAAGCAACATACTACCAATGACTACGCCAAACGACTTGCTATTGGAGCCTCTAAGGTCAAGATTTTCCAAATTTAGAATTTGACAGTATATTATGTGTCTTGCATCTGATTATATGGTTAATTTTCCAATTCTTATAGGCTGAAGCAGTTGTTAGTTCTTCTTTGGCTTGTCTTACTAGTAAGCAATCAAGTGATCAATGTTCAGCACCTGCATCCGCATTTGCACAGGTAAAGTTTCAAAAGAAAGAGAAAAAAAAATTGATTCTCCATTTGTTATTAGTATTTATTTCTCTTGCCCAGTTATCTTGCCAAAGAAAATGTAGAAGTTAGTCCTGTCATTGTTCCAGGCTTTCGGCTAAAGATATATTTATAAGACTTGTTTACCATTGAATGTTTAGTGTCTGTGTAGATTATGTAGTCAGTTTCATATTCTCGATTGTGTAATAACTTTTGTCCTTTATTTTCATTATTGATGGATTTTGGCAGTGTCAATTGTTAAATATCAGTTACTGCCCTCCGACAGAAGAAAACATTCCAGAGACTAAGAGTTTGGTAAGTAAGGAATTCTAGTTAAATTTTATCTGTCATATGTTGATAATGATTATTTGCAGGTAGTAGTGGTGTATAACCCTCTTGGTTGGAATCGAACTGATATTGTCAAAATACCAGTAAGTACATAGCATTAACTTCCAGCATAATAATAATAATAAAAAAATTAATCCCAATATCATGCTGAAAGTGACAATTTGCATAGGTTAATGATGCTAATCTTGTTGTCAAAGATTCATCGGGCAATAAACTTGAAGTTCAATATGTGGATGTAGATGATGTGACATCAAATTTAAGAAAATTCTACGTGAAGGCGTATTTGGGGTTGTTACCAAAACAAGCCCCAAAATATTGGCTTCTATTTCAGGTGTCAGTACCTCCGCTTGGATGGAGTACCTACTTCATTTCTAAAGCAACTGGAAAAGGTATAGTTTCATTTCTTACACTATCAACCAATGATAATCAACATCATTTTTGGTATAACTTTTAAGATAACTATTATACCAGGTAACAAATTTACCATATATACCTGTATATGATTAAATGTCAGTATACAAAAGCTTTACACTGTCGGTGAATTTTAATTAAATTTATTAATTTGTAGTATTAAATATGCTCTGTTGTTGTTTCAACTTGGTAGGGACTAGGAGGAAAGTTCTATCTCACCTTAGCAAACAGAAAGGTGAGACCATTAACATCGGGTCAGGAAATTTAAAGATGTCCTTTTCATCAACTTCTGGACAACTCAAACGAATGTATAATTCCAAAACTGGAGTAAGTATTTGCAAGTTCATATGGAATAGAAAAATCTTCTTAATTTCTATTAAATGAGTTGTCATTCTTGATAAATTGTTAGACTATGGAATACACCATAGTGGACTACATATGCCTTGCTGTCCCTCAATAAATATAAGTAATCAGTTAAATTTCTCTGACATACATCACAGTGAAGATTTATTTTAGCTTTTAACAAAGTTTCCATAGTCATTAAACTTCAAATTATCATATTCCATGACTATTTATTGTTGTTAATCTTTATTTTGTATACTTTGAGTTTACATTTTTTTCGAATTCATATGCATAAAATTATCTTAATTCTACATGTATATGGAATGATTTCAGTCCATAACTAATATATATGCTTACATGATATTTAGTCACTTAGGTTTGGCTTTATTGATAGTTGCTGATTTAATAGGCTATAAAACTTTTCTAAGCTACCCTTTCATTGTAAATATGTTTCTTGTTTAGTTGGTGTTTTCCAGATGTAATTATGGTTTTTTTTTAGTTGTAATGGGTTGTCATTGGGTAATGGTTAAGTCTGGTTTTGGGGTAACTTGTACACCAAAATAACTATGGTTAAGTATCTTTTGGTATCCCAATGCATGTGTATGTTGCATGATTGTTCAATTTCATGTATTTCCCTTTAAATATAAATGTTAGACAACTGAATGGTATGGTTACAAATGCAAAAACGAAAATAGCTCTATTTTCCCTTACTTCCCTTTTCCTCTGTTACATTTTCATGGTCATTGTTTAATTTTAATGGTTGTTTATGGTTAGTGATTATTGCAGTCTTATTTTAACAATTGCATATCAATACATTTTTAATGGTGTGATGGAAATATTTTCTAAAATTTTCTCAGGTTGATCTACCAATTCAGCAAAGCTACCTCTGGTATGAATCTAGTACCGGTGATAGTGACCCTCAGGTGTGTGATTTCTTTCCATGTACTAATTCAATAAAAAATGAAACTAGTACGATGTATGCTTCAAGGGTGTGATTTCTCCCACAGGCTTCTGGTGCATATATATTCCGGCCTAACGGATCCCCTCCAAATATTGTTTCAAGATCAGTAAGTTTCTTCTCCGAATTTGTTGACAAGTGAAAATAATTCTTTATAAGAAAATAGAAGTGTGACTATATAACCTCTAAAAGTCTAGCTCTCATACTTTATGTCTTTTAGGTTTCTTTTTAAGTTTTCATATTTCTTATACTGCATTCGTTATCTGTATAAATGAATTTTGATTTATTTGATGTATAGGTGCCCATCAAGGTAATCCGTGGACCACTAGTTGATGAGGTTCATCAGAAATTTAGCTCTTGGATATATCAGGTTAGTTACTTTTGAATATTTTTAGGTGCTAGGATGCAAAAAGCATTTTGCATTCAGAGTCTTATAAAGATTTTTATGTATTCCTTTTACTTATATTGGCAAGTCCTATATATTGTAAATGATACTCAAAATATTTACATGCCTTTGTTCTGTCACGAATAACTCCTTTTTTTATTGTTTTTAGGTTACTAGGCTTTACAAAGACAAAGACCATGCTGAAATCGAATTCACTGTAAGTTGCATTGTCTTGCCTCGTGAAAGACATTTTATGCTTTGTTGTACAAGCCAAATAGAATAATGTGACTGTTAATTGGCTTAATATGAATTGTGAACTGTGGAGTTGTAGAAATAACAAATAAGGTTCTGACTGATTTTATTTATGAAGATTGGTCCAATTCCTACTGATGATGGAGTCGGAAAAGAAGTGATCACACAAATGACAACAAATATGGTCACAAACAAGGAGTTTTATACCGATTCTAATGGCAGAGATTTTCTAAAACGAGTAATCTCATACATATTTCTCTCTTTATGATGAAATTCTCTGAAGATAGAAGAGAAACATTGACTTAATTATTCGACCCTTTAAAATGTTAATGCAGGTTCGAGATCATAGGGAAGATTGGCCCCTTCAAGTTACTCAACCAGTTGCAGGAAACTATTACCCAGTAAAATCCATTCACTCTTTTAAATTCATTAGCATTTCAGGTTTTAAGTACAGATAGAGTAGCCAATCAGTTTTGTTGGTTTATAATATTTAGTTGACTAGCTTCTGTAATCTTGAATTTATATAAAACTATGCTAAATTATTTTTTATCTATCCAGCTTAATCTTGGAATTTATACTAAGGATAAGAAATCTGAGTTCTCAGTCTTAGTTGATCGTGCCACTGGTGGCTCCAGCATCAAAGATGGTGAGGTGGAATTGATGCTTCATAGGTAGGTATTCAAGCTGTCTTATTGTCAAACCAAGACTACTTTATTGGATACAAGCAATTAACACAATGTTTACTGCTCAAGGCGTATTCTTTTTGATGATGGTCGTGGAGTTGGAGAACCACTTGATGAACAAGTTTGCTTGAACAATATTACATGTGAAGGACTAACAGTATGGCATTGTCATCAATCAATCTATATTTCTTTGCATCCTCTTTAATATTGACGTATTGGAAAACTTATTTTGTTTTCTTTGAAAGATGTGGATTGAATTCTTTTCCAACAACCTGGTAGAAAAACTAGAAAGCATGACTATCATTTTTTTCTTTTTTGCTGTGATATCAGGTGAGAGGAAACTATTACATCAACATCCACAAGCTTGGAGCTGGTGCACGCTGGCGCCGAACAACTGGTCAGGAAATTTATTCACCATTGTTATTAGCTTTTACACATGAGGTATGATTGAGTTGCAGGTTCTTTTCTTGATGGATTAATAATAATTTATCACAGTATTACATCTTATGTAATATTTATTGTTCAGAATTTGGATGATCAGAAGTCTTCTCATTTGACCAAAGGGACTATCATGGACCCAAATTACAGCTTGCCTCCTAATGTCGCTCTAATAACTCTTGAGGTAGAACAAATGTTGTACAAAGATCTGCTACACTCTTCTTTCTTTATTTCTCTCTAAAGAAGTTATGTTGCAGGAGTTGGATGATGGAACTGTGCTTCTCCGTTTGGCACATTTATATGAGGTAAGTTTATAAAAATATTTATCATGCTTTTCTTATTTGCCTTCAGATGAATTAAGCCAAAGTGATTTAATAAAACTCGATAGGATCATATACCAGCTGTTGCATAATACATATTTTAGTATAATTCAGTTGTATTGAAAAATGTTTGTTTTATACTGTTAATCAATCACAATCCATGATGAGGTTGTTGATGTTGATAACAAAATCCTTACAAATTATATAAAATTTGATTTATGATAGGTTCTCTGACTAAAATTATTTTAAAGTCTTAACAAATAATCACATTTCTATTGTAAGATTAATTATAATATACTTCTCATATATTTCTTTCATTTTTTTAACGTGATTAGCCAAGTGAAGATGCTGAGTATTCAACATTGGCAAAAGTGGAACTGAAGAAATTGTTTGCCACGAAAACGGTAAGAGATTCTTTTAACCCTTAAGAAAGACAGCATTTTACCCATTTTGGGTTGTTTTTTTTTTTTTTTATGTAGATAATTTCTTAGATTAAGTTAACTTTTACAAGTTTACTTTCCTATGAAACTTTGTGAGCCTAGTTTGTAATGAGTGATTTGTGTTTTATTTTGCAGATAAAGGAGTTGAAGGAGGTAAGTTTATCAGCTAACCAAGAGAAGTCAAAAATGAAGAAGTTGAAATGGTTGGTTGAAGGGGACAAAGGACAAGAATCTCAACCACTTAGGGGTGGTCCTGCCAACAATCCCAATTTTGTTGTTGAACTTGGTCCTATGGAAATACGGACTTTGCTGTTGAAATTCTAAAGTATCAATCTCAAATGTAGTTGATGGTTTTGTTCAAAAGAACAATGTCAGAGGAAAAGAAATCTGATAACTTGTACTTGACTTATCATATATCTCATGAAATAAAAGCGTATTTATTTAACTTAACAAATAAGCTGAAAGTTAAACTCAAACAATAAAAAGCCAGATTAAATTATATAGACTTGCGATTATAAAGTTGAGATTGTTACTAAACCAATGTTTGAGAAATTCAATCAATAATTGGAAAAATAAATCAATATTAAATGTTTAAAATCTTAAACTACATATAACTAATCATATTTTTTTACTAAAAGTGTTATATGTGAAGAAATATATTTGGAGGAAGAACCCGCATATGTTAATATATAAAAAACTAATATATTATCTAAGAGGTCGTGAAGTTAAAAACAATTACATATCATAAGATTGAAAAAGTTGTATTGATTTTAAATTTTTTTATCAATACATAATTCTAATTTTTTTTATTTAAAATTTATTATTATTTTTTATTTTCTTTATTAAAATTATTTTAAATTTTATAAATGCATATAATTCTTCTAAAATTTCAAACTTTTTATAAATATAATTCTATAATTTTTATAATTTCACACACTTTATTTTTTAATTTTTATAATTTAAAAAATAATTATTTTAGTTCCTATAATTTAAAAAATAATTTTCTTAATACATATAATTTATTAAAAAAAAAAAACGAAACATAGACAAAACCAGTTCCATACCTAAATGTACGCGGGAAATTTCCGCGGCAGTTAATAAATCCTTTATAACGCCACGTGTCGTTGTTCCATTGTCATTTTCCTTTCTGTTTCGCTTTGAAACTCGAAATCCACACAACGGTAACGACCTTGGAAGTTGGAAGTTGCAAACTCCATTCATCAATGGCATCTGAAGATCCTAACAAGAAAAACTCCCTCTATCCTCAGGTTATCGATTCAAACACCGAACCTCACTACTCCACCCCTTCCACCCCTTCCTCTTCTCTCTACCCCACCGTCGAAGTAGTCGGTGACAACCTCGTCGAGAGTCTCTTCCCGGAAAGAACCACCCCCACCGCACCGCCGCTCGCCGCCGAAGAGGTCCTCATCAAGGTCCCTGGCGCCATCCTTCATCTCATTGACAAAGACTGCAGCGTCGAACTAGCCTGCGGCGACCTTGTCATTGTCTGTCTTCGTCAGGGACTAAACACTGTCGCCGTCTGTGCATCTGTAGGCGACGACATCCAATGGCCCTTGGCGAAGGACGAGGCCGCCGTCAAGGTCGACGACTCGCATTACTTTTTCTCCCTCCGCATCCCGCCGCATGAGGGGTCTGATTCAGACTCCTCAAGCGATGAAGAAGGAGAAAAACAAAAGGTGACAAAATATCGCTGGCTCCGGAGCAAGAGCAAGAAGAAGAAAAATAAGAATTCTGATTCTGGTTCTGGTGTGTTGAGCTATGGCTTAACGATAGCGTCGAAGGGGCAGGAGAAATTACTGAAGGATTTGGACAAGGTGTTAGAGGAATGCAGTGCCTTTTCCGTGCATGAAGTGTCGGAGGAGGCGAAGAAGGAAGGGGAGGCTTTGGATGGTTCTGTGGCGATGGAGATATCGCCATCGGATTTGAAGACAGAGGAGAAGAAGGAACTGATGGAGGAGAATTGTGCTGCGTATTGGACTACTTTGGCTCCGAATGTAGAGGATTATAGTGGAACTGCTGCTAAGCTTATTGCTGCTGGTTCTGGACAGTTGGTTAAGGGGATATTGTGGTGTGGGGATGTGACTGTGGAGCGGTTAAAGTGGGGGAATGAGATCATGAAGCAGAGGTTGACTTCCACTTCTCAGAGAGAGATTAGTCCTGAAACCATGAAGCGGATCCAAAGGTCACTTTCTTCCTAATTAATGCTTTGTTACTTAGCTTAGCCACAATTTAAATGAATTTCTCAACAAATTTTTAAGATTTTAAAAACTAAGCACCTAGAACAGTTTTACACGGTCATCCAATTACAAATTAGAATTTGTATGATTTGTTGAGATTTTGTTATTATAGGGAACAAATCCATCATAGATGTTGGGTTTAACTAGTTGACTGTGTAAAACTCTTTATATTGGTTGTTCATGAACCTTTTTTCTCAATATTTAATTATAAGATAAAGAAATATGACGTTCACTATTGTGTGTAATGTTTAATTGATATGGAATTGTTTTAACTTTACATTGTGGTGTCGAGTTCGAGTTTTGAGAATGTAGTTGTATCTAGCTGAAAGATATATGTGGTCTATATATCCGCCAAAAGTGAAGTGAATAATTTGATTTTGATTTGTAGGAAAAGTTTCGTGTGTTTTATTACCATATTTCTTCACTTATAAGTAACCGTGGGGAATATAATTCTAACTGGGCCTAATAATGAGTTAAGTTCTTTTTTTTTTGCGCCTAGTTAAATGTGGTTTTTACTGGTTTTTACAGGGTGAGGGTTGCTGATGCCTGATGTTGAAACATGTTAGTTATTGTATTACTGTCAAGCTTTTTTTTCTTCTTATGTGTCTGGTTAAGTCTAGTTTCATTTGTTTTTGTTACAGTAGATAATCAATGACTCCAGGACTTTTCAACATCCTTTTGTTTTATGTTGTCTATACAATCTTTA
Organism: Hylodesmum podocarpum; assembly: GCA_026586105.1. Lineage (NCBI taxonomy): Eukaryota > Viridiplantae > Streptophyta > Magnoliopsida > Fabales > Fabaceae > Hylodesmum > Hylodesmum podocarpum. The sequence goes on along the minus strand of JALJEV010000736.1, from coordinate 310,568 downwards.
TTAGACAAAGAACTTAAAAAGAAGTTATCTCTGCAACTTTTAGGTAGCTATGGTTATCTGTCCTTTTATTTTTTGTCTTCTACTTTGTTTGAAAATGAAGATTTAAATAACTGATATTGTCTTTTGTCTTGATGTTTATATAGGGTTAAGAAAGTGACCCAAATGACAGAGAGTGTAGCAAATGGGGTTCTCTCTGGTGTTATTAAGGTCTCTGGATTTTTCACTAGTTCAGTGGCAAATTCAAAAGCGGGAAAGAAATTTATCAGCTTTCTACCTGGGGAAGTTGTGCTGGCATCATTGGATGGATTCAGTATGTCAGTTATCTTCTCAGACCCTGGATTTTAGGGGGCTTATGATTTATAGCCATTAATTTGTACTATCATGTCGTTTGAGTTCTAAGCACTAGCCAAATAACCCCTAACAAAGGAAGAACCAGAACACTGTCTATCTTTTTTGCAAAGCAAAGAAAATGACGAAAAGAAGGAAAATGTGCTTTTATTAATTGAAAACTAAGGAAATTTGTTATGTGTGTGTTAAGGCATGAAAGCTTGTCAAAATGGGCATAATCACACGCCCAAAGGCTTGAAAGTGGCAACTAACTTGAAAATTATGCTTGTAGTTGCATAGGACAGACTAAGTATGTTCTATTGGGCAGCTTCAAAATATTTCGAATGGTTTTAAAGCTCAAGCACTCTGTGGCGGCGGGCCAAACAACAAAAACCAATTTTTTGGTTTTAACAAGCTCGCAGGACTTTGCAGCTTGAGATGTTTCAGAAAAATTAGAGAATGAAATAAAATCTTCTTTACAGGATACATGAAAGTAGTATAGGGTGCAAAACAAATCTTGTTATCCAAAACTCATTGAGCACATTCTTTGGTTAACTTGGAATCCTTGCCATAGCCAAGTTTAATGTGTATGAGAACACTTATGTTCTTGTCTGCGATAGTGAATTGTAACATTTCAATTGTTAAATAGAGTCACTAACATTATATGATTGCTATTAGCTTAACCACACTAAAGTTCATTTTACCCTTCGTCGATTCTAACTTACTTGACCAGTTCATATAAATTAGGTTGGGTGTCTTACAAAATCAATCTTTAAACGTTTTTGTTCATTTGCTCAACAATTTTTCACATGTTTGGGCTTTCAGATCAAACAGCCATGATCCTGTTAGTTTAGTAGGTACTATAGAGTTTACTAAGTCATTTATTGTAATGTAATGGTCATTTTAGGTTGTTATTTAATTATGTTATACATTTTTTTTTTTGTAAATAGGCAAAGTGTGTGATGCTGTTGAAGTAGCAGGAAAAAGTGTCATGTCAACATCATCAAATGTGACGACCGAGCTTGTCAATCACCGGTAAAGTCATAGATGCACTATATCTATAGTAACTAGTAAAACACCTACAGAAGAAAGTATGAAATTAGGTATTGAATTTGATGATACTATGATCCATGTTCATGCTCTGATTCATGCTGTTATCAGGGCTTATGATAAGATACATATCCAATTTCATCCTAGAATGTAAAACCCCATATTGAGCATGAGAACAAAAAATTTAATTCTTGCTATGATACTTGTGAATGTGGACATATTGAATTCTCAAGTGTCGTACATCCCATGATGCCACCCAAAATACTGGGGTTTGTAGGAAACCTTCTGCTTAAGAATCACCTCCTAAGAGTTAAATGCTAATGGAAGAAATTAGAAAAGTAGAAGTCATTGCATTTGAGTGTGCTATTCTTGAGTGCTAGCAGCCCAAATTCCCTTTTTGCTTGCCTTATTTTGTGGTTCAATCTATGACCTGCTGCAGTAGCTAGAGATATCCATGTTCCTTAATTTAGGCCTGTTTGGATAAATTTATCTGTAAGTTATAGCCTTACAGGAGAAGAAAGAAAGGGAAAAAAATGAAATCAACTTCTCCATTAGCTAAAATCAGCTTATGCATAAGTTAATTTGCAAAAACCTCTTATCTAGTTTCTCCAAAAGTTGGTTTTAACTTGTGGACAAGTTAATTTTAACTGATGTGTGCAAGCTAATTTTATTTTAAGCAAGGACTTTATTTCGTTTTTCTTTTCCTTATAAGTGTTTATGGAAAAGTTTATCCAAGAAAGACCTTATTGTTTTACCATATTTTATGACCAACTTAGAAAATTTAAGCATACAATATGAGGGAATGCCAATTTTGTTCTCTAACTACTATGTGCAATTTGGCAATGTGTATACCACAGATATGGAGAAGAAGCTGCTAAGGCAACATGTGAAGGACTAGATGCTGCTGGTCATGCTGTGGGTACAGCATGGGCTGCATTTAAGATTCGGCAGGCTCTTAATCCTAAGAGTGTTATAAAACCTACCACACTGACCAAAGCTGCAGCTCAAACCTATGCTGCTGAAGTTAAGAGTAAAATGTCCAAGTGATTTGTGGTAGGAATTCTTGAATTAAGGACAGGTGGGAACACTGTATATAATATAGGTGGAAAAATTGATGTATGATTTGAAAATTTTTTTCTTTACGGCATGTATATGTGGGATAACTGTAATTTATTGTATGGTGGCAAGAATGACTACACTCATTTTACAGTGATTAGTGTTTGAACTTAATGATTCTACTTCCAGTACTAATTTCCATGATGTTTTACCTTCTGTTAGCATTAGATTTTTCCTAAGTGGTGTATAAATACAGGGTAATTCTACTTCCACACAACTTTTTGTAACAATTTATACAATTTAGGAGAGGGGAAAGATAGGAAGAGAAGTGTAAGATAAACTATCTGGTTCATTTAGTAACGAAGTGCTAAAGAGGAAAAAAAATTGAGTAGCATGTAAATAAGTGTTTTAACAATTTATTGTATGATATCACTCACAAATAAATTTCACATTCAGTTTGTGAAGAATGAAGAATTGTATAAATTGAGTGAACACAACCAAAATTGAGTGTGAACTTAGAAGATTCAAGGCTTTTGTAAAATCATGTTGGAAAATCAGCCTTTTGATAAGTTTGTATATTAAAAGTCATTTCAGTTAGGTATACTTAATTTTCTTCAGACTTTATCTTTCACCCCTTTGACCAACCTGATTGATAATAAATTAGGATAAGCGCTAAATTTTATTTTGTTTTCACCTAATCTTAAATGTTTCTTAATTTTGAACTCTTTATTTAGCAATGTGATATCAAATTTACGACTTTTATATGTTCATTATATCCTTCCTAGTATTAACTTTTTTCTTTAACTCTGATTGTGACACCAAGTCACCAACCCAACCTTGTCATACTTCCATGTATGTACCATCAACTAATGAAAGTGTAAATTACTAGAATTGGATGAGTATGTAGAACTTAAGTTGCATAATTTGCAACATGTTATACATGAAAATATTATCTTCATTACATTTAAAAAAGCAACATGTTATCAAATGCAAACTTTATCATCTTCGTAGTACTTAAAGTAAAAGAAAGTGAAAAAATAAATAAAGTGAAAATGAAATGGTATTTCTTTTTCTTGGTGCTTGGTATATAAAGGGCATGAAAGTTGAAACTTTGTTCACATCACATGCAGTAGAATAAGATAGATCTTTTTCTGTGATTAAAATTGCAACAATAATTTTTAATCTGCAGGACCAACCAATTTTTTTTTCTGCTTTCTATTTCTTCTCCCAAACAAATAATAGAAATTTGATATTTTCATTCTATCTGACTCTCTGCTCAAATTTCTTTCCACTCTATTTACACTCAAACAAACAGGGTAAAAGGAAATTTTCAATAGCTCACTTTAACATGAAGCATAGTAATGTAAAATGTAGTGGACCACGCACACATTGACAAAGAAGTATATTCTATTATCTGTGCCTTGAAGAATTGGGAGCATTACCTAATCAGCAATCTACAGAGTTTACCTTGTACTTCGATAGTGATGCCTTCAACTATCTGAATAGCCAAAAAGGAAATCAATAAAAACATGCATGACATGTTTTACTAATTCCAATAGAAGTTTTTCTTGATTTGGTTATGGAAAGTCCATAGAATAAACAATCCTACCCTCGAACAAATAAAATAATCACTGTACTTCTCCCTTAGAGGGTAAAACTTTCGACACAGAAATCTCCTCAAGATAGGTTTACCTGATCTTCCTCCAGATCCGTCTCTCTTTTTTTAATGCCCGATCTCCTCTTCAACTCATACCCATCCAATTCTTTGGAACAGACATTTTCAGGAAAAGTAAATCCAATACCACTTTGATGATTCCTGGATTCATCCATGGCCGCAGATTGGGGTTGGGTTTGGAGTTCAACTTAGGGTTAGAATTTTGAACCGATTGAAACAGTTTAGAGTTGGGTTTGGAGTTCAACTTGGGGTTAGAATTTTGAACCGATTGAAACAGTTTAGAGTTGGATTTGGAGTTCAACTTAGGGTTAGAAATTAGAATTTTGAACCGATTGAAACGTATTAGTCGCTTCAAAATCCTAACCCTAACTTCAAACCCTAAGTCTTCTTCCGCATAAAGAAATGTAGTCTTCCACCTAAGAAAATTATCACGTCATCAAGCCTTTTATAGAATTGTTTGTTTGTAATTGGGCTGTTATTGGGCTGGATCATTAATTAATGGGTCGGGTCATTAGTCTGAGATGTATTTATGGAAGTATCATCAATATATTTATTCTGATATAAAGAAATAAATTAAATATGAAAGTATCAATAAAACGTATACATAGTCGATATAAAAAAAATAAATTAAATATGAAATTATCAATAAATAGGTTTAATTATTAGGGTGGTATAAGATTGGGTTTCTTAAGCATGTGGGTAGGGACTAAACCATGTGCATGTGGAAAAACCTTCCTAGGTAATTCACTTGATGCATATTAGTCTCTTAGAATGTCTTTAGTCCTTCAAATTTGAGATAAATTTAGTTTTAATCCCCAGATTTTTAAAAAATATTCGTAATCCCATAAATAAACATGATCTAATTAAACAAATATGAGATTTAAATAATTTTTTTAAAAAAAAATTGAGGAACTAAACTTATTAATTTTAAATTTACAAAAACTAAAATCAAATTAATTCAATTTCAAATTCTAAAAACATTGGGTAAATTTTTCTCCAAGGATTTTTGAAGAAAAAAAGAAAAAGAATGAAATAGACTTATCTAAAAGTTAAAATTAGTTTTTTATTAGTTAATTTATAAAATGTAATCTATTTTCTAGAAAAAAAATTTAAAATTGTATACATTAGTTAATAAAAAAATTAATTTTTAAAGAATTATATTTTATATTTTTATGCTTATTTTATTTCCTTAAAAATCCATCTGATAAAATTTACCTAAATATATCCTTAGATATATTAATTTATTTTTATGCATACTTTGAGAACTACCAAAAAAAAATGCATAGTTGCTCAGAACTATGATCACCTTCTCAAGATTACAATTAAGAGAAAGGGATACGTCAGTGCCTACTATCTTTGGCATCTTTAGCTGATGATGATGCTTAATATATAGTTCATTTGTTTTTTTTGGGTGCTATATTAATGGAGTATCAATTTATCTGATGATATCATAATGTTTTCCTTTGAATGTACAAATGTCAAGCTCTGAATCTCAGTGCTTATAAACTTTTTGAATTCATTGTAGCGAATCAAATTAATGCTTCTTTCATGTGTAAAGCCTGTTTCAGCCACAGTAATATATGCTTTCTGCGTCTTTACCTAAATAATCTGCATGACTAATTAATCATCTGTGAAACCACACACTTAGCTATAACCCAGTTCAGATTATGGAGTTTAGTATAGCTTTGAAAATTATTGTTGATACTATCCTTGTGTTAATTATTATAAAAGTTAATACATGTATTAATACAATTGAAAGATAAGGTAAAATTTATTTATACTATTATAATACATATTAGTTTCTCTTGCAGAAAATTTATAAAAATTTACATGATTTTTTGACCAATTGAGATACATTGTCTTCACCTATTGCATATATGTCTGAATGTGATTATTCTGAATTAACGGATCACAAGCAAGACAAGCTAACCATTTAAATCAAAAGAAATTAAGACAATAGAAAGAGAAAGAAAAAAAAAATTATGTGAGTCCCACATATAAAATGACATTTTTTTAATATATTTCTTTTATATATTTTTTATTATTGGTTAAGTTAAATTTTATCAGAATATATAAAATTATAAATAAAATTTATTAAATAAGAAATGCGATTTGTGAGTTTCAATTAATTTGAATCAAATAGTTGATAATATTATAATATATAAAAAATAATGTGTTGATCTGTTAGTATTTTTGGTAGGTGGTCAAATTATATGTTATCCAAGGGTTAATCCTTGTTCTTGGCGCCGTTTGATTTAATTTCTTCTCAAAATTCATCCTAACAAAAAAAAATACAGAGTAATTTGATTTGGATTGAATTAATTATGAAATCTGAATTCTTTGAATTGATTAATGATTGTCAATTTTTTTTATAAGTATTAAAAAATAAAAATATATTAAAATATTATTAAAATAATTCAATTATATATATATATTATTTATATTGTAAAAATATATAAAGTAGAAAAAATTATAAACTAGAATTAATTTATAATTATTTAAAAAGTATGAAATAAATAAATAATTAGTATGGATTATATATATATATATATAGATATATATATTCTCTAAATCGACACTGAACCTTGTTCTGTAAGTGGACCAAATTAGAAGTGAGTGTCGTACTAAAGGAGCATAAGGATTAAAACTGTTACCTAATCATACAAGTCATTATTGATTATCACCTAACGGCGTCATTTTTAATTAATTAATCTCGTTTGATATGTAGGACAAGTATATTATGCCGTTATCACTACAAATATAAACTTAATTGCAAAAGATTTAACTTTTACATATAATGGCCTACTTGATCACCTTTTCTGTTTAAAACTATATATTATACATTACAAATATGTATCACATAGCGGAATTAAAAGTTTAATTAAACCTCAAAGCAAGCTGAAAATATCATAAATTTTTCATTTTCTGTTCTTGCTGCTTTGTTAGCCGACAAATTAGTCTTTCAAATTTCCGTTACACCCCCAAAATGTTCTATAATTTAGATTAAGCAAAATTATGATATCTTAATCCCCTCTTTATCGTTTTGACCATATGGGTGAACAAGAAAGTGTTGTAACAGGTACTTTCAAATTTAATTTCAAGTATTTTAAATTTTTTAAAATCTTAAAATTTTTCATCCAAGCATGGTCTGAGAGATTTTCATTTCTTTATCTTAAAATTTATATTTTTTATAAATTATATTAATAGTAAAATGGTTTAAATATATTTTGAGATAATGAAAATTATATGTAGTAAATATAATATAAAAAGAACTATATGCAGTAAATATATTCTCATCCGAGCATAGCTAAAAATATATTTAAACTATTTTACTATTAATATAATTTATAAAAAAATTAAATTTTAAAAGAAAACAAAATAATAAACCTGGTTTAGATAATTTGAAGAATAGTATGGACTCATCTTCTAAAAATAAATTGTTCTAATTCCTTAATTCAAACTTTTGAAATTAAGAGAGTTTAATTAGTGAAACCAAATGATTCATAAACACCTCTTTTTCAAAGGATAAACCTCAAATAAAGTGGACCAAAACATGAGTATTATAATTTTGTATTAATGAATGGTAGCTGGTAACCAAAACATGATGTAGTTTAGTTCTTGTCACAAATATAAAACCACGTCAAGATAACTATACCAAGAAAATTTAGCTGATAAAGTGTGGGCCTAACTTTCATAGAATATAAAGCATTTCTAGGTTAGTCTTTGACATTAAAAGATAATAAATAAATTTTTTATTTTTTGAATTTCTTTAGATATTTTTATCTGAATATACATTAATAACAACAATTTGTAAATTGTTAGAGATTATAATAACATATATATTAAGGATTAAAACCAAAAAGAATTATAGAAATTAGAGATTAGAGATTATAATAATAACAAATTTATATATATATATATATATATATATATATATTAAGGACTAAAATAATAGAACTTAGAGACCATAAGTCAATAATTTATTTATATTTTCTAATATTAAGATCCAATATAACACGAGTATTTCACAAAGTTAACGATCAAATTATATTTTACTCTTAAAAAGAAACTATGTCATAGCTTTGTGCTCCAACTCACTAATCCATATGGTGTTCCCCCTAATAGAGTATAAATTGAAGCACTAAGATGAAGGATAAGCTCTTTTTAGTGGTTAATAGTGGGAAAAACATTGAACTACTTGACCATGCTATTCAATTTCCATTGCACAGCAAAAAGAAACCAAAGTATCAAAGATCATACAGAAATTCTATTATTAAATTACAAACAAGTAGTGCATTTTTTTGAATTTTTTACATGCTCAAAACTTTACTCCTTGCCTTTTTGGTCCCTCAAATAGTACCCTGATTATGATAATGTGGTTCTCAACTTGGGTCCTTCCTTGTATTCTACAATAGAGACAAGGTAAAGTGTTGGTCAATTATTAGAATACTTGGAAGTTATGACAAAATGGCATGTACATATGAAGGCATTTTCCCAAGTTGGTTGAGTTCACCACTTAAATTCCATAGCTTCAAATTCTATAGCTACAAGTTGACATGTAATAGACTTTAATTTACTATTGGGAGTAATTAGGTAGCAAGCAATTACTGGATATGCAAAATCTTTGGTCACTAAGGAAGAAGTGGACAAACTAAGGAGTCATATTCAAATTAAATTAAAATTTGAAGGTCTATTCTATTCTTTGAATGTGGATTCCAATTGTTTGGGCTATGGAGGAATTACATTCCTCAGGTCCAGTGGCAAGTGGAATTCTTTAAGTGTGAGGTTTTTAGGAATCACTTTTTTACTGGTTAGCTTAAATTTTAATGATAGTTAAAGGAGTCTCTTCATTGTTAGAAATTTCAAGAATCTCACACAACTGGTATGTTTTAGTTTAGAGGAAAAAAAGTGAAAGAAAAAAATAAATAGTAACATAACTTTTAAGTTGTTTAGTAGAAATAAAAGGAAAGAATATATAAAGTAATACAACTTTTTAGTTGTTTCTTTTACCTAATTTAGTTGTGTTGAAAATATAAAAAAATAATTAAGTATGCATGTGAAAAGCTTGTAGGATTAGTTTCCAATTTTAGCAAAATTAATTATAAAATTATGGTGAAGGTCAGAGCTACAAATACTTGTTTCAAATTTTCACTGTAATTTTGAAAACCAAAATTAATTTTAGGAGGTATCCAAAGACTACAAATAACATAAATATCCTTTTAAAAAGGTGTAAATACAATATTACTTTTATCTTCTCTTTTTATATAAAATGGAACTCATTTCTCTCACTTTATTTTCTAAGTGACCAACTTTAATATCTGATTACGTAATTAATTAGGTATTTGTATATCTTTACATGTTAGATTGTTATATATTTTAAAAAGTATAATAACTTTATAAGAAAGTATACAATCATCATTAAAAAAAAATATATAGATAGATAGATAAATACAAATTGGAATTAAATTTAAACTAATATTCCAATTCTATATGCACAAGTTTTTTCCAGAACCATTTTTTTTTTCATAAGCTTAAATTAAAATCATAGTTCATAAGAACTCATTTTATTTATTTATTTATTGGTAAGATTGTGAGAAGGAGGACAAGGCCCCCACATTTAATATGATTTCCCCTAGCATTTTCGACCAAGTATGAAACCTTTTTTTTTCCTCTCACATTGTAGCAAATTTTAAGACATTTTCCCCTGCCACAAATATTTGCAAAGAAGATGTCGTTGATTGTTCAAAATCAAGGGAACACCTCTTCATCTGATTATTGCATTACGAGTGAAAACACCAAGCTTCACACATATAAGCACACAACAAAGAATCACTTTAATAAGGCACATGATTTAAAGGTTACCCAGATGTTCGTTACTCGAAAATTTCGCTTGTTCATATGGTTCAGGTGCAATGTCAATGATCGTCGTTTCTTTTGGAATCAATTTTTCATCCATAAATTTGCAAAACTTTGATTTATGAAAGAACAATTTCATATATATAAACTTGTTTGATGTGCACCTAGGAATTGCTAACTAGCCATGTTTTATGCAGGGCGTAGAAGTAATTTATTAAAATTATTAATTTTTTTAAAACACATTTGTTTAATACGAATGATATTAAGGTATTAAAAGTATATGAACTTGTATTTTGGTCAATAATTGCTATTATATCTACTAGCCCATCTACACGTAGAATGCACGGTATAAATTACGAATTGAGGAGTATATTTACATTTTTTTAATATAATTTTAAAAAATTAAAAAATTCCTACAAAATAAAATAAAAAAAATCATAAATACTTTAGTGATGACCCTGAAATAAATACCTTATATAAAACCATGTTTCAACATCTGTCTCATCAACATGTTTTCTCCAACTGATGGTAATCGAATATTTAAGTCTTTGTGAGAGTAAAATGTGAATGCCAATTTGAAAAGAAAAGTGTAAGTATTACATACATGAAAATAGTGAACTATATTGACATTAACTCATCACAATAATTTTTTTCTAACTTTTTGCTGAGGATATAGTCTTGATAAAATGTAAACTTTTATGTTTTGGCTATTATTTGGTTTTGCCTTTTTGCCTTTATTTTATTTTTAATCTTCTTTCTGCTTTGAATAGCCAAGACATTAATTAGCCTAGTAGAATTGTAGTTGCTCTTTTGGATTTTCTGATTGATTTATCCACCCAACAGGTATGAATTGTAAAATCACTGAGACACACAGAGTTTTGTTAATGGACCAACCAACTAAACCAGTAAGATTGAAAATGACTTCATTACAATTTTAAATGAGTCAGTGTGTAGACCAAGAAAATAAAAACATGATGGTCACTGTTTAATAGGTAATAATGAGTTAACCCAAAAAATTTAACCTGTTTTAATTTGACAAAACTAACAAAATAAATTCATGACACAAAGTCAAATTTAATAACTAAAGAGTTCAATGAGCACGAATTAATAATTTAAAAGTTCTAATACTAATAACCAAATAAAAATTACAATTGTTATAAATTTTTAAGTAATTATTTTGAAATTTAATGTATTTATTATACATATTTTCTCACTTGAAAGCAACATTTAACTATAGGCGATGGAGTGACAAATATTCACAAGTTATAATATTTGTCTATATTACAAAACTCTTATGAAAAAAAAAATATACATTACAATTTTTTTTTCATAATTTATCAATGTTTTTTTTTCTTTCTAAAGGATCAATGTTGTTATAAACTAATAATTTCGCACGATTAAAATTCAAAACATGAAATTCATAACTATTATCTTCATAGTTTAAGTTGTGACTCGAGATTATAAGTAATAATGGTATGTAAAGAAAAAACTATACAAGCATAACTTGCAGTTTAGTTTTAGTTTTTACGTTAAGGATCGAAAAAGATAAAATCAAATCAAACTGTAATAAAAATATATGTGAATTTTTTATTTGTTTAAATTCTTTTTATTTTTGAATAAATTACATTAATCTCCTGAATTTTTGTTAGATTTTACAAGTAATTTCTTTTTCTTTTTACATTTCTATATAAAATCTTTGAATTATATTATTTGAAAAATGTGCTACCGATGTTTATTTATATACAATACGCTAATTCCTTTTAATTTTTAAAACACACTAGTAAATGTAATGCTAAAAAAAATTGGAAAATTATTAAGTATAATTTTGAAAAAAAAAATTACTTGGAATCTGCATGTACTTTATTCTTTATTTATTTTTTATTTATTTAATGTGCTGATTCGATTTATGTATACCAAACTAAGTTCAAGTGTAGTAAAATAAATAAATAAATAAATAAATGACGGATATTTGAGATAAATTCATTGACCACCCCTTTGTTGTTTTAATTCTATTATTTACATTATCCTGCAAAAAATAATTTGGTATATAAATGTATTCTTAGCTTTGCTTGAATATATAACAGAAAAAGTGGACCATAAGAATAACATAAACATAGAAAAGTAATAATAATTGGGATTCGTTGACCCTCACATTACTCGCTAGCTTGATAATTGAAGACAAAAGAGAGCAGTGTGGGTCCACTGCACCATATTCATAGTATCCAAACCCAAACTCGTCACGAGAAGTTCCTTGGTCTCGATTCTTCCCTTTGTTCACAGTAATGTATTGGCCATGTTTGTGGTTCAAATTTTGCCAACGGTCAAATTGGACCATGCCTTAGAGACACGAAGGAAGTGGCAAATATGGCATAAGGAATAGAATACCACTTCCCTTCTTTCACTTTTACACACATTATGACCCCCCAAATAACACACATGTACAACTAGCATGATTCAAAACATTTTAAGCCATCTTATCTCAATTATTAAGAGTATGATTAGTTATGTATGATTCATGTTGAGACTTACGTTTTTTTCTAGATTCTAGTCACTTAGACATAGAAATATGTTTCGTTAAGGATACATAAATAGAGAATAATTCTCATTTTATAAGTCAATTTATAAGACTCAATTACAATCGTAGTCGATATCTTTAATATAATATTATGGTCTATCCCAATATTATTAATTGATATTGGGTCTATAATATTACCTATTGTCGATCTGAATTCACGTCTCCTAATTTTAGAGATATACCTTATTAAATAAACATAGATGAAGAACAATTCTCATTTTATAAATTGATTATAAAATTGAATTACACTTATAACATGTTTTTAATATAATATAAAAATTTATCTTAATATTATTTATTATTATTAAATCTATCTTGTTCTCTAAGGTTAATATTTGTCAATTAAAAAGGGTTGAATCCTAAAATTTTTTTGAAAAGACTATCTCCGCCGATCACACAAATGTATTAAATTATGCTTCTCCTTTACAATTGACATTAAATAAGTATTAAAAGGATGACAAGACTTCCACCTAGTAGAGCCTAGGAAGAATAGATGTACGAAATCTTAGCCTAGAGGGGTTCAGGATTTTAATAGAGAAAGTGTTATCCAATCAAATTTTGTTAAAAGTCATTCTGCTCTCACGCACACAAACATAGCTATTACTTTATATGCTCATAGCTGCTTCAAGTAGCATAACAGTGAATCATCATATGTAACAGAAGAAAAAAGACCCAAGTTTTTTCGAAAGTTCTGTATGGTCGCCAGTTCAAGGTAGCCAATGGGAACCAACTTCAGACATGTTTTTGATAGGTTGCAGAGTTTTGCCACTTGTTGGAAGAACAACAGCACACCAACTGGCAGAAGAATTTTTCACAGGGATGTGGAAAAGGAAGAGTTCCATTATGCTAGCACTCAATGTCTCTCATCCTACTACAGTGTCTTTGTGGTTCGTCTAGCAATCATGGTCAGTTGATTTTCCCTAGATGATCACAATTTGGTTCTGATTAAGTGTTAGCTGCAGTTACAGTATGGTTGTGCAAAGACTAGAGTGATTGTTTAAAAGGCTAAAAAAGGGTCGATTGTAATTGAAAGATCAGATTTGTTGGACTTAGATATTATTATTTTGCTTTTATGCAGGTCATGCTGACCATCTTGATTGGTTTGCTCACTTTCTTGACATGGCATTTCACAAAGATTTATACAACAAAATCTCTTAATAGCTTAGCATATGACCTGCGTTATGAACTTCTACAACGCCCCATCTTGAGGATGTGGAACATTCTGAATTCTACTTCTGAGATTACAACAGCTCAGGTTAAGCTGTCTCAGTATGTGATCAGGAGCCACACCAACGTTGCCACTTTAGAAGAGCAAGTTGAGGTTGAATTTATTGTTAATTTTTTTCATTCTATTCTTGTTGCTACTCTCATGTTTGATTCTATTTATGCTTAGAAGTTTGTGTGTTGTTCCAACTCTTACCAGATGTATGACGCGATGAGGGCTGTAACATGGGCGCTGTTTGCTAGTAAAAAAGCTCTCAATTCAATAACTGTCAAATACAAGAATGGATTTGTCCAAGCATTCCATAGAGACTTGAAGGATAACAACACCTTTTACATTTATTCTGATCTTGCAAATTACTCCGTGGCTGGTAGTGGCTACAATGATATGACTTCACTGTCAACACATGAAGCTTGGAATGATAAAGACATTCATGGTAAGAAGTCTGCAATATGGTATCGTGAACTGCTTGATCCGGTCACTGGGGAGAAGATTGGAAAAGTGATGCCAATTGCACCAGAAGACTCAATCAACATAGCTGGTCTCTCCCAAGTACCTGATGGTGTAGCTTCGTGGCATGTTGCTGTGAGCAAGTTTACAGATTCACCATTGCTTTCTGCAGCATTGCCAGTTTGGGACCCTTCTAATAAAACCATTGAGGCAGTTGTAGGTGTCACAACAGCACTTTATAGTGTAGGTCAGCTCATGAAAGAGCTAGTTGAGTTGCACAGTGGTCACATGTACTTGACCTCCCAAGAGGGTTACTTACTTGCAACTTCCACAAATGCACCTCTTCTGTCAAATTCTATAAAGCCTCCAAAGCTTAAGATGGCTATTGACTGTGAAAATGAAATAATAAGAGAGGGAGCACGGTGGCTACAGAAAACCTATGGGAACAATTTCCCTCAAAGTCATGAACTTCATGTTGAGAATGTCAGGCTAGGCCGTGAAGAATATTACATTGACTCATTCTTCCTAAACTTGAAGAGACTTCCTCTGGTATGTTTAAAGACACTGCGCTTGTTCCTTACATTTGATCTTATGTGTAACATTGTTTTAAAATCTCACAATGATCTGTAGATTGATGTAGAATATTGTTAGTAGACACCCCTTTTTTCTATGGAAATTTTCTGCTGCTATTTATTTTATTTCTGTTTTGACTAACCAACTACCCTATTATGATTTATACCTTTTGATTACAAGTTACTGGCTTAAACTTTGCGCAGGTAGGTGTAATCATCATACCTAGAAAGCATATCATGGGGCAGGCAGATGAAAGAGCCTTCAAAACGTTGGTTATTCTGATATCTGCATCATTGTGTATTATCGTCATTGGATGCGTTTGCATTTTGATACTGACAAATGGAGTATCAAAGGAAATGAAACTAAGAGCAGAACTGATCAGTCACCTGGAAGCAAGAAGGAAAGCAGAGGCATCAAGCAACTATAAAAGTCAATTTCTTGCAAATATGAGGTTGGATTTCAAGTTCAATGTGAATTTAAAGAAAATTAACTAAGCTGAAATCATATAAAAAGAGAATGAATATGCTTCAGTTGATCAGGGGTCCATCTTTTTTATCAGACACGTATATATCATATGCTTTATCCAATTTATGATTCAAATTATTTACTTTAGAGTAGAGAATATGGAAAACATGTCTCAGTTGACCAGGGGTTTGAAGGAGTAAGGGAAAGCTAAATTAAACAACTTTTTAAGTATTCACAAATCTTCATTGGTCTCTGTACTTGTTCACTTCCTTCTAGTAGAATTAGTAACATGCCTAAGACCTGGATTACCAATCTGTGCCATTTGGTTCACATGTATAAGAAGATATTACTGCCTTCCGTGCTCACAACTGTGCTTAAATAGCTTTTTCATCGGTGCATTGCAGTCATGAATTGAGGACACCAATGGCAGCAGTAATTGGGTTACTTGACATTCTTATATCTGATGACCATCTCACAAATGAGCAATGTGCAACAGTAACTCAAATAAGAAAATGCTCAACGGCCCTGCTCCGTCTACTTAATAACATCTTGGATCTGAGCAAGGTGAGCTATAAGCTAAGCCTTTTGTGCATGAACTTTTAATCTCACACAGAAATTACTTAAATGAATACCAATGCAACAAAGTCCCTTTACCCTTGCCACAAAACTGCATTCATTCCAAAAAGACTTCTAATATTTTGTTGAAAATAGGTGGAATCTGGAAAACTGGTCCTAGAAGATGCAGAATTTGACTTGGGACGGGAACTTGAAGGGCTTGTTGATATGTTTTCTGTGCAGTGCATTAACCACAATGTAGAGACTGTTTTAGACCTGTCTGGTATGAATCTTATTTTGTCAGCATAAGACAGCTTAATTGCTGTAAAAAGGGTGATAAAAAATCATGGCAAGTTTCTGATGCATCTAGTTAATTTGTTGCAGATGATATGCCAAAGCTAGTTCAGGGTGATTCTGCTAGGGTGGTTCAAATTTTTGCAAATTTGATCAACAACTCAATTAAGTTTACTCTATGTAAGTCAATTTTTTTTTTTTTTATATGTAAAGTTCTCAATACAATAGTGGTTATGGAAAAGCAAACTACGGTTCAAGAGAAAGCATTATTATTATGTGAACTTTTCATGCTTCAGCAAAACAATTCTTACAAAAATTCATAATTGGTTCATTAAATGACTTCCAAATTCACCATTATAGTTTTCACAAATAATAAATCTTCAGCTTAGAAGATAATAACAGGCTTCTTTTCAGGCATGTGTTATATTTTTTGGAGAGGAGGGTTATGATGACATCTATTTAAGTTCATTTTTAACAAAATATTGAGCCATGTTCGTTTGAATTAATTTAAAAAATCTATTACTTTTACTTTAATCAATTGAATCAACATGTGCCAGTTCAAATCATTTAATCATAGGAGGGAAAATTAGTCTGATATATTGTTCTCGAGGAAACATGTGTTCATATCAATAGTTATTACCTTGCTTTTAAGAATTTCAAAGAATTAACAAACGGTTCAATTACTACGGGTCAATGAAATGAAGCACTGAAACTCGTAAGACTAATCTTAACTATTTCAAATGGCTTACAGCGGGTCACATTATTCTGAGAGGATGGTGTGAAAACACAAATTCTTGCAGTGAAAATACAAATTTTCCTCTAGAGCACAAGAAATCATGGTGTTCACAAAAGACCAGAGCAAAGCAACATGAAAACCATGCAAAGAGGACTTCCAATAGAGATAACAAAATGATACTTTGGTTTGAAGTTGATGACACAGGCTGTGGTATGAACCAAAAACTTGACTAAAAATCTGATATTGACAAAACAATCCCTTCTGTGGGAAAAGAAAAATCAGTTTCCAGGCTATTGGTTTGTTTTTCATATTTTTGATATGTTTATGGCCATCTCATATTCATATGCACCCCCTTCATAGGTATTGACCCAAGTAAATGGGAATCTGTGTTTGAAAGCTTTGAGCAAGCTGATCCATCAACTACTAGACTGTAAGTGACTTGAACTTTCAAAAAAGACAAGCTATAAATCTGCTAGAAATTACTCTTTAACTAGTATGTTTTACTGAAAAAAAATAGAACTCTTTAGTTAGCATATTAGCATGACCTTATTATCTGAGTCAATGTGATTGTCATTGAACTTTCAAATTAATTTGAACCTATATCCAACAATAATTTAAATTTTTTTTTGAATGTTATGTGCTGAAGATTCAAGAAGTTCTGAAACCTTTACTCATTTCAGGCATGGAGGCACTGGTCTTGGTCTTTGCATTGTCAGAACCTTGGTGAGTAAGACCTTAATATATAAACTTTCGCTTAAGTCAAGAACATTTACCATTCATAGTTCATGTTCTTGATGAAAGTCAAAAGGTGTTCACCTGTGCCAGCACAAACATGCAGTTACATCACACAAATAGGTCAAACTTATATCAGTTGCATTGCATGTTCTAGACTCAGCATCAACTAGCAAATCGTGATCTTAGTTTAGCAGAGTATAACTCACTTGCATCTATCCCTTCTCTTCTAAAATGACCCAACTCTTCTGAGTTGTATGCACTTTTGTTTCATCTATTTATTACTATGTGGTGGCAGGTTAATAAGATGGGTGGAGAAATCAAGGTTATCAAAAAGGAGGGCCCGGGAACACTGATGCGATTATACTTGCGTCTCAGCGCACCTGTGGATGCCACTGAACAACATTGTCAAGTAGATTTTGCTAACAAAGGCTTAGTGGTGAGTATAATCACCTTAGTACTGAGTGATTGCAAAGATAATAAGCAGGCCTTGAAATAAGATGTCAATGCAGGTACTGCTTGCGCTACATGGCAACATGGGTCGATCAGTTACATCTAAATGGTTACAAAAAAATGGGGTGATCACTATGGAAGCATCGGAATGGAATGGATTAACACAAATTCTTAGGGTACTCTTTCATGCAAGAAGTTCAGCTAATAACAATGGCTTTGATGCAAACTATTCAGTGTGTGACAATTTAAAGTCAAAACTACTGAGCATACAGGAATTGAGGAATCCAGTTTTTGTCATTGCTGTTGACATTGGACTACTTGACTTGAGCACAGATATATGGAAGGAACAGCTCAACTTCCTTCACAAATACTTTGCAAGAGCGAAATTTGTATGGATACTAAACCATGACTCCTCCAATACCATAAAGATGGAGCTTTGCAGGAAAGGACATACATTGACAGTCAACAAACCCCTTTACAAAACAAAAATGATTCATATTTTGGAAGCCATCATAAAGGAGAGAAATGATGAACTACAAAAGAAAATTTTGACTACTTCAAGAGCTACAATGAAAGAGAGTGACTTGCATGAGAGTCTTGAGATTGATTATACTCAATGTGATGTTGCAAGCTCAGATGGTTCTGACACACCTGAAACGGGTGGTTCTAATCCTCTTAGTGTCAGTGGAGATAAACAAAGAGAGAAAGTAATGAGATCTGATCCATCATCACAGAACCAGACAAATAACTTAGATGGATTAACAAAAGAATATATTGAGGATAATAATCCCAGGAAGGAAGAGTTATGTCAGAGCAGCCTCAGATCTAACGATGTCACTGCAAACGCCACAACAAAATCATCCTTCACTAAACAAGCATTCTTTGCCATGGGAGCTCAAGGTGAAGATTCTGAATACGGTGTAACACGTAGGGCCAGTAGCTCAAGTAGAGTAGTGAATGGAAAGAAATCTCTTGAAGGTTTGAGGATATTGCTTGCAGAAGACACACCAGTAATTCAAAGGGTTGCGACCATAATGCTTGAAAAAATGGGAGCCACTGTTGTAGCTGTAGGTGATGGACAACGGGCAGTGGATGCTCTGAATGGCATGGCTGGTGTTGAAGATTGTAGAAGGGAGTCTTTTCTGAAGGAAAAGAACACAAGATCACCTCAAACTGAGATTCTCAGTTCCCCTCCTTATGATTTGATCCTAATGGATTGTCAGGTATAAACTAGAAGAAAAACTATATAAATATTTGCAATACTTCAATTCAAATGATAGAATCAGGATCAAAGCCATAAGCAATAACCATCATAAAATGCAATTCACCCAAAACAGTGCAAAAGAATAGAACCCCCTGATATGTTAACTAGTTCATGCAATATATTTTAGCTTTGTTATTCAATTCCTTTTGTTTTTGTAAATAAAATAGATGCCAAAGATGGATGGCTATGAGGCAACAAAAGCAATCCGGAAATCAGAAGTGGGAACTGGCCTGCACATTCCAATTGTTGCTCTTACAGCTCATGCAATGTCATGTGATGAAGCCAAGTGCCTGGAGGTGGGCATGGATGCTTATTTAACAAAGCCAATTGACTTCAAACTAATGGAGTCCACCATTCTTTCACTCACAAGAAGGACATCCTGACTTCTGACAATGTGATGAACCTAATGAAGGTTTGTAGAAATGTAAAGAAAATATTAACATCAAGAAAAATGGCATAACATACGAGTTCCAGAAATGTAATCCAATTTTCCTGAATTAACTCATTTGTACAGCAAATGACTGAAACTTGTCACCCTTTGTTTCTTCAACATACAGATTACAGAGAAGGCCAAATTCTGTGAATGTGGCTCATTTTGTACAAGAACATTTTGTTTGTATCACCTAATGTATTTACCTATTTGTTAATGATATATAAAAGCTGAAGTATGAGCTATGAAGTACCCAATTAGCGTAACACTTGCCATGTCATCAATTTGTCATTGGTGCAATATTTTGGTTGAATTCACTGGCATCACAAATATTCGTCTTGCTCTTAATCTTCTCTCTACTAGCAAGTACGTGATTGAGTTAAATAGTTACGTTTCTCAACAAGATTTCATAAACATTTATCATTGTTTTCATGTTTCCTTGAACTTGAATTCCTTCTATATTGAGTTTAATATCTATGCACTGTGAATGAAAAACTTTTACACTTTTCTTTAATAACAAAACATCGCTGGTATGACTTCTGAGGTAGTCATGGTAAAAGTTAGCAAATTTAACATCTATTTATCAATCTATTTATAATATAAAGCATGAATTGCGGGTTATGATGTCACCAACTCAGAATTTTAAAATTCACATATTCTCCCATGTCAACACCTTTTTGCTTGTGTCATATTCTCTTCATTTTGCAGTTTACTATACCCTCTTTAGCATATGTTTACAGTTTGCCATGTCCTCTTTATGACCGGATACTAATTCTTTTAAACTGAAAATGAAACAAATTAAATGCTATTCATGGATTATTAAACTCATTAAAATCACTTAATCTTTCCAAATCATTTTGTCAAAGATTTCATTCCCCTCCTCCATTTACCCGTGTTTTCTTTTCTTCCCAATAACCTTCCATATCACTGAAGCAAATTGATTTTTTTCTCTGAATTGTCATATTTTGAAATTTAAATCTGTTCTCTGAATATGTTTCTGGTTAAACAGAACAGCTATTACTTGATTTCTTTATTTCATGTACCACCATTCATTTTCATATTATCCATCCCTTCTTCTTTTTTCTCTTTTTACCATTTAGTCATCTTATTTGCTAAGAGATTAAGTCCAATCTTACATTAGGGGTTAGTTGGAGTACAAGGAGTGACTAAATATGGGTTGGCAAACAGCACTAGGTGTCATCTCTTTCTTATTGGATTAACTTGTAAGTTGCAACTCCCTGTAATTTATCTTTCATCAATTTCATCTCCTCTAAATTAGTTGATAGAAATCTTTTTTTTTTTTTTTTTCTCATTGCATATATTGTTTTTAATTTCCTACCTATTATAATTTGAAGGTAGAGTTGTTAAGGAGAAGGCTCAGCACTTGAATGAATCACTTCACCGATTCAGGTAACCTATTAATAAGTGCTAGATTATACATGTTTTTCTTCTAGGTGTTTTTAGTCCATTTCCATCCGTTTTTACTCGGTCAAGTTGTAGTTTAGACAAGAAAACATTGAAAATATCATGTTAGTTTAATGTTAGTTCTTGATTTGGTGTTTCATTAGTTTTATAGATCATTCTTGTGTTTTTAAGTCATTTTAATCTCTTTCTTGTTATTTTTTAGGTTTATTGAAAGAAAGAAGAGGAGATAGGAGCAAGGAATGAATTGAAGGTTAGAATTGAAGCTTGGAATGAAAAGCTCCAAGACCCGATGAAGACTTGGAGTGCAAGCCACCAAGAAGAAGGGAAATTGAAGCCCAAGTCATGGAAGCATCAGCATTTGCGCCAGGGCGCAAATCTTCACCACTTGCTGTCAAATTGCGCCAGGGCGCAAATCTTCATCCTTTGCTGTCAATTTGCGCCAGGGCGCAAATCAAGGGCGCAAATCACTCTTCTCCTTTGCCAAGATGCGCCCAGGCGCAAAACAAGCTTATGGGAGGCGTAAATGTTGCAATATATATGGGTCCTTGAGCGCGAAATTAGGTGATTTTTGGGGAATCTTCTTCCCCAATCTTCCTCTGCACGATTCTCTCTTCTCCACTCTCATTCTTCCCATCCTCCATCAAACCTCGAAGATTTCGGAAGCCTTGGAGCTTGTGGAAGCAAGATCCAGACCTTCATGGAGTGCTTCTTGTGTTTGAGTTTCTTTTCTCTTCGTTCCTTTCTTGTTTCCATGTTAGGCTAGATCTCTAGGTTAGGGATTGAGGATTTTGATTCTGTAACTCTTGTAAAGACTTCTTCATGTTAATTCAAGTGTAATTTCATTCAATTGATTGATCTCTTCTTACTTATTGCCAATTCTTGAGGTTTATTCACGAAATTCAAATAGTTGATAAGGATATTGGTGTTTGAATTGGACTGAACTGTTCCTTAGGGATTTGTATCTCATTTCAATTGTACGATTGGAAAATTGATAATTGAATTAGGAGAGGAAGTAGATCACTATAGTCATGCATGAGATAGAACTTGTATGCTATGAGATGCTGTGAATTCATCTGTTTCGCTTCTTGAATTACTTTCTATTTTCACCTAAGGGATTAGGGATTATAGTAGCAATTCAAAGGGACTAAATACCTAGGAATAGGATTAGTCTTCGGTATCACGAATTCTATCTCCACTTGATTGAATCTTTGTTGAATTGACATAGGATGTAGTTACTTGAGGGAAGAACCGTTTCCCTAACTGTCTTCACTATCTTGTTTAGAAACCTAAACATTTATTGCTTTCTTTAATTGTTTACGTTGTATTGCTTACTTTTACATAATTGCTTAGTTTTACATAAATGATTAATTCATCTATTCGTCCTAATAGAGAAGCATGTTAAGTAGTTGGTAATTCATCAATTAATCTCTGTGGTTCGACAACCCTCACTCATCTTTTCTAAACTTGTAACGACCGGTACACTTGTCGTAGTGTGATAAAAATAAAAGTTCAATAAACTGCACAATTCATCAAGCATAAGCAAGTAACCATAGATTGGCACTAAGAATGTAATTTAGCAATATCAAGCAGTTCTCACAAGTCAAGTGTTTACACTCAATCTCTCAAGTGTTTGGGCTTGTGTTTTATCCCAGGGTTACCAATCAAAAGTCATGTTACCATAAGCTTGCAATGGCTCTCAAAATCTCCACCGCCTTCAAGTATGAATTGGACAATCAAAAGGTCTTTTCATGGTTGTAATGGGGCTTAGGTAGAGGTGAGATAAAAGAGAAGGGAACTAGCTAAATTCCAAAGGAACTTCAAAGAGTAAAAGTTCAAACATATATGGTATGCATGAAATAATGATGAAAAGAAGGAAAATTAAAGATAACAACAAAGATAAAAATAAAGCAACAAAAATAACTAATGAGACCAACCTTGTTCTCTTTTCTTCTTGATTTCTTTTCTTTTTGCTTTGAATTGACATTTTCTTCTTAACTTGTTTTCTTTTGCTTTCTCCAGAATTCTTTTCTTGTAACTTTTGACATTTTCTTTTTCTTCCCTTTTTCTTTCTTTTGCTTTTTCTGGAATTCTTTCCTCGTAAATTTTTGGGATTTTCTTCTTCCTTTTTTTCTTTCTTTTTATACTCCTGTTTTTCTCTTTATTTTTGCATTTTGTTTTTCTTAAGTGAGTCTCACTAATTACTAAAACAAGAAGGGAAAGAAGATAAAAAAAAAATAAAAAATTTGTATGGTATGAATGAAAAAAGGAGAATGCAACTAGAATGCAATTATCTACTATTTACATAAATGCACTAGTACCCAGGATGAACACCTAATACAAAGTGACCCAACCCCAAACTTAGAGATTTGACTTGTCCTCAAGTCATAAGCCACACATAAACCCCAAAATGTAACCCCAAACTTAAAATCAAAACCTATCATCTAAGTAAAGAAACCAATACTCTTAAAAGTTTCAATGGCAGGACAATTGGTTTTCCACTTATATAGGTTTGTAATGAGCTTAAATTCTAAGAAAGAAAAGGGTAATTAAGACACAAAGTGGCTAGCAAAGGATAATTTCAAGGATAAGGCTCATTTGGCTCAAGGGTACAAGAAAGAATGATGCCTTTATCATTTGTGTCCAATCATACAAGTATGCAATTTTGATCAAGAGCAAAAGCAAGTTCTAGAACAAAACACTTCAAATGGTAACAAGCACTCAAGAATCGAATCAGTTGGAAGCTCAATATGCCTTTCTAGGATTAATGCATAATATTGCTAAATCACATTGGTCATGTCAAAATCTAGAAACAATTTCATGCTAAAATTCTCATACAATTCCTCTCCAAACATTGAGAACTCATGCAACTTTGTCACCGAACATCAAGCTGAACCTAAGTGCCACAATTTGCATATATTATTCTTACTTAAACCACAAAGACATGTCAATGTTGTTATATGGTTGAGGCAAGGGCAGGAAAGTATAGAAGAGCTAGCTACTTAAAATAATGGTAAATCTATAGGGACAACTCTAATAATGAGATCAAAATATTATTTGCCAATTTACTATTCTACATAATTACCAAATTATAATAAAAATATTATTACATCAAATATAAATTGTAATATATTAGTTACTTTAAACAATATACATATTAACGTGTCATTCTTTCGTACAATAGATGTAGAATTTTTTTACAATTAATAGCAATATACTACTAATTTATACAATAAATGTATGAAATTCTCTGTTATTCGAATTTATACAAAAAATATTACAATCTCAAAAACCAATTTTTGAATAGTTTTGTTTGTAAATCTATAATTTGTAATCAACCAATTGAATACTATTTATTACTTTTCTGTTGATTAGTTGCCGACCTCTATTCTTAAAGTTTCTTACCATTCATAGTTTCTTTATTTATACAACTTCCATTTGATATAACAGATAAAAGTTCCTCTGTTTTTTATATTACTGATACAAACTACTACTGAAGACTTTCTGTATAAAAATCATTGAATTCTTATAGTTTTTTTAGTAAAAGTAATAACTTCTCTATTGAGTTAGGCAGAAACAGATTTACTGTTAACTTTGTAGTGTTAAATTATTGGATCTGTATTCTGTAATTAGTTTTGTGTAATAATGTCTAGAAGTATAGCTTATAGCTTATTTCTTATTAACTTATATATGCAACAAACTTAATATTCCTCATTTAGAAAAAAATATTAAGCTAACATAAACGGAATTTGTTACCATAGTTGGACATGAATGGTACAATATAATTCAAACTGGTCCAATATATTATTTATATTCCCTTCTCAGCATTAAGATCACTGGAGGGTAAGTAGTACAATTAGAAACAGAAGTATTTCAAACAATCTTATCAATGTAATTCTTAACAGCCTTTGAAACAAGAATGCTGTAAGTTTTCTCTGTCGGATGATACCCGTCCCAGAACACATATTTAGATGCATCTTTACAGACATTCGATGACACAGAATTACAGAAAAAGCCAAATCTCTCATTTGCAACAGGGCAACATCCATCATCCACCACTTTGAATCCTGTTCCACAATTAGGTTAGTTTGTATAGTTCATGTAGAAGTGGTAGTATATTTCCTTCAGGGAAATATTTTCATAATCATAAAAATATTAGAAACTTCTATAAGCTGCATAACATGAAATTTGTATGTTAAATTAAAGCAACATTAAGAGTACAAATGCTAACCATATATGGAGAAACTTACCATACTTATTGTGGTGTTGGATAAGTCCAGTCAAATCACTATAATTATCAAGGAAGACAAGCCTGGCATCTGGAAGATCTTTGTTGAGAGACATAACTGAAGAAGCAATCTTGGTGTTGAATAACATGGCTGCCTGGTTTACTGCTTTTACACACTTCCTTTCTTCACCTCCTCGTACCGTTCTTTGCATTGGCAAACATCCTAGTGGCGATACGCTAATTATTCCTATCCTTCTTGCTCCCAGTTGATTAAGTTCCTTTCATTAGATTCATGACATTTCCATCATAATGTGAAGTTTTCTATAATATAATTGATGTTCATGTTAACGTCTTTAGTCTTTTTCTTAACCAATGGAAGAACAGTTAAGATGACTTAAACTCGTCTCCTTTAAGAGATTATTTGATAACAAGTATGGATCAAACAGATTATTTAACTAATTATTCTATGATGTTTTAATTTTAAGATAAATTACTATTTTGACCCTGAAAATGTGATTTAGACAATTTAATCTTTAAAAGATAAAATAATTCTTAAAAGTGTTATATATTTATCATTTTAGTCTTTTAAAGATACCTACCGTCATTTTAATATCTGAATTATATGATTTATTATTTGATCTCTCATATTAATCACTTACCTTTATTTTGGTCTGATAAATTAAGGATTAAACGATAAATCAATGACTAAAACGACTATAGACATCTTTTATAGGCTAAAATGATAGATATATTTCACTTTGAAAGACTATTTTACAAGTTTTTCATGATTTAGGAACTAAATTATCCGTCCTACGCATTCTCAAGCCTAAAATAATGGTTTACTCTAATTTTTAGTGATCATCTTAGAAGAAAATTTTGTTAACAAAAACAGAGCTGAATGTTCCAACGGATTGTGGCTAAATGATAATAGAATGTTGTAGTAGAATAGAAGACATTATTCAAGATCACATGGCTTTGATATATGTTTGTTTCTTGAATTCAATGGGAAGATTAAGAACATACCTGTAGAAAATTGGAAGATGTATTGACCAACATATTTGTATACTCTTCGATATCATACACTTTCCTCCTGAACATTGTTAAAAAATATGTCATTGAGATATCATTGCTTCCCATACTCACGAGAAAGAGACTCTTTGCTAGGATGAAAGCTGTTTTTTCTTCCCCTACAATTGCCTTCATTTTTCCTATGTACTCTTTGAACATGGATAATTGGTCGTCTATTGACAACGCCTTCTGAAACAACATAGATAAAACACAAAATTAGAATTATAATTTGAGCTTAATTTCTATGCACTAATAGTGTAAAATATTTTTACATTTCAATCAATCAGACTTCATGGTTAGTATGACTTTTAAGGTAATGGTTGCAATGACAAATTATCATACATAATGATTTTTTACTGAATAATTGTATAAAAATACTTTAAATTATTAGTACATAAAATATTTATAGAAAGAGACTACAATGGATAAGTGATGATTACATCTAGTTTAACTGTAATAGGATCATATCCTGAACCAGCAGAGGCAAAACACACCCCAGTTAAGAGGTCTTCAATCTTCAAAGTTGGATCAAGATAAGGTGGCAAGGTGTCCTTTACACCAACCATTTTAGCTGAAATCACATGTAAATCCTTTAATCGCAATTTACTATGACAGTGTTCTTCACATGAAAATTTTATTGAATGAAAAAGTATTAATAAGTACTAGAGTTAGCACAAAGAAGTACCAAAAAAGTCTGAAGGAGTCTTGCCATTGCTAAACCTTCCTGTGGACTTTCCTCCAATGAAATCCCTCCCATACGGTTTGAAATTTGCCTTTATAAATGTTTCAATATAATTATTATTCCCGGTGTCCAAGATTGAATCACCAAATGCTATAACAGCAGGAAATGCATTGCTCATATTTTTAGGTTGTGATACCACTGTTACAACAAGTGTATGAAAATAAAATAGAGCAAGAAGGGGATACACATTAAGTAATTTAAGGGTGGAAAACTTCATCTTGTTATTTGAGCTTTACTTGCCTCACAAATGTTAATTTATAAAAAGAGTGTCATGTTTTATCACATATGGTAGAGATAGTTAAAGTGTACCCATTTTTTCGTTTTCTTTTCCTTAATATCTGTTAAAAAGAAAAATATGTATTAATGTATATAGATTCATTTCCACTAATGAATGATGATAATGGTGTGACATATTTTTTAGTTTAACAATAACACAATATGAATGTGTTTAGTTTTCTTGGCGGGTAGTTTGATACCAATTTGTACACTAGAAAGCACATACATGATGGTGCTTAGGTGTGGGAGTATTCGCAAGATGAGACTTTAATGTTTGAGCAAATAATAGTTTTTGTAGAAAAATGATAACATAAGAAAGAGTAAAACGTGACTCAGTCACATTTCTCATGTTGAAGAGGATCTGAAAGTTGTATTTGTAACGTCCTCAACTCATAATACACGTTGATGGTTGAGACATGAGAATCTTCTATCTTGCATGTCAAGTAAGAGGAAGTTTCATAGGCAGAAATACAAAAATGAGGCATTTGCTTATATGTTGGTCGGGAAGAACCTATTTTGGGGTTGATTCTGACGTGTATCAATAATTTGACTACACTTGGACACATATGCTTCATCTATTTAAAACTTAATTCACTCAACATTTCACTTTAGTATCAGTGACTTCTTTACACTTGTTTTTATTTTCAATTTCAATATAATCATTTTGAAAAAACATCTAAATAAGCATTTTGGCAGTATAACATGACAAAATTGGTTACAAATTGAGAGAAACACCAATGGAAAATTAATAAAATTTAGAGAAACTTGTCTTTGGAACAATATTGAATAGATAACTCTAGTAGACATTGCTAATCCAAAATAGGATAACCAATATAGTAACCATTGTCAATCCTAAAAAGGAATAACAGTTTTTGCTTTGAATACCAAAGATGAGTCCTTATATAAAGCCATTATGTCTTGTTTTTTCCTAAGTCCAATATAAAAACCCTATGTCAAAGACTTTTTTTGGCAAAATCAAGTGAGACAAATAGTGAAGTATTTGGACAAGGTTAATTGATTGCTCAATGAAGATTATTTTTCATTTTGATTATTTGAGTCAATTTTCAATTCTCCCCCTTACTTATTTAGAAAATATCAAAAAGTCTTGTGCAATCCAATTTTTCTTTTGATTAATCAAACATACAAAATAGAACTTTATGTCATCCATCAATGTTCTCCACTCTGGTGGTCAAATTATCCATCTTGCCACTTATTTCAACAACAAATGAGTGGTGCAGAAGAGCAATGCATCAAACTTCTAAATCACAAGTGATTCAAAAGGTGTCCATTGAGGAGGAGGAGGAGGAGGAAGGTTAGCATCATCAACCAGTGCATCTTTAGCTTGTGCCTCTACACATTTAGGAGAAACTTCAATGCCCATTACCCAACCATTATCACCTTCCAAACCAAGTTTTGTCATATGTTTCTTCGTGATTTGGCAATCAGTAATAGTTAAGTGAACAACCTCATTATCAACATTAATTTTGAAGTAGTCAATAAAATGAGAAATGAGAACTGCATAAAGGAATTGATAAGTAAAACTCCTCTTGCCTTTTAGCATCACATCAACAATGTTCATCACCTAATTTATCTTAATTCTTGATTTTAGACCATAAATGAGCTAGTCTTTATCAGTTACCTGAGTGTGATTGAATGATCAATGGTGAGGATGTAAGAATCATATAGACCAGTGCCCTATGTTGTGTAGTCATCCTATCAATTATGAGCCTATTGCCAATGTGAGCATGAGATCAAGGAGAATGTTTCTATAGGTGAGGATTTTACAGTACCCTCCATATTCTTCTTCAAACGCCTTTCCCTCCTCATTTGTAATTCCGAATATTTTCTTCTATATAGTCTCATCAATCAACATCTCCACTCCATTGACTCTTGAAGTGACAACCCTAGTCATTAAGTCTTTTATACAGGTGTAGATAACCTTTACCAGATTAGAGTAATATTTGTCATTTATCTCAATAAAAGTTTTGAGACCTTGGGCCTCAAAGAGATTTGTAGACGAGAATCCTTAATTTATGAATCAGTCCAACATAATGAATTTCGGAGTTCTCACAAGATTGATCAACTTGAAGTTGAGGTAGTTTTGTTTCTCTTTCTCGTTAGAAAACCAAGTGTCTAACATTGTTGTGATAGCCTTCACACTTGCCTTATTCTTCTACATTGTTCTCTGCCTTTTAGAGGATTTAGGCTAAGAGGAAGACATGGTTAATGTTTGGAATGCGAGAGATTAAGGATTTGGAGAGGTTGAGATTCAGAGGTTTTGAGTTTGGAGAGGTTAAGAATGTAATGCAAAATGAATAGTAATGAAAAATGAGCCAAAGTAATATAGAAATAACTTGTTTAACTGCATAACAATTTTGGTAATCAAATACTAATTGATTACAATAGTTAAAAATTGACCCTTATTGTAGTTGGTAATCGATTTATATGAAAAGTAATTAATCACATTTATTTAAATATGATTTTTAACAAAGAGTGAACATATGAATAAATGTGTAATAAATTATTGCAGTGAAATGTTTTGATGTAATCGGTTACAATATTTTTATAGGTTCACTCTCTAATGCATTGTAATCAATAAATTCGAAAAGTAATTGATTATCACAACAAATCTTGACAACCATAAGTAGAATGGTAATTGATTATTAGAGATTTCAGATTGCTCTGATTTTCACATTGAGTCATGTAATCCATTATAAATAGCTGCAATAGATTAAATTAAATTGTTGAGTTATGTAGAAGAATTTTGTAAAAACCAAGTATAAATGGTATCAAACACAATACAAAGTAACCTTAAACCTTTGTAGAGTAAAATCACAAGATAATCTAGTTAAAGTTTAGATACTCTCTCGATTTATTTATAAGAACAAGTAAACTGGTACTATCAAACATGAGATGGATTTCTAACGAAATTAATTTTTTTTATTATTTTTAACAAAATTAGTTTTTTTATTATTGAAAATATGAAAAAGGGGTAATTAATATACACGCTCACACCCTCATTCGGGGACTCGTGTTTGGCCCCAAATTCAGTGTCATTGTTAATTTGAATTACCCTTGAAACTTTGAATAAGTTTTGAAGAAAAATGAATCCGTTGGGTTTTAACTTTTAAATAAATTCCGAAACATGTATGGTAGAAGGGTGTTTGTGACATTATATTAAAAAGGGGTTACATGGACAAAAAAGCCGGGGTGTAAAAAGAAAAACTGTAAAAGAGTATGCAACCCAAAGTAGATTACGTGAGCCCATTCCAACACGGTACTCTACTTGTTGGCCAAGCAGCTGCACTTAACAAACACAAGAAGCGAGTACAAACTCGCTAGTTTTCTTCGTCTTTACTCTTCACCGAAAGCAAAAAAAAAAAAAAAGCTTGACTAAACAGAGAGATTCAAATCCAAACCCAGAAGAACAACAACAATGGCCAGGTACGACAGAGCAATCACCGTGTTCTCCCCTGACGGCCATCTCTTCCAAGTCGAGTACGCACTCGAAGCCGTCCGCAAGGGCAACGCCGCTGTCGGCGTCCGCGGCACCGACAACGTCGTCCTGGGCGTCGAGAAAAAATCCACCGCCAAACTCCAAGACTCCAGGTCGGTCCCACACACAAACCCTAAACCCTCACTTCAATTCAGATCATCCTCGTTCCCTTGTTCCCTTGCCCTAAACTCTCCGTCGTTTTGATTGATTTTCGTGTCGTTTTGGTTTTGGCAGGTCCGTGAGGAAGATTGTGAATCTGGACGATCACATTGCGCTGGCGTGCGCGGGACTGAAGGCCGACGCACGTGTGCTGATTAACCGGGCACGTGTGGAGTGTCAGAGTCACAGACTTACCGTTGAGGATCCCGTCACGGTTGAATACATAACGCGTTACATTGCTGGGCTTCAGCAGAAGTACACGCAGAGTGGTGGCGTCAGGCCCTTTGGGCTTTCCACTCTTATTGTTGGGTTTGATCCCTACACCGGTGCCCCCTCCCTTTACCAGACCGATCCCTCCGGCACTTTTTCCGCTTGGAAGGCCAATGCTACCGGGAGGAACTCCAATTCAATTAGAGAGTTTTTGGAGAAGAATTTTAAGGATACTTCTGGCCAAGAGACTGTCAAATTGGCTATTCGTGCTTTGCTTGAAGTGAGTTTTCCTTGTTTTTGTTGCGTTTGTCAATGGATATTTGGTTTTATTTGTTATCTACAGTTTCTTTGTTGTGATCAAATTCCAAGGTTTTGAATTGTATACAAACAAACATGCCCAGAATTGTGAAAAGCCCTAAAATATCTTGATGTTACAGCTGCGAGCCATGATTTAAAATCTTGGTTGCAAACTCTGCAAGCTGTTTTTCCTTGCTAATGGACATTGGCACTTTCTTCACTTACTCTTTGCATGTGTATGTCTTTTAATGACTAGACCATCAATCCTGAAACATTGGCAATTGAAATTAAATTACACTGATCTCCCCTTTGTTTTTGCTTTTGCTAGATCTCACAGTCTTTTAACCTTGTGTGTTTGTTGCTGTTGTATTTTTCAGATGTGCTAGAGATAGAACAAAATCTGTATGCTATGTTCTGTCTTGTTCTAACCTGTCTAGAGTCTACCAATTATGTAGGAAACCCTTACAGAACCAGTTGAGTTTAGATTAGTTGGAACTTTTGAATAAATTACCTTCGTACAAGACAGATATGCATTATATGCTTATAATGTTTTGGGCAGTTGAGCTTAACTAACATTTTCCACTAGTTAGACTGGTAAGTACCCATGTTTATACATTTTATATCTTGTCCCATTTTGTTACTCAATATAGATTATAGACATGGTTTCTTACTATGTTGCTAGTAAACAATAGTCAATGTTGACATAAAAATTGCTATGTAACACATATATAGCACTGTATTTTGGAATATTTAGGGGTTTTTTACTTTGAGAAAATATTGTCTGTTTTTATTTTTTTTCACTTTTAATTGCAAAAATGTTACCATGTTTTCACTTTGTTTTCTATTTTGAAAAGTTTGTATTGGAATTTGAAAGTTTATATAGGAAATATTGAAAACATTATATTATTTTCTACTTCATTTTCTGTTTTTTATTTTTCCTATGCAAACATTAAACGGAGAATTTCTCAAATCAAGCATCCCCTTATCTTTCTGTAAAATTAAAGTGCAAATTTATGTGCTGCAGACATATACCCATTTTTTAGCATATCATTCATCCATGCCTAAGCTTTCAATTACATTTTATGATATTCACATTTCTAGCTTTCATGTCCTTGTTCATTGATATGGGTTTGTAAATTATCTCATGTGTTATTCTATACTTCATGCAAATAAACATCATTTTGCTGCAACTTTGAAAGAGAAGCTCATGTTGCTGTACTCCACCATCCTTGGAGCATGGAGCTTAATTCTCCCATTTTGTTTTGACAGAATTATGATTTAGGAATTTATGGTAAATTATTTCTTGTTAGGGAACAATAAACCAAACAAATGTTTAACCATATTGTAAGATTTTTTAATAGTTTAACCATATATTTGTTTGAATCAGCACTTACCTGGTTAATTGTTCTTAAATGGAAAAATATTTTTCCATAGAAATCCTATTATATTATGCTTCCAGTTCTTTGTATTTCTCATGTCCAGGGCCAGAACTCTTGAGTGGTCCAATATTTAGGCTGTGTTATTGTCTTTTGCAACTTACGGAGAGGGAAATATCTTGGGGCAGTATTATCCCTATGATGAGAAACTTTTTATTAATGAAGTACTTTTGCATCTGTACATGATTTGTTTGCATCAAAACCATTTATTAAATTTTGGCTACATAATGATATGCACTCTAATGTTTCAAGAATGTGTTGAATTCCTCAAATATTGTCAGACAAACAAGTAATAAAACCTTCTAATATTATTATTGGCTTGTACAATATCAAGTAGTTCTGCCTATTCGAGTTACATAATTACAGAATTACTGTTTGCTAATATCGTTTGCATTTGGAACAAGATTTGGTTAATATACCTCACTTTTGACTTTTATTTGTTATCATATGCAATTAGGTTGTCGAGAGTGGAGGCAAGAACATAGAAGTTGCTGTGATGACTAAGGAGCAAGGTCTGCGTCAACTAGAGGAAGCTGAAATTGATGCCATCGTTGCTGAGATAGAAGCAGAGAAAGCAGCTGCTGAGGCCGCTAAGAAAGCCCCTCCCAAGGAGACATGATTTTCTGTTTTGTGTTAAGTGAGCATTGTTCTTGTTAGGTGTTGGCTGTACTCACTGAAGCTAAAATTGATGCCATTGTGTCTGAGATTGAAAAGGAGAAAACAACTGCTGAGGCTGCAAAGAATACCCTGTCTAAGGAGACATGATTTATGTTACTTTTGTTTAGCTAATGAATTGTTCTTGCTAGATGTTGGCCTAACTTAAAATGACTGCTTTATTGGCTTTGGGTACTGCCTTATAGTGTTGGTTGAATCAATTGCATGTCATTATTATTCAAGATCAAATCGAGTTTAGTGATACACCATGATACGCAGCCTTTTCATTGCCAGGAACTGAGGAACCAACTCTTTATATTGAACAATACGATTATTAAGTTCTCCATGTTGTTTCAAACCCACTTGGATCCTTAGTAAGTTCAATATTTCAAGTTGAGCTCAAGACTAATGAGAAAGCGTCTAAGTCACTACGTGCTCCCAAGGTATCTCAGCTTAACACAGGAGACATTGGTTATCTAGGATAACATAAACGGAATCTGTTACCATAGTTGGACATTAATGGTACAATATAATTCAAACTGATCCAATATATTATTTATATTCCCTTCTCAGCATTAGGATCACTGGAGGGTAAGTAGTACAATTAGAAACAGAAGTATTTCAAACAAACTTATCAATGTACTTTTTGACAGCCTCTGAAACAAGAATACTGTAAGTTTTCTGTCAGGTGATACCCGTCCCCGAACACATATTTAGATGCATCTTTACAGACATTTGATGACAGAAATTTACAGAAGAAGCCAAATTTCTCACTTGCAATCAATAATAGTTGAGTGAACAACCTCAATAACATTAATTTTGAAGTACTCAATGAAATGAGAAATGAAAACTGCACAGGGGATTGATAAGTAAAATTCCTATTGCCTTGGAGCATCACATCAACAATATTCATCACCTAATTTATCTTAATTCTTGATTTTGGACCCAAGGACGTAGGAATCATACAGACCAATGCCCTATGATGTGCAGTTATCCTACCAATTGTGAGCTTATTGCCGATGTGAGCTTGACATTAAGGAGCGTGTTTCTATATGTGAGGATTTTGCAATACCCTCAATTTTCTTCTTTAAACACCTTTGCTCCCTCATTTGTAACCCTAACTATTTTTTCTGTACATTCTCATCAAACACCATCTCCACTCCATTGACTCTTGAGGTGACAACCCCTGTTATTGAGCCTTTTATACATTGTGTCGCTAAGTAAGAACCTTTGTTCAAAAAGTTTCCCAACAATTCTAAAAATGTCATGAATTGGTGTTTGGCTGGAGATGGGAGAAGAAGTTGCACTTAGCATAGATTTGTAGGTTTTACTTACTGACCTAATTGTTTTAATAATTATATCATTTTTATTTGTGCATTTTAATTTTCCTTACTTTGAATCATTGAGCCCTTATGCTTAAAATAAAAAATTATAATTAAAATAAAACAAATAATAATAATCTACACTACTAAAATATTTAAGTTTTAACAATGTAAGTGATTTTCTTTCTTAATTGAACTTGATTAATATATCACCATGATTTAATGTGAGCTAATAGGCCAATTATATTTTATTAACTGTTCTCAAAATAATTATTAAAATGAATCACAAAAATGGCCCTCCCTCATTTTCTATGTCTTCCATCGAAAGCTTAGTTGGAGAAGAGGTTGTTGAGATTGACATACACTGATACACCATGAAGGAAGATAACGAGGTACTTTCTTTTCTCCAAAAAAAAAAAGACTCGTTTTTTTATCTTTTTAAGCTTTCACTTTTCTTCAGCATCAATCCCCCCAATTCATTTTTTCTCCCATTTTCCCCAACCCCTTTTAAAAATAAATCTCTTAACTTTCATTTTGAATTTTGAAAAGAACTTGTTTGGTAGCATCAAGCTTCGTTTCTTATCTTATTATTATTGTTGTTGTTTTCTATTGCTCCTGCATCGTCACACGGTCAAGCGTTGATTACATTTTGATTTCTGGTTGTTTCATTAACGTCACAAGTTGTAATTTTTGGTCTCTTTCTCACCGATCATGGATAAGTGCGAGAGAATTTTGCTATTTTGCTTTGTTAAATTAGGTTTATGCATTTTAGTGACTAGGTATCATTCACTAGACCTGTTGCATTGTTTTCTCTTTTGTATGAAGTTATGACTTTGATAATTCTATTGACATGCAAACAAAACCTTGCACCCTCAATGGTTACTGGTGTGTTTGGTTGGAAGAAAAGAAATAAGTGATAAATAGGGTGAATGATTATAGTGAAGATGGAAATGGAGTGAATGTAAATAGGACTATGTCTAAGGTGGTCCACTTCTTTAGGTGGTTTAGAGTGGTCCACCATGAAGTATTAATATCATCATTGGATTAATCTGATGTGCATAGTATTATGATACACCCTCTGCATCAAATATCCCTCCTTCTTATTCTCCCTCTTTACCCGTGTGCACCTCCGGTGACTCCTCCACTCCCTCCACTGATGCCTAAACCAGTACACCACCAGTGACTCTTCCACTCCCTCCAGTGACGCCTAAACCAGTACACCATCAACAATGCCTCTGCATTCAAGATTGTTGAATAATAGAGCATGGTGGACCACCAATGATGATGGTTTGATTTAAAATAGATGCCAACTAAAGTATGTTTAGAGATGTCTGGTTTAAAAAAATTAAGAATGAAATAAGAGAAAAAATATAAAAGAATTATTACTTAAAATAATCGGTTCCCAAAATGTTTTAAACGATTATAACATTCACAATAATCAAATATAACATTTAGGAAATTTACTAGGAGTGCATGAAAATCAATTTGGTAGGTTTGAGAGGAATGAAAATAATTGTTGTTTTTTCGAAATTGAATATTTTATTGAAGTACAGAAATGTTAATCAGTTATCAACAGTCATGATCATTTATCTTTTTGATGTGAAATGTTATGCAGTTCATTTCCTTACAGTTTTGTGGAGAAATGAAAAGGTGTGAGACCTAGACCTTATATCTCTATCACCCTTAATGTATTCTCTGCCAAACAAAAGATTATTGTTGCTTCTCTATTTCTTCACTCTCCCTCTTCTCCTCCCTTCATTTCTGCACAAACAAACAGAGCTTCAGATACTTGTCTGAAAATGAGTGACTGACCTATTGTTTCTTAGATACTTGATGTCCTATTTTCTTAACTCTAAGTCTTGACTGATTCTCTCAATATGAATGTATATGAAGCCAAGTTAGTAAACTTATCATTAACTGAGGATCTTTGGTTAATGGTTATTTGGAATTTTATTGTGTATTAACTTTTGTTTACCATGCAAAGCTATCTTTTTCGGCACATTGGGTGTATAAGGTGTAGCTTCATCATACTGCTATACTCTATGGTAATTAACTTGGGCTTGGAAGGAAAAACAAGCGAAAAAGAAATGAGAGTAGCGTGAATGAGTATGTTAAGATGGATGTGTGGCCACACAAAAAAGAACAAGATGTGGAGTGAAATGATAGTAATGTGGCACCTATTTAGAAAAGGATAACAGATATCAGTAAAGGTAGGTGGGACATGTGCAGAGAAGGCAAAGGGAGACACTGGTGAAGAAAGATTTTAGCCTTGTAAAAGGGGTGAAGAGAAACCAAGAACATTATAGGAAGTTATTAAAGGAGATCTCTTGGTAAATAATAGCTCTGAGAATTTGTTTATTAACAGTGGTGTCATGCAATTCATGTAACTAATCTTACCTAGTGGGATGATGCTGTTGTTGCTGTTTCTGGGGTTTTATGTTACAAAAAGTAGGAACATCAATATTAACAATATTGTTTTTAATTCATTAATGGCAAACAATTAATTATAAGGCTTCTTTGATTTCACATTTCATACAATTTTCCTTGTTTGAACATTGACAAAACCATCAACATCTCAAATTCAAATTTGCCTGCAGTTAACTGGTTTTCAGTAAAACAACATTAGTTTCTATGGGATTATGTATATATTCTCCAAATCATTTATGTGAAAGAAGTGAATTTGTTTAAGAGTGAAGATAAAAAGCAAGAATCTGCTGCTGTGTTGTTTCATTATTCAAGATTTGCGATGGTGTGCATTGGATGTCAGGTTCGACCATGCGATTTGAGGTTACATTTGATGAAGGTACAAAATCATTTTTTTTTTCTTTTGTTTTTTCCAAATAGCACCCTATGTTTTGTTATTTGTAATATGATGATCCTATGTGGAAGCTAGAGAAATTTTGTCATGAGAATCCATATTTTTATTGATGCATGCTTTCGATGTAACTTTCATGCCTATTATAATATTTATCAGGAGATTTCTGGTATGCCTACTTCTCTAAATAGGGAATCAGCACAGAATGCAGCTATCTCCTGATGTCATGGGTGAGTCATCAAGCTCTGGAACAGCAAGACTTGATAAAGCAGAGAGCTTTCGTGCAATATAGTTATAGTAGACTTTGATAATGTTTTTTAACTGTGGCTGTGGTATAATTGGGTCTGATTAGAAAATTTTCTGAAGTGTCATCAGAAAAGAAAACAAAACTTTGTTTTCTTAAGAAGAATTTAAAATGTATGGGTTAATTTTAGTTTATGAAAAATTCATGGAAAAAAATTTGTATTTTATGGGAAAAAAAAATTGGTTTACTTTTACCCCACATATTGTAATTGTACATTTAAGCAGAATTATGTACCCAATTTCCATCTATGCAGTGGCTCACTATTAGAAGGCTTCTTTTAAATTTCCTGTTTCTTGGTTCAAATTTAGTTCAGATATATATAAATGCAAGTGATGGTTCGATATGAATAGTTCTAGCAATCCAATAGTTTTATATTTATTATAATTTTTTTATAACTTTAAGTATTTATTATATTATGATTTAGTAAAAAGTAAATTATTAACTCAGGAAATATGAGTTTTCAAAGTTTGCCATGAGAAAATGGAATATCTGCCATGTTTGTCTGGAAATGAAATAAAAACAATGAAATGGATTATCTGCTGTATTTTTCTGGAAATATGTTAAAAAAAAAGTAGAAAGCAAGTGTGAAAAAATATTCCCAATCTAGATTATTGCAAAAAAAATAAAAATGATTTAATGTAATTTTTAGATCATTATATTTTATTGTTTTATTTTTTTACATTAAAGTTTAAAAAGATTCATTCTGGGAGTTTAATTTTTTTTAAAAAAAAATTATGCATTAAAATTTTATGGAGACATTTAAGTTTTTATAAAATGTATAATGATACATTAATTTTGAATTTATTAAATTTTTAATTCTTTAAAATTGAATTTTTTATTTTCAAATCCTCTTAATTTTTTTTGTTCATTTCCTCCTAAATTTTCCATAATAGTCCATTATAAATAATGTTGTTTTTTAATATAAAAAAATTGATTAATAATAATTGAATTATGATCTTATTTGTTTACATATTTCTTTTAAAAAAAAGATTTAATGATCTTTTATATTCCTTGTCTACATTTATAAATTTATTTGTATGTTATTATATTTAAATTAAAAAAGTTATCTCATCTTATCAATAAATTTACACTATATTGCACCAACATGTATACTAACAAATACATACATAGATTGATTTTGTTTATATTGATAAATAAAAGTTATTTTTTTATTTAGATACAGAATTAACTTTATTATTTTTAAGAAAATTAATTTTTTATTATTAAAAATATAAAAAATGAGTAATTAATAGTGGCGTTGAAAAGTTAATATGACAAAAATCATGAGAATTTTGCATAAATAACTTTATTATTTTTAAATAAATTAATTATAAATAACATAATATTAAGGATACAAATAAAAAATAATATACCAAAAAAACTAAAATAGTATTTATTTTAAAATTATTCTTTTACTTACATAAATAAAATGAAAAAGAACGAATAAATAGGATAAAAGACCCTAATAAGATAAAGACCCTAATAGAATTAAAGACCGAAAAGATTTAAAGACCCGGCCCGGGAGACATTGGGTTAACATTACAAAACCCGAATAGGTGATTAAGTGAACAGCTCCAACGGCTATAATCCTGCAACGGCTACTTCCTATTTGTTTTCGAATTTAAAAACCTGCAAGAAAGCATGATGTTGGAAACACACAACACATCTGGTTTCTTCTATTGTTCTCTCCCACTTTAGAAGAAACACCAAAATTCATTTCATCTTTGAAAATGTTGCAAGACTCATGGAATGCTCCTCCAGGT
Organism: Hylodesmum podocarpum; assembly: GCA_026586105.1. Taxonomy (NCBI): domain Eukaryota; kingdom Viridiplantae; phylum Streptophyta; class Magnoliopsida; order Fabales; family Fabaceae; genus Hylodesmum; species Hylodesmum podocarpum. Next base: position 270,663 of record JALJEV010000736.1, on the reverse strand, counting down.
TTCAGACCCTCCAAGTCTGCACCTTCTTCTCCAGCAAAGCCTCTTGGGCTTCTTCCCAGAATGCGTTCTGAGTCCTTTCATGTCACTCACAAAGTTCCAGTTGGTGACTCTCCTTATGTCAGAGCAAAAAATGTTCAGGTAAATTACCTTACAGGGTGGATTTCTTCTTCTTTGATTCATTTCCTTCTCTTTGTTTGTTACTGCAATTTTTGAAGTTGTTGCAAGTGTTGAGTGTTGTTGTTATGTTTTGTTGTTCAGTTGGTGGAAAAGGATCCGGAGAGAGCAATTCCGCTGTTTTGGGCAGCCATTAACGCAGGCGATAGAGTGGACAGTGCTTTGAAAGATATGGCTATTGTGATGAAGCAGCAAAATCGGGCTGAAGAAGCCATTGAAGCCATCAAATCGCTTCGAAGTAGATGTTCAGATCAAGCCCAAGAATCTCTTGATAATATCCTATTGGATCTATACAAAGTAAGTCATTTTTCACTTGAGCAAATTTTATTGTATTTTTAATTTTACAAAAACTTTTAATCAAGTTGAATGACATTGTATGGTATATGTATTTGATCTGATTCAGTAGGATAAGATTTTATTGTTGTTGGTGTATAAAAATGTAATACATAATGTATAATTAACTATACTGAAGAAAAAAATTCACTTGTTTTAACAGAGGTGTGGGAGACTTGATGACCAAATTGGTCTATTGAAGCACAAGCTGTACTTGATTCAACAAGGGTTGGCTTTCAATGGAAAACGCACAAAGACTGCGAGATCTCAAGGGAAGAAGTTTCAAGTCTCTGTGGAGCAAGAAGCCACTAGATTGCTGGTAAGAAAATAGAATTATAGGAAAAAAAGAAGGGAATTTTATTTAATACTAGTTTAGTTTTCAGTGTTTCACTTTCAAAAAAATAGAAACTGATTTTGACTTGTTTGAATATGCAGGGAAACTTGGGATGGGCACTGATGCAGCAAAGCAACTACATTGAAGCTGAAGAGGCCTATCGTCGTGCGCTCTCAATAGCTCCAGACAACAATAAAATGTGCAACCTTGGCATATGTTTGATGAAGCAAGGGAGAATTGTTGAGGCAAAGGAGACACTGTACCTTGTAAAGCCTGCAGTGGTGGATGGTCCCAGAGGCTCAGACTCTCATCTGAAGGCCTATGAAAGGGCACAACAAATGCTCAAAGACCTTGAGTCTGAGATGATGAATAAAGGAGTTGATAGAATTGAACAAAGTAGGCTCTTTGAGGCATTTTTGGGTTCTTCATCAATTTGGCAACCCCAACCTTGCAAGGACCATCACACAACCTTGCCACAAGTAACAAATTCAGCCAAAACCACCACCTATGATGAGTTTGGGGATGAGAACATCAATTCCAACATTGTGACAACAAATAATCACACAGCACTGCCACCACATAAGGGTAGCAACAAACAAGTTGTTGCTGCAATGTTGGGGAACTCACTCAATGTTGCAGCTCCACCATTCTATGCATCAAAATCTATGTCAAGGGAACCAATTGAGAACCAATTCTCTGAGACCCTTAAGAGAACAAGGTCTGGAAATGCTGCAGGGTCCATGAGAGTAGTGAGTGACAAGTTGCAAGCAGAATTAGGAGTGCCGGTGCCAGAAAACAAAACAAGAAGGCTCTCATCAGAGAATGCTGAGAGGAACAAGTTGACAGACTTGTTACCAGACGACAATGACTTCGAAGAAGCCATTCTTGCTGCAATTCTAGGACCCCCAAATGATAAAGCTTGTAGTGGAACAAGCAGCAACAGCTCCAAGATTTTGCAGAAGAACAACACTGACAAGAGGCTTAAGGTTTTTCAGGATATCACTTTATCTCTGAGTCCAAGGGCCTGAACTGAAGCAACAATAAAATCTAATAAATGAATTATCAGTAACATAGGGTTTAGGTTGGAGTTGGAGATGAACTTGCTCTCCACTTATATGTTTAACCAGTTCATTTTCTGTAGAGGGAGGAAACAAGCATGCTACATATAAGGATAGGAATAGTTGCATTTGGCATGGTATTAGTCCCCACTCAATTAATTGTCTTATTTGTTATCTGTTCATTTGTTAATTGACTTTTAATAAAATTGACGAGTATCATCAATCAAATGAGCAATAGAGATTTATTTATAGAAATATTTTGCTAGAACATAGACTATATATCTGTCTGCAGGTTTAGAAGTTAGAATCACAAATTGATTTTATTGTATAGGATCAGTTTCTAGTTAAAATGACCAGCAATATTATTAAAAAACAAAGACATAAAGAAAATCATAATTAAAAAAAAAATATGAGAAAAAAAGAAACAATGAGAGAAAAATAAGTAATGAAAGTGTCTCAATTTGAATTAAGACAGAGATAACAAATTCAATCTTCGGATAAATTAAAAAATTTGTAATAATTTGATAAGTGGTGTAGAATAAAATGACCAGCAATATTATTAAAAAACAAAGACATAAAGAAAATCATAATTAAAAAAAATGAGAAAAAAGAAACAATGAGAGAAAAATAAGTAATTAAAGTGTGCTCAATTTGAATTAAGACAGAGATAACAAATTCAATCTTCGGATAAATTTAAAAATTTGTAATAATTTGATAAGTGGTGTAGAATAAAATATTCTATGAAACTAAATATGAAAGTGTATGTAATACATAATTTCGTGAATTTAAAACAATAAAATTGGAAGAGAACCGTTTATTTGTAATTGTAGTAAATAATAGACAATGGATTATAATAGATGATAATAACAACAGATAATAAATTCTAGTAATAGATAAATTGATAATGAATGATAGATAATAAATTATATGTATGATTTGAAAATTAATTTTGTGTTTAAAATTAATTAAGTTAAAAACAAATTTAAATCACATCTATAATAATTTTATAATTGATTTGCTTTTAAAATAAAAAGCATCCAATTATAAATATTTGTCTTCAAATTATTTTTAACTAAAATCAATTTCATTAAGAAAATCCTCACTCCAAATACTTAAGATTATAATTATAATTAAGCTGATTAGGCTGATTTGTATAATTTAGTACATTTAATTTGATTTCTATTTCCTAAATTAAGCTAATTTAATATGATTTTATTCCTTTTATTTCTTTAAGCTAGCAATGTAATCTCTTTATAAATACAAACAAAATATACACAGAGAAATTAAAAATAGAATTGGAAAATTCTTGCATCATTACTCACAGATTGTTTAAGTGTCCTGAGCTTTGAGTAGCCAACAAAGAAGTAATCGTTTCGAACAGAAAAAAGGGAAAGACAGCAATAGAAGTTTGCATTGGTAATGGGTGGCATGCAGTCCAGAATAATAGAGAGGAAAGAAACAATGTCACGTTGCAATGCGAGGAAGAGTTCCATGAAACACTTGGTTCAAGCAAGTCGTGACTTTTCATTAGCACACGTCATCTACATTCGCTCTCTTCAAACCATTGCCTCTGCACTTGATCAGTTTGCAAACCATGTAGAACAACAACAAGGAGAAAAAGAAGAAACAGAAACCAACCATTTAACACACGAGTCAAATAATAAGAATAGAAAAGACAAAGATTTCGTTCATGTTATGAAAGAGGTTCATAACTACTTTTTGAAAGCTGCTGATGCTGGCACCCATGTTTCTTTGCTCCTTCAAGTTCCAAACTCCATTAAATCAAGTAAGCCTTATGTCCTAAGTCCAAATTCTGATGAGGCTGAGGCATCATAGCATCTCACTGATTTCTTTTAATGAAGATTGTGGTATGTATTGTACATCTTGGTTGCATTGCAGGTAAAGTAAACAGCTCTAGATCATTGTTGTCACGGTGTTCCATTCCAAAGCTGTGTGAGAAAAATCATGGTCCTGAAACTACTGATTGTGTAAGTGATAGTCCCCTTTCAACTGTGGATAGACTGTACACATGGGAGAAGAAGTTGTGCCAAGAGGTCAAGGTAAGTAACTTTTCCTGTGTTTCTTTGAACAATAATGTCTGAAACATTGGAAGAGATGATTTCAGTTTTTTTTATTATCTCCTTTAATAGGTGTTTTAGTTAATATTTTTAATATTCTTTGGTTGATATAAGAATGTTGAGAGGATGAAGATGGAGCGCGAGAATTTGACAAGGCTAAGGATGTTAGAGAGGGAGAAGGGTGATAATGTGAAGACGGATAAGATAAAGAAAGAGGTGGAGAAATTAGAATCACAAATTACAGTTGCTTCCCAGTCTATTGAGACTATAATTGTTGAAATCATCAAATTAAGTGAAACAAAGCTCTACCTCGAGCTCATTCATCTTGTCAAAGGGTTAGTTCACTATTTTTTGATACAACTATATATTTGAAATTTCACTTGAATATTTTTTTTCTTTTTCCATAATTCAGTGAGTTTCTTGGTCACAACAGTCATTGTTACATGACTAAAAGCAGCATAATGCTTGCATGAAATTTATCAAAAATGTTACACTCAAAACATGTCTCCTAATTGCAATTGGACCAGCTTCTTTTTTTGTATATTTACTCTCTAATTTCCACTACTTAGAGTAGAAACATCTAGTGCTTTAGTTTACAGTTTTAATTCAATTCCTAGCTTTCTTAAAAGATCATAATCCTTTACTTGGTCAAAACACAAGGAGATGGATACATTCTCCTAACTTAAAAAATTAATTTTTATATTAAAAGTAAAATATTTTTACTCAATAAAGTACTTTTGCAGCTAGGAATCATCCGCCTAGTTTAGAATTCCCTAACAGATTGAATTTTTCTCAGCATTGGGTGTTTGTTTCTTCTGTTAACAGAGTGAGGAACATGTGGAGAGGCATGTATAAGTGTCATAAAGTCCAAAAGAAGATAGTTCAGAAGCTGAAAGACCTCGATACTATTCCATCAATCAACCCCACATCTAAGATTCATAGGCAATCAACTCTTGAGCTAGAGGTTATAATACAGCAATGGCACCAATCTTTCTGCAACCTCTTCAAGACTCATAGAGATTATATCCATTTTCTCTCAGGTTGGCTTAGGCTCAGCTTCTTCCACTTTAGCAGAAAGTCACCAAACAAAACTCCAGAGAAGTCAAAGATATACACCCTCTGTGAACAATGGAACTTTGCTGTTAATTGCATTCCGGAAAAGGAACCATCAAAAGGAATTAACAGCTTATTCACATCTATTCATGCCGTTGTAGTTCAACAAACGGAGGAGATTAAACAAAAGAAGAAGTTACATGCTGCACTGAGAGAGCTTGAGAAGAATGAATCATATTCAAGGTTTAAATCCTCGGATATTGCAGGAACTGAGGATCGTGCTACAAAGAAGCGAGCTAAGGTGGAACATTTGAGAGCAAAGGTAGCAGAAGAGAAGACCAAATATGTAAAGGCAATCAGATTAACACAGGCAATGACACAGAAGAATCTGCAGATGAGTTTCCCACAAGTTTTTGAGGGGATTGTGGAGTTTTCAAGTGTCTGTGTGAAGGTTTTTGAGTCAGTATACAATAAAGCCAACATGGGCGTAGTGGAGCATGATGTGAAGAGAACTGACATGGATATGGACAAATGATCATTCAGAATTGCTTAGCTAATGATATAACTAAATAGGCATTGTGCAAATTAAATTGATGATGAGGAGGAATGAAAGAATGCAATTTAATTCACTTTTTTTTAATATAGGATGTGGAGCTCATATTAGAAGTTGACATTTTTGTTGTTGACGGTTATTTGTAAAGTTAACCTTTAGTTACTAGTGTTGTCTTCTCATATTTGGCTAGTAATCTAATTGAAGGGATTTTACTTTTTGTGCATTTTTGTGCATATATAAACCTTAGTCATTTTTATAAGCCTTTAAGAGATATTGAAATTAAATGTTGAGATAAACTATAATAAAATGTTGAGTATTAAAACTGCTATATTACAAAACTTTACAGCTTAACAAGTTAAAATTAAATGATAATAAATAATATATAGAATAAACTAAACTGGTGTCACTAAAATTTTAAAATTACAGACCATCCTTACTTTTTTAATCCCCACATAAGACATCCTAATTATTTAAAGAAATACTACACCAGTATCTTCTTATGCATTACACTAACATCCCTTAATTTTAAAAATTTTTATACTACTCCCTAAAGTAAAAGTAATACTTACAAAATGAAAGAAATACCCAATGCAGTTCTTTTTTTTAAAAAAAAAAAACGAGCATAGAATCTGAGAAAATTTACTCTAATTTATATTTAGACTAGATTCCATAAAAATTTTCCCCATGATTCCTAAATTTCACAAACATAGCACTAGATCTAACACAACGGGCCACTTTCGTTGAAACTGGACAAGTCCACCATTCTCCTTCCACATTTCCCATGTGCTGCCAATTCAATAATGATACTTAAGCTCTTCAATTCCATCAATGCTCTTATTGTTCTCAGGGAAAACTTCAATACAGTGGTTGTAGCTACAACCAGTCCCTTTCTTCACACCATCAAATCCTCCAATTTCCCCCATGAGATGGAGCAGGCCGAACCAATTGTTAAAAATGATAGAAACTAACAAGGAAATTGAACAGCTTAACTGAATGACTAAGAAAAGGAGAATGAATCCTCTACCAGGGACTCCCCTTTTCTTACAAATTTGCTATGCTATGATTGATCCCTTCTAACCAAGAACTCAAATTAATTTTCCCTTGCTCCAAATTCATATCAAACACCTATTAAGGGGACTTAAAAAGTGCAATCTCACACTCCAACACATCAACAATGATCAATGTTTGTGCTTCACAATTATCTACTCAGTCTAGGTGTATTGAGTTGGTAAAACTTTAAAATAAAAATATTTTTAAGTAACAAAGTTGATATTTACAATGGCACATTCTCATAGCACTTAATTCCCAAACCGATCATTCCATCAAGGTTTGTCAGTACCTATTCAAGTTTGTAATCGAACTTGAATCAAAATACCTCAAAAACTTGCTGTTTCCTATGTTAATGCTTCAGCTGTGATCAATAGTAGATACAAAAGGGGAAGAGTAGTGTTTAGCACAAATATATGCATTGAAGGAAGATCTGCAAACTGAAAAACCATATATATTACACGTTGCATAACCTACCAATCTTCTATGTCATCATCAGATGTCTCCTTAGATTGTTCATCTAAATCCATTTTGTCAAAATCAAAATCTTCCATTTCCAAGTTCAGTAATGATTCCTGGCTCGGTTCATCATATCCACCATATGCTCTATTTCCAAGCAATTTCAGCATGGGCAAATATTCTGTGGCCATAATTGACATATGATAAGAACTATACCGTTTACAGGCAGGGACTCTTAACCTATCCACCTCATTCTGCAATGTATGATCGTGAACAGAAGTCAGCAGCAAAAAACAAAAATCTTATGAAACATTGAAATCTATTGGTGAGAAAGCTACCTGGCCAACACCACCACAGCAAGTACTGAAGATGAAATTATAAATAGCATAAAAAATTATTAAAAAAAAATTATGAAGTACTATATTCCATTGATGCTCTCCACAGTTCTTTTTTCTCTTCTAAGGTAATAACACATTTCAGGATAAGAAAATATAACAAATAAAGGAGCCACTATGAGTTTACCTTGTATGATGATGCTTTCTCAACCTGCCAGAGCTTTGGTTGCCGAATTGCATGCCACCTGTAAAAGTAAACAAATTTAAATATAACAGAGAAACATGAAGTGTTGACACACAAGACTGAATGCAAATAAGTGATAACCTGGAGGATAGTGGATGAGAATTTCCAAATAGCACTCCACGAACAGCTATGGATGCAGCAGCTGACTGTAAAACACCCTCTGCCTCATTATAACTACTTAGCGTTCCCCGGAGTTTAGAAAGCAGAATATCAGAATCACCTAGATATGAAGACAAAGTCCATGCATCATCTATTGCTTCATCATTCAAAAAATCTAGAACTGCAAGAAATTAGCAAGAATTAGAAAACTACTGGATTTGGTTTAGAAAATGAAAGAAAGAAATCTTCGTCACAAAATAAATAAATTTTTCAATTTTAACTGAGAATGCCAACACTAGCATATAGGAAGTAAATACCATTTTCATGCAGAAAATCAGCAACTGGACCAGGTTGCACATGAGCTTGAGAAAGAATCTTCTCGGGGACATCCATTTTCAATGGTAATCTTGAAAGTCTTTCTTTTATAAGAAATCCATCTTGACCTACCAAAGAAGATGAACTAGTTAAAACACTGTAAAGCAAAGATATCTGAAGATTCAATTTAACCTACTTACATTGCTGCCTCCTCAAATAGAAAGAAAGATGAGATATGAAATTCAAATTTTGCTAATTACGAACCATATTCTGTAGCAGCTCCAGTCTCCCTTTTGTTGTGTAAAAATTTCCCCAAAGCATGAAACAAAACTAAAGTCTCATCTCTGCCAAAGTGCAAGAAATATCCATCATCTGATTGAACAGGTTTATTACTTCCCTCTTTCAATGCACCAGGAGAGCAGGTAGGTGGGGACAAAGAATGCACTCGATTTGGTTTAAGGCAGAAAAACTGTAAAGATGTAATTGCATGTCTGATGTCACCTCCACTTGTTTTTGCTATTAGATCTACATACTCACCAGTCACATCACACTGCTCCATTTGGCATATTCTGAAAAGTATCTTCTTCATAGTATTCACTGTAATTGGATTGAATGCAACCTGAAAGTTTCCCAAATACATTTTACATGTGTTCTCTTATGACATGACTTCAAAAACCAGAAGAGAAATCTTCAAGGATGTAACCTTACAAGCCCCAGAACTCTCTAGAGACAGCTTCAGTTGTTCCAGGCAACGAGCATTGTAATCTACCGAATCAGTATTGCCGTAGTCTGTGAACAATATTGCTGTGGGTATCTGGGTTGAATTCACCAAAAGGTGCAAGCAATCTTTAAGTCTTCCAAAAGCAGATTTCCCATTAATCATGGGAAGATCATCTATTAGAAGTATGACGGAAGGCTTTGACTCCCCAGTATGAGAAGTCAGCAATAATCCATATTTCCGAACTCTGTCAACAAAACTTTCAAATTCATCCAACTTGGATGTGTATTGTGTCCCTGTCAATGAAATCAGAAAATTAAAAAATAAGATGGCCATGTTGAGAAGTAACAAATTTCAATCATTAGAACCCCCCCCCCCTCCAAACAAAAAAAAATAGCATGTACATTCCCATTTGGAATGTGAACACAATGCATATTGTCATTTTAACAATACTACATCCTCGTGAACACTCACCATTTCACAGAAAAAACAGATGATTTAACAAGAAGCCAGAAGGGATGTGAACTAAGTTTTTCTCATAGTAGCTCATCAAAAACATATTCGCTGAACCCACCTGTGCCAGAATTATAAAGATGTTCTTGCCATATTACAGGTGTAGGTGTGTTCCACCCACAAACTATTGCTCCCAATTGAGATGCAATTACATGAACAGTGACCTACATAATGAAGAGAAGAAATGCATCAATATAGACATGGTATTTCTATCAAAGTACATTAAAATAAAGTTCATCATAGGAATGTAAACTGTAAAGTGTTCTACATTTTTATTATATATAGCAGTTTATGAAAGTGAAGAACTATTCGGCAATAGTTTATTTAAAATCTTCAGATATAACCAAAAATAAATAAATAAATAATTTAATCAAAACCAAAATATAGATAAAAAGAAAAGACTTTTGACACCAAACCATATTAGCCTGAAGTTCCAAATATTAACATTTCTAAATTGTCCAGAGAGGCAGAGCCAGTTCAAGAAAAAGACTAGAATGAGGAGGGAAGAGCTACATACAGATTTTCCAACTCCTGCCTGCCCACTGATGACTAGAACATTATTACTGTAGACACCCTGGAAATTTGCCGAACAGAAAGAGAAGGAAAAAGTAATTCACGTTATAAATGGAATAAAAACAACATAATGCATATAGAAAGTTCAGAGAGAACAATTTATTGTAGCTTATTTCAGTGTAACCTAGTACAGGAGAACAGTGTAAAATCTGGAACAAAACACACCAGAGGAAGTAATCTAGAAGAATCAAAACAACCAACAGCCAAAAGAAGATGCTGTTAATTTCACATTAGTTTATCATCTATACTTCATCTGTAAAAAAAAAATCATTTCGCAAGTTTATGGAAATGATAATCTCTACAAGGCTACAAGTTCTAGTGGGAGAAAAACAAGAGAATGATTATAAGACAAAATAAATTGATTTTCCTACAGCTCTTTTCCTAGATTTACCTTTGAAGGTTTTAACCTGTCCTCAAACCATGTCTTAACTTCTTCAACCTGCAAATGCAAACAAAGAAAGGATATGGGACAGTATTTACACTACTACCAACATCAAGATCTTCGGAATCATAGGATTGACCTTTTTCTTGTGAACAGCAAGCTCATCCAGTGAACGGGGCTTGTATTTATCAATCCATAGCTCCTCAGAATGGTTCCTGTGTGTACCTGATGTATCCACATAAGACCTACGACATATTAGAGCAGGAAAAAACATACAGATTCAGAAGGCACAAAAATTGGGACAAAAGGTGCAAAGTGAAGATGTCAATTTTTTAATATTATTTTTTTGTGTGTGTGAAGTTGTTAACTCGGGCCATCTGTTTAATAAACCATTCACCATTTTAACAAAATCCATCCATTAATCTAAGACTCGGAAAGGAACCAGTGTAACACTACAATTTGCCTCCTCTAAAACAGGGGAAAGCACTTTTGAGGATAAGGTTAAGTTACAACTGTCAATTAAAAAATCAACAGGTCGATCACATTGACATAAAATACAAACACATGTATAACAAACTTTAGAGTTGTCAAATTTCAACTGCTGATTTTCCATTCAAGGATCATAAATGCACTTGATCCTCTAAATTGTAACATCCTCACTTTAAAAGAACCATGCATAGCAAAGTTCTCAGCATTGAATTTAGCTTCTCTAAAGTAAGTAACCTTGGTCACAAATTAGAAGATCAAAAGTTGATATTCAAACACACTCATTCATTTGTTATGCATGTGTACTAAAATATCAACCATTGATTTTTTCTATCAACAAATAAATTATTTACTTCACCTTCTAAAATTAGTGAACTAACTAATAGGAGTTTCCCAACATCATCATGTTGAATCAAACAAATATACAAATATCCAGCAAAAAAAAAAATTGAAAAAAGGACAACAATTTCAAACACAGCAAGAGCAACGGCATACCGGCGACTACCTTTGACCCAGTAAATACTTCATTGAAATCATCTGCAAATAAGTTTATCTGCAATAAAAACGAACACATCAAATAACACATTCAGAAAAAAAGAAAAAAAAAAAAAGCACAATGCGAAGACGATGAAATCGATACCTCGTGCAGTTTGGAGAGGTGAGAGCGAGAACCCGAACCCGAACCACGAGCTCTCTTCCTTCCACGAGAGGGTGCAGACGTGGACTTGGACTTGGTGCTCTTATAGCTGCTGCGACTCGAACTCAATGAACGAACTTTGGAACCGTCTTCTTCGTCATCAGATGACAGAACAACGACGGAGTTTCGCTTTGCCATCACAAAACCAAACCCTATTTTTCTAATTTAAATTTTAGGGATTTGTTGTAACAAAGGAGAAGATAAATTAGTGCTATGTTCGTAGGCAGATTCATTCATAAAGTGAAACGCCTTAGCTGAGAATCGAAATCGTAAACCCCAACCATCGTATTTGTGGGTTTTGGTTTTGGAGCGCAAAATGTGAATGAAGTAACTACGCGGGTTTTTATTAATTTCATTTTCCCATTCGCTGCGTTTTATAACGCAGAAAATAATACAAGGAAATGGAATGAAATAAAGTAGAATACAATTTTTATCTTTCCCAATTTTTCGTATCCTCTTTTAATTCTTATGTTTTTTTATTTATTGATATTTTTAGTATTTTTTTATAAATATTTTTAAGTGATTAAATATTTAAAACAAAAATTTAGAATATATTTATTATTAACTTAAATTTATTAAATCATAAAATATTTTAATTATAATTTATAATAAATTTATTCATATATTTCGGCATTAGTTTTTTTATCAGTAAAAATGTTAATTTTATATTTTAGTTTAATTTATTATTTTTTGTTTTAAAATATTTTTTATTATTTAATATATTTACTTTTATATTTATTTTAGCTATCATTAATATATTGGTTAAAAATAAATAAATATTTTATTTAAAAAACTTTACACCAAAATTGTCTTCCAAGAAAAAAAAATGTTAATCCATAAAAAAATATTAAATTGCATGTTAGTCATTTGATTTCTTTTTTTTTATACATATTGTTGCTATACATTTTATACAAAAACTATTTTATTGTATTAATTTATTTTATACTATATTCAAATATATATATATATATATATATATATATATATATTATGTTTATATATTTGTTTACAGGATTACTACATTATATATAAGATCTAGGAATACCTAAGATTTAATCCAATAGGATATAGCATATAACATAAACACAATACCTAAGAACGATAACATACACACCAAGATCCATTACAATCAAGCTAATCAATAAGATCACAATGTCTAGTTCTTTAATGATATAAGTATATATTCAACATTGTTCCACTATTGTTAGATACTTATTCGTATTTTTATTTAAGCAGTGTCTTTTTATTTTATTGTGTAATTAGTCACTGTCTATGACAATTTAAAGCCATCTAGCAGTAAGAAGTATTTCTAACATCAAATCTCTCAATTGTAATTAATTCAATACAATATGTACAAGTATGACGTGAGAATCAGAAACTTTCTGGTAGAATTATTAGTATGAAGTTTGAGTTTGCAACTTGTGTATTTATCAATTTATATTAACTAAAAGTAATGACACTTACATGATAAAATAATTTCTTCAATAATATGTGGAAGGTCTTTTTACTTAAAATGTAAACTGATACATAAAAAACTTAAGTGATGAAAAATGTGAGAACCATGAAATACAAATTTGACTACTAGAATTCACAATAATTCCAAGAATGCATAGGATCAATCACCCTATGCTTCAAGGAGATCTGTTAGATCATGAACACCCAAAAGACTCCAACTTCTTGAGCTGCAAAGGAATGAGGAAATGGAAGAAGAGGAGGGGATACAGGCCTAGGAAGAACAAATGGTTGTCATCAAATGATTAGACCTAGCGAATCACAATATTGAACATGCCTTCTGTGCTTTATTCTTCTTTTTCTTTTGCTTTGGTGGTTGAAGAACAACTCTTATGGCTGCATCAAATACTGCCTTCACGTTCTACAATAAAGGCCAAAACAAATTTGGAACTATCAATCATATCAGCCATGGTGTACCAAAAGAAAAAAGAAAATACGATTAGTTATATACCTCTTGTGATTTCGAACTGCATTCAATGTAAGCAGGTGCATTAATAAGCTTCCTAAGTTCTTCTCCCTTCAAGAAGATAAGCAAAACTTAGATAAAACAAAAGCTAAAGTTTATTACAAACATATACCGATAAAAGTAAAGTAACTTTATTTCGCAATGCACGTATTAAATCAATCAATTTATATATTTATGTATATGTATTTGTTATATTAATTTTCTCTTTAAAATTTTATAATTATCTGGTTATCTAATTAATTGTGTATTACAGTACCTATCACAATTGTTTAATTTTCTTGTCTAATTATCTTTCTATCAAATATTTTTAGAAATAAAAACAACTAAGGAATCACAAAAAGCCAATGTTTACCTGGGCAGCGGTAATGGGTACAGCACCAGGATGGTCTATGAAGAATTGCTTATCATCTCGAAGGTCTGTCTCATTTCAAATCATGAAATGGTGAAGGACTAACTCATAATTAACAAAATATTCAATAGAATATGCAGAGACATCACGAAGATGTTTGATACAATTATTTGTCCCTTGAATAGAATAACACAAGAAAGTCATTCATAAATTACTTAGAAGTACTAAAACTTTTATGGAGACCAAAATATTACAAGGACTTAAAGCAAAATAATAAAGACCAAAATAAAAATGAATAAATTATTTAGGGACGATTTTAAAAAAAAATTAAGTTTACAAGGACCAAATCTAAAAACGTGCTTTATCATTGAAACTAAAAACATATATAAAAATGAATTATTTAACAATGTCTAAATTTGATTACTAACAAGAACAAGTTTTAAGACACTATTAAATTTTAAATCCTCCAAGTAATTACTTGACCGTAGATGGTCAATGTATGTATATGTAAAATTCCTAGTTTAAAACCATGCTAGGATGGACAAAGAAGAAGAGTAATGTCCAGCTAAAAACATATAGATGCATGACAAGAATGCATGACCAAAATTATCGTAGTAAGCATTGAGAAAACAAATCAAGCTAAATTTTATGAAGCAAAAAGGAAAAATGCAGAAAATGTACCACTAAATAATCCTTCATTCCTTTCTAGACAATAAAAAGTCTTTTCAAATAGTTTACCTCTTATAAAATGAATATATTAAAAAATTATAAATTAACCACATTATGATAAAGTAAAATTCTAAAAATAATCTTAAAAAAACATTCTGGATCATGAAATTCATTTAATATATGATTCCATAACATAAACAATGGTTAATATTATAAATAAACATGTTGATGAAAGCAATTAAAAAATGCATGATATACTACAACATAAAATATCACATTTGGTAACAATTAATTTACCAATCTTTGTGCCAACCAGAATAATGGGAACACCGGGTGCATAATGTTTCAACTCTGGAATCCACTGGAAATGAAAAACACAAACAATTTATTATCTTTTTTAATAAATAAATAGACCATAGTTCTTTCGAATTTACGTAGAAACATCAATCACGTCAAAGATACATATTACAGTACATTTTAAACTCAAGGAACTCTAAGAAAATGAACTGTAAAATACAGTAGAGAAAATACCTTCTTGGAAACATTTTCATAACTAGCCTTGCTTATGAGAGAGAAAGCCAATATGAAAACATCGGCACCACGATAACTCAAAGGTCGTAATCTATTATAATCCTCTTGTCCTGTTCCACAACATAAACAATCAAAATCCGAAAAGAACTCAACATCCAAAACTTGAAAAAGAAATAAAGTAGTAGGAATACCAGCAGTGTCCCACAATCCCAGATTAACAGTGGCTCCATTCACAACCACATTTGCACTGAAATTGTCGAAAACAGTTGGCACATAATCCTGTTCCCAAACAAAGTCAAGATATTCAAAAATATTAATCATTTTCTTTCTCAATATATATATATATATAAGATGACATCAAAATGACATTGAAACTCAATCCAAAATCCAACAACAACTCATCATAAATTTAGTACTAAAATCTCATCATTTTCTATATCTCACTTAAATCAATACCCAATTCATCAATTCATGTGATTCTCGTAAACAACAGAAAATATATATTGGTTTCTTCCTCTTTATTAACTTCGAAGAAAATATATGGTTCTGTTATCTAGTGCCTTTTCATTTTTCTGGTCTCTATAAGTTTCTTTTTCTTTTTTTGCTGCTTTGTCCCCAACCTTTCGTAATATTTCATTTTTATCCCTGTATTTTTTTGTTTTTCATTTTTTATTTCTGTAATTTAGTTTTTTTTTTCATATTTGATTATTGTAAATTATTTTTTTCTCAGTTTTAGTCCTTGAATCAAATAATTAACAAGGAAAAAATATGAAAAATAATCAAATATCAAGGATTAACCATGAAAAAACATTCAATTAGAGGGATGAAAAAAGGCAAAACTAAAATATAATGACTAAAAATGAACCATTATGAAATTTTGGGGATAAAATAACAAAAACAAAAATAAAATTCAGAGACACCAAAAATGAGAAGGCATTAAATTACATGGAAAAAATATGTTGAAACCAAAATACATTGTTACACCCGTTACAATGTTTGACACCCTTTGTCGTTTCCTGATGAAATACTACGGTATACAATACAAATCATAAATATCTCCTAATGAATTTTTCTTTTGTTTTCTTTTTATAAAGAAAATCTTTCATCTAATCAAATCAAATAAAAAAAAAAAAACACTTAGAGGCTAACTAGAAACTCTCCAATAAACTATCAAGAAAGTTTCCGAATAATGAAGTGTTTTCATTTGGAAAAGGATGTATTTTCATTATGTCAAATTTGTTAACCAAACTTTCCAAATAACCTTACTAGAAATCTGCAAGCAATTAATTCTACCTCAAAATTTTAAATTTCCTTGAATAACAATAAAGGAATCTAAAATTCTTTTATAACATTTTTGTCCTCGATTTTTATCACACAAGTTTAATAATAGTGTTTGATTTGAGTGTTTTTTGTTAGTATTTTTATGTAAAATAGAAAATAAAGGTGAAAACATGTTCCATTCAAAAAAAAAATTAAATATTTTAATGAAAATATTTTCTAAATTAAGTAAAAATAACGAAACATTATAGTTCCGTTCTCACAATTTTCAGACAACAACTTTTAGAAAAAATGAAAATAGAGAACAATTTCTCAAACTAAACATTGTCTTAATTTTTCTTTTAGATTAGAATGATTGAATAATCAACCTACAAACTCAATTTTTTAAAACAAAAATCTTGACATCTATTCCAAAAGAAAGAAAGAAAAATAAAAGGAAGATTGTGACAAATGCATAAATAAACAAAAGAAAAAGAGAAGAACTCACAGTGGGGAAGGTGTTGCTGGTGTAGGAGATAAGCAAACAAGTTTTTCCCACAGCTCCATCCCCAACAGTGACACACTTGATGAACCTAGAAGCACTCATCTTATTCAATTACCCTTTTTTCTCCTTTAAAACAAAACCCTCAGATCATTCACCTGAGGAGGATAACTTTTTCGATAACTCACCCCACACACACCCTTTTCCAATTTCTTCTTCTCCTCCCCCAACTATTGCAATTTTTCTTCTTCAATCACACATCTGTTTGTGGTAAAACGAATATCTAGAAACTTCCATGAATGCAGAGGGAAACTATTAAAAAACACAGACAAAAAGAAAGTGTCCAAAATGTAACTAGGAAATAATAGGGGAAGGAAGAAAAAGGAAAAAATAAGAGAAACCCTAACCCTTTTGGAGGAGATGGAAATTATGCATGATGGAATGTGAATTGTTGCGGAATGAGATCAAAGAAAGAAAGAGACAAGAACCCTTCTAGTGCGGAAAATTTTGCCGTTGAAGCGTTCATTTTGCGCCAACTTTGTTACTACTATTATTGTTTGGTTTTGTTTATGTCTGTTGTTGTTTTGTTTGTTTTTACTACTACAATTCTTTATTTGTTTTTATTTTATTTTATTTTCGTGTTTTGCTTAATTCTGAGTTTTCCTATTTTTTTGGTAGAGATGTTTTACATTGCGCATTAATCGCAGTGAAACTTGGTTTCCTTTCAAAAATGTATGGATCATGACTCATTTTCAAGTGTATATAGAAATTGTTTTATGGTGACAAAAAAATACAAGAAACTATCTAGCTATAAGGGCCAAAGACAATAACATTGGCCAAAGGAGATCAAAATTTTTTATGAAAAGTAAATAATATAACACTAATATTATAGGAGTTAAAAAAACACACTTTCTAGAAGTATTTTCAATACATATTTTTATTAGTTGAATTCTCTCAAAGGTAAAATAAAAATTATGGGTTCTACATCTAATTTAGTGAACTTTATCAAAATTTTATAATTTTTAATAAATTTAAATTTTAATAAAAAAATGTTAAAAAATATGTTACAAGCCTTTCTCATATTAAAAAATAATTTTGCATTTTTATCTTATTATAGTACTTACATGTAATAAATTTGTCAACTTTTACAGTGTTATATTAAAAATACTATTTATTTTGAGTTCTAAGTGGTTCAGTATGAACTTTTTTAACATTAGCTATACATAAAAGTTAATCTCTTTAATTATACCAAATATTTGTATCAATGAAAAGCACATATATATTGACTTATTTTAAAAAAAAAATCTCATAATTAAGAAAAAAAAAGTTCATATGAAAAATAAAAATTTACTCCTCGTTATGTTTATCTAATTCAAATTTTAATTTTAATCCATTGTTTATTTTCATTCCTTCGTTCAAACGAAGAGTTAAAAAGTTTTTTTTCTCCTACTTTAGCATATAATCTAAAACAAAAAATAAGGTAAGTTAGTTCATCTTTTTAAAATGATAATTTAAATTAAAGCTAAAAATAAGAATTTTCAAAAAGTGAAACTTTATCAATCTTTTTAACTTAAACTATAAGTTTTAAATTAAGAAATTTACCTGGTAAAAAGATTTTAAAATTTTCATTTAGACTAAAACTAAATTTTATAAAAAGGTAATTTAATATACATAAAACATATTTTAATGATAATAAAAACAAATAAAATATTTAAGCTCAAATATATTGAATTAAATTTTAAGTTGAAATATATTGTATTCTGTAACATCCTCAAAAATTTATTTTCATACGTATATTAAAAACGTAGTTAAAACATTTACTAAAAATTCTATAAAAATGTGCAAATAGTAAATTACTATGCAAATAGTTAATTACTGTGCAAATAGTAAATTACTGTCAAATAGTAAATTACTGTATAAATAATAAAATTACTGTGGTAAATAGTAAAATTACTATGGTAAATAGTAAATTTACTGTGATAAATAATAAAATCACTGAGGTAAATAGTAAAATTACTGTAGTGGAATATTCTGTGGAATATTCTGTAGAATATTCTGTGGAATATTCTATATTCTGTAGAATATTCTGTAGCAAATAGTACCTTGGGAATTCTATAAATAGGGCCTAGGAGTTTCAGATGAGGAAACAAACAAAAGAACATTTCTATATTCTCTCAAGCTCTCTCTTAGGAAGAAATATCTCTAAAAGAGGAACAAGTAAGTAGAGGAAGAGTATAGGAAGCTGAGAGAAACAAGTAAGGGGAGCTATCCTTATCTTACTATTCTTTGTTGTTATTATCTTTATTTTATCTGATACTAAAGTGCTAAGAAAATTCTTAGTATGCTCTGTGGTTGCGGTTTTGTCCGATCTTCCACATCAGAACAGAATTATTCTTGTTGTTAGGAAAAGGGTGGTAGTGTGGAAGTGCATGTCTAGGAAAGTTCTGGCTAAGGAAAGACTTGGTACTTAAGTGTGTCCATTAGTGACCCACCTCTCTTTCCTGGGAACTTACCTGGTGTACTATTCACGGACTACGGTCACTTATACGTTACTATTCACGTATACGGTACTGTTCACTTATATGTTACTATTCACGTATACGATACTATTCACTTATACGTTACTATTCACGTATACGGTACTGTTCACGTATACGTTACTTTTGATGGGTGTTTTCTTGGTGTTTCTTGATTTCTTGGTTTCATGATGTTTATTGGTATTCTTGGTATTTGATGGTACATCAAAATATGAATGATTATAAATGATATTCTAGAAAGGGAGATAAAATTTTCATTCATGCATACATGCCTCAAAAGAGGTGGCCTCGGTTAGAGGTGCAGATAATAACTTAATCCGTGCGTCTTGGTGGGATGCCAGACTTGGGGATTTCCAACGGTGAGAATTCATTTAATTCATGATGATCACATGTTTATTTATGAGATTCTGTGCACCACTGTGGAATCCCAACTGGTCGGTAAGTTTTACGATGATGATGTCGTATTATCTGAGATGGTACCACATTACATATTTTTGGAGTTGAGGTTGGAGCATGCATCATATAGAAATTTCATTTAAGTCACAATTTATTATTTATTTATTTGATTATGATATGTATCATATTAATATTTTTATATGATATGTATTGTATTGATATTTTTATATGATATGTATTTTTATTAAAATATTGGAACTTACCCTTGCGTGTTTGTGTCTGTGGTTTGACACCTGTGATGATCCTGAATTTTATTCGGAGGAGCAGATTGACAGGTAGATTCAGTAATCACGTGTGGAGATGTCAAGGAATGTTAGCTAACACGAGGATGTAATAGAATAATGTATATATTATAATTGTCACAATATTACGTATCTATGTGACGTTTTGTAAACAACTTTTGATATATGGTTATGATGTAATCTATGTGATGTTTTTTTTTTTATGGTGACGTTTTTTTTAACAAGGAAATTATTTTTAAGATTTTATTCAAAGAAATCTAAATGAAAGGATATATTTTCAATTAATAATAATAATAAATAGATAAAAAAAAAAATTTAGTAATGAAAAATAGCGGGGCGTTACATATTCCATGATAAAACTCAAATATTAAATTATGATATTAATTAATTAAAAATTAATTAAATTAAGTTTAAAATTTAAAAATAATGTAAATTTCATTATCAAAATTTACTCATGATATTATGTAGGTTTAAAATATTTAATTTGAAAATACTTAATGTATGACCACGAGCAAATGGACAAATTTCCATATGCATCTGGCCCATTTGATTCGAACTTGTGTGCTAAGTTATTAATCCCCACACCAATATTTCTAACCAAGTAATTGAGGAATTGGTTGAAATGATATATGGGAGAAAATTAAATTTATTTCTTAGTATGTTTACTATAATAGAATATATGTGATTTTTGTTACGTAAGTTTTATTAAATAATTGCACAGAAATTGAGATTGTGATGCAGAGTGCCTATAGTGCAAATAATTAAGAGGTTTTGCAAGAATTCAATAGTGGAATTTGTCATCTGAACACTTTAATGGTGCTAGTATGCATCAAACTTGATAAATGGAGGCTATATTACTCTTTTAGAGGTATTGAAGTTTATTCAATTTATCGTTAATAAGTTTTTACTCGTATGAATACAATTAATCATGCTAGCCTTGTTACAAACATTGATTGTTCATCATTTTCTGGTTATAGTTTTAACCTATATACCAAGAAAAAATCATGTGCACGTCAATAAGCACATGGTTATCCCAAAGATTTTCTACAACCGATTTAAAATCAAGAAGCTTCTACAAGACTCTTATAAAATTTATATTGTTTAATGCTGCCACTGTGCAAAAAAATAAAAAATAGTTAGCATTGTTTTGGTCTTTTAACAATGGTTAAACAACTGTCATATAAGTTGTCGTTCTTTTAATAATGATTTGAATCGTCATTTTTTGCAAAATGAAAAAACTATCATCAATTTTGAATGAAAATGACAACGGTTAAAAAATAATTGTGATTATCAATGACAGTTAGGCGGCTACAACTATCACTAAAGAAAGATGCAAAGTAGATTATTTTTATATATTATGCGTTGTGTGACTAATGAATGAAATGGTCTCTTACAAACTCCCTAGTTATTGTTGTAACGACTGGGATCTAAGAATCCATGCACATAATTACCTTATTTATCTCAATTCATAAGTCTTCAGATACTTAAAATAATAACATAAACATATTAAATATATATAAACTTTGTTTGTCTCTATCAATTTCCTTCCACTGTACAGGACCAACCACATGTCAGGTACTCTACACCATTTGCATTAGCAAACAATCACTTGGATTAGCAAACAATCACTTGAACAAATGAATTATTAGAAGATACCATAACTCTTGTTCAGAC
This sequence comes from Hylodesmum podocarpum, assembly GCA_026586105.1. Taxonomy (NCBI): domain Eukaryota; kingdom Viridiplantae; phylum Streptophyta; class Magnoliopsida; order Fabales; family Fabaceae; genus Hylodesmum; species Hylodesmum podocarpum. Next base: position 249,017 of record JALJEV010000736.1, on the reverse strand, counting down.
ACAGAAGATGGTGGCATGTCTATCAATTCACCGTGCCATATTCATACACCATAACTCTTCACAATACCATCTCACAGGAGATGCTCTCATATCTCATCAATCTTCTCTTGTATACCATTCAAATAATTCACATGTAGACAATGGAACTTTCCATCAACACTAGTATCATCATGTCATTTAGTAAAATTTATAAAAGTCTCAACTGTATCCTCGTATTCTTTGTTGATGCGTTTTACACTCATTTGATTCCAGTTTATTACTAACTTCCGTTGAAATTGTGAAAATTCATTAAACTAAAATCTCATCAAATTTGACAAAATGAAAGTGGCTAATATTTTTACGATCTATATTCTTTTAAAAATTACGGTCATATTTTTAAATCTTTTTAGGAGGAAAATTATTTGTTGAGTAGATATGAACATCGCGCGATTCCGTTCATAAGTTTTTTAAAAAAATACTTGAATAATCAATTATGCTCGGAAGATAAGCAAATCTATTTGAAAGTAATTAATATTTAACATAAAAGTTATATCTTAAGACATAGTCCATTATATATATTATGTATATATAATAAGTAAAATAATTCTAATAATGATAATTTATATTTTATTTTATTTATTTCTTTTTTAAACCAAATAATTTATTTATATTCTATTTCTCTTCCATCAAAACAGTTTCTATTTTTCTTTTATTTCTTATACATTCTTCTCTCTTTCTCTCTCTTTTTCCTTGTCTATTTCCTACCTATCTATACCAAACAGACTTAAAGAGACAAAAGAAAAAAGAGAGAATGAAAACCTAATGAATTAGGTGTGTAGTTGAATGTTGTTAAAAAACAGAGTATAGTTGAAGGGTACAAGCATGGCATGAAAGGTTGATGGGTGTTGAGTGTTGGGGTCATCATCCCTAGATCTATGGTCATTAATAATGGATGACTTTGCTAATCATGTTCCATGTGATGCGTCTCTTTGGCGGTTATTCCTATAACTAAATTTAGGTCATCTTATAGTTAGGAGAGATCTCTTTGGTACATCGTGTCCAAATGTGAAACTTGTACTTAAACTTGTAGTCCTACAACAATGCACATGGTTAAGCAAGACCCGTGAAATTATGGGCTCTGTGTCCTCCGGATTCTGAGTTCATTTTATTTGGAAATTTATGACACAGCCAATATAAAGTTTTGTTTATTTCATAATTAAGTAAATTAATTTTAAAGTGTTACACTTGTTTATCATATAAATTAAAATTATTTTGTCAAATGAGAATATTATTTTTACAGGCTATTCCTGGGTAAGGATGTTTTAAAAGTATTTCTTTATATTTAAATAAACTTTTTTAAAAGTTTAATGGACAGGTCACACATTTTTATTAAATTTATAATTTTTTTTGCTTAAAAATAGGAAAATAAAATTATTTAAGAATTAAAATTTTAAAATATTATACCAAAAAATAATAAGATTTAATGATAAAAATGACATTTAACTTTACATGTTTATGATTGAGATTGCATAAAAATATATGAATTATTTTTAATTTATCTATATTATATTTGATAATTTGAGGTTCAAGGAGGATGCTTTATCATCTTTTTACATGATTTGTTTATAAGTTTGTCAACCGTTAGTATTTATAAATCAATATCACTAATTTGATATGATCATTTTAATTTATAGTACGTTGACTCTTTTTTTTATATTTTTAAAAAACTTATGTGGCTATTATTTGTTTTAAAATTAAAATTTATTTTTTATTTATTATTAAGATAATTTTTTTTATTGTACTCAAAGATTATTAGGACAATTGATATTTAACACTAACATTTAAATTTAAAACAAACAGTCAAACCAAATTTTTTTGAATTCATATAATAATAGGATAATTAATATTTTGGAAAAAATAATAGCTCTTTTAGAATATGAATTTGTCATATTACTTACTTTATAGATTTAATATTAAAACCCAGTCATTTATTTTAAATTGTACTTTTTTCCTCCTGAAAATATAAGAATAATGTTAGAATGCAATATAAATATTTTTAAGTTTATTTTAATAAAACTGGATACTCGTGTTCATAATGAAAAGGTGAAAATATAATATTTCTACAAAAATAAGTAATTATTTATCATTATTATATAATTTTCATTTTTTTTAAATATTAAAATATTATCAAATAAATTTTTTAAAATATAGTTAAAAATATTATTTTAATATTATACTCCAAAAATAATATTAATAAAAAAAAGTGGAGAAAGTTGGTAGCGTTTGGTCCAATGTAAACAGAAGTATTCACTATATCATTCATTTATATGCTTCGAGAATGATGTGTGTCTGTCTATATCTTACGACGTTGATCCAATTACGAATTTGAACCATTCAACAGAAAAGAAATAAAAAACAATAGATTATAGTTTATGCAGTATTATAAAAATTGACATCTATATGAAACTGAGTAGAAGATTAAAAGTTGTAAATCAAAACGTCATAACATAAATTTTAAGATCTAATTAAAAGTATAAAATTATGTATTGAGATGATTTTTTTCAAATGAATATATAAATTAATTTTTACATTTATCAAGTCTAAAAATATTTATTTAATTTTCTCATTTTAAAATTTTGTAATTATTGTCAATATTTTTCACATAAAATATTTTAAAATATAAATTGAAAAATTAATATATTTATAATTAAAAGAAATAAAAATTATTTTTTTCCAAAATAATGATAAATTTATTGTCTTTTAAGTTTCTTTCGTAATCCATTTCACTTATTCACGTACATGAAATAAAAATAATAATGCAGATTCAAATTAAATTGCAAAATTATTCTCTATTAATAATCTATTGAAGATTGGCACAAATCACAAAACGTAATCAAGGAAGAGAATTGAACATTTATGCGATCTAATTCATATTGCGGTCTTCTTCGTCTAACAGGGTGAGTTACCCTAAACCTTACACCTTAAATTTAAGTAAATTTGATGATACATCGTGCTCACTTGACTCTCTTTTAACGTTAAATTAGTTAAATTAATTGTTAAATATTAATGTGAAAATGTCATCTAATACCTTTTTCTTTAACATATTAGCACTTAATCCTTGTAATCATAAATGTAAAATATAAGATGGGACTTAAATTGTGTTAAACAAAATTTTTACATCATTTTATAAAATACTTTTCTTTATCTAGATCAGACACAAAATTTTAAAAATAGAAGATATATATATATATATATATATATATATATATAGTCAATTAGACTCAATTTTTTCAAAACAGAATTTTTAAAAACTTTTAACAAAACATATTGTTTTAATTAAGTCAATTCTAATTAGTAAAAAAAAAAAACAAAAATACAACAAGAATCTTAAAGACTACATCTAATTTTTGTTTAATAACACTTAAGATTTCACTCTTTTCAATTAAGTACAAATATTAACTAATTATTTATGGCTAATCCAAATATTTTTTAAATATAGTTTCTTCGGGTTAACACATTAAATTTAATCTCTTCAAACTAAATATTTTAATTATTTTTTAAACACAACCTCTTTATACTAATACGTACTACTAAACGTACAAGATTTTTAAAAAATAAATTTGTTTAATTAAAGTAACCTCTACTTATAGAGGAATATATAATGAAGAATAGAAAATATTTTTCATAAGAGAAAGATTTGAGTCTTCAAATAGAAAGAACTTCGACTTAAAAGAGTAAATTTCTATTTTAAATTTTAAATTTTAAATTTTCAGTCTTTATATAGATGGATAATTTGAAGTAGTTATTAAACTCAGTGACTTCAAAGTCTTCCATCCATTTGTTGAAAACATGTTACATTATCATATACATTTAAAATGCATTTCCATAAAATATTAAGTCAGATATGACAACTTTTAAACAAAACATAGATGATGAATATTATAAAAGATGTTTTTTTTAAGTAGATTCTTGTATCTTCTTTTTTTCTTTGTAATAGGATAATTTTCTTAGAGAATGGGTGGTTAACAATGATTTTTTCATTAGAATTTTTAAAAATACAACTCTTTTAATTAGAACATGTGAAAAAAACTTAATAACCCAAAGAAAAACGTAATATCCTACATCAACATATCATTGATGGAAATTTGAAAATCATGATTTTCTAAGCTCCTCTTTTCTACTTTTTATCTATTTAAGTTTTTTCTTATTGTTTTATTTATTTAAAAATATTTATTATAATTTCTTTTAAATAACTTATTTCTATTTTATTTTTTAAATATTTATAATTTCTTATTTTCTTATTTTTCCTTTTTCTTTATTTCTTTCATCTTTATTAAAGAGAATAAAAAAACAATAACAACATTGTCAACATTAAAAATAATGACAAATGAGCAAAGTTCTAAAACCATACTCTTTCAAAACTTTATAACAAGGATAGGGGTTATAAAAGAAAAATATTTAATATATATTGAAAGAAATATATATATAGACTAATAGACTAATAATTAGTTGTAAAATATAAAAAAAAAATTAATAAAAAAATATATAAACGTAACTAGTTAGTTGGGTAATAAAAGTTATTAGAATTAACTGCATAATTTGTATATTAACATGTACTTTTAACAAGTGACACATCCCAACAGAAGAATCATGCAATTCTTCCTAGTAAAGTTGTTGCTATGACAAAGGCATGACACTGAAAGAGACCCATGCCATTGCCTTGCTATAAGTTGCTTACACCAAACTCAAAATAACATTGCCTTCTCTCACAAAGAAAAAGTGGGAAACAACAGTGTCATAGAAACATGACCTTCATCTCTCAAAATCTATTTTCTCCATGCCTTCTAGTCATTCTTTGGTGTTCTATCATAGCCACCATCTTTCAGCATGCTTCTTCTGTCAACCTGCCAAACAAGGAAGATGTGCCAGCAGTCCTTGTATTCGGAGACTCCATAGTAGATCCCGGAAACAACAACTATTTCCTCACAATTGTCAGATGCAATTTTGAGCCATATGGTAGAGATTTTGAGGGAGGAAATCATCCAACTGGGAGATTCAGCAATGGCTTAATCCCATCAGACATAATTGGTAAAAGAAGTTGCATGTTATTAAGACATGTTTATTGTATAGTTATTATTATGTGTATAGACTATAGAGAATAGAAATGATCTTGTTCTACCTTAAATTTTTTACCACCTTTTTTACCTTTTCAGCTGCAAAATTTGGAGTCAAGAAGCTTTTACCTCCTTATCTTGACCCAGACTTGCCATTTCAAGATCTTCTCACAGGTGTAAGCTTTGCCTCAGGTGGTGCTGGATATGATCCTCTAACTGCTCAATTAGTGGTACATAACATAATCTCACACGTATATATATAGATAGATATATACACACACAACCTTGTGAATGCTACAATAAATAATTTACTATAGCACATCTTGAATCTAACTCCAGTTTATTTTCTTCTTGTCAAAGTCTGTGATGTCATTGTCAGATCAATTAAACATGTACAAGGAGTACATAAGCAGGATAAATGAAACAGTTGGAGGAAACAGAACGGCGACCATAGTGTCAAAGAGCATATACATAGTGTGTATAGGAAGTGATGACATTGCCAATACTTATGCTCAGACAATGTTGAGGCGAAACCAATATGATATTGGTTCATACACAGACTTAATGACTTCAGAGGCCTCAAAATTCTTGAAGGTATGCTTTGAAAACACATCCTTGTGCAAGATATATAAATAAAACTAGCATATTTCTCTGTCTAGAATAGTCATGCATGTGTACATTTCCTAGTGAATTTTGAAATTAACTAGTTTATAAATGCAAAATTCAGTGATAAATATTTATCTTTGAATCACATGCCATGTTACAACCACCACCGTTTATACATCAAATAAATCTTTAGGTAGAGCAAGATTGTAATGCAAAGTGAGTAGCATCTCACACCAACATTACTGTTTATGGTTAACAAAGTTGCTGTTCAATGCATCCATTAGAGGGGTGATAATGCCAATGCAGATATAGTTGTGATGTACTGTATTGTCAGAATTTGATTTCTCTGCTTTTCCACGTCTTGATAAACCACATACCTAACTTTGGACTAGTGAATTTTCTTTTTTCACACTTTATTTTGTTTATCTTTCTCCAATATTTTTTTCACCATAAAACAAATATGATGCAGGAACTTTATGGATTAGGAGCAAGAAGGATTGGAGTATTTGGTTTACCAGCCATAGGGTGTGTGCCGTCACAAAGAACACTTGGTGGAGGCACAGAAAGAGCATGCGTAAATTCTTCTAACGAAGCAGCAAAGCTCTTCAACTCAAAGCTCGCCTCCGAAATGAATGCCCTTGGAAAAAAGTTACCAGACTCTAGGCTTGTCTATCTGGATTCTTACTACGGATTGCTTACCATAATTCAAAATCCTGCTAAATACGGTAATCAAATCACTAATCAAACACACTCATTACCATTATCCATGGTGCCATATTATACCAATTTTCATGTCTATTATCTTCTCTTTTTTTATCATCAAAGTGATCAACTCAGAATGTAATGTTACATTAGATTCGTACACATTTTGTCAGAAAAGGAATGAGTAAATAGCTGCAACAAATTCATTTACATCATCATGTAATTATTGTGTGTTACTCTCAACTTCCACCGGTTCTACCCATCAGCATGAGAATGACCTAAACTTCCCAAAGAAACAAATAAGATCATCGTGTCACATGGAGAAATTATTAGGTGGCATGTGACTATTATCTAAATCACATCCCAATCAATTTTTATATGATCATCATATATTAAAAAAATTAATTCATGAGAAAAATGATTATGACCTAAATATATGTCATATAGGAATTAGTTGAGATGGGTAGATATAAACTACTTAATATATAAAACGTTACAAAAAAATCAGGATGAGATAATAAAACAAAATTATAGGAAAAAAATTTAAATATATCGAAAACATATTTAAATTTACATAATTTTTGTGTGGGGTATACTACTCTGACATGTTATTGTGTAATATACCTAACTTGTATTGATTAATTAGTATATTTCTTGATTTTTCTTGGAGTCATGACTTATAGTGTTTGTAATGAAGGTTTCGAAGTGATAGACAGGGGATGCTGTGGCACCGGGGATATAGAAGTGAGTATTTTGTGCAACCGTTTCAGCGTAGACACATGCTCTAACTCCTCTAAGTTCGTTTTCTGGGACAGTTATCATCCCACAGAAGATGCTTATAATGTCCTTAGTAATTTGGTACTCGATAACAAAATTAAGGACTTCTTCTAAGAAACGTTTGGGTGTCTACTTAGTTTTATTACATATAAGACTCTAAATAATGTATAATGTATGTTTTCCCATTACAAGAGGTTGTAACTTGTAAGGAATAGTATAAATTTTCATGTGACCATGGATGAGAAGTACATGTTATAATCTCCAGATTTTATTATTATTTGTTTAACTTAGTTAAGTTCACGTGGATTTTAAAAGATTTAGGAATATAATAATCTATAAAACTTTATTAAAAGAATTTATGATGGTACGTAATGACATGTAAGATTTTATAATTTAGATTTATTAAATTTATACCACAAGATTTGAAATAATTATATGAATTTTTCATATTTAATGGATACGTAGAATGTATTTAAATAGATCTTGAATTATAATAAAAATATTTATGATTAAAATTAAGATTAAATTATAAAAATTTATGTTAATGTTATTATTACACTTGCTACTATTTTTATCACCATTTATATATTATTATTATTATTATTATAATAATAATAATAATGGTAATTATAGAAATAAGTATAACAATAATATACAGTGACATAATAATGATGATGATAATAATAATAATAATATAAGATGGTGGTATCGATAATATTTATAATATATAAATATTTATAATATATGAATGAAAAATTATTAGATAAAAAGAGTTATATATTTAAAAAAAAACATCTTGTAAATACTTAGGACTTGAGTGAGTTGGTTAAATGAACGAAGTATTTACATTTGCAGTGACAAGTTTTATAAAACCCATTATATTAAATAATATATTAAAATCTATATATTTTTAAATGTTACAATATTTTTTCTAAATTATAAAAAGTCTTAATTAAATACCACAATTCTATGCTCTTTAAAAAAAAATAATTGTCATAATTAAATAACATGTGACTAATTATTTTTTGAAAAACACAATTATTTTAATTAACACAAGAATTTGTTTACTATTTAAAATTTTTAATTGAATGTTACAAGATTTTTAAATAAAAATAATATTTTTAAATTATTTAAAATTCCTATTGAATATAACCTAAGTTAGTAAAAGATGGTACATACAAAACTAACTCTAATTGAGTTTCTTAAGTCCAAATACACGACTTATTGTCACATAATTTTCCGGTAGACATGAAAAAGAAATTGTTTAAATAGTTGATTATATTTATAATTAATTACAATTAAAATTAATTTTTATTTAGATAAATTTGCTGAAAATTAATTGAAAGATGATTAATTTTATTTTAAGTGTAACAAAAAAATCAACTTTAACACAGTAAAAGAATATAAAATAGCTGAAAAGAAAGAAAACGGTTGAAAAATAATTAGAAGCTTGAATTCATATTAAAAGATCAGTTTATATTTCAAGAAAAAAATTATTTATAAATTTAAGCTATTTTACCAAATAACACAGCTTATTTTCAGAGAGTTTTTCAGCGAAAAATAATTTTTTGCCAAACATGTTTAAAAATACTCAATTTTACTCCAATGCAAAATTTCTAAAAATGAGTTGCTTATTTATTTATTTTTAGACCTTCTAGAGATTTGGTGTAATCCGCGTGAATGTTTTTTTATTTAAAAAAATAAACTAAGGATTGATATAAAGAGAAAACCTTATACAAGAATGGTCACATAATAGTCAATGTGTAATAAAAAAAAAATCAATATTTAAAGTTAAGAATTCTAATTTAATACTTGTAATTTTTTTCCCATCAAATAAAAAAATACTTTTATTTATTATTATTATTATAATTTTAAAATTGTAAATATACGAGTAAAAAAATAACAAAAAACAGCTACAAGAGTACAATAATAAAGATGAAAATAATAGTGAAAGAAGGGGGTAAAAGAAATGCATAACAACTACATACATAAAATAACAAAAATAGTTGACAAGACATTTCAAAATGGGATGATAACTTCTACAAACAAAATCAATGTTGTAATCCAAAACCGGGCCGGCCCGTGGCTGCTTGCAGGGGTATTTGCTTTGGGCCCATGTAAGAAGAAGAAAAAACTATTTTTAATTTTTTTTACAATGGTACTAAAGTTTTATATTTTCATTTCCTCCAAAATTATGTAAATTATTAAATTTTAAATTATCTAATTATTAAAAATAACCAAATTTCAAATTCAAATAAAATATTAAACTTCTATTTCATTTAATATCTTTTCATTGCATATGTTTATGAGTAACAAATATTATATATATATATATATATATATATATATATATACACAACATATCATTTTTAGTAAAATTATGTATGTCTATGTTTTATGTAACATATATTTGTATTTTACTATATTTACAGATTAAGGACTTTTATTTATTGTTTTATCCTAGGTCTATAAAATGTTTGTAGTAATCTTGTCCGAAAAGAACCGTACTAGTTATATCTTATTGTTTCTTTATTTTTTTTATTAATGTGTTGTTGTTGGTTTCCTATAAACGGTAAAACTTATTGATGCCTGTAAATAGATACTTTTAACGGAACACATTATATGTGTGACCTATCTTTCGTGAACTCAAAGACAAGATTTGCTAACTGCAGTTGCTTCATTGGTAATAAATGTCAGGAAATACGAGGAAACTCAAAGTTTAGGAACATCTTCATGAACCGGCTTAAAAACATTAAGCATAGAGTTTTCTTTTTATGTATTTTCAGTCTATAAGATTTGATATTTTCAATAAACAAAAAATTATAAATAATATAAGTTTTAAAGTAATATTATCAAAAACTAACACGCATTTACATACTAATTTCTATTTATAAAATAACATTATGAAATTTTTTTACCAAGTCGGTGCATACCCTATTTATTTAATATAATGTTGTGTAGATAATGTCCACTTGTGGATAACTCGAAACGTCAATCTTTTATAAAATGTGTCTGGTCTATGTAAAAGAGCATGAAAATATCTGTCAAAAGACATTCTAAAAAGTTTTATAAGTTAAAGTTATAAAAATATAAAAATGAGGAATTGAGTTGGAGTTAGGTATGAATTTTTTCAAAAGAAAGTTAAAAGATATTTCATTAGTATTTATATTTAAAAGATGATATTATCACTAAAACATTCACATGTGTTATTATTAACATGGGTTTTGTTGTGTCAAAGCGAGAACTCTTTAAACGAAGTTTAACTAATGATGAAATAATTATATTTACAAATAATTTTAGTACATGTGTCACTCCTGTATTAATAGGTGAGTAATCAATAAGTGATATATCATAATCATAAGTGATATGTGTGACGATTATCATCAGCGATAACAGCGCATAAAATGCAATGATAAATGGGTGTTGTGTGTACAATATAAAGTGTATATATTATATAATAGCATTACAAGACATTATTATTTAATGTGAAACTTTTTGACTCACATAAAACATCACCGGGACAATTTATCAGAGGCCAGAAGTGAACTTTACATATAACTTAATATTTTGTTGATTGAAAAATAAAATATAAAATGGGAACGTCACTCATTTGTCACTCTAGTAATTATTTATTTCGGTTCCTTATTAATATTTTATGCTTGGTTTGGAATTACTGTGAGAATAATTGGATCAACACACGCCACTGAAATTAAGATGTCGTGTAGAAAATTGGAAGCAGTGGTCTTTGCCCTTTGCTAACAACAACTAGCACTCTCTCCAATCACCATGGTAGTTCAATAAGTAGCTAATACCAACAAGTAAATGATTCTTGAGTTCCAATCAACAAAATATGTCACACGTATCATCGTTATTATTATAAATTATATAGCTGAAAATCGTAGAACAATAGTGAAATTCAAGTTTCCCATGATGAAGCTTTCCACACTTAAATCTCTTAATGTGTTTCTTTTTGATGTTCTGTTTTATCCATTTGTTGTAACAGCGTTATCACAAACAAATTATAGTAGCTTTGCATTTCCTGCAGTTATAACTTTTGGTGATTCAATCTTTGATACTGGTAACAACAATTATATTGAAACAGTTATGAAGGCAAACTACAAACCATATGGGAGGGATTTCATTGGAGGAAAAGCCTCAGGAAGGTTTTCTAATGGCAGGATCCCTTCAGACCTTTTAGGTACTTATAATTAATGCTTATAAAGTTGGTTGATTAAATAAAATTGGTCACTAGAAAAATCCTGTCATGGTTCATTATGCTTAAAAGTTTATATCACAGATATCAGAATCTTACTATTTGGATATGATTCAACTATTCACCAATATGCATCATGAGCTAAACTTTAAACAACTTTATATACTATAGTATAAGGATGAATCTTATGGTTTAATATGATTCGATTACCTGGCAATAAATTGAAAAGTCATATAAGCTTACTGATTTTAATACCAGAATGCTTATTATAAATTTTAATATTATTGTTATAATAACAAATTTTAACAAAACTCTTGTACCTTATGGATCTAGAATTATGTTTTTTATTCATTGCTAATAAATGTGTTTTAACATGTCTTTAACTAGTTGCATATATTATGTTGTAATATTATTCATCATAAATCTTACTATTCACTATATGATTCGATTTACGATTCAGAAAATGGGACTTCCAATTCAACTAGCATGGTTTATATATAATTTCAGCTGAGAAACTTGGAATAAAGTTGGTGTTGCCACCCTATCTTGATCCATATCTGACAACAGGAGACCTCTTAACTGGGGTGTGTTTTGCCTCTGCAGGCTCAGGATATGATCCTCTAACAGCAAAACTAACAGTAATTATCATCTCTTAACATTGCAGTTCCATTTCCATCTTTGTTTTACACCTGTGAGATAACAGTTTATTTTTTTCCATTTGTGTTGTATCAGTCAGTGTTGTCAATAGATGATCAACTGGATATGTTTAAAGAGTACAAAGAAAAACTGGAGGCACTTGTGGGAAAAGCTAGAACAGCTTCCATTCTATCAAAAAGCTTGTTTTTCATCAGTATGGGAAGCAATGATGTTGCATTAACATATTTCATGACACCATTTCGGAGAATTGAGTATAATATTGAAGAGTATACAAGTATGCTAATCAATATATCATCGTACTTTCTACAGGTATGCTAATCAATATATCATCATACTTTCTACAGGTATGTTTTTGAAGTGAACAATATTTAAATTCTAAGATAAGGAACTATTTCAGTGCCATCTTCCCTTCCATGTATGAGTAAATAATTATTATGATTTCATCCATGAGCAAATAGTTATTTTATCTTTAAATTAAGTGTATGTTTTCATTGTGGTCCATAAAAATATAAAAATAAAAATTTTAAAAAGTTCTTAAATTAAAATTTTGTTGGTCACTTTTTCATTTTTATTTCATATTTTTTCATGTTAATTTGATCTAATTTTTAAATAATATCAAATTAATAAAAAATGAATTAAAATAAAAAAAGTCAATACATAATTATATACATGACAGATAATATATCACGTAATTCTAACTGACAAATTTTGCAATAAATATTTATAAAAAAAATTAATATGATTAGGACAATTTTAATCTAGGGACTTTTTGAAATTTGTATTCTTTTAAAACTTATGTAAAATTGTCTACTTAATTTAGACACTAAAATTACTATTTACTTCTTCTAACTATATTATATTATTATCATTCAATCTTTAAATCTTGACTCTTTGAAAATGTTCAATCCTGCATTAGTCTTAGTTTGGCAAATTGTTACACATGATTTTAGTCACTTAAATTTGAGATGAAGTTGGTTTTAATTCCTGAAAATTTAAAATATATTTTTAAGTATCTCAAATTAAAAATGGGTTGATTACTATTTTAATTTTTCAACTATTTCAGAATTGAGTTATCAGTCTTTTAAAAAAAAATTATCATTTGTTTTTCAATATTTCCGGTATCTGTTATTAAATTGAAAGCACTAAATGCCAAAGTAGTAGGGTAAAAATATGTTACATGACATTTTTATGTCATTATTTAACTATTTGATTTAAAATCAATGATTAAAAATGTCGATGAAAAATAAATCATAGATTAAAAGATTAAAATTTAAAATAATTAAAGGACTTAAAACTTAATTAATCCTTAAAAAATGCAAGTTTAGTCTCTAAAACACAATTTAGAGTGATTATAAAGTAATATTTACATCAATTTAAAAGATTAAAACCATAATTTTCATGAACAAAGCACTAACAAATATTAGTTTTAAATCTCAGGAAATAAAACCCAATTCAAGACAAAGTTTAAGAATTAAAAGCATATTTATGCAACTGTTTTTTTGTTCTTTTAAGAGAAACAATAATAGGTACAACCAAGTATTTGAAAACAAAAACTTTAACCTTAGTGTCAAGTGCTCAACACACAATCCTAAGATACATAACTATCTTTCTGATAATCTTTTGAAGAAAACTAAAGTTGATGTCATTTAACAGTTTTTCCATTAGTTAATATATATTAACTGTACAATCCCTTTCATTAGAAAAACTCAGAATTTGATGGAAATGTTACGAAATTTAATGGAAGGAACTGTACAAACTTGGAGCAAGAAAGATTGGATTACTGAACCTACCACCAGTTGGATGTGTGCCACTGCAAAGAACAATAGGGGGAGGAATCAAAAGGAAATGTGCAGCCTCAATAAACGAGGCAGCCATCATTTACAACTCCAAGCTTTCTTCTTTACTTGTGGCTCTCAACAAAAATCTTCCACGAGCTAGGCTTGTCTACCTTGAATCCTATGGTGTATTCAATGAACTTATCCAAAACTATTCTCAATTCGGTAAATTTCTTCATCTATATTTAGCCTTGTGCTATCTATATGAGGTCCTTTTGTAGTGTAGTTTGGTAAATTAAATATTTTTTTTATTATAAAAATTACTTATTGAAATTTTTTAGATGTTTGAATTAACTGTTTCTCTAAAAAAAAAAAATTAAAAAAAAGAGTTTTTTTTCTTTTTTTTTTTATAAACAACTTGAAACTAACTTAAAATGTAAATTTTTAAAAATATTAAGGTTAGCACTCTTCATTGTTTTTTTTTTTTTAACAGAAATCAATGGTAGAAACTAAAGTAAAAAAATAAAGGTTTGAACTAATAAAAAAATAGTCAAAATATAGGAACTAAAAAGTATATTTAAGCCTGACCTATATCAAGCTTATTTGTTTAAACTTTTCTTCTTTATAAATTAGATTGTAATTTCTTATTATGATAAGAAAATGTCAAATATACAGCTGCAGTTGTAGCATTTAAATAACCGGATAACTAGTTATAAAATATAAAATATAAAAAAAATAAAAATTAATATTAATAAAAAAATATGTATATACATATATATATTATATTATATATATATAATGTGAGTGAATTAATTTATTTATTGTAAATAAAATTAGTTACGAAATAAGTTGTGAAAATAATTACGTAGAGAAAGAAAAAGATTGTCAAACAAATTTATTTGCACATGAATTATGAAACACTGACTCATTGGTTGTGGATCAGGATTTGAAGAGGCGGATAGTGCATGCTGTGGCGTTGTTGTCTGTAACTCTTTGTCCTTTAATATCTGTGAAAATGCTACTAAATATGTTTTCTGGGATAGTTATCACCCCACGGAGCATACTTATAATATACTTGTCACAGATATGATAAGCAAGGACATTCATAAGTTTGATTGAAAATACTTTCTCCTTTCAATAATTAATATATTGGACCAGTCGATGCATGGAATATATACGTTGTTATATGAGGTTTAACTATGGTAGCTAGGTAGCATACTCGGTTATGTTATGATTTATACTGTATTTATTTAGAACAAATTAAGCCAAGGATGGTACTTGCGACAAAATCATATTTCAATTGATAAGAACATATTTGATTTTTTCAGTTGAAAAATTATGTTTGGGTGCTGAACATATTTTAGAGAACAAACTCATTTTGGTGACATATTATTATCCCAAAATACATTTATAAACAAAATTTTACATGTGAGTAATGGTGAAACAAAATTAAGTAAAGATAAAAGAAGTTTAAACATGTGAGTTGTTTGAAGGTTGCACCATTAAAGTAACATGTAAGTGAATTGCTTAAGAAAAATATTTCGTAGACAAATGCAATACGCAGGCAATCAGACAATCAGTTATAAAACAACTTTACTACGCTAACAACTGCACGCAGTCAACCAACCAACTCTCTCACAGAATATTTACGTATTTCTCTCTTCATAATTTATAACTGGTTGTCTGCGTATTGCAGTTGTCTATCAAATATTTTTCGTTATAAAATATTTCGTTATAAAATGTGAAGAGAGAGAAATACACAGATATTCTGTGAGTGAGGTGGCTGGTTGATTACGTATTGCAGTTGTTAACTTAGTAAAATTAATTATTTAAATGTAGAATGTCTTTTTTTAGTGATATTTGTGAGAGGGCTTGAAAGTATAAAAGATGAATATTATACTTTCAATAGGATCTATTCCATGTAATATTTTAACATAAAATATGAGAATGTAACATGCATAACTCGGATAGTTTAGTTTCCTCTTTTCATTATGATTGTTAAATTTCTCAATTAAATAATGAAAAATAAACATTTTTCAGTATGATCATTAATAATTATTAATTTAGACATTCTTAATAATCAAATTGTTACATTATTAAATTACATAATGTGATTGAGGAATTATTTGAAATAGAAAAACATTGATAAATTATGCATAAACTGTTTAAACTTAGGAATTTATTTTAACAAAAAAATTTAAACATACTAAAAAAAAGCATAAATTTAAAATTAAACTAATACTTAATTATTTAAATATACGTTTAAAGATATCAAATATCAAAGAGAATTATAGAGAATGATAATAAAATTAAATTTATTGAATGTTTAAAGAACAAAAACCAATTCAAATAATTGTCACAACCAGACGTTATAATTGTGCCAGAATTTGATTTAAGAAATTTATAATCAGAAATGATTACAATTTATTATTAATAACTAATAATTTTAAGTTATATATAACACCAATTAGATTAATAATTAATTTACAAATAAGTTAGGAGAGTCAATTTAATTAAAAAATAATAAATGAGTCTTATAATATTAAATATAATTATTTTAAAACTTTGATCTTTTATTTTTTTTTCTTTCCATTTTCTTCTCACACCGTTCACATTTTTATGTTATTCCTCCTCAAATGTTTACAAACTCACCGTCGTGATTCCTCCTCAAATGTTAAGGTAGCTATTTCTATTCTTATAATCTATAATATTTATCATATTGTACTTTTTTATCAGAAATTTATCATATTGTATACGTTATTGGAGCTGATTGTATATGTTATGACAAATACTAAGTAACTAATAATTGAAATTTATATTTAAGTAGCAGTTATGTGTATTATTGAATATATTGATTTGTAAATAATAGACCAAATTTAATTAATAAGTCAGTTATAGAACAATAATAAATATCATGTAATCATTTTTAAAAATGTTGCTATAACTAATATTAGGTAGCGGATAATTTAAACGTGCATTTAATTGCAATAATGTTGCTATAATTACTGTATTAACTTATTATTAGTTAAGAGGTAAAATTTGATTCAACTATCCCTTATCAAAAATAATAAATAGAACAGAAATTAATATTAACTACAAATTGTAAATAACAAAAAGGAAAGTTGTTTTTTTATGTTGCATCCGAAAAAAAGATGAGTGAATAGCAATCAAATTGGTGAAGAAAAATCTTTCAAAAATCATGACCCCAACAAAATTTTAATTGTCATGAACATAGGAGACTTAAGAATGAAAGTGTTGCGATTCATAATATTTCTAACTTTACAAACAGAGCACAAATTGAAAGAAAAAAAAAATACTGAATCGAAAGTTAAGTCCTTATTAAGAAAATAATGAGTGAATTAAAAATCTCACAACCTTGTCATAATTCTAGTTACTAGAGAACATCACAAATCTCAAGAAATTTGTGTGGAGAATGAAAAAAAAATATCAACAAAGAAGACCTATTTTTACAAGAGTATCCAAATTAGTGTTTTATAATAATTTTATTTCTATAAATTGTTCATAATAATATAAAAGTTCATTTAAAAATATATTTTAAATCTAAGTCTCACAAAATACATGTCATATTCAAAAACATAGTTAAGTTGGGACCACAAAATCACAATGCACTCACGTTAGTTCAAAAAAAAAAAAAAACCCAAAAATTGGTATATTTACCATGCCCTTGACTCTCTCGGGGTATATACCTATCAACATTCAATACCAATCACACACAAACATGTGGTATACATGTAGATAGTAAAGCAAATAATTAATGAGTGAAGTTAATACTTAACAAAACACTTAACCGATCAATACTTAACCAAAACTATTTTTTTGGACAGAGAATAGAGTAGGAATATAAATTTGTTAAAGACTAAAAATTAGAACAATTCAAAATTGAGAAACTGAACTTAATTAGCCATCATTAAAATTCATTCTATTTATTCTCAAACCCAATCTTCCTCTTTTTAGTTTTCTTTCTGGCTGCTCTCACTCCCACCCTCTCCCTACATGTCTCTTCTGATTGCTGAAATTGCTTGTCATGAGAGGATTGCAAGTGTAAAAGGCACTCAAACTTTTAAATTAATCGATGTTCTATGATATGGAAATGCATAGAGAATGTGCAGCTATATCCATATAAGTAGAAAAAATAAAATCTTTTTATATTGAATGTTTTGGATTATATTTGTGCACGGCCTGTCCTTCTCCAATTGTTTATTTACCTATGATTATTCTAGTAATCAGAATCTACGGTATGAATTGGCCATTGGGATAGTTACCACCCACAGAAGTAATGTCACATTTTACTGTGCTACAATTAGATCGAAATTTCACATTACATTGAGTGACTATATGGTAAATGTCTTGAACCAATTTTCTGTACAGTGACACATTCCAACGTAAAATCTAAAACTGATCTGAGTCCTTTGCTTCACGTTTTCTCTTCGTGACATCAGCAACTCACATTTTGTCACATTCGCTTTGCCTCACGTTACACCCACCCTATTAGGTATTTACTTTGGAAAAGTAATTCAATAAATTTCCATCTAAAGCATGATAACATAGTTGCAACAATACACGCAACCACCTGATGGTTAATCATAATATTGTAGCTAAAAGTAGACGCAATTCGCACTTTAATAAAACATGTAAATAGATTTCAACAAATCTTTGGAATCATGTAAGGATATAGGTAAAACCGTAAGAGTACAGCCTTTGATAGTAATATGGAAGATCCTTCAATTGTTTCAAGACGAAACAAAGAATTGTTTCAAGCATACAAAACATATACAAGTAATGCATATAATAATAATATTATTACCACAACCATAGCCAAACCCTATTTAGACATCCGAAATATCCACACCAGCTAAACTGCCCCAGCAAGACAGACTACAAAATTGTATTTTTACTATCCTAATTCACTGGAGTAGAAAGTAGAGACCAAAAGAGAATATACACAGCAGAGAAACATGACTATGAGGCAGTAATGTAGAAGAACTTGTAGAGAATTGCATCAGCGAAGTTTATTCTGAGCAACTGCCTGGCATAGCTCATCTTCATAGAAGAGAACTCTATTAGAAGCCAAGGATTTGCATAGAGGCTTTGGTATAACTGATGGCACCAAGCAACGAGTAGGGAAAGCCGATTCAGGGAAAAGAACAGCTGTAACCTGTCGCATCTCAGAAATTTTTAGGCGAGAGGGAGGTCTTGGCCCATGTCTCGGTGCTTTAGGTGTGTGGGGGCATGGAGTCCTCATTCCCTTCCCATCACCCCTGCTGAAAAAATTAATAGCAGTTGATGAATACATGCATCAACATTTGCTTAGAAATATTTATTGATGGAAACACTTACCACAAAAAGGGCCAATGCTCCGTAGGAAGAGGAGTCATTGTGCTTAACAACTCTTGACGAGAGCGATCTGGGGTAGTATAATTGAAGTGAAACTGCCTTGCAATTATAACCTAACAACATCAAAAAGTGTTAGTCATTATAAATGAAACAAAACAACACTGCTTTAGCTAAATCAGAAGCATAAATTGAAAGGTATATGAATACAGCAGAGACAACTTACAGCTTTTCTAATTCTTTGAGAAACATGGAAGACAGCCCTCAGTTGGTCATGGTGCAGGTGGCATAGTATTTTAACCTCAATTAAGTAAAAAAAATGGGTCAACTTAGCAGAAATAGTTCAAAAAGATAATAATTAATACAGAAATACTAAACTCAAGCCAATCGAGTGATCGACTGAATACAGTAAATTGCAAATATAAAGAAATAGATTGTATATTTTTGTTTGTAGTTGTGCAGCTATTCACAACCTAAATAACAATCAACTCGCTTGATCAATTCCCATTGAACCGTCACAATTAAAAATAGCATATAGTTCTTCTAAAAAAAAAATAAGCATATAGATCAAACACACACACAGGCAAACAAGAGAGAGAGAGATAGATTCCTGATAAACTATAACTCAGCAATACTAAACAGAAAGCCACACGAGGTCCTGAGAATCATGCAAATCAATAAAAGAAAGGGAGAAGAAACAGGCCAATCCATCATTGACATCAATCTCAGTCCGTTTTTCCAATGGCATCTGTATCTGTACCACTTTCGAAGAACACATGGAGGATTATACTGTGAAAACAACAAACTCATACCCCTGTTACCTTCTCACTCTATTAACACATGCTTCTACATTCAAACAAGTCAGAACACATCACTTAAACATACACATAATACAAAAAACACTTGCCACCGGCATGACATAAAATCCAACAAATCAAAACCTAGACAGAGTAAAACCAGAAACACACCAGAAAGTATGCAAAACAATAAATCCAAGACCGCATAGACAAATTACCCCGAAATCAAAACAAAAATAGAAGAAACAGTATGCAACAGAGAACCTAAAACTAACAACGATTTTCAACAATACAGAATGTTCTCAACCTCAAAACCCTAAAATCATCATCATCACTAACTCATTCAAAGAAGACAATAAACTCTTGTCCTGTAAGGCAGCAAAAAACAAAACACCGAAATTAGGGCAAATCCAATCCAAACATACCAATAAATCAATAGGTAGAGACTCAAGCCTCGATTCCGATTGCAAATCGTCGAGCCTAGGTGTTCTGGGAGTAGCAACAAAAGTACTCTGTTTAACCAAATTCACCGGCGATAACATCACAGGACTCATATCAAAAACCTTCTTCTTCTTCTTCTTCTTACTATTATTACTATTATCCCCATTATGCCCCTCCGTAATAACACCGGTGTTCTTCGCATGCAACAGCGCCACCCTCTTCTTTCCGAGATCGGTGCAAAAACACTTACCTCCACCACCCGAACCTGAGGGTTTGTTACACCGAAGCTGAGCGAGGGTTCCAGGCCTGAGGTACTTGTTCCCGGAGCTCCGAACCTGCTTCCGAGCCTTCACCCTCCAACCCTTCTCATTCCCCGACGACAGCTTCCCCATTCTCTCCCTTCGTTCGTTCTCCTCACTCAACCGAACCTGAAAAATTGAAATTAATTAAAACAAAAACGAAAAATAAAAAAGAAGAAAGAGAAAGAGAAAGAGAGGAAGAAGAAGAATCTTACAACAACATGATGGAAGTGTTGAAGTGAATAAGCGAAGCAGAGAGGGAAAGTGAAGGGAATGGGGCCGCTAGGGTTTTTATGGTTCTTTGTTTGAATTTGGTGACTCATTAAGGTGCCCGCCAAATTTTGCTGAACTGTTTGCTCCACCCACTCACACTCGTGGGCCTCCTGCACTGGATCCACCTTCAGTGACGTGGCTTCTTCTCGTTGGCTGTTTTTGGTATCCGAGGTAGTGTGGGTCCCACTTGATTGCCTCACCTCGTGGGTTCGGCGTGAATTTCGATTAATTGAAAAAGTTCAACAATACCAAATTATTTGATTTCGCATACTTTATCCTTATTTGACATTTCAGGTTTGTACCTTTTTAGGTGGTTAAATCTAGTTTATATATCCTTATTAATAAGATAAAAGTTTTAAAAGTTTAAATTTTTAATTGATTTTAAAATAAAATATTAAGATTATAATGAGATATAAATATTAAGATTTTTCATTAATGCTTATAAATATTAATATGTATATTAATTAACAAAAATGAATAAGAAAGTCACTTTAAAATGAATTTTAATTAGTATAAAATTAATAAACTTATCATAATGATAGTGTAAAATGTATCATAATTATATTGTTTTTTTATTTTTTTTAAATGTATTTCTTTTTGAAATTGAAAGTATTTTGGGGGAAGAAATGAGAAAAACAATAATAAGTGAATGACTAATTTGCCCTTACTTGATTGCTGTGCCCTGAGAAGATGGCAACCCTGGTGTCATGACTCATGAGTCAGGAGTGATTCAATGCGCAAAAATACGGATTCACCCCTTTATGAGTTCAGCAGTGGCACGTGAGTTCCGCGCTTTGCAAAATTAACCAACCAAGAGCACAGACAAAGACGGCATCTACAGTGACACGTAGTACTTTCAAAATTGTCATTTTTAACGTTTTTGGAAAGATATATGTTATAAAATAAACAGAAAATATTTTTTAGTTTGTAATAATCCCAGGTGAATATCAACTTGTTAACTTGTCTTATAAAAGCCAGTTTAACTAAAAAGTTACGTCAATTGGACTAAGAAAGCAAGTGTCTCACTCAAAATCGGAAGCAAATTGATGAATTAACAACTAAGAAATAAATATATGCAAACGTTAGTCAATGTATTCAAAAAATTAAAAGTAAATTAGTTATGAAATAATATTAAGCTTACATTTTTACTTACTGATACTATGGTTTATGGTTTAAGCCAAAATAAAATAGAAAATGAAGAAGTAATGAGTTGCAAACTTTTTCCAATGCAAGACGGAAAAATTAATTGTTTTGGGGCAGTGCTCGTGCACATGGATCTGTCTGATAAGTGATACGTCATTGAATGATTAACTAATTTAGCATGGGATCCAATGCTTATCGATTGACAATGAAATTAATTACTTGATTGAATGTTGACTGTGTACTGTGTAGGTCCTCACTCTACAACGCTAACTATTATTATGGTTAAAAAGGAAGTCACACAGTGTTCTTTGACTCGGATTCTAATTCCTCTATGCTTTGATATATGCTGGTAAGATATTTTTGAACAGTTTTCGATTATTAACCTTATTTCCCCCATCTTCTTCTTCGCCAATCAAGGCAAAATCATATTCCCCAAACTTCTAAGAATTTTTGTTCTTACGGGAAAATTATGATCTCAAACTTTTATAAATTATTATTTTATTAAGTATCAGTTAATCATTTAATAATATGTTTAATACGTTTTACGGAGATTTCATCTTCCTTTCATCGTAAGTACAATAAAAGAAAACTATTAAATTTTAAGAAATTAATCTCCCATCAAACTTATAATTGTTTAAAATTCTAATACGAAAATGGGAAGATGTTCTATTGAAAAACAACAATCTCTTTTATGATCTATTAACTTACTAAAATTAAATAAATAAATAAAATCTCATTTTATTAGTTAATTGACTCATTCTAAACGTGACATGTCAACAAATCATTAAATATTTGACACATATTTAGTGGGACAACAAAATTTGTAGTATATGATTATTGAATAGCAACTTTTGTGGTATATCAAAATTTTGTAATATAATTAACCAAAACATTAAAGTTGAGTGATATAAAATGTAATTAAGTCTTTAATCTAAAAATTTTACGTATCAAACCGTGATTTAAAAAAATGAGAGGCAATTGAATTACCCATCTATGAAAATATTATATATGTTAAAAAATATAACTTAGTGTTTGTAAGAGTATACTTTTATAAGGTTCTTTTGGTTTTATGATCGAATTGGGTTGGCTCAAATTCTTTTATGGATATACTTTTCCTAATTTAACTTGGCATTATCTCATGTCGTCGGACTAGACATAATCCTACTTTTGATGAAAAGGAACGATTTTCGAACTAGAATTTAAACTTATTATAGTGTGCACATTGTTTTTCAATTGATAATCAAAACCTATTTTTTAACCCATTTTTTGTTTTTAGAAAAATTGAACATGTATTCTACAAGATTACTAATCAACACCCATTTTAATATGCATAACAAATAACCATAATACCACACAAAACAAAACGTAAAATTGTGACTAATTAGTTTAATTGTTTTACACAACCATAAATTAGATTCACTTCCATAAAAAACTCTTATTCTAAATTGCATAAACCAAGTTTAAAAACAAATATCTACAACCTCCAATTTATAAAGAAAGGTTTCATGAATTCGAAAATTCATAATAAGAACATTTGTTTCAATAGGAAAAAAACATTTCTAAGTTAAGTTGTTGGACTTTCTCCTTGGTGATTTTTCTTCACTTCTTTGAAAACTACAATTCATAAATAATATTGGAGAAATAAATAAAATAAAATGCAAATCACAATCTATAAAAGAAGGAATAAAACATATTACAATACTTACATACAAATGCTCACAACCGCTTAAATAGTCATAGGCTTGTGCTCGCAACCTAAACAGTAACACACAAGCTTGACATGGTAATTCACTAGCTTATCCCAATTGTGCTCATGTTGTGCTAATAGTTGTCTCCATCACGATTGGTGTTAAGCAATTATAGGTATCGTGGCTTAGGTCGATCATCGACATTATGGGCTCGCATTGGGTGGTTCTAGGCTCGTTATCTTCTTAGTAGTTGTGGGTGCCATGACTTTTTATCATTATCGTTGAGAAGAGGTGTTACGTAGTGTATCTATATGAGTATGACTAATTTTTCACTTGCCTTGGTAACCTTGCCTCATTTAGTATTTTTTGTTTTTACTTATTAAGTTTCACTTAATGAACAAGCCCAAACCAAACATTGTTTCCCCTTGAGGCTAAACAAGCTAAATTTATCTTCAATCTAGGTCCTTTTTTTAAGGTCCAACCCAACATTATTTCTATACTAGGTTGGGTTAGTATTGACCGTTCTAGATGTACTCTTTCAATCATTCTTGCTTGATTAGGTAAGTTATGGGTCATGTATGGAGTATATATAGGTCTTATTGAATCTTATAAGAATGATTTGACCATAGGCCTTATGGAGGTACACAACCTTTCAACTCCGAGCTCTAAAAGCAGCTCCAGTGATAAAAACCAACCTTGGTTCTTAAATCACTTTTTTCTAGGTTTCATAGTGTCACGTTAGATGTTAAGAACTTTTCTCACTTTTATTCAAGTGTTAAGAACGAATCTAGAGTTTTTGAGTTATTTTTTGAAAGTATCGCAATGACCCTACTTTTTTAAGTTAATTTTTTAATGTAAGTTTAAATAATTATTTATAGATGATAATTATAAAATAATAAACATGAAATAGTATAAAAATTTAATAATTTTTTATAACTTGAAATTTATAAGATAAGCATTGAGAAGAAAAAAACATTACAAGGAATTTAATAAAGGAAAGTTAGTCTTCCTTGTTCTCATGATGGAAACATTCCCGGCAATACTCCACCAAGTCTATTTGAAGTTATTGATGATTTTTTCTTGCATGCATATCATGTCTTGTTTGTAAATATGTAACAAAATCAAGATGAACACTGTGAGATACTTAATATATTGAATATCATTATCCATATGATAATAATTGAAATTTGCATTTTATATATCTCATTACTCTTAACAATTATGTTATGCATGATAACGCCAATATTATATATTTCATTGTATCCATGTGCCAATTACGAAACGGGCTATTTATAATTGTAAATAGAGTTTGGAGCACATTAAATGTTCATTCCACGTCTTTTTTTTTTTTTTTTCAGATTCTTAACAAATAATCTTTTGTTTTTTCCTTTTGGCATTAAAATAGTCTTCACAAATGTCACCCACTCTAAATAAATATAATATGCAAGATAGTAACCTATATTACATGAGATTCTATTAATTATAATTGCACCGGAGGGGCTGTTGCAGCAAAACAATATTAAACATGTTAAATTTGTTTACCATGTTAATGTCATTGTTTTAAACTGCAGCTCAAAAAAATGCATATCAAATCCATAAATCTTACAATGTAATTGTTTCAGGCATTATAATAGATTTATTATCACCTTGAAATAATTGACATTTCTAAACAATTGGATCAATAGAACCCAACATACTTGGAAGGTCATATGCCTCCCCAATTTATAGTAGGTAACTGATGTCATAAGTGTTTGACTTTCTTAAGTGTAAGTGCAACTAAGCTCTAATTGAAGATGCTTCATCATTAATTGATCACCAATGATGTGAATTATGAAACTAATTAGAGCAATATGATTTTCGTGAAGCTCAAACATGCAACAACTTCGTTTACATGACAAGAAAGTAACAAAGAAAAAAATAACAAAGTGGATTAAAGAAGAAATGATTATGGTGCCATAGAGAAATTGCCACAATGGATGAGTTTCATCGATGAGATTCTAGGGATTCTAAGAATAAAAGAGACTCTCTTAGCTTTCAAAATCAATATTCTATGTAATCAAAGTTGTCCATAAATATTGAAGTGTTCCTGTATATAGTATAGGGACATATAGGAGTCTCCACTAAACAAAAGAATAAGTGGTGCACATCTAGATCGCCAACTTATATCGTATAGCAAACAACAACTCAAACTAAACACATTTGTTTGAACCAAACAAAACTTAAAACATCTATATAAATGTGTTTGAACCAAACAAAGGAAAATTAAAAAAAAAATCTAAAATTTCAATTATTTCCTAATCGATTCAAGTTTACCTAAGCTTGATCTCCTTCATTCTTGAAAACAATCTTTATCATTTGTCTATTCCTATATTTCCTATGAATTGTGTGAAGCAGGACACTATTTATAGCAGAAACAATTGGAGACATTGTCCTAACTATATTCTTTGACCTCACAAACTTTGATGAAGTAATAACTACCCTACTTTCACCTTGAGGATTTCCTCCTTGATTATCACCCCTTCTTTGACACAAAACTTCAACCAAATAGTCTATTACGCTTCCTTCATTTATCATAGTAATAGATTTTATTTAACTCATCCTTGTATTTTTCAAATTTAATAATTTTATAGTGATCATATATGATATGCATTTAAACTCATATTTTGGCAAGATAAATTAATCTCGGTGGTATTAAATATTCTGCCGTGTATAATATATTTTTAAATTTCTTTTATAATTAACCAAAATTTTTAAAAACAAACGGTTTGCATAATTAAATTCATATTTATGTTCATGGTTTATATATTTTTTTGTGTTGCATTATTAAGCTTGTGAGTAGTATACAAAACCAAAAACCACGTCGTTTTGCATAAAAACAGCGAGCAAAGAAATTTTCTCAACCTTAGATCTGCTGCGTTACCCTGCTTCGAAACCACTCGCAAGCTTGAGCCGCTAAACACAGCTAAGAATGGAGAAGGGAAAGGGAGTGATGGGATCGATGGGACGAAGATGGGGCGTTGACTTCTCTGACAATTCAACTTCTCGAGATATTCCCGATCCTCCCGGTTTCTCTCGCGCTTCTCTCGACCAGGCACAACCAACCCCCTTTTTTTTTCTCTCTCTCTTTTGATTCCATATTTTTTTCTAAAATTAAAATTAGTATTCAATACTTCAGGATGATTCATCGCTCAGTCGCCAGAAAAAGGATGCTGAATCCAACTGGAAAACCCAGGTTTAGTGCTTTACTTTCTTAATTTTCGATTTTTGTTAATTGATTGGTTGATGAAGAAATAATAGTATTTATTTAATTTCTTTTTTGTTTTTTTTTTTTTTTGGTGATTGTTGTTATTATTATTATTATGATGATGATGTTGTGAGCAGAAAGCTTGGGAGGTAGCACAAGCCCCGTTGAAGAATTTGTTTATGATGGGGTTCATGATGTGGATGGCTGGTAGCACTGTCCACTTGTTCAGTATAGGGATTACTTTCTCTGCACTTTGGCAACCAATTAGTGCCTTACAGAGTGTTGGAAAGAGTATGCTTCGATTCCAGCTTATCATCTCCTTTTAGCATAACATTTTGTTCAATTGAATTTGAATCGGTGATCTGATATTTATGTGAGTGTTTATAGACTTGTTATTTTGTGTTTAAAATTGCTTTTAGCGTGTGTTTGGTTAAACTGCTTTAGTAAGTGCTGATTGAATAAGGGTTTGTCTTGTAAGCGTTTTTGTGTAAGTTGTTTCTGTAACCAAAGAGGAAACAAAGTTAATTTGCTTTATGTAAGTTGTAAGCTGAAGAGCTTACTAGCAACATGGTGTGATATCTATGGATGGTAGATAACCTTGGCCCTTACGCATGTGGTTTGTAAGGGTTTAATCCCCAGGTTCGTGTGTTTGGAATAACATTTGTTGAGAGGGGTTAGCCTCTTAAATAGATCTTAGTGTCTCTAGGAATCAGTTTTTAATTCTTGGTCAGAGGATACCTTGTGTTCTGCAAAAAGTAAAAATAAAAAGAAAACTGAAGAGTTTATTGAAATAAACTGAGAATAGCTTAAGAACATAATCAGTTTTTTTTCAAAGCTCTCCCAAACACTTTAAGCAAGTGCTAATGTCATCAGATAAGGATAAATAAGCTCTTCCAAATGCACCACTGATTGATAGGTTCCAAAGAGAAAATTTGAAAAGATTAAAAAATGCAAATGTTTGGCAAAATTGGTATTAGTGATTGTGCTCTGGTGTTTGAGTGTATGGAAGGAGTATTTTTGAGTATTTTTTATTTTTTTTTCGGTTTGAACCTCATTAAACATCTGCCAGATAACTTCAGTTTGGTCTAGGATTGTTAATGCATTCTATTTGCTTTTTGCAGTGTTTGAGCCCTACAAAGACAATAAGGTGGAGCTTCTTGGGCCTAAGTTGTTATTCATAGCCCTTAATTTGGGTGGCTTGGCACTAGGTGTTTGGAAGGTAATATATGCAGTCATGTGCCTCATGATCATCACCATGTTACTTGTAAAGTTGTTATTCGAAATTTTAAAGTAAATGTGTGTATGTGCCATTGTTGTTGTCAAACTCTCATGAGTTTGATCATCCCTTGACACAAAGACAAGTTAAATTGCTTGTAAACTCCTTTGTTTATATCATACAAGTTCTGGCAAACTGTAATGAATTTGGTAAACTCTGTTCTGCTAGCAAATTTACGGGCCTAGATTTATACATGGTTTAGGCCTTAAAATGTATAGCTTTGGTTGATTTTGTTGGATACTTCGATTGAATTGCTTATGTTCTACAATATATATGGGGTTTAAACAGCAAATCTTATGTTTTCATTATTTTAACTCTTACTTGTTAAACAATGAAAGAAAAGAAAAGCAAATGCCTGGCTTAATATAATATAACATGGGTCAAGCATTGAGTTATGTTTTTGGTTTGTTACTTTGCTTTATTATGGAGTCGGATTGTCTGATATTAATTATGGATAAGCTATTGAATATTGTTTGACTTTGAGTATTAGAATTTGTTTTTTAAATAGCACTTTCGAAGAATTATTTGAGTTTACTAGGATCCCACAAGTTTATCTAAACTATTAAGTTTTACAGCCTTGTTTCTATGTACATTTTTTTTTTTAATAATTCATTTGTTATTATCCTGTTCTGTAGCTTAATTCTTTGGGGCTTCTTCCCACGCACACGTCAGACTGGGTTTCATCCTTGCCACCTGCTCAGGTTTGATTTCTGTTTTTAATACATTGATTGCATGTGATATTTGTTCTAGGTTATGTAATATTTGAGTCCTCTTCAAACAACAGTTAAAAGTTAGACACATTATCTTGCTGGCTCCATGGTATTATCAATTATGACGAACAAACTTGAGCATTTTCTAGGGTCACTACTTTAAGTTAGGGATATAGATTAATTCAACACTTTGCTGTTTTATTCTCCCTGCTTGTAAATTGTCTTCTCGTCATTATCTCATGTTGTAAAATTGATAGTGTAGTGTTTTTAAAATATATGCAAACTCATTATTAATTTCGGCATTATGAAAGATGTTTTCAATGATGAAGTCCATATCACAAGGCTTTGTTATTGACAACATGAAGTTCAAGTAGGACCTGTAGCACCTTTTTCTTGTTTTATCTTATTCTTCTCATGATATAATTCAGGGACCAGAGTGATGATAGAACTAAAATGATAAACATATTACATTTTTAGAGACTATTTTGCTATTTTTCATTTTTTAAGGACTAAATTGCCTGACTCGTATATTTTAGGGCTAAAATAGTATTTTACTCATAAAAATAACCAGTTGACGTGTCTCCTACTTTTTGTCAATTTGAAGATCTGATGATTGGTATTGTCATTTTCATGATTATGATGCCATAGTGCCTTTAGTTCCCTTGTTTTATGCTTATAACCTTAATTTTTTTCTTATCTTCAGGAGGTGGAATTTTCAGCTGGGGGTGTAAATTTGGGTTGATGTGCGAGTTCTTTTCATGCATAGCTTGTCTTGGAGGGTGTTTAAGTAAACAAGGATAAGGATTGAGTCATGGTTGTTAACAGGATATTCTAATGATTATGATGGACATGAAGCAATGACTTTTTCCGACTTTAAAAAAATGTTATCAATGCTTGGAATCATCAAAATTGGACAGGGTTTTTAGTAGTAGAGGAGATGCTCCAAATAGTTAAGATGTGTTTTCTATTTATATTTAGGGTTCTAATATTTGCACATTATCGGGTTTGATATAAAGGAAAATGATGTACAAGGATATCCCATATATTTAAGAAGCATTAGCTAATGTTTTCGTTTTTATTCTTAAGTTGATTCACCTTTCACCACCTGCATATATAAATGGCATTTTTACCTGTAACTAATTAAGCTGCATGTGAAATATGCTGTTAGGTTAGTTGGAAGAAGCTTAATGCTATGCTACTTTTAAGCTCTGAATTTGTCTCTTATTTTGAGCACTTCAGAGTTGTTTCTAGAGATAGTATTCTGAGAGTATGCATCAGCGAATAATCATTAGTGTATTTGTGAATTGAAATTTGAGTGGTGTGTTTATCCATTGTAATCTTTTTTCAATGTTCTTTAGTAAATTTTGTCATCCTCTTTAGTAATGCCACTGATAATCTGTCTTACATTTTCTACAACTTTGCTTTGTGTTGACATCTTGCTCCAAATTTTCCTTATTTTACAACAATCTGCAATAGCTCAGGCGTACAGTCTCAGTTTGATGCCTATGATTCTGATTTCAGTTCAAGAATTATATATTGCCAAACACTTGAGATATTTCACCAAATTTTATAAGCCTCATACCGGAGCACGCTCATCTTGAGCGTGCAGTGCAATTCCTAATAGGTCCTACTGATGCTATTTCATTTTAAAGTTATTGTATTTTGTATGTTTAGACATTTTAAATTAACATAATTATTAAACATTATAAAATGATATGTGCTCTTCTCTTCGTCTAGGCCTACATTATGTAATATTTATAAAACTTGTTCAGAATTAGAAATGAGTGTCATCGAATTCACATAACGTTCTTACCTTAATCACACGAAAACATGTGGCTTTGGATAATGGGCACTCGTTATCATGCTGGTACCTTGGTCCACAACACAAGACAGTTACCAAATAGAATCATACAATTGACATTCAACTAGTTACTGATGTGATCCTTAACACCTTACACTGTGAATCAGTTCTTTTATGTTCATTTTTAACCAGGTAAGATAGCATAACAAAATGAAAAAAAAAAAAAAGAAACAATATTCATGAGCGATTTAGTTTAGATGCATTGATAAGTATTGTGTGAAAAAGTATTAAGCGTCATTTTAACTATTTTAAAAATTATATATATGTTGTGAATTTTAATTAATACATATACTTTTATATTGACCATTCTTTTAGTTAAGGTTATTATATAAATATTTCACTTTAAATAATATGTTCCATATTAGTATATATATTATCTGCTCATGACTTTTTTTGCACCAGGATATAAATATTTCTATTAGCATTAATATATATATATATATATATATATATTATAATTTGTTCCATTTGATAATTTTCCAATGAATGTTGCTAATGATATCTCTTCATATTAATAAAACTTTGGTTGGTGAAATGTTCATCTTTCATATCCTTCTCAACCTCTAGACTTGTAAGTTCTATCCAACCCACCACCTTGTCTTTCTTTACTCCTAATAAATCTTCTCATTAATGTTTGGCAAGACTCATGGATGATCATTTTGCCATACAATATTTTTTTTACACTGTAAAAATTAAAAGAAAAATATTATAAATATATACATGATCTTAAAAATAATATTTATTGATTAAATGACTGAAATAGTTAAATTTAATTTATATAAAAAAAATACTAAAGATGTAAGTTGACAAATTTTATATTTGATATCAATAAATTTGTCTCTATACAAGGGTGAAATTAGAAGATTGAAACATGTTCAAGTTGATTTCGGTGTTCATTTACGTTCTAGTATAAAGTTCATGTGGGGATGACAAATATAAATATTAAAATTTAAATAAAATATCACAAAATTCAATAAAAAGTTAAAGAGGAATAAGGACATTATGTATTTTTTGAGATTTTATAAATACAACCTCCTTCTTTAATCTTTATATAAACCCTTTAATTGTTTTAAAAAAATATTACATTAATTTTTATATATATTACATTAACTCCTTTAATTTCAAGAAACATTACATTAATGAATGTCAAAGTAATGCTAAAAAATAAAAAAGTAAAATCTAAATAATAATTTACTCAAAAGTTAAAACAACATTTAATTTAATTGTGTTTTACATGATTCTATGCATTTAAAAACTCTGGCAAAAATTGTGTCTCGTGAGAAACCATTTCCTTTGGCCAGTATCCCCTTTTTTCTTTTAAATAATCTAACATATGTTTGATTTAGGTATAAGGTTGATATTTTTATTATTTCAAAATTTTAAAACTTTTCGATCGATGTTATTATCTTTTTACACCTTGGTATAAATTAGAAATTTTACTAACATTATATATTTTATTTTATTTTTATCTCAAATATTCAGGAAAATATCTAAAACTACGAACACCATTAAAAATGTAAAAAGATTATAGACATAGTGTTTTATGTGGATACAATTTCACATTTAGCACGAAAAATTTGAACGATTTGTTTTAAATTGAGGCAAAAAGGAAATTTAATCTTAAAATGAAAAATAAATTAGGAAATTAGGGGGTATTAAAATTTCTATGCCATATACGATATACGCATACTTTTCTAACTTACATATGTTTGTGTTTTCAAAGAAAATGCTTTTCAAGCACGATTGATTATTGAGGGCTATTTGATTTTAAAAAGTGTTTTCCATTTTAAATTTTATTTTCATATTTTTTCTTTTTATTTGTTAAGTTGGTATAAGAAAAGGTTGAATGAAAAAGAAAAAGAAAACAAAAAACACTAAAATGTTTTTTCATATTTTCTATATAAAATTTTAAAAATAGAAAATTAAGTAAAAAAAAATAACTTGTATTTTCATAATTTTCTTCGTCTCTTTTTCAAAAGAGAAGCTCCACCTCAATATTAATTTTAAATAAAACATCAATTTAGTTCAACAAATCCGCACCACTTGTAAATTTGGTTACTAATACCATAGGAAAAAAAATCAAATTTAATGCTTAACTTTAATTTTGATAATTATTATCAATTTTATCTTAAATTTGACTACTACCAATTAATTTGACTTTTTAACATTAGAAAAAATTGATCAATGAACACTAAATTTAATAACAAAAATTCTCCAAAAAGAGTTAAGAACGAAAATGACATATAATTACTAGTCAGAAATCAAATTAATCTTAATGTTACGAATTAAAGTGACTAACATTTGTTAATTTCTCTGTAAAAAATCATTTATTAATTTCAAAAGAAATTGTTTAACGTTTGTGAAAAAGCAATTATTTAATAATTTCAAAAATTACTTAATATTTTATACTAATTTTACAATTTTGTTCATGTAAAATTTCATTAAATAATAAAAAATATACAAAAAATGTTATGCATCTTAAATTTTGGTTTGGTACCCATATCTCCTTTGAAGACAAATCTTAAAAGAAGCATGTTCGAATAGTATACATGGACATTTTTCTGAATAAGTATTTTTAAACCTTAATTTACCGTAGTGCTAGAGATTATCCATTTTGCCACATATTCTTGTTAAGTATATATAACAAAGTAAACTAGCAAAATACAAAATACAGTGTGTTCAAAATTATATTATAACTTGCGGGGATAATAATTAAAACATAAAATGAAATAAATAATTTTATAAATGTAAAATGATAAAATTATGAATTATGTTTATCTTGTCTCTAATTTTATAAGATGGTATATTAATTTTTCAAATTAAAAAAAAGAGTCTATTATTTGTAATCTTGTAACAATTTTTTTATTTAAAGATAAAAGCAGGTAGGTGGCTTAGCAATAATCACTTTTTTGTTGGGCATCTCAGAACAGAAAGAAAGATACACTCAAAACTCATTAAACCACATTGGTTCCATTGTCCATGTCACTGGCTGCTATTATTCAACACTGTGTTTGGATTACTTTGCAAGTTTTCTGCCCCAATTAAGTTATAACTTACAAACAACATAACACATCTTACATTTCAAGTGTCCCTCTCTGTCAACTTAAGGGCACTCACGTAACTGCATTTCGATGGAACACACAGAACAAAGACACTGAAACGGAAACATTAAGTGATAACACCAACAAAAGAGAGAGAGAAACGGTTTTTCTGGCAAGATGTTCATGTTTTTTTTTTTTCTTTATTTATTTTTTTTGTTTTATTTACTAGACAACAACAAAAGGTTCTTCACGCAAAACAATGCATGACATTACTATTACTTGAACTTTATGTTCCTTTTTACCCTGATTTCTGCATTATTGTGTAGCGTGTGAGTCTTCTTTTACCTTAACAAATAAGTTTTTGCTTTGTTTGTTTAGACTTTGAAGCGTTAGTGTTCCTTTCCGTTACGCATTGTGACTTGTGACTATGAAGCCTTGAATATGAATATTCTATCAGGTTTCTTAACTCAGAACTGAATAACTGCTTTTCATTTTTATTTTTATTATATGCAAAAATAAAAGAGTGTGATTAATCTGAACAGGTTCAGCTTAATATTTTCTAACTTGGGGCAGTGGTGATTTAATGTAATTAAATAAGAGTCATTGCTACTTTTGTTGCATTTTTCTGCATTCATTTTTCAGTTGCTTGAATTTCATTTGCCATATGTTGCAATGCAGTGCCAAGATCTTGAAGGACAATGCTGTTTCCAAGAAGTAAGAACTCCATGCAGGGGAAGATTTCAAAAGCTTGAGATGCCAATGTTATCTGCATGATCAAAGGTAAAAAGAAAGGAACTTTGTATCTAAAATCTACCATGTTTTTTATCTTTATTTGTTATGTGTACAAAGAATTGGAGATTCATTTATATTTTATTTTTCCAATTCTTCTGATCAAATCAAGGACTACAATTTTCTTTTTATGATTGCAACTGTGACGTGAATTGTGAGATGATATAAATAGATGTTTTAGGTTGATTTGGAGAGACTAAGATGGCATCTTCGTCATGGGAATATTTTGGGGAGATTGCAAATGTGGCTCAACTAACGGGTATAGATGCAGTGAAGCTAATTGGTATGATTGTGAAAGCTGCAAGTACAGCACGGATGCACAAGAAGAATTGCAGACAATTTGCTCAACATCTCAAGTTGATTGGGAATTTACTAGAGCAGCTCAAAATCTCAGAGCTTAAGAAGTACCCTGAAACTCGTGAGCCTCTGGAACAGCTAGAAGATGCCCTTAGAAGGTCTTACATTTTGGTCAATAGTTGTCAGGACCGTAGCTATCTTTACTTGCTTGCCATGGGCTGGAATATTGTTTATCAATTCAGGAAGGCTCAGACTGAAATTGACAGATACCTGCGCCTGGTTCCTCTCATTTCACTAGTTGACAATGTTCGAGTCAGGGTATCTGCTATTCCTTTGCTGTGATTAATTTGTCTTGTTGGTCTATTAATTAATCCTAGTTGTTAACATTTCCTTTGATTATTTGGAATATTCAGGAGAGACTTGAAGTTATTGAAAAGGATCAATGCGAGTATACATTAGATGATGAGGAGCAAAAGGTGCAGACTGTTATTTTGAAACCTGAGCCTGATAAAGGTGATGCAGTGGTGCTGAAGAAAACTCTTTCCTATTCTTACCCAAACTTTTCTTTCACTGAAGCACTTAAAAAAGAAAATGAAAAGCTCCAAGAAGAGCTACAACATTCACAAGCAAATATGGATTTATATCAGTATGAATTCATCCAACATTTATTAGATGTCACAGAAGTTGTAGCTCATTATCAACCTGAAAAAAGTCATTACAGTGATTCCAGTTACTCTGAGGCAAATGGTGACAAAACTTATTCGTCTGGTGAAAAGGTCCACAAAAAGAATAATAACCTTTCCACATCGAGGTAATTTTATTAATCTTGTTCAAATTCATGTGTTTTGGATAAACTCTGAAAAATTACTTGACCAACACTGTAGTAGTTAAATGAATTTTGAGCATTACACATCTGATGTATAGGAAGAGTCAACATTTTCCATTTGTTATTACTCTGACCAGCTTACACAATGCCAAGTATCCTGCAGTTTCGCTTCTACCAATCTTTCATTGCATTGTCATGTAGCAAATAATGACTTTTTTCAAACAAAAATGACTGTTTTTACATATATTATTACTAACTTATATTGAATTGAATCTGATGCTGTATTTGCCTGGGCTCAATCAGATCATCAGTTTCAGAAAAGGATCTGCTATCAACTGGAGGTTCATATCATCGGGAAGATTGGCACACTGATTTACTTGCTTGTTGTTCTGAACCTTATCTCTGTATGTTCTCTCCTGCTGCTAATTTGATTTTCTTTAGTTTGGTTGGCTGTAATGGATTGGTTTCTTTCTTCTCTCAGAGTCATAAGGACATTGCAAGTATGTTGTGGTTCACTTTATCTGTAGCCTTATTAACCAGAATGACATTTTTTACTTTTCACTTGAGTTAGTACTTTTTGGCAGCTCTTTATCATGAAAAATGCAGCAAACCCCTAATTCACATATTCATTAATCTGTACCAGTGGGAAGATTGGTGGTTGATTTTTTTGTATATTCTCCACCAATTATCATGTGCTTTTTTTTTTTGTCTTCATCTTCTACTGAGCATGCCTCTTTTGAGGTGCATTGGAATTTGAAGTTTATGTAATAAGATAAAGGTGACTTCGATGATGTGCATGAAATATTTGTGTTGGTGAGCACATGTCTCACTGTAAAGATTGAGAGAGGCTAGAAGTTAGTAGTTATAATTGTTGGATCTGCATTTCCTTTTGCATTTTCCTTGTGTTAAAATTATAGTATTTGTATAGGTGAAGTTTCAGTTCTCAACTAATTTTCATCTTGATGTTATTTTCATCTTCAAGTAGTAAGTGGATAATTTGATTTGCAGGTATAAAGACGTGCTTCTTTCCTTGTGGGACATTGTCAAAGATTGCTACAGTTGCAACTAACAGACCAGTATGTAAGTGAGCTATAATGTATTGTTAACATCAAATCTTAATTCAACTTTACTTCGTAGTCAACCAACCAACTCATTCACAGAATATATACGTATTTCTCTCTCTTCACATTTCATATATATACGTATTTATCTCTTTTCACATTGATTGTCTAGTTGCCTACATATTCCAATTGTCTACCAATTATGTTTCATCTTAATTCTGTTTCACTTTATGTTTTTGCTAACAAAGCTAGAATTTGATTAGATCATGCTGATAATAAGATCATAAAATTATGCATATTCAATATAGCATTTTCAGCTCCGAAAAATGCCTTCTTTGGTTGCCATTACTTTGCCCAAACCCTATGGAAGCCTTGTCCACACTTTCTTTCTATAAACATTTCCACGTTATCACCTTTATCTTGGATTTTAACCATAATGAAGTCCCACTTAATTCTTAAGATATCATATCTGTACCACTGGCCTAATTGATTTTTGTCATTATACATTAGTTTTATTTTATGTAGTGGACACGTAGTTATAATTTCTACCTCTTTTGGGTGGGGGATTGAATTACAATCACACTTGAACAATAGAACCACTGGGGTTGTTCTAGTGGTGCGGGGTTCGGGAAGTAAGCTTGAGGTCTTAAAATCGATTCTTGCCATTGTACAAAAGAAAAAAGTATATATGATATATATTTAAATTAATACCAAGGTTTAAATTGCAAACATTTTCTATTTTTATATTATTCTAACCATCCATTTGGTTCATTTGTCAATTGCCACACTAAAACGTGAGGTCTAGCTGCTATAATTTCAATTTTGTGGGCTTTCAGCTTCTGCAGAAGCGTGTAATGAATTGATGGCATATTCATTAATTTTATCTTGCTGTTGCTATACTTGCTGCATAAGGACCAAGCTTCGGAAGTTGTTGAACATCAGGGTAATGCTTCCACCCTTTTGGATAATATGACCTTAGGTGTCCTCTTTTTTGTGCCTTGTATTTATAAATATTTAGACACAGAATACATTGTGAGTATAATTTACTCTTTTTATTGTATGATGAAATACAGAGTTGGTCATTAGAATTTTAAAAAAATAAATATTTTTGATAGAAATTAAAATAAGACTTTTGTTTAATTTAATACTAAATAAATTTTATCATAATATTTATATAAACTAAATAAATTTTTTTAAAGTCTGAGTATATTTATTACAAGGCAACTTAAACTATTAAATATATTTGTTAAGGTCCGAGTATTCTTTAGAATTTAGTGTTTTATGGAAAATTGCTTTATTAGGCATTGACATTCTATGACAGGGGGGCTTCATTGATGATTTTCTTTCTCATTTGATGTGTTGCTGCTGTGCCCTTGTGCAAGAATGGAGAGAAGTGGAGATCCGGGAGGCTAGTGGTATGACTCCATTATTCAGTTTTTTCAACATTTTAAGGAATCATTGGACTTGTCTTTCCTATACTTGGCAAAACCTATGGTCCAGTTTGGTGTTGTATATTTCTATTTTACTATAGCATTTTCTTTTGGCTTTTTGTAGTACTAGTTTGATGCTGATTTATTGGTGCTCAAACTGCATGTGAAATGTGTTTTTGTTAAACCATTTTGCAGGTCCTGGCAAGACCAATAGAAGACCTCCACCATCACAGTATATGGAATCTTAAGTAACAAAATAAGATTGACATTTGGTTGTTTAGGAATTGATTAATTACTTGAATACACCATATAAATTAGAAGCAATTGGTTATTAGAACCTGTGTATTTTGATTCTTACACCACCTGACATTGGTTACTACTGAATGTAAAATCATGAATAGATTTAGTGTTCATAGGTACTTTAATTGGCCTGTAAAGTTGAAGTGTTGAACCATCTCTCTTTGCTTGTTACCTTGCAATTTCAATAATCTAAAAGAAAGAAAAAAAATTCATTTGCAAACATCGCCGAACCAGAAAACTATCTATTAATCAAATCTCAGAATGGGCCCAAAACAGGTGTTTTTGACATTTTATTAGTATCTTATCTCTTTTGATCTATTATTTTTTAAAAATATAAATAGTTAAAATAATTTTATATCTAATATAAGCTGTTTATCGTAAAGCTAAAATTTAATTTATATGTTAAACTATTTGTGTATTATGAATTTCAATTATAAAATAACTTATATATTCTAAAGTTTTTGTTTATTATAGACTTAAAGAACAAACATGTACCCTTCACATTACATAGATTAAAATATTAGATCATTAAAATTCATTCAATTTATTCAATATAATATAATGGAAAGAGATGAAACGGATAAAGTATATATGTTTACAGTTTCAGAATGCAATTATTTATAACATATAATATATAAGTATTTGAAAATGTAAATATATACTGCATAAAAAATACCTAATATTACCAAAATAATGTTTTTACATTAAAAAATAACATAGTTTTAACAAAATTTAAATTAAAAAAATTATATAAACTCAACAATTTTAAAGTCTTTAATTTATCCATCGAAAACGTATAATACGTCCATATGCATTAAATAAATGTATCTGCATGGAATGTCATATCAGAAATAATAACTTTCTTTGATATGGAGATTAAGTGTTAAATATGGTATATGTCTTCTTTTCTATAACTTTTTTATAATTGACTTTCCTCGTCTTGTTAGAAAGAAATAATTGATTTCCTTATATTTAATTACACAATAAATTCTTAGAAAAATTTATATAAATACAATTATATCAGTCAGAGTTATAGAAATATAACTTTATCGATCAGATACATGTATAAATAATTCTTGAAAACAATATGTAAAAGCAAAAGTATATAAGAAATGAGGTTAAATTGTACAATTAAAAAATCTTCCCAAGTAATATTCAAATCTTCTTTTGACATTTAATGCAAGTAAACCTTTAAATAACTTCAGCATAGAAAATTGTTATGATACAAGATTTAAAGTTTATGAAAAATTCATCTATTTTTTATATCAAATGTCAGTGTGTCAAAATATTTTCTTTTTTACTTTCATATATTTCTTCCAAAAGAGTACAAGATACAAGATTATCTTTCACAATTTGAATTTTGATTTTTGTTAAAAGTACTCCAAATAGATAGATATATGAGTTAAAACATAAAATACGAATTTAACTAAAAAAATTAATACTTATCTTTTATTTTAGAGTATATCTATCAATTTATTAATTTTTTTTAAATTCATTTAATAAAATAATGATCTTAAAGTACATTATCAATTCATTAATTTATTTTTAAATTTATTTAATAAAGTAATTATCTATAAATAACAAATATACTTTAACAAATATGCTTCTCCTTTATTTAAAAATGAGATCATTTTAAGTCTAAAATATTTATTCATCTTATCTTACTTATAATATTATAATTATTAAAATTTAAAATATATATTTTATTTTAAATAAATTTAACTTAACATAACATTTGTTATAATTATAATGATACTACTTCATCTAATAACTCTAATATGCTTCTTTCCTTAATATTTTGACTTAACATAATTAAACCAATAATATTAAAAATATATGAATGTTATACATAATTAGTAATGATTCGTCTTCAAACTACTTTAATAATAAAATATCTTAAAACTATATAAAATCCCTTGGTACGAAATCTTTAAACTAATATACTTATTATCTTATTAAATTTTTATAAAATACAAAATAATGTCTTATGAATAAATCAATAAATCCATCCGCACGGTTAAAATTAAAAAAGAAGAAGAAGAGACAAGAAGAGTATTTCTTAAAAAATTATTTTTGTAAAAGTAAACATTAAATACACTAAAATCACATCAATCGGTGAAAGATTGCCACGTAGCAGTGATCCTTCCGGTAACTCTATGTATAAAGTCGGCAATAAGTTGCACCTCGCGTTTCTCAGACACATAAAGAAGCAACTATAATAGGCGAAAAGAGAGAAAAATTAGGGTTTCTGAATTTTGGGATAATGGCATCAACGAAGAAGATCACGCTCAAGAGTTCTGATGGCGAAGCCTTCGAGGTGGAGGAAGTGGTTGCGGTCGAGTCTCAGACGATAAAGCACATGATCGAGGACGATTGTGCCGACAGTGGAATTCCACTTCCCAATGTTACGAGCAAGATTCTGGCCAAGGTTATTGAGTACTGCAAGAAGCATGTTGAGGCCAATACTGCTGAAGAGAAACCCTCTGATGATGAGCTTAAGTCCTGGGACGCTGATTTTGTCAAGGTTGATCAGGCTACTCTCTTCGATCTCATTTTGGTGAGTTTTCTTTCAAGTTCTTTTTTTTTTTTTTTGTTATCATTATTTTGGGTTTTTGTTTTTATTTTTTGATGGATTGGGTTTTGGATTCGGGGATTTTTTTTTTATTTTATATTGGGGGTTTTGGATTTTTTTTATGGATTGGGTGTTGGATTGGGGGTTAGAGTTTTTGTGATTGAGAATTCTGGTTTCTTTGGTTTTTATGTTGTTTGATAGGGTTAGGTTTTGATTGAAATTTTGATATAGATTTTCTTTTGATGTTTGTTTGATTAACATGTTGTTTGCGGTTTGGAATTTTGGTATAGATTTTTGCATCGTTTAAATTGCAGCAATTTTGAGTTTATACACACCTTAAAAGATGTTTTCAGAAATCTTTGATGGGTGATGTGGCCACGGTTGTTGTTTTGAGCTGTAATTTAAAATTTTGATTAACGCTTGCTATGATTTGTGCATGGTTTATTGATTTTGTTTTCGTGAGTCTCCCTTGTATCATGTGATGTAGTTGTTTCAGCGAGTAATAGCATGATGGATTGAATTATGTGAAATTTGTATTATTGGTCTGTTTTGTGTTAGTGGGATATCGATCAAAAAGTGATTCCGAGTTTGTTTTCTTGTTTCTTTTGGTATATGTTTGATGTATAAGACAATCTTCTGAAGTAAGCAAGTAAGGATTTTTATTTTTATTGATTTGAAGTTTTATAATGGTTTTAACTTTAAGGCTACATGAGCTATTGTGTTTAGGCGAATTCGCATTAGTGCAGTTTAATTCATGATTGGTCATGGCCATGTATGTTTTTAGTGTTTATTTCAATGAAATTGTGTTCTGTAAAACTCTGATTGCCCTTGACGGTTTTATGTTGTTCCTTATGGATTACTTTGGATATGTAGTTGTAAGTATGTTAACGCCACATTAGATGTGTCTTTCATGATTTCTCTGGTTTTTGGTTGTCTCTGCTCATGATGGCTATGGTCTTTGGTTGTTTTAGGCATTTGTCTGGTTGTGGTACTAATATAAGCATTTTAATCTCAGATATTGTATTCATTAAGTTGTTTAATGTTGTTATTTTTGTGTTATAAATTTTTTCTTTACAGGCTGCTAACTACTTGAACATCAAGAGTCTTTTGGACCTTACTTGCCAGACTGTAGCAGACATGATCAAGGGAAAGACTCCAGAGGAAATTCGTAAGACATTCAACATTAAGAATGACTTCACCCCTGAGGAAGAGGAGGAAGTTCGTAGGGAAAATCAATGGGCATTTGAATAAGTGTTATTAATTAAGCACTTGAAAACAAATATGCTCTGTGGTTTTAGTTATAGTTTCTAGCTATGTTACTGACTGTTTTGTTTATGTCGACTGTGTTGGCGCATCAGTCTTGTTTATTGTTCTTTTTGAACTTGATGGGGGCAATCGTTAAGTTGTAAGTAATAGCAGTTCATGAATATGATGGGATGCTTTTGAGTCTGGTATGAGGTTCATGGGTTATTCATTGTCTAACTTTTGATCCTCCAAATTGGTCTCATTAATCAAATGACTCTGTCTTTCCTTTGGGAAATCGAACCTTTTCTGAAATCAAACCTTTGTGGTTCTATGCATATGTATTACTGCTTGGTTAAATTGCCTTCAAGATATTTAGAGTGTAGTGTTGTTTTTGGAGTGCAAAGGAAAAGCAAAGGGAGAAGTCTGAGTATAGAAGATACTCATTTTATTCTGATGGGAAGTGCATATTTTTAAAACATATTTGGAAATAAAATTGCTAAAATATAAAAATCACTAACAATTATTCTTAAAAAACAGGACTCAAGTTATTTTTTTTGCAGAATCAGATTTCTCATATTTATTTTTTAAAATCTTGTTTGAATGTTTCAAAAATCTTATTACAGTGTCTTATGTGATTAGTATTAGATTAATTTTTTCTCATATTGCTTAATTTTTAAATTAGTAAATTGTTTAGCTTGTTTCTTAACATGTCATTTTCCTTTTAGTTATGAAAGATATTTATACTCGCTCTTTAAATTTACTAACATCTTTGATTGCATTTTGAAATATTGTTGATAAGTTTAACCTAAAGTTTTGCTCTTTAGTTAATACTTCTATCATTTTATTCCCTTTTCTATAAGTTGTGCACTGACTAAATTTTAGACATGTTAAACTTTAAATAGCAACAGAGATCATTTTCCTTCACTCTTGTGATAGGGTCATATTTACAATCATTAAAATCGATCTATTAAATTGTGGCTTGTAACAAAGTGTGTTGTAATAAAGAGTTTCTCATTTTCTTGTTCCTCCATTGTTACCTTTGTCTCCATTAGTTTGGATTTGCATATTCATTCTATATGCTTTATAACATCACATCTTTTGCATTTAACATTTGACATCCACCAACATTTTCTTTAAGGATGGTTTGTCTTTTTATAATAAAGATAAGGGAAAAAGTCTCTCCTTATTGCTTTTGGAAGCTTTTTGACATTTTGTGTTTCTAATATTACCACTTTTAGAATTATGTGCTTTTGTATAAAACGCACATTGTAAGTTCTCTTCCAGTCTCATTATTCTTCTTTACTTTTCTTGTAAATCATTTATCAATCCTTCCAAAGTGATAATTAATAGGTCTTTTGACAACTTTAAAAGTTGATATCTC
The DNA here is from genome assembly GCA_026586105.1 of Hylodesmum podocarpum. Lineage (NCBI taxonomy): Eukaryota > Viridiplantae > Streptophyta > Magnoliopsida > Fabales > Fabaceae > Hylodesmum > Hylodesmum podocarpum. The sequence goes on along the minus strand of JALJEV010000736.1, from coordinate 205,168 downwards.
CAATTTATACTACAATAATAAGAATTTTTGGCACTATTCTTCCCATTAAGCTGTTCTTTATTTGTTATACTTAACAGCCGATCAACATAACCTTTAACTGAATATGTCTCCTTTATGTTTTGCATCTCGAATTCTTTATCTAAGTTGAGTATTTTCATGTTTTTGGTTCTTTCACAACTAGCATATTCTGATTTAAGGTAATCTCAAATATCTTAGACAAACTTAAAATTCATAATTCTTGTAAAGATAATCTTTGACACAGTTGGAAAAGAAACAATTGGAAAAGAAACAATTTTTGGCTTTAGTCTTTTTTGTCTTTCTTTTTTTGTAATACTTCATCTGAGCCACCATTAGATTTACAGATAATTCAAGAATTTTACTGCCTCCTAGAGATTATTCTTATAGCCTATAACTCATACTTCTCACCATCAAGATGATTGATTCTATTGATGTTTCTTTCAACTCACAAATCCCTTAAAGACATAGGAACTCTTACAGATCCCTCAAAGATATAGGTGCTCTGATACTAAGTTATTGTTTTTGGAGTACAAAAGAAAAATAAAGGAATAAGTCTAAGCATAGAAGACACACATTTTATTCATATATGAAGCACATATTTGAAAACAGAATTGTTAAAATATAAAAATCACTAACAATCATTCTTAAAAAATATGACTGAAAAACATATTAATCTTATTAGTTATTAGTTAGTATATTTTTATTTTTATTGTAAATCAAAATCCAATCTTTTGTAGTTTTTTGATTAAAATGAATTTTTTTAAGAAAATTTAATGGAGTTTATTTTGTTCAAAACAATCTTCTTTTTTTATATAATTAGTAATGAGAGTATTTTTAAGAGTGTGTGCAGTCTATTATTTGGTGGGATCATTACCGGCTCTTTTTTTTTGTTTATTATTGAAAATTAAGTTTTTTTAAACTATAAAAAATCTATATATATTTATTAGGATAATTAATTTATATAAAAATGACATGATATTTCATCTAGGATGACATCTTAGAATTTACACGTGATATTAGAGAATACTTTAATGTTTTTTTAATAAAATTGTTTGTTTAAATTAAATTAAATTATTTTTTGATATTTTGATTATGATTTATAAATGTACTGTATAAATAAAGTATATATTATATATTATACATTATACATATAAAATATAGAACCATATTGCATATGCTAAAGTATTAATTAATTCTAAAAAGTTGGTGAAATCGTTTAAATTTTCATAAAAGAAATTAGGATTTATGACCATAAGCTCAGTTTTTATATTAATCAAAGGATTTATGATTATTATTATTATCATTTAAGATCATTATTCAAAAAAATTATGACAAATGTTTACAAATTTAAAAGTAGATAAAATAAAGTGTTATTATATAAAATAAATATTTACCTTGTACATGTTAAAATGCTTAGTTAATTCTAAAAGGTTAGTGAAATTGTTTAAATTTTCAGAAAATGGCAGAGAATATACAAAAATAATTTACTTTTTCATTATTGAAAGAAGTTTTATTGTATTATAGTTTATGAATTGAAAACTATATAAAATAAAGTGTTATAAAAAAATGTTCATTCAGTCCAATATTTTTATTATTAAAGAACTAGTGAGAAGTTAACAAGTAATTAACTCACAAGTGAGGGGGAATGAATACAAAAGATTGGAAAAGGCAACTCCGGATTTTGATGATCCTGAGAGGGCAATTCTGCTGTGCCTTTTCCTGTTCTCTTGGTCACAAATTAATCCAATTGTTAATTTTGTTTCTACTTTCAACTTTTCAGACAATTAACAAGTAATTCTTACCAAATAATTTAAGATTAAACGTTAACATAGTTTTAGGCCAGGCTAAAATAATGTCTGTTCTTCAATCTTGTTATTTAAAACGTTCAACCTATATATTTTATCTCCTCATTCACACAAAAATACGACCTACCATATGTTTGAAAAAGATTAATTTCTCAAATTTTAGTTGTTTTTAGTAAAACAATTACTTCTAAAATGTTTTACTTTGCAAACAATCTTTTTTCTTTCTTAAAAATATACTGTTTTTTTTCATCTAAAACTTTCAAACTTATGATTATTTTTCAGCTACTTTTTTCTTCAAAAAAACTTATTCCCAACTTAATCTAGCTTTTACAACAATTTTTTTTTTCTCTTTCATCTTTATACATGTACTTTTTTACAATTTATGTGAAAGATGATTTTTCACCATATTCAAATAAAATTCATTATTTTTCAGTAAATTTTCCCAAATAAAATAAATTTTTATTATATTCACTTATAAAATAATTAATCATTGAAATAATTTAATTTCTGCAACTATCATAAGCACAATGATTTCTACTAGTTGGAGGATCTGGGTTCTAAAAGTGTTTAAAGGGATGATTCAGAAATCCATCATTTAAAAGACCAAAAGTCACTGAGAGATTAGAGCTTAGAATAGGCTGTACTTAAAGCAAGAAATGATTAAGCTACTTTGGCTTTCACTGAACTTAATAATAATGATCATATACAACGGTAACGTCCACATTCACTCTAGTTCTTCCTAGCGTAAAACGATAATGAAAAATAAAATAAAAAAAGAACTATAATACACAATTTTTAAAATCATTAGCGACTGAAATGCATTAGCCTATAACCTCAAGGACTAACATGCAGATTTGCCAGTGAATTAATGGAATCTTTAGAAGAATTACAACATAAAAGCATGGGAATGATTCACCAGAGGATGAAACTTCATCAATTTGCTGGAGAGCATGTGCAAGACATATGTTATACATATTAGATCCCATCATCGCTGCATGCCCCGTATTTTAAATTCATGCTTTTGAACTGTTAATTATGCAGATAGACAAACAACAGAATGGAGAGCCATGTCAGCTGAAGAATAACAGGATACCAAAATTGTAACCTTTTTTGGCCAATTGAAAAAGAGAAGGAAGTTCAGAAAACTTTCACCTTCTCAACAGCTTGTGAAGCACCAGACAGTACTTGATTGCCTTCCTTAAGGAGTTGCAGTCGGGTGCGCAACATTTGATTATGTTCCTCTCCCTAACAAGCAACATGGTGATCAGAGTAATGGAATGGAAGACTACTAGAAGATGAACAAGAAAATAATTTGAAGTAGGGGATAGAAGAGAAAATTCTCTTATTTGATTTGGTTAGAGAGAAGGGAAGGATATTTGTTTGGCTTGCAAGTGGAGTGGAGATAAAATAAAAGTAAAATACTGTTATATCTTTATAAATACTAATGAAGAAGGAGAGGAAAAAAACAATATCTCAATGCTATTTAGTTAGTACAATCCAAACATTCTAAACCATTTTCTGTCCTCTCTTAATCCCCTCAATATTGGAGTGTTGTTTTCCCTCCCCTCCAAGCATAAATATAGATTTGCTTTGTATTATTAAACGGTATGTAGAGGTCTAGACAAAGATTAGCACTGTTACGCTGCATGGAATAACTTGGCATTAAGGCCATAACAAACTGAATAGCAGTTCCTGGAGTCCACACAACCAAGGACAGGAAACTTTTTATCTGTTCGAATCTGAGAAGGAAACATACATCCCCGACCGGAAAGAAGGGATAGTATGAAAATAGTGACACAATCTCTGAAAGTGAACAGTATTCTGTCATTTTAGGCGGGCTGAGATGGGATAACCAAAGAGAAAAAAGAATATGGTAGTAGTTGGGTCCAAAAGACTAAAAACATACAAATCTTTCAACCAATGAATAAGAAAGTACTTTTTTCTAGTCCAATTTCATCATAATTTGATATGAAAGCATTCAGATAGTGTACCTACCTTTTGAATCATATGCATTAAGCGTTGGATTTCATTCTTCTTTTCCATAGACAGATTCTCAGCAACATCCATTATGTTACTCCTGCATTTGTATCAATGTTTCCCTTTGAGTTCAAATAACCAACGTATTCTAATTCTAATGACCAATAAATATACAATAAGCAGGCAAATTGAATAAATATCATATTAAAAATAATCAGCATGGATCCCAAAGTATAGTCTGAAGGCAAACCTCTAGTGACAGATAAAAATGGGATTAACTAAAAAGAACCACGAGAGGTTGAAGATTAAGCTTTGATGGCTAACATGAATGAAATTATTCAATATGACCACATGTTTATAATAATAGTTCAATAAACATGCACTGTTAATGTGAAGTTTACATTCTTGATGACTTTTAAGGTGATAATTACAAAAGAAAACAACCTTATATTACGTGGAAAATTGTGATTAGATTATAGTGTAAAATAGTTTAGATTGTCAGTTTATGTATTATTTATTCTTATAATAATGATAACATCCTACTAAAAACTACTTAAAATGCTCATAGCAAACCAATAATACCTATCTGAAAACAAGACATCCAGATTTTGTTCTTCCACAATTTCCTCAACAGCATCAAGAGTGGCTCCTGCCTGCACAAAAGATGAACTCAAAACAGAATAACTTGCATATAGTAGTATTTTGCAAATGCATGCCAGTATGTCCTACACAGGGAGCACGGCAGTACGAGTATCAAAGCCTGCATATGGCCCCTTCAAGGTCCTCCTCCTCCTACCTATGTTAAGTTATATAAAAGTGTTCATTACTTTCACTTTAGTTAGAGGGTGTAACTGTGAATGGGTGCTATGGTTCTGTAGGTACTACAGAAGATTTTAAAAAAAATATCTCCAAAGCCAAAGGTTAACTTTAAGAGAATTGGTAGTTGAAACTCAAATAGAACTAAAAAGGTTCAGCTTCTTAACTAACTCAACAGGTTCTAAAATTCCCTTAATTGAAATATTCATAATTTTGAATTAATTGCAGATTGAATTAGAATAAGAAAACCTTGTATTCACTTTGATTGTTTCATTAGTTTAGTACTTCTAATTTTAACTATTATCAATGAGTCAGTGGTATTTGATTATTTGCAACGATAATGATAAGTGTCCATGAAAACAAGCTCAAGAATAGGGCCCTGATTGGGTAAAACTACTCAATATGTACTCATAAGAGAAGAAAATAAATATAAAATGAATTGAGCTTTTCCTATAAGTTGAAATTAGCTAATAGAAAATTTAAAATCATCTTTTGGAGAAGCTACATGAGAGCTTGTATAAATTAACCTACGCAAAAGCTAACTTTATCTTTGGGAGAAACTTAATTCATTTTATCTACTTATTTTCTTCTCCTATAAGTGTTTATTGAAAAATTTATCCAAACAAGACCTAAAACGAGTTTCTTAAAAATTTATTAATTTGATTACATATTTTGTAAGGATTTTGACTAAAATGTGTTGTTCCTAACCTTGATAACATGTCCGAATTATTTTTATTTATATTTTCCAAATACTTTCAAAAGTGCCTTCAAGTATGAATTAAAGAGAAAGCTCCTCTAAAGTGAGTATGCCTTTAAAGAGAGAAAGGTATTGTTTCTAATTCTAAATTTTGGTGGGTTTAGATCACAATGTACTTTAAGATTAAATCAAGAATGAATAAGCCCTCACTAACTTTAAAAGCAAACTCACTTCAGTAGAGCCTAATCCAAATTAAAGCACAGCATAGAAATTTTTAAAGTCCTTTCCATCAATCTTAATTAATTCTTCATCATAACAAAAGAAAAGGTATATTATCCTTGATTTCAAGTTTCCAAGGACCAGAAGAACATCAGCTCTAACCATTTTTACTCATAACTAAATTACTCCACAACAGTAACCTGAACAGTAATTATGTGCAATAAGATTTTTCGACAATTGATACTCAAGAGATGCAAAGCATGCATTTGTAGCTCATGCTGTATACAATAAAATTATAACTTGCTCCCCATTGTCATGCATAGTTATGCAAGCCTTATGTATGGTTGCAATCCTAACTAAATTGCAGTGTGAATGTTGAGCATCCAGATAACAAATTCTTCATTTTTTTCTTTGTTTAAATGTTAAAATAAAACAATAGACACAATAGTTAAGTTATACCTTTGTTTGAAGACAGACTCTCTCAAATCCATCCTGTAATAATTATTTGACAGAACATTTAGAATTCATATTTTTATCACAATAATAACAAATTATTGTTGCTAAAATTGTAAGTGAACAGTTAGAGGAGACTCAATTAAGTAGGTTTTTCCTGACAAATCTATCAACATGTGTGTGAGAGAAAAGATAAATAAAGAGAACAAAATTACATTTTCTACAAATCATGATCCAATCATTTTAAATGAAAAATAAAAAAGAAAAATATTAAACAACCATTTTATAACTATTAAGGAAATTTTTTAAAAAAACCTTGGTCTCATTTAGTTTATGAAGAAGACAACAATAGCAGTTTGTTTGTAAATCAATTCCTCTACAACTAAAATGTCCGCCAAACAGGCTCCAAAGTTTCTAGTGAACTTCTATTGCATGTATTCAACATACACTAACTAACACAAATTTCAAGAAAATAATTTAGTTTATTGCTCAAACCATAAAAGACAGAGATCAATACTAAGTATCTGAAATGGTGGAACATCAGCCTCAGGCTTTTAGCTTGAGAAATAGGTATGACTGAAAGAAAAAACATCAAAAGATAACATCCTCAATTGTTGCGTGAGGCATCTCGTCAAGTATTTATAACTGCGATGAGAAGGGTTCAACATTTGACATTACTCACATCAGTACCTATAACAAACTTACCTCTATGTTTTCATGTAAAGATGTAATGACCTGAAAGGTACGATACAAAAAGGCAATTAGAATACAAATATATGAAACTTCAAGCATTTCTTGACTAGCCAACCTCACGTAGTGAGATAAGACTTTTGCTGTTGTATTTGCATTCAGCTGAGATAAAAGGAATTATATACAATTACACATAGTGTTGATATAGCTTGACTTGCTAGCAATATTCATTGATTCTTTTTATTAATAGTAAAGTAGATACTTGCTGTAAATATATCAGCCCAAAAAATTCAAGGGTTTCATTGTGTATTATGGTATTTTATAACATCAGAGTGACCTGAGAGGATTTTCTCTCAAGTTCTTGAGAAACTGTTCTTAGGAAGGTTGGTATTAGAACCACTATTCTTTATAAGAAAAGATAAATTTCAACAAAGTTAAGGTGTGTTGTGCATTGTCTGCAATTTTTAAGGCTTTAAGTCGCACAGGCTCTGGTGTGAAGGGGCATGTTAGATACAAAAGCCATTCATATGCCTTCAGTAACTGATTTGGGATACCGAGATTATTATACATATGTTTCTTGATATCTTAAAAGACATATGCTTGATTCCAACTAATGTATTGTTTATTTTCATATCTAAATAAATGTTGCTTCCTTTGTTCATTTACTTAATTCAGGTGCAAAGTGTAAAGATGGCTTTTTAATTTAACCTCCTGTAGATATTCAATAGTTAATACCTTCTTTGAGCCTACTTAGTATTAAGTGGTTGATGAATATAATTATATAATCTCTAATTAAAAGATTAAGACTGACATAAATGGTCAGTATAAATTTTCATCTGAGTGACAGTATAAAGGAAATCAATGAAATCCAGGGGATCACTGCCCTGATTTCAAAACAAAATTGAGCAGGAAATCCAGATATAAAGAATGATGACATGGGTTAAACTCATTGCCATGTTTTTCCTATCGGCTAAACTCAGCATAACATTCAGAAATATATTTCAAATATGAACAAATTAATGTCAAGAGCTCATACCTGAAGAAATAGGTGATGGAGCAATTCCATTTCAGTGTTAGAGAAACTTGGAAATGCTTTATAAAATTCCTTTACAAATCAAAAGAAACATGTATCATTATACAGCCATTTTGAAATGCAAACTATTAACAAAATTTCAGATTTATAGTTGAACAGACAAACTCAAACCATAGTATAATGAAGTATACTATCACAAAATGGGTTTGAGATAACTAAATCAACCATTACTTCCCACTAAGCCAGTATCACAGTGTAAAATATGTCTTGGCTATCTTTTTAGTGCAAAAGCATCTGATCTGAACTAGACACATAAATCTGGGCAATATTCTATACTCTGTAAACTACAAGTGGGTCATACCACACAATTGTGATGCAAGTACCAACTCATTTTTAATGTATACGTCACCAAGTGTTATCCAAGAAATCCCGATATCAACCTATCATTAATCATTTCAATGGTCTAGCTTTGTAATTGTTAACGTCATCTAGTTTATTGGAATAGCAAAAACTTGAACTCCTCACCAACTTCTTCACTCTAATTACAAGATTAGTGCTGCACATAAGGAGCGTGTGGCACTAGTCCTTGTGATATCACATGATGTGGTGTGAAATCAACAAATGGGAATTCAATTCTCACAGCTCCATCTCTAGTAGTTATTCAAATCTCAATTTCTAGTAGTATTAATAGCAGTGGTTATGTGGTGGAAATTCAATTCTCAAATCTCAATTTCTAGTAGTACTAATAGCAGTGGTTACGTGGTGGAAATTCAATTCTCACACCTCCATTTCTAGTAGTAATACTCTATTGTCACATCTCCATTTCTAGTAGTACCAGTAAAAAGTTAATTCTTTTTACATACCCATTGTTCCACCTTCCAGTTTTTCCCACAACACAATTAAGAACAGCCAAGGGAAGAGAGAAAAGAAAGAACAACAAAGTGTACCTCCTTTGAGCATGAAGTGAGCAAAGATCGAAGAGAATATTGGAAAGACTTGTTCAAATTGGAGAACCGGGATCCAATTCCAGTAGAAGGCAATACTGATGCATTGACACCATGTTCAGCCCTATTCTCCATTGCCTTTCAATAAATGGTAATGAAGAATCATCAAACAAACAATAGAACAAAACAGGGGGAAAAAAAAAAAAGAAAAAAACAGCAGATAGAAGGTGAAAGCAATGACTTTTTCAGAGATTCAACTAAAAAAGTGGATTTTTTTTTAAGAGAGGCAATCAAAAAGAAAGAATTGGCGTGACCAATGGACAAAATGAATGAAAAATTAAAACTTACGATTGGAAAAAAAAACTGTCTGCAATTGCAAGGCTTCACCGGATTCCGTCACACGATTCCGGTACCGGCACCGGATAACACCACAGTGGGTGTGTATCTTCTCTGTCAAGGTCTCCTGAAACTGTAAAAATCTTAATAATGGAGAAATTGTAGTGTGTTGTGATGGTTTGAGCGCGCCAGAGTAAACCAAAAACAGAACGAGAAAATCAGGGTTTCTTCATAGGACACAAGAGACTGTGTTTTATTAAAGTGTTTCATTAATAGAACAAATGTTACTTTGTATTTGAAATTTTTTCCCTCCAATTTTTTTTTGTTTTATAGTCATTGATTTTTCTCAGATACCAGTCCGATGCCTAATATATTCTTTTATTTATTTTTTACTTAAATAAAATACAACAATCTAGCATCTACATGTTACTTATATATTATATATTATATGTTAATACATACTAGTAGTGAGTCCATATTTTTGCACGAAAAATAAGAAGTGAAAATAAGTAAAAAGAGAAGTCAAGAAAAATAAAGTCCTTTTAGTAGACTAAGAGACATATTTATATGTAAAAAAAAAAAAAAAAGTTCTGTAATTGTATTATATCTATTGATTACATATGAATATTAGTTACGTTTGTTTTTATATTTTATATTATATATGATAAATTGAATAATATTATTGTCAATGACGGATGTATTTCATAATACTTATTAACATGCTTAATTCGACATAATTATATAAAAAAATTATTTATTTTAAAAATAAAAATATTTCTTATTTTTTTTTAAATAAAACATATATTAAGATTAATTAAAATATAGATTAAAAAATTATTAACAAGTATCAGATAAAAAAAATAAAATTTATAACAATTTTAATAAAATTATTTGTTAATAATGGAAATTTTATTTGTGTTTCAAGCTAAAGTTTTATGAATTTATCATACTATTTAGGACAAGCTTTTTTTTTTTCAAAAAATGAGATTTGCTTTACATTGCCGGTAATTGTTTGTTTTTATGGTTTTATTCATATAATTTAATTAAAACGTAACATGTATTTTTTGTATTTCTTTAAACAACATTTAGTTCTCATAATATAGGAATGTTGATGTCGTGTTGTACACGGGCTAAACTTTGCAAGATATAATTTCCGAAAACGTTGCCAGATACTTTACCACCACTTCGTGACATTCAACATCAAATAAATTTGGTTATGGGTGCTTCATTGCCTAAATGACCCCATTATAGAACTGTCAGGTGGAGAATTGTTGGCTAAAGGACATATTCGTGAAAGCCTCAGTCCTTGTGTCTTCCCGGCTTTATTGACTCCAAAGAAAGATTGTACAAAGCGCATGTACGAAGATAGTCGTGTCATTACAAGATCACAGTACACTATCATTTTCCTATCCCACGCTTAGATGACCTACTAGATTAGCTAGCTGGTGCCACAATATTCTGTAAACTGAATTTAAAGAGGGGCTATAATCAGATTTGGATCCAACAAAGTAATGAATGGAAGACTGCCTTTAAAACTCGTGAAGGATTGTACAAATGGTTGGTACTGTTTGGTCTTTCTAATGCCCCTGGTATATTTACGTGTGTCATGAATCAAGCATTGTGCACCTTCATTTGAAAAATATATTGTGCTCTATTTTGAGGATATACTTGTTAATAGTGCTACTCCTGAACTACATCTTCAGCACTTACTTGGCATGCTTATTTGGAACATGTTCACATTTGTTATCAAGCAGAATTGGAATTTTTAATCGAGTAGTTGATACTTTAAGTCGTTGTCATGGGCTAATATCTAGATTAAAATACTGCTATGACTGCTAATAAAATGATTGTGATCATGGAACTACCAAAAATCGGATGCATATTTCAAGACTATATCAAACTCATTAATTTATGCCGTACTACAGGTAGTTTGCAACAAGTAAACAATGAACTAAGCATTCTGATTATGTGGATTCAAAATTTCAAATGGATGATTTGGACAGAAACAAAATATTCAACGACTTGGCAGAAGAAAAACTACCTGAACCTCTATTGCTCACCTTCTGTCTACACTTCTTTCATAACTCCCCTTTTCCCTGTTGGGTTCTATAACATACAGAAGAGGCCATAATTCCCCTCCTGAATTCAAGTGTGTTTCAGAACTAGTGCCGCTTTTTCTTCATACCTTTAATTTGTGATTTTCCATCTTTCCTTGTCTTACCATCAGAGGGTAACTGAAGTTGCTTTGTTTTCATTTTAATCGATTTAGCCAAAGATAATAATTCATATGTATCTTTGTTTGACTTCAAAGCATCTAATCCTTCTTCCACACCCTTCTTCATCATGCCAGAATCATCAGAAGACAACTGCATTCCTTTTAATTTTGTAGGCTCCTGTTCAACCGGTGAATCCGCATTATCCTTCTGCTGCTTCTTTGCTACCTGCCTGGCATATGTTGCACTCCTGCAAATACCCACAATCATATTTTGGAATAAAATAAAATAGAGAGTTAGCTACATTAAAAACAGTATATACAAGCTACTTGAACCAGAGTATCCAATCTTGGCAATTGTAACCAGTGTACGATAAATTAAACATGAAAATATTAGTAGGTTATAACTAGCAGTTATAAACAAATGTGAGCAGAAAACTGGCATAACATGAAATTTTAATAAAATTCTGGCTGCCAGCTGTATGCAACTTTTAGTTGAAAGAAATTTATAATACAAAAAAAAATACATTTTCAATCTTTGATAAAATACCCCGTGTTCACCCGATAGGAGAGAAATAGTCATGATGAGAAACTAGAAGTTGGTACTTCTCTCTGTTTTGCAGCTATTCACAGTTAACAATTTAATAGAACACAAAAGCACTATGTAACAGAAAAAATACCTCTTAAATTGTGGATCAGTAGGATCAATTGCATAGTCAGGTGAGAAAAGAGCTGCAAAACGTGGATCCTCATACGCACTGCTTGGTATTTTCTCCTCGTCAATAGCATTCTCCATCCTTTTGCCCTTGCCCTTGCCCTTTTTAAATTTTAGATTATATCCCTTGAGACCAGTATCTGTCCCCTTATCATCAGCAAGCAATAGTTCAAGCTCCTCTTTGCTCGCTTTGTCTAGTCCATCCATCTCCCGGGGCTTATGTTCTTCGCCTTCTATATTTTGTGCCCTCTTCCTCTTCTTAACAGCAGGCTCCTCAACAAAAAAGTTATCTGCTTCTTCAGTTGCCTCTTGATCAGTGTCATCACTATCATCATCATCGGATGAATACTTTGTTTTATTTTTACTGGCCTTCTTTTTCTCACGTCTTTTCTTCAGATATGCATCCCAAACTGTTTCTGATCTTTTATCCTTCTTTTCCAAGATATGTTTGCTTAAATCTTCCAAACCTGTATTAAAGGTGACCTCCATATCCTGGACATTATCATGTTCATCACCACCATCTGAATCAACACCAGACTGAAGCAAATCACGGTATTTAGCTTGTTTTCTTGCCCTTTTATCAAGCTGATCATCTGTCTCATTATTATCCTTGCTATCATCACTTTCACTCTCATCAGAAGTTAAGAATTCTTTCAATTCCAACTGAGCAAGCTATTGAAAGGAAGGGAAGATCAGAAAAGTCTAGTTCAATATGAACTAAAAAATAAATAAAAGCAATGTAAAAGAACATCTATGCTTCTCAGTTTCTTTTTACATGCATATAGAAGAAAAATAGACACGTGTCTAAAGGATACATAGGCAATGTAAAATATTATGGTTATGAAGACATAGTTCCTGAGCACGCATGCACACATAAATGTGCATGACACGGATATTTACAGGTAGTATACACCGCTAGATTGTACATTTTTCCTTCACAATATGTACAGAGGATCTCTAAATAATTTTATAAATAAGAAGTTAAGACACCATCTACAAATGACTATAAAAGAAGGGAATACTCAAGTCCCAGAATAACACTATGCAAGAGGCCAAGAATATTTCAAAAGAAAGAAATAAAATATTATCCACAACATATACAGCAGGTTATGACAAAGCAAGCTGACCTGCTCATCAGTGAGTTTCCGATTAAAGGTCTTTGCAAGAACAGGTTCATCCTCATCCCAAGAAAGTTTCACCTCACTGTGCTGAAGTGCTCGAGAATAGAATTCTCTACCCTCATAGTTTGTAGGTACCTAATCAGAGAAAAGGAGTCAAAATTTTCCAATAATTGTTATGCTTCATAAATACAGCATATGTATATGTATACATCCATGCATACAGATCATATCAATTTAAATAGGTTACTTCAATCAATTTTCAGATTGCATTTTCTATTCTGGCATAGTAATGGATGTATATTACAATAAAATCTTAAATACCTCAGTAGCAACATCCCGAGGCGGCTGTTTGAATTCCATGTTGTCCGGAATAAACCTTAAATCAAGTGCATTAGATGAATGCTCAAACTCAAGACCATCACATTCTTTATAAATGTGATTTGCAGTGGTACTTGAGTCACATTCCACAGCTGCAAAATAATACCTGGGAGCCAAAGAAAGAATAAAGATATAGTATAAAAATGATAAGGGGGAAACGAGGAAGAAATGTATATCACATGGTAACCATATCTATTAAAATGCTAACTTTGAATGCTGAAAAGCTCACTTCAGTTTTCTTAGTTGTACGTTATGGATACATGTGTCTACCAGAACAGTTTACTAAGACTCATGTTGCATATGAAAAGTCATAACAATTTAACAATATGAATGACATGAGAGATGTCAGACAGGGACTATTAGTCATGACATGCAAGAGTGAATAACCATGTATGCTATAAAGCATCCATTCTTGGGACCCACCCAACTGGATCAACGCCATAAAATGTGGGAAATTCAATCCTCTGCCATCATCAAGAATTCCAGAACCAGAAGCACTGAAATATTGATTCTGGCAACCATCATTGGCTCTACAAGGCTGCAAGGCACTCAAAAATGTCCCAGACACCAGTCATCAAGGAACTCAGTTTCGCTGAATGATCTTTCAGTTTGAGTATTGAGAACAGACTCAACAGCTACTAAAAGGAATTCAGCGTGGCACATCTCTGGGTTGCCCATACATGTTTGACATGCACTAGAGTCTCCTAAAATATACACAATGATTGCACTAATTGATAGAATATTCCTATCACTTAAGCTTTTGGGGTTAAGTTAAGAAGTATGGATTTATCAGAGAAATCAGTGAGTATCTCAAAACTCAGCTGATGTATATTGCATACATAGAAGTCAATCCTAGATAGCAACGCAGAGCGGCTGATCCCAGAAGTGGGATAGCGGATTGTGGGATGACTGCTATTCTAATATATTTTCTAATATATAGATTCACTAATTCAATAATCAATATAATATGTATATAAGTATGTATGCAATTTGCATGTATAGATAAAGAGTTCTGACAAAGGGTACAATCAAAACAACTAATAAGAACAAAAATGCTATATAGCCTACGACCAAAAAGCCAGCAAATAGGTACGACAAAAAATAGCCTTTTAGAGGCTTTACAATAAGTGATAAAACAACTATTTTAATACTACCCAGAATTATTAATAATGTGAGGTGCAATGGAAATACAGAAAGAGGAAAGCTCATGATCCCATCTGTCGAAGAAATTCCCAGGCCAGGCTAAGCAAGAAAGTAGAGAACAGAACCATGAATAATTCCTCCACTCATCTCATGCCTCCCTTTTTACATATTCTCTCTTATCTAACTAACTTGTAACCCCACACCTCTTCCTTCTGAGTTACGCTCAATGTATGAGAGTAAACCTGGAAGATCTTGGGCCTGGTCTTAGCCATATGATGGGTACCTGGATCATGAAACTGATAGGGACTCGGGAGTTCTAGGGCGCTTAAGTTCCACAACAAGTGGTATGGGATGCTTGTTAGGGTATTTTAAGTGGCTTGGTTCTTCCCCATTACGAGCTAGCTTTAAAGGGTGGGTTCCCCAAGTGCTTATATACCATCAATTGGTATTAAAGCCAACCTATGTCTTGGAAAAGGCTACATATAGGGTGGTGCAAACCAAATACTAATAGCTGAGCGAAGCTGCCAGACGGGAAAGGACCACTACTGGGTCAGTGTTGATAGAGCGAAATCTGCTGAAACATCAGCTCTCAGGGGCGGTGCTACAATAGGAACATAGGTATTATGGGGTGCTAAGTCCCACATATAAGCTAGCTTTTAAAGCTGGGTTCCCCAAGTGCTTAGATACCTATCAGAAACTCATCACCTTCCCATGTGTTTTGGGGAGCTTAATCCCCGTCAGCATGCATGACATTAAAACATTATTCAGTTTATTGATCTCACACTGATACCATGCTACGTTATAAGAAGACCGGACAACAATGTTAGGTGACAACAAAAAATAAAGAATAATGGTCATGCCATATTCATCATCTTTAAACATTACTCTTCAGTTAAACAATATCAACATTCAGCACGTACAATAATAATACTGTAATAATAAATGGCACAAGACATACACATTGATGTCATGACTAACGAGTGCTTGGAGGAAAACATAATAATAATGTAATCATAAATTGCACTATGGCAGAAAGCAATATGAACTGATAAAAGTAAAATTTTAATACAAGATGAAAATATACTTGAGAGCTTTATCTATATTCGAAATGGCACAATCACATTACAAGATAATTACTTACCGCATCCTGCTCTTTTCATATGCACGCAGTTTCTCATTGTAAATATCATCCTTGCTTCCATCATCTTCATCACTTTTTTCATTTTCATCATCAAATAGACCAACAGGCCCATGAACTTCCTCCTCTTTCATACGTTGAAGGCCAAACTCAGTTGGATAGATAGTTACAGATTTTACCAGTCCATTGGATGGAACTAATCCGCTTAACAATACGTACAAATCAACAGCCTAACAAAAACAACAAACAAAACCAACACTTTAACCAAACATCATGTTCCAACTCACTCAAATTAAACATTTCTCATATTAAAAATTTATCGTATCAAATGCACATTAGACTTGAAAATTGAAATGCATACGTACCTTGACATACCTCCAGTCCATGTTAACAACAGCAAGCCTATGTGTTTCTTTGTCAATCTCCACAATCTCTTCCTATCCACACATCAACAACAATTCAAAAGAATCAGTCCATGTTAAAAACAGTATAACTCAAATCAAAGATGAGAAATTTCTAATTGAAATGCAATACATTACCTGAACACCAGTCGCTTCTTCCTCATAAAAGTCTTCATCGCCATCATCGTCTGTATCAGTATCAGCAGGCTCTGATTCACTGGTCTCTTCAGACGATTCAGATTCACTGGTTGTATCTGACTTGATTCGTTTGTCACTCTTAGGTTTCACACGAGTGGCTTTAACCGATTCCTCCTCCTCTTCTTCTTCTTCTTCTTGTTCTTCACCCTCATCACTACTCTGCTCTGGTTCCTTTTCATCAATTTTGTAGTAATGGCGTAGAGAACCACGTTGGGATGCTGAATTGTTCTTAGGTTTGCCTCGTTTGTCAATAGGAGCAGAAGACGGCAAAAAACTCTTGTGAGTGAACATGCGGTTGAAACGAGAATCAATGGCGACCTTGGTTTGACGCTTTGGAGCGTCGCGAAACCGAGGATCGGTGTGAGCCTTAGAAAATCTAGAATCAATGATAACCTTGTCATTGCTGGGTGTAGAATGATTTGAACTCGAGTTATCCTCACCCTTTTTCTTCTTCTTTTTGTCCTTGTGATTGTTGAAGTTAGCGTTTTTGGATCCCATTACGCTTTGTAGTTCAACACTGTCAATGGAACAAAGTTAAAGGTACGATTTTTCGCCGGCGAGAATGGAGAACTGGACACTAGCTGCGCGTTTTAGGTTTTGGCCTCACCACTCACTGCCCGGGTATCTGTACTCTTCGCTGGTTGAACCATAAAAAAACCGGCTCAGCCCGGTTGGAAGGGAATTTTTTTTTAAAAATATTTACACAGGCTTCATAAAATATTTTCAACCTTATTGTGATTAGGGTTCTATTTTATTTTTAATTATTATTTTTTAAAAAGTATAAAAATAGAGTCATTATTTTTTATTTTATTTAATGTTAAAATATTTTAATAAAAATATTTTAAAAAATTAATTAAATATATCTTAATTTTTATTTCTAATAAAAATAAAAACAGAAAATACTCTAATGAAACACCACCTTAAATTTTTTTTTTTAAATGGTTGATGAGACAGATTATTGTGATTCTTATTTATTTGCCAGGGATGCAATATTATTTAAAAAATATAGGAAAGTGTATGATTATGCTATGTAATATGATTTCATGAAGCATGGTTTTGTGGGTGACCAATATACTTGATCTTTGATGTGTTTAAGCTAAAGAACGTGGCACACGTACCATTGACAATTGGGAGAGACGCGAGAGGGAACAAACATGTCGCAAAGGAATTAGTTTTAGATTGCACGAATTAGTTGCTGTTACGAAGGGAATAGTGGAAGACATAATTAGTTCACTGTAACAAAGGATTAAGAAGACTTTGTAGGTCTGTTGCTTAGGTTTGCATGTGTGGCATGTTACAAACTTTTGCATGCAACAAAGCTATCTTTTATTAAATTATTTTTTATTATTTATTTAATATTACTCCTTATTATTTTTTTCTTTATATCTTTAATGTTTCTTTTACCTTGATCATCTTTAATTTATCTATATTAATTCAATATTGTTAAGAAATAATGTTTAAGTTATATAAATAGAAGATAACCACTAATTAACATTATTCCTGTAGATAGGTAAAATGTTAATCATCCCTTTAACTATTTCCTTGAAAATAAATTTCTTAATTAAACTATATAAAAAAATTGATAATTTAGATAAACAATTTAAACTCCTTTTTTCAAGGAATTAATGTTAGAATATATTTAGGATCGACAATAACTGTCAGTTTAACACACATATAATTTAGTATAACTTTGAGTATACCTGTCAAAGTTTTAACGTAAAGATGGATTTTTTAATTTAAATATAAAATATATATAATTTTACAAAAATACATAATTTTACTCAGATCAAAGTATGTTAATTAATTATAATTTATATTTCTTGATTTTATATAACTATTTTTACTTTTAATTTTTTTCACACATATAATTAAAGGATAACAAAATTATCAAAAATGTAAATGAATAAGTAAAATCAAATGTGTGAGTTATTATAAATACTTATACATATTTTTATTAAGAAATAACAACAAAATATTTTTACTATTATTCATCCAAACAGGACATAATTTATATTCTATTTCTATCTTTCATATTTTTTTTTACTTTTTTCTATATCTAATTCTAAATTCAAACAAGCGATAAAATAATAAAATTAAAATTTAATTATTCATTTAATTTTTATAATTTCATATATTTAAAATTTTATAATTTAAAAATAACATTTTCAATCAATGTAATTTACATTTTAATCCTTTTAATTTTCACCGTTAAAAAATATGTATATAACTAAATTAAATACATTATTAACATGAAATTGATTAATTAAATAATACAATTACTATCTCAAAAAAACAACCAAAATACAAATATCAAAACTAAATAACCAATTTCAAATTACAATGACTAGAAAGATAAACTTCTTACAGCTAAAAAAGAAATAAAATAATAATCATCATGTACGTCTTGGTAGCTTGGACCATGGACATGACCACTCACCCGACCAGACAAGGACAAGCAGTGTAACAAATATCAACCCAATTAAAGGCCATTTATTCTTCACTTTGTATTCTTCCATTTTTCTCATCCATCTTCTTTTCTTCTTCCAACATTCACGCTGTCACCTCAACACCATAGCCATGGAAGATGTCTGGGAAGGCATAACTTCCTTGAGTGACAACAACAGTAGCACCAACACCACCGTCACCACAACCAAACCTGCAAAATTTCAAGACTTTCTAGCTCAACCCTTTACCCCATCACCATCACCACCACCACCACCTCCTATCACTGCTTTGAGCCTCAGCACCACGCGTTCTGAACTCCATTTTGACCCTCTCACACGCAGAGGCTTGCAATTAGCGCAACCCCATCACAACTCTGCCTCAAAGGTTGAAACTTTTTCCAACGTGTTCTGCAACAACTCTTCACTCTCTTTTGGTAACAAGAGAACTCTCCGACCTGGTACCACAGTGGGGGACCAAAGAAACGCGCGACTCATGAAAAATCGTGAATCTGCTGCACGATCAAGAGCCAGAAAACAGGAAAATATTGTTATTTTTTTTTCTTTGTCGGTTTCTAATTTCAGTGCTTGTATAATGTAGGCTGAAAAAATTAACATTAGTATCTGTCATTTTCTTATTTTAGTTTTTGGTGTGTAGGCTTATGTGTTTGAGTTGAAGCAAAAAATTAAGCAGTTACAAGAAGAGAATGAGAGACTCAGAATGCAGCAGCAACTGGTTCGTTTATCTTGCCCCCACTTTTGATCTTTTACTGTAAAGTGCATGTTTTGTTTCATGTGGTTAACAGAACAAACACAAGTCAACTAGTTAAACACTTCTCTTTTCTTAATCAACTTGGCTAATGTGGTGTTAACTTAAAACCAATGGCACTTTCAATAAGAGTAATGAAAGCAGAGAAAGAATAATAAAGTTTTTGTTTTTTTCGAAGGAACTGAAATTAGACGTCAATGAATGTTAAAACTTTACCTTTTAAAAGAAGAAATAAAAAGAAAAGAAATTATTTTTTGTAACCCTTGAAAAAAATTTGGTGCCTAATATTTGTTGGGAGGGAAATGGCGTGTGAATTTTTTAAACAATTTATAACATAAATAATTTATATTAGAAAAAATTTTGTTTTAAAAATATTTTTAATTATTTTATATACTTTTTTTCAATATTTTTATAGACTTTTTACAAAATTCATTTATTTCTTTTTTATTACTTTTGTTAGTGTAACCACTGAAATTCGAATCGATGATCTGCTTTAATTCATCTAAAACCCTCCAGATCAATTCTAATAGGTTTTAATCTATCTCTATTCTTATTTTTATCTATCTAAATACATCTGTTATTTATTTTAAATTTTTCTTCTCTATCCACTGCCACTTGTCTGAGCAAAGTAGAAAAGTCAGAAAAAGTTGTTTTAAGAAATAAATAAAATTATTTCATTTTTTAAAAGATTATACTCAACGAGTGGTAAACTATGTAACTTCCATCTAACTTTAATGTTTTAATAAATTATACCATCAAATTTTTTTATTAAACTATAATTAAATTATTGTAAATTTATAATTTTTTCATTTCTTTATATGTCAATTAATTATTTAATAATATATTTACATGTTTTATTGAAAATTCTTTCTCACTATTGCTATAAATATAACAAAAGAATATACAATCATAGACTCTAGAAGAAATGAAGTTTTATATTATAGTAGAAAGATATTATCATTAAATTTCTAATATATATATTTATCATAAAGTATAATTTATTGAACTTATAAAATTTTGTAAGTCTCATTTAATTAATTTTACTAATAATTTCGTAATTTTTACTAAATTCTAATCAATAATAATATCTTATAAAAATATGTTAGAGAATATATTTGTAATAGTTTTTATCTTAATTTATTATACTTTTATGTTTATATTTTCTTAAGAAATGTGTTAAAGGTAACGATTGCTTTAATCATTGTGTTATAGTTTGTCGTTTTTATTATAATTATTTAAGTTTTTATTGGAGTAAACTTTTTATATTGTTGATTAACAAGAAATTAGTTTTAGAATAGTTTTTAATATGATTATTATTAATGTTAGCAAATTTAACATATCCAGTCATTTTTAATCAGGTGAAAGTAAAATCTAACTTGACACTAGTAATAAATATGTTTTTTTTTCTCATGAAAATTAAACTATCTTAAAATATTGTACTTTTTTTTAGCAAGTTACTAGTGTGATACCCGAGTAAGGAATTCTTAAAAACATTTTTTAAATTAATTTATGCATACTTAAAAATTTATTATTACATTAATTTACCTGTTTCATTTCAAGCCACATATTTTTCAATTTTAAAAAACATAAAAAAAAAAAAAAACAAACAAACTGAGTATACCCACACTTTTATGCTATGTCACATGTGATATTTTTGTGGTTCAGGTGGGTTTGTAAAATGTTATTCTTGATTTGTTGTGGTTGCAGGTTCGTGAAACAGAAGCTAATCAAGGGAAGAAGGGAAATCTATATCGAACATATACAGCACCATTTTAATAACTACTTACTATTTAGGGTTGTCTTGTGGCCAGAGCCACATGTATGAGATGATGCAAGTAATGTAACTTGAACTTGTCAGAGCATGCATTCATGTATCTATCTATCTATCTACTATGCATTGTTTCGTAGATGTAGGTCAGGCACGTTTTATTTTCAACTAGACATGTGTTTCTGGCAAAATCCAGAAAAGTGTATTAAAAGCATAAATGAACTAATGCATTCCAACAATGGACACCTTCTTCTATAAATGATTTGATGTCAATACTTTACATGTACCTACAACTTCTAGGACTGTTTGATTATTATACATCATAGTAGGAAAAAGGGCTATTTTATTTTTATTGAAAAAATCGATTTGATTGTTTGATTATATTATATATCGTAATAGTAAAAAAGATGTACTGAAACTTTATATTGATTTTGACAATACATGCCTCCCTTGGCCCTTGCTGAAAGAGATTTTGTACTTTACATAACGTTCATCTGTTTTAGTACTATTTCTTCTATTCCCCATTTTTTTTTTCTTAGTTTAAATGCAGTTGTTAGAGAAGATTGCAGGACTATGATTGCAGTTTAAGCACAAAAATAAAAGCATTTACATAAAAGACAAAAATTTAGGTGACATAAACGTATGTGACGCTATAATGATTTTCGATTTTTTAATTCTAATTAGAAAAGATCATGTAATCATCGTAGATAAAGAAACTTAACATTCATTAATGATTATCATGTTTTGTGTTTGCAGGTTGGGTCTGAAGGTTCATGTATTATAAAAGTTATATTTTCAATATAGAAAAATTTCTTATAATATTTTATTTCCTTTTATATCTTTCTTTTATACAAAATATTATAAAAATAGAAATATTTTACAAGGATTAATGGTGACAATTAACGGTTTCTCTCACCATTCCTAACTCCGTCACGGAGAGTGAGAGTTGTCCAAATATCCACCATGATGAGTCTATAAAATTTAATACGGTCCATCACATGTTCGTTTGTTAAATGAGTTAGTGATCCATATAAAAAAAACAAAGTAAATAAATAATCTAATTGGTTATTCTATAATATTATGTCAAGTGTAAATATGAATTAACAAGTTGAATTCTAACCATCTTCGAAGTAAAATAAAAAAAAAGTTTATAAATTTCACACACGTATGTGTGTATACATATTGTTAACATAAATTTGTAAATTTAATATCCATTATTAATATAAATTAATAAAAATAAAATTTAAAAATTGTTGAGAAATTTTAACATTTATCATCAAAATTTTAAAAATTTATTAAAAGTATAATATCGATAAATCAATTACGTCATATATTCATTAATTTTTTAATGTATAAATATATTTATTATAATGACGATCAATATTTAACATTGTCAATTATATCTTAACTATGTATTTTATTGAATAAATATAATAATTCAAGACACTAGAAACATCTCACATTTAGAAGTTATTATGAAATAAAGGGAAAATCTTGACGGAAGAATTTCAATCGGTTATTAATAACAACATAACATAACATCAGTTCATATAATAATTTTATAATTGACCATGTAAAATAAGATTAACAAAGATCATTAATGATTTCTTCCAAAATCAATCAGCAGACGAATACAATCACTCATGGACACACAATTCTTAACAAACATTTCTCATTATTATCAATAATAGTAGAACTATCTTTACTTGGAATGAAGGATTGAAAGTGTCAAGGAGAGAATTTGATGGAAGAAGGGGTCTTTGTTTGGGTTTGATATATCCAACATTATTCATTGTTTGACAAAACTCACCATTAGTTATAAAGTTCCATGTGATCCAAAGTGGCGACTGAAAAATCACGTCCATCCAATAGTGAATAACTTCAAAGAGACATTTTAAGAAAATAATTGATAATATATGCGAGAACCAAGGTGATTTTACAAGAAAGAGAGTAAGAGATGAAAAATTGAAGAGAGAGAAAGAGGGGAAGAGATGACAGCTAATTCAAAAATAACAATAATTTATTCGAGTAATTAAACTTATATTTTTGTGCTCTTTAAGAGAAAAGAGACAAAAAAAAAAATGAAGAAAATAAACACTTATATATCATGGTTATTTCTTCTTGATCATATAGATTGTTGAAATTAACCATTTCATAACCAACTTATAACAAAAGCTTATTGATTTATTTAATAAATTTCTTTATAATTCAAAAAAATTTAAAAAATATATATTTAAGATATCTAAACATGTATAATTAAAATTAATTATCTTAAATCACACAATTGTAATTAAATAAAGTGAGAAAATTCGTGGTTTTATAAGTTACTCAATCTATTTTAAACTCTTGGTGTGATTAGTCAATAATAAGGATAGAAATTAGATTGTGTGTTGAGAACATTCAACTTGACCTGTTTAAATGAGCAAAGTTTACGAGCGGGAAGCAGGGGATGATGCACAAGATTTTACAAATGCAACAGTAACATTGCATTTAGTATGTTGGCGTGAACAGTAAATTTGGATACCTAGCCCTGCTTGTCTTGTTTGCTATAAAGACATAAAATTTCATTTAAATAAAAAAGTCATACCCAAATTTTTTTAAAAAAACCTATTAGGTTTATCAACTTGGCATATAAAGAACTATAAAGAAAAAGTATTTAACTTATAAATTATAGATGAATATAAATTTTTTAAAATAATGTAATTTTAAGCATTAGTATAAAAATAATTTTCGTTTCTTAATTGAATTTAGTGTCACATGAATTTTTTTCATTTCTTCTTATTTCTTTCACCCTAAATCCAAACAATACTTGTGTATCAGTACATGGGTGAAGGTCCTCTATGTGATCATTTATACAAGGAACAGAAACAACAACCACCTCATATTTAAGACATTTGCTCCCTGCACCCACCACCCTCCATTTTTGCCTTCCGGAAGGAAAAAGAGAGTGACAAAAGGAAATTTACAAGGTGTTGATAGAAACTCCCTAGATTTAAAGGCTACGTTACCTCCAAAAAGGCACAAGGCACCGAGTAGTTCAAGTGATAGGCATAACCTATCCATTAACAAGGCATGTGTATTTGAAAAACGAGTTGGTGTATTTGAAAACCCAACCAATCCTTGGATACCCCTAGTTCAAGCAGAGAGTTTTTCTTTCTCCACCCTACAATTTGCTTCATGCACCCTCCTATTTTCAAAATGGCATAAATACCATAAAATTGGATGAGTGTGACAACAAGAACAAAATTGTTGCGATGAAGGTGCTAGTATTGGATCCTTGTTTGAGATATTGTAAACCTATAGCCAAAAGAACAATACCAGTTCTAGGATACTTCCAAATTTCATGTTGCAGATGGTGTATAGAGGGTATTTATTCCCTTTCATACCAAAATAGGATGTATTGAGAAAAAAAATGGAAAGATGCGGGGAGAAAAACTCAAGAAAATTGTATCTAAACTCATGAATTATTAATTGTATTGTTGTTTCAGCCTTTTTGGCTTCCACTTTATGAAAAGAAAAGTTGGAATGTAGTAAATCTCTGTATAAATAGAAGCATATTTAGTTAAACAACGGTTTTTTCATGAGTGAAAAGAAAAAATATTGAACTATTAAATTAAGTAAATTATATTCTTCTTTAATAGACGTGTATAATTTTCTGAAAGATTGAAATTTATAGTTTAATTATTTAGTTTAATGCTGTTAAAGTAAAAGAGATATGTAAACATTACTTTCCCTTTTCTCTTATGATAAAAATAAAGTATTTAATAAATTTATCTCTCAGTTAAAATTACGGTGTATATATTTTGTCCTATTCCTACTTAAGTGGAAATTCTTTTTATCTAGTTAACTATTTTTGTTGATTCTTCAATTAAAATTATATCATCCAGGAGAAAATATGTAATGAAGAATAGGTTTTTATATATGTATAAAGATTATAAATAAAAAACTTTAGAGTCATCCTTTATGTAAATCTACTCCTATAAGAATGTTTTTAGTATTACTTATTAGTGCTCTTGTCCTGTATATTTATCATGTATCTTGCTTAGCTCACATGTAAATCATTCTAACATCATTCTTTTCCAATGTTTACAACATTTCTTTTGATACTTGGTCATAAGCTTTATCCAAATGTAAGTCTCTTTCTTACTTAATACCATTTATCAACCTTCATAAATGATATTATTTTTTTTTATAGATCTTCACATAAAATCAAGTTTATTCTTGATAATCATCATTTCTCCTTTTCCTCTATTTTGAATTCCTTTCCCAAAATTTCGTAGTGTAGTTCATAAACTTTATGTCTTTGTAACAAACATATTTTAAATATTTCTTACTATTTATGCCCACTAACTTATCGTATGATACATCATATGTCAGGGACTTTGTTTGAGAATAGTTTCTTCTGATGCATCTTCTGCTAAGGACTAAGTCTAAGAGCAACTTTGTTTGATAAGAGTGAAGTTTTGTTTGATAACTTTGTTTGTTAGACACTTTGTTTCTATTATTGATGTTTGACAGTTGTAAAGTCCTAGTAACTTATATTTTATAAATAGGAAAACTAGGTAATAGATAATGTGAGAAAAAGGGCAATTTGAGAGAGATTGAAAACATGGAGAGAGAAGGAAAGAAAGAGTGAAACAGTGAGGGACACTTGAGTTTTAGGAGAGAGGAAGTTGATCTCGAACTTGTAAGACAAGAGCCAAAGGTGTTTGTTGT
This sequence comes from Hylodesmum podocarpum, assembly GCA_026586105.1. Taxonomy (NCBI): domain Eukaryota; kingdom Viridiplantae; phylum Streptophyta; class Magnoliopsida; order Fabales; family Fabaceae; genus Hylodesmum; species Hylodesmum podocarpum. Next base: position 179,180 of record JALJEV010000736.1, on the reverse strand, counting down.
TGTGTTCTTATTGTAATCCTTCTGTAATGGATTTGTTGTTCTAGTATATGTAGGCTGTATTGGCTAAACCACATAAATGTGTTTATGTTCTTTTCTATTTTATCCTGTATCCCTAAGTATTTCCTTATTGTACAATCATTATGTACTGGTACAAGTAGAGTTCGCTTAATCTTAATCTTGGATAATTCTAATTTCTTATTTACTCATGTTTTTCTTTGTTTTATAATTTAGGAAGTGACATCACTCATATGAAGTGAAAAGAAAGGAAAGAATATATATAAAAAAAAGAGAGAACGATAGGTACCAAATACGTTATTGATAAGTTCTCTAAAAACAAAGATGATTTTGGGTTGTGGAAAATTAAGATGGAAGTCATCTTGGTGCAACAAAAATGCATATTTTGAAAGAAAAAGCTCACAAGCCTTGAAATCTCTCACAAAAGGAGAAGACCACTATGGGTGATAAAACAAAAGTACTATAACCCTGTGTTTGCATGATAGGATACTTAGGAAAGTTGCGATCGCTGTTATGATATAGGTTTAGGTGAAATCTTGTATATAACAAAATCTTTGGCCGATAGACTGTGCTTGAAGCAATAATTGAATGCCTTTCTAGACGACAGATTCAAGATTGATAACAAAACAACTCGTAAATTTCAGTAAACAATGCTATAATGTTCAAGTAACCTAATGATCACATTCTCCATGTCTTCAATCAATCATCACATTAAAAGTTGATCACACTTATAATATATGCATGAAAAGCTTATTTAACTCATACTACCCTAAAATCATATAAGTTCATAGTAAAATAATCAAATCAAACCATATTAAATTCTGAATATATATATACTTTTAAAATATATACGAGATCTAAAGGTCTATTTAGTTTACTTAATTTTATTTTCATTTTTACTGAAAATAGGAAATGATAAAAAAAAATGTTTGATTATAATTTTGAAAACATTTTTTTTGGAAAATACTTTCAAAATAAAGATTAAATTTGAAAACAAAAAAAAATGAAAAAAATATTGTTTTCACTATTTTCGTCGGAAAACGAAGAGTGAGAGAATGATAAAAACATGGTGACAGAAGTGTAATTATAATGAAATTAAAACATGTTAATTTTTTAAATTTGAAAATAAAAATGAAACAAAAAATGTTTCCTTAAACTAAATATGACCTAAAATGACTCCGTTTCAGAAAAGTTCTATCATCGTAGTTGTAGAATTCGTTATTGGAAATTATTTTAAACAAGTTTATTCCAAATCTGTTGGTTAGATTTCGAGATATACCTCTCTAAACAATGTAGTTTTATATAACTTATTAAGTTATAATTAATATGTCCATTTAAATTTATAAAATTTCTTAAGTTATAAAACTTAATGCATAAGGCACAATAAAATTTGGGCAAAGTTTCCTCAACATTTAGATATTTCCCAAAATTCAATCATTCCAATCAAGTATAATTCAACTACAAAAACATAATAAACATAATTTATAATTTATCACATCCATCAGTTGAAATAAAGTATATTATTTTTTAAAATCATTAACATCCAAGGGGGCAAACATACCATGTTCATCATTGAATCCTCTTCACACAACCACAACTTCAGACTTATCAACATGGTTACATTAAATTTTATTTAACAACTTTCCCTACCCAATAATCATACAAGTGTTAGATCCTCGAGTCGACATACTTTAGGACCTCGCAGTTCCACATGTAAACCTAGGCATTAATTGGCCCAATGGGTGCAAATGAAATCTTTCTTAAAATTCTGACCAAACCAATGTGATCAAGGTTCATCAATGACCGTAATAACGTGGTTAGTTGTGCAAAAAGGCAATACACACAACATTCTCTTTTTACGAATTTTGTAAAAGGATGAATTTTTAATGAAATTCAATCAATCAAAAATTATATTTGATCAAGAATAGAGTTTAGATAGTAGTTAAGAAGTAGGGGATGTGTCCACTGGCTCAGATTTGTGAAGTTCCACCGATCGTTTTGAGATCTTGACTTTGAGGGATCATTTTGGACGTCCCAAAATGAGGACTGTCCATGGGATGATGAAGGTTTGTTGTTCATTTGGGTGTTAGGAGCTTGGAAAGGGTTATCAAATCAGAGTTGGCAGGAATAGGGTGGAAGAGAGGGTTAAAACTATGTCTAAAATTGCATTTTACAGAATTTATTGTAACAACCCATTGTTACTGCAGGACAATTCAGGCCCTTTTAAAACTCTAATTAATTTGATTATGAAAATGTGAATAAAATTTTTCTTTTTTAAACCAACACGACAGGAATTTCAATTATCATATATAATTCAAACATAAAATTACACATCCACCATCACACATAATTGTTCTTAAGACTGACCTCATGGATTTTTAGTACGTTTCATGTGATATTTTGGTCTCTACATTTTTAATTGAGCTATTTAGATCTTACAATGAAATCCATTGATTTTTTGTTAAAATACTTAACAAAATTTGCAAATGTGACCGTGGAAAATGACATTACATATGATGAGTTGTTTGTCATTAATGTTGACAGGGAGATAAACCTCTTCAGGATTTTAACAAAAATATGACAAATGAAGTTGATCACAACTGCTAATAAATTTTAAAATCCAATTAATTTAACTAAAGATGCATAAACCTAAACTGCAAAGGACTAAAATTGCTTCAAGTGTGACTAAACCTATTCTAATTATATAATATAAATATTATTTCATATATATCATAACTTTTAATAATTATAAATAAATTCCATATATTACATTTACAATTTAATTGTTATATTAGTATAATTTCTTTTACATCAAGGGATACAATACTAGCATTACTTTATTTGGTACTCTAGATAAAATTACGCGATAAAAATATTAAAAATTGGTAACTAACATTAATTGACCTTCTACTTTCCATAACATTTAACTTTAACACGTGAATCATACACGCATACATACTAGCACTAGTATATTAAATAAAACGAAAAAGTTAAACAAATTACATCCATAATCGAATTTAGAAGTCGAAATTAACAAAATCATCCCGAACGCAAAATAAAAAAAAAATGCAAATAATTTTAGTTTGAATACCCCCACAGGGGCAATTTATACCTAGTATAAATGAAAATGAATAAAGGAAAAAAAAAAGTATGGTCATTCCAAATATGATGATGTGAAGGGAAATGGCAAGTGCATCATACAATCATTCTGTAAAGCAGTTGTGGGACAAGCTCCATCAGCAGAAAGCCATCTTTCCCCTTCACGCACAGTTAAAGTAGCTATGAGACTCATTCAATACCCATTGATTGATCTCACATATAATGCTCCTAAACAAGGTGAGATGATAATGACCCCAAAGATTTTAAAAAGCAGCTGAGGGGAAAATTCAGGGGAATAAAAGCTAAAAAATCCCCAGATTAAAGCAAACTAACATCTCACCATCAGAATAGGAACACCACCTCATATAAACAAGTAATCACAAGAGTTAAGCCACTGGCTCCAAAACACAGAAAAATATAAAATGTGCCTTTTGCTGGCCATTTTTACCATTTGGTGTTTTTGTGTTTTATAAAAGGTATTTTTCTTCCCATTTCTCAATCATGTTTTCCTAGATACCTCATGAGAAACCATGTCCCATTACTGCCATGTATAAAAAATTGAGACCATATCCCAGCTTCCTGCTTCCCTCTGAAGAATATTCTTCAAAAAAAAATTGTTTTAAAGAACATCTGCAGCTTTAATTTTTTGCAGAAATAGAATGATCTGAAACTTGAATGCCAACTTGACCGGTACCCTCACTGGTGGAATGCAGATATTGACCATTCAAATCCCCAAAATGCCTACTCTGTGAAACATCTAATACTCCAGCATCATTGTTGTCAGTTGTTTCCAATGTAAGGCTTTGGACTTGAGCTGCCAGCTGTCCAATGGACTGAGAACTTACAAAATTAGGAAGATTATCTGGAGGCATGAGCCATCTCCTCCAATCATTTCGTCTCCTTACTTTGTCACCCTACAATCGAAGAAAAATAAATTCAAAATTAAACCACTCACAAGTTATTAATCAAACAAACAATGTCTAGTATAAGAATAATACCTGAACTTCAACGACAGATGAATTTAGGAGAGCATCCAACACAGTTTGGACATTATCAGTCATATCCTGAACCTGAGATATCAGATGGTCAAAATGATAATTGAAAACTTGAAGAAAAAAAAAATATATAACACCTAATAAATTCTACCAGACTGCCCCTCCCAAATGTCAGCCTCATGTTTCAATAAAGGGAGTGAAAGGGGTTCATATAAAATATAAGAATAAGGTTTTTAACAAATTTATGATTTTATGTAGGGATTAAAAAAATAAGGAGTATTTATGCAATTTAACAAAACTTTTTACGATATTTATAATTTACTTAAAATAAATTGGTGTAACATTATTTATGTACCAACCAAAATTTATTGTTGGAACCAAGCTTTCATTATCATTTTGGTCCATCTGAAAAAATACTAACATAACACTAATTATGTCCATTAAATGTAACACTTTGATTAATGCGGAAATCACTTTGTGATCTCCATCAGAATTGTATCATCAATGCATGCTTCAGCTTCAAAATCTTTGTCTTTAACAGAAAACCTATAAACGGTTCTTGAGGTGGACATATGTATACATAAATTAGATTTCATTTTATTACTAAATCTTGCAGTCACTCCCATTTCCAAATTTCAACAAGGAGTTACAGAGAAAAGGCATTACCAAAGAAGGCTAACATGCAAGAAAATTTCTGCTAGTATAAGATATCTACTAGAAATAATTTCATATTAACATTATATTAAATCAAGTGAAAGAAAGAGACTAGTAAGAAAATGACTCAAATTGGTTAATAGTTGTCTATAATCACTATGTAAATAACTCAATTAATTACTGAAATAGAAGCTTCATTCAAAGAAGGATTCATGTTTTAACGTCCTAATCCCATACCTAAAAAATGTAGCAGTTACTATGCACCAATGTCTGACGTACCATGATTTTGATATAAATACTGATCTTACAAGAATAAAATCATTATTTTCCAATAAACATTTTCCACTGACATAATGCATGGAACTTTGCAACCATGGGAAGACAAAAAAAAAATGCAACACAAAGCATAAGCTGCCATTGTTTGTCATCCCATAATTTTCATTGAAAGAGCAGTATAATTAAAGGGTAAATCAGATCATACAAATATTACCACATAATGTCACGAATCATTATCCAATATACTTGCTAAGAAAGTACCCAAACAATACAACAGAAAGTATCAAGTAAATGATAGAGGATAATAAGCGGAAATAACTTAACCCTCCAACAGATAAATTATTTCTATAAAATTTTTAAAGAATGCAGCAGTGTATTAGTCAGTTAGTCATATAGACACAATCAAGCAACCTACTTCTAAGATTAAAATAAGTCAAGCAATCACACATCTCCAAATAACTCACTTTCTTGAAGCCTGCAATTATACTTATAGAAACCCAGCCCTGGTCATCCATTCTCTTCCGCAAGTATGTATCCTTGATTAAATTTTCATTGCTGCAAAAGACAAGATATGGTAAATGTAAAGTCAACTTAAAAATCAACAAAATAAAAATAGTGGCCAACAAAAGTACAAGCAACACCTGAAATAGTAGTCAATCTGCCTGACAATCCTAGCATGCAACTGAGCCTCTGGAGACTCTGGAGGTTGAAAATACATTGCATTAGGAGGCATTGGAGCCACAAAAGGAACGCCTCTAATTGGTTCCAGAGGTGGAGGTGGAATATACACCATCTGAGGTGGTAGTTCTGCAAACACATAAATCATCAGACCACATACATAAACTAAATAAAATGTCATGTAAGCATCCATTAACATAACATACCAGGAAAACCCATAGAGCCATATGGGTGCATTGGTGGTGGTGGTGGATATAATTGAGCAGGGTTGGGAGGTGGTGGAGGCCTTATAAACCTCGGACCGAATCTCGGAGCCATAAAATTGTCTCTACCATTAAAGTTACGGTGATTATTCCAGTCGTGATTTCGGTCCTGATCACGCCTGCCACCATAATTATGATGGTGGCCATCTCCACGCTGATGTGGACCACCACCATTCCGGTGCCTAAAATTGCGATGCTGCGGGTGATCAGTTGACACAAATCCAGCTCTTGGTTGATTGTTTTTCGGTATAGAATTATAGTTGTGGGGCTCAGCAGCAGCCATTGAACCTTGCACCGCAGACATTGGTGGCGGTGGCAGGTGGCCTCCATTAGAAGCCACATTCGAGTTCATGTTCGAATTGCTACGCTTAAAAGCCTTGTGGTGAGTCTGCACAGTGTTGTTGCTGTTGTTATTGTTCACACTTGCATTATCCCTAACATGCCTCTGTGGCAATGGAACCACACTTCCAGTACCCTACAATATCCATACACACGTTGCACACATAAAACCACTAACGAAAACAACACACGTACCCAAAAACAGGTAAATGATGAATTCAATTCACAAATGCCAGCAACAATCTTGATCTAAATTCTAATTTTAAAACTAAAAACAATAAAACAAAGACTACACTATCTTGTTTTTTCAGACTAGCAAAATATAAATCATAAAACAACAGACATTAACACAAATACACTGATAATGAGCAAATAATCAGCAAAACATAAACAATCATCGAAAAATATAGGAACATAAGGTTTTTGTTTATTCCTTTTTCTTTTTAATAACCTGCAATGGTCGAACCGAGGGTGCATCGTGCGAAGCCTTGGCCGATTCAGAGGGTGATGGCGATGGAGACGGCGACGGCGACTTGGCCGGAGCGCGAGCGGACTCGGAGAGTGCGGGCCAAGAATCGGCACCCATGACGGAAGAGGAAGCTCCATTGGAGGGCTTATTCCACGCAGGCCTCTTTCCGGTATTCACATTGCCGTTGTCGGAAGAATCCTCCACCGGCGTGGAATTGGCCACGGCGGAGTCGACGACGGGCGGAAGCGGAGACGAAGGAGGCGCGACGGCAGCGACAATCTGGCTCCACGGCGAGGAGACGCCAGGCTTGGGAGAATGATTGGGAGAAGCACCGCTCATAGCCATTGAAATCAGAACCTAAAAAAACAAAAATTGTAACAATAATGTATGATTATGTATATATGTTAGGGCTAATCTCAATCAATCTCAGGTGAGATATGATCGAGAAGGTGAAAAAAAATTTGGGATTCGGAGAGAGTAAAAAGAGTGTGTGTGAGTATTTGTTAGGGTTTGATCTCCGATCGCAAGTGATAGAGGTATTTAGTTTGTTAGGGAGTGTGCATTTATAGGAAGGGGTGCCAGGTGCCAACTGGTGGGGTCACGCTGTGCTTTTTTGCTCGCTTATCATACTGTGACTCTCAGAATCAGAAACACCTTCCTTCTTATAACAGGTTTTTTCTTTTTCTGTGACGTTGCACTTTACGTATATATCCTCAACGCCCAATCAATCTATTTTAAAGATAATTAAAAGATTAAGATATATCATATAATTAACAAACTAGTACGAGATAAAAGGATATATAAATATTAAATGTCTGTATACGAATCAAATTTTTTTTTTTATAAAATTTTAACAATAATCTTAAAATATATTTTTAAATTTTAAATTATTTTTTTGATATTGTTGGTTTTTATATTTTAGTTTTTTCATAATACTCTCAAAAAATAATTTTATTTAATTCAAACAACAGAAATAAATAATTTTAAAATAATATTATTTAATTCAAATAACAGAATTAAATACTTTTAAAATAATATTATTTAATTCAAACAATAAAATCATATCTCATTTATGGAAATTCAAATATTAATATCTCTTTATTTAATTATCATTAATATCTTTTTGTTATTGAGTGTATCCGTTATCATAAATAGAATTTTTTCAAATTTATTTATTATAAGATATTCTAATTATCTTTTAAAAAAATGTATTAATTTAGTAAATATTTTAAAATTGAATCTACAATTTTAAATAAAGGTGAATATTGGATATGGAAACATATTACATATTTAATGGGGATAAAAATATTTGTAAAAATATACATGACATTATCCTTCTTATTTTAAATGAGATGTTTAACATTTTTTAATATTGAATATTAATGCAGATAAAAATATTTTTTTTTAAATATATATAACATTTTCATTCCTACTAAGATAAGATGCAAACTTTTCTAATATTCTTTTATTTAGAATTTATTTTAATTTTAATCTATTTAAATCTAAATTCTTAAACTCACTTGATATACTTCCATTAAAAAAAAAAAAAAGGTTAATTTGTTAAATTGGGTGAATACGACACACGTTATAACTTTTTTTTTTTTAATGTGATTTTGAACTCTATAAGTAGTTTAAATTGTCTCTGGAACCAGAAGATTATATTAAAACTTAGGTTGTAAAATTATAAATTTTAGAAGTTTTATAGGTGTTAGAATATTAAAGAAAAATAAATTTATCCGTTTTAAAGTTTAATTTCTTTTAATAAGATATAAGACTCACATAGTAAGATATGTTAAATCATTTTAAAGTTTATAAGAAATTTGGTTAATAATATATTTTATTATTATTTTGTTTGAATATAAAAAGTAGTATTTACTCTCATAACAGAGGGAAATTTGGGAAAATAATTTTAACATAATAAAGTTATTATATTTTTAACAAGATTTTTTTTTTAATTATTTAGTTTTTCATTTTTTGAGATATTCTTACAAAGAAAAGTTAAAATTTCATTATGTTCACAAAATAAAATAAACTTTACATTCACTCTTTTATCTTGTTCTACATTAGACATGTTACATTTTAAAAAGATTAAATAAAGATTATTTTTTCTGTTGTAGTGGAGAAAATGGGATTGTAACTATTTGTGACTATGCATTCATCTTTATTAAAAAAGATCATATAACTTTGACTTACTAGGCTATACTTCAGTCCTTCAACATATAAGACATCATTGATAGTAGGCAAATGGTCTTTACCAACCTTGTCGGATTCTTTAATAGATTTAGGGTTTTGGAATCTAGATTGATTTTCTGTAATGTGACACAAGTAGCTATTATCTGGGTATCATCTTTAATATTTCTATATTATCATTAAGAATGTTCGCAACATAGACAGTGTGAGACTTTGGTTTTGTCTCTTTAAGAGATGAACCTTACGAATTCTAAAAGCTCTAATGAGTTCATCCAACATGAAAGTTTTCATGTCCTCACCAATTGAACTAGTAGTGGAAATTGTTTGGCAGACAACAAGAGAATTATCTTTACATTGTTTTGGGCCTTTGTAAACTTAGTGCCTAAAGTAGTTAACCCATTTAGTATGGTTTATAATTTTCCAAACATTTTATCAATGAATTCCATAAAGCCTTTTAAGACATTTCATGTTCTTTTCCAAACATAACAAATTTTTTCAATCTCCCATCTTCAATTCCTTTGCAAGAGACTTTAAGGACATTTCGTATAGTCTTAAAAGATTTGTAAGCACAAAATGTGTTATACTAAATTCTAGATAATGAACATGCGATGACATATCTAGCTTTATAGTTAAGATCTATGATTTCAAACTACTTTGAGCTCCACTCTACTTCCTCCTTAGTAATACGAATATCTCTTAGTGATGATATTTTAAAGTTGTTATTAAATAGAATCAATGTACATCTCCATGCAATCAGCTCTAAAGAATAGTTATCTTCATAAATGTTACCCAGCTCAGATCGGCTAACAACTTAGTCAATGTGCTAAGTTAATGGTCAAAAGTCAACCCGGGGTCACTAACTAATTTGCATGCATAGAATCTGACTTGTATAGTTTCAAAATCATAAAGACAAGTCCTTACACAAACAATGTGTATTATTTTTTAAATGGGATCATTTTTTCTTAAAAGAAAGCACTTCTAATTAGTAAAATTTAATTTATAAAAACTTTTATGTCAATAAAATATAATAGACATATATTACCTCAAGCAGTCTTAAAAAACAATACAATCTTTTTTGGAGACATGGCCCAAACATAAAATGAAGTGAAAGAAAAAAAAATAGTGTGACTTGGCTATGTCAATCTATCTCCTCACTGGTTTTGGTTTATTGATCAAACTAGATGAGTAACATCAGGCCACTCTAAGTTAGAAGCATGGTTGATCTAAAGCCTAATTCCCGAATCAATCGGTCAAATTGATTGGTCAGATCGAGTTTGTTAACATTGATCTTGAGTTAAAATTGAAAGTTTGTTCATGTAAGATCTTTTTGTTATAATCATGTATGATGAACTTGTCATCTTAGATATCCTCTAGTCACTGTTATAATCATGTATGATGAACTTGTCATCTTAGATATCCTCTAATCACTGTATGATGAACTTGTCATCTTAGATATCCTCTAATCACTATTAGATGCTTGACTAGTAGTAGCTAAGCTTTGATACTAAACTATAAAAATAAAAATACATAATAAATGTTGAATTGTGTTTTACAAAATTTTAGCAATTTCTTTTTAATTATGAGTCAGAAAATATATTTATCTTTTAAAAGCATACAATTAAAATGTTACTTTCCTATAAAAGAAAACAATGTCTAGTTTATACTATTTTCTCTTCGGTTCTAAGTTATATCCATTTACTCAACAACTATTATGATTTCATTATAATTATTTTTTCTCAACTTTCCCTTACTTGTTTATGTTTATGGCTCAACACATGTGATGATCATGAATTTTTTTTTTATGGAATAGACTCATAGATTAGATTTTGTGTAAATAATGAATTGTTAAATGATAGATCTTATTTAAAGATTTGATGGTTGTTAGTAAATTATTTGTCAATGAAGAATGTTAAATATTTTGATGAAGATTTATAAGAAATTTTTAATTTAGTGTGACGCTGGAGTCATTAATGATCTTATTTATTTTTAAGAAAAAATATAATAATACTTTTATGATAGAAAACATCATTTTTATCATGAAATTTATTCAATTAAATTTAAATAATATTTTTGTTAAAAATAATAAAACAAAGAAAATTAAAATATTTTAATAATTACAAGCCACGTTACAGTGACACTTTTCATTATTTTTTTATTATTTTTTTCTAATAATAGTATAATACATTATAAATATTATTCCTAATATTTATACTTTGTGCTTGATTGATATGCTATGTCATTGATGTAGTCATCCATGATTTCCATAATAGTTTATATGTATTATTGTTTTTATTCACGGTAATGTTTAACTAAAAACATTTAAAAATGATGTCTTATTATTAATGAATCTCATGATTAAATCACACTTGATCCATGATTGAACAAACTAAATTACCATAACAATATTATGTAGTCATAATATAAATAAATTTAAAATTGAATGAGTCATCAGGGCTATCTCCAACTATCTCCCACTGAGTATATAGTTAGATTTTTGGTGGATCTAGTATTTGGTGAGATTTAGATCTCTAAGCGATGATTCTATTGCATCAAATTAAAGATTAATGGGTTCACAATGTTAGAAATAACATTAAACATACAAATGAAATTGTTAGTCTAAATAATATATTCACTATGTTATTCAAAATTTTATTGTTCTAAATCTCTTACTTTCTTAAATATTACTAACAATATTCTAAACACTTATCTAATATAACAAGATATTCATTGTGATAAAATTTTAATAATAATCTTAAAGTTATTTTTTCAATTTTAAATTATTATATTTGATCTAGTTAGTTTTTATATTTTGATTTTTGCGTGATACTCTTCTAAAGTAATCTTATTTAATTCAAATAATAAAATTAAATACTTTTAAAATAACTTTTTTATTTCAAACAATAGAATTAAATACAGTCATATATCTCGTTCTAAGGAAATTCAAACAATAATTCATGAATAGTCATATATTGAGAATTTTTTCATTTATTTATCATTAGATATTCTGTTAATCTTTAAAAAAAATTATAAATCTATTAAATATTTTAGAATTGAATCTAAAGTTTTAAATAAATGTGAATATTTGATATTGGAAAAAATTACACAGCTTGATGAAGGTAAAAATATTTTAAAATATATATAAAACATATTGAGATGTTTAATTTTTTTTAATATTGAATACTATAACATTTTCATTCATGTTAAGATAAGATGCAAACTTTTCTAATATTTTTTTATTTAGAATTTCTTATACTTTTGAGTATCAGTTTTTAATTTTAATTTTAATATGTTTATATTTTCATATATTGTATTAATCTACAAATATTTTTATTCTTACATTTGTAATAATATTAATCAATTTTAATTTAAATTTTCATCTTAAAAAGTTATTTTAAATTTAAATTTTAATATAATATTTGAATTTGAATTCCTAAACTCACATAACTTACATAAGGATATGTACAAAAATATTTTAAAAAAAAGTTTATTTAAAAATATATTGAGTTTGTTGTAACTTCTTCAGTCATTAAGCAAAGTTATTATTATTTTGTAAGAAAGGTTTGTTTATTTATTTTAATTACCTCATTTTTTGAGGTATTTTTGGTAAAGAGAAATTGAAATTTTAATATGTTCATAAAAGAAAATGAACTCTACATTCACGTTCATTTTTGACCTCGAGACCTCGACACCTGTGATAATCTTGAGTTTATTTGGTAAAATAGATTGACAAGTTGAATGGTTGTTTGTAAATCCTGAGTTTTATTTTATAAAATACATTGACATTTTCCTGTTTGTACATGGTTTAAGATTTTAACTAAATTTTGGAAACAGTAATTTCAAAAATAATTATAAAATAACCTAAAATATATGTATATTCATTCAAGTAGTATAAATTGAATTAAATAACTAGTATATAAGTTGAATGGTTGTTGTAAATTATCTGCTAATGATAAATGCTAAATATTTTTATGAAGATTGGAAAGAAATTTTTAATTTAGTGTGATGGAGAATATGATTTATTTCTAAAAAAAAAAATAATATTTTATAATAATAAAAATGATTTTTATCATAAAATTTATTCATTTAAATTTAAATAACATTCTTATTAAAAATAATAAAATAAAGAAAAGAAAATTATAATATGTTAATAAAAATAAAACAAAGAAAATTATAGTATGTTAATAATAATAAGTTAAGTCCTTACCATGACACTTTTCATGATTTTTTCTTACACTATATATTGTAAATATTATTCCTAATATTTATATCTTTATACTTAATTATATGACATGTATTGATTATTAGATATAGTCACCGATTAGTCTCTATAATAATTTATATACATTATTGTTATTCTTATTCACAGTAATGTTTGATTAAAAATATTTAAAAATATATTTTATTATTAATGAATCTCAGGTCACACTTATCCATAATGCAACCGAATAAATCAACCTAAATTTTATGTAATCATGATATAAATAGATTTAAAATACCCTAACAATTTTATGTAATCATGATATAAATAGATTTAAAATCAATGAAGTTTTAATTTATCACGGATTGATAGTGTGACTGTGTGAGCATGTTTTTGCAAACATGAAACTTTGCTAATGGTCAGCTACATTTTCTAATGTAGATACTTTTGTAAGCAGGTGAACATTATCTTCAGTGAGATTTAGATCCTTCCAGGGTGATTTTATCTACATCAAAATAAAGATTAATATGGTTCACAATGTTAAAAATAATATTAAACATACAAATGAAGTTATTAGCCCAAACAACTTCTTCACTATATTTATTCAAAATATTATTTTGGGCTTACTTATTATTCTATTTACATCAAAATAAAGATTACGTAGTGTTAAGAATAATGCTTAACATAAGTTAAAAAAACCCTAAATACTTATCTTTTGATTAATTAATGTCTTAACATTGATTATAATAAGATATTCATTAGTAATTAGTTTATTTACTAAATATTTTTTTAAGAGTATTTACTAAAATGGTTTGTTTTTTAAAATAACTAATAATTATAAAATAAAAATAGTAAAAAGAGATTTCAAATAAATTAACGAGGAAAAATAAAAAGAAAAAAGACAGTAACTCATAAAAGTAATTTACGAAGTATTATAATCATGGCACACTTTTTATTTTTCTTTTTCTTTTTTACCTAAAGAGGAAATAACCCAAACGATTATAAACGAACTCGACAGGGTATTATCTATCAATTTATGTAATTTTGATTTGATTTAATTACAAATTTTTAAATCCCATACATAAATATATTTTTTAAAATTTACTTTATCATTATTGAAAATTTTAAAAACATAATGACGGTAACATTGTTATTTGACTCATTATTCGTTAAAATTTATGTGTGGTAACAGTCAATGCGATCATCATGAATACAAACCAGTTTTCTAAATAGAAAATTGAATAAAAAACCATATGCTCCTGCAAGAAAACTAGTGACTTGATTAGCTTCTATATGGATAATGTTCACAGTGAAGTTATGAATCAAACTAAGATTTTCTTGATATCTTGCAAAAGTAAACCAAATTTAAGCATTGAGAAGCGAGGTGAAATATCGGAATCCATAAACAAAACATGGATGGGCTTAGATTTTCTTAAAAATTCAACTTAAAAGTTCAATCCTTATCTTTTTCAAATACATTTATAGTTGATATAAAATTAGTTAGGTTATTTTTTGATTGACACTAATAGGATTTTTTTTTAATTAAAACATCACCTGATTATTTTTTGATTGATGTTGACCAATGTATTTTTTAGGTGATATTAATTAGAAAAGTTTCAATAAACATTGGCCGGACAAGATTTTAGTCAATATGGATCAGAAAGTCTTTTGGCTCATGCATTTTTAATTCTAATTAAATATATATATTTTTATTTATTTTAAAATATTTTCTACTAATTTATTAAAAGAATAATTTTTTAAAGTATCAATTTAAGCCAGATTTACACCAGATTGTTTTAGCAATTTTTTCACATATTCAACTACAATCTTACTACGCTAACAACTGCAATACACCCAGTCAACCCACTCACATAATAACTAACTGAGTATAATAACTAACTGCGTATAACTGCGTATTTCTCTTTCTTCACGCTTTATACTTATATGTATTTTTTCTCTTTTCATATTAATAACTGCGTACTTTTCTCTCATCACACTTTATACTTATACATATTTAACTTCTCTCTCATCACATTTTATACTTATACGTATTTCTCTTTCTTCACGCTTTATACTTATATGTATTTTTTCTCTTTTCATATTAATAACTGCGTACTTTTCTCTCATCACACTTTATACTTATACATATTTAACTTCTCTCTCATCACATTTTATACTTATACATATTTCTCTTTTTTCACATTTTATAACTGCATAGTGTAGTTATCTACCAAATTTATACTTATATATATTTCTTTCTTTTCACATTCTTTTCACATTTTATAACTGCATAGTGTAGTTATCTACCAAACATTTTCCATTACTATTTTTCATTCGACTATTGACTATTTTGTTGGTTGTCCAAAGCGTACATTGGACAGGTTCACCTGTTGTTTACTTTTAGTTTCTAATCTTTTATTTTTTATGTTTTTAAAAACCTCGTGTGATAAATAGTGATTCATGTTGTAATTGATCTCAAATATATATATATATATATATATTTTTTTTTTTTAATTTCATTAGTTTTTGTTTTTGGTCCCAAATTTTTATTTTTCACTTGCTTTTAATTCTTGTAATTTTACCGAGATTTACTTTTGATTCCTATCTAATATGTTCGTAGATGTAGAGATAACTGTATGATAGAAGTTAATTCATATATAACATAATCAAGAAATTCATCTTCTATTACTTCAATATAAAAACTCAACTTGCATGAATGTTCCTTTCTTAAAATAATAAGGGTTAATAAAATATTTGGCCCCTCTAGTTTATAGGTCCTGACCTTTAACCATTGTAAATTTTTTTAATAATAAATAATCTTTATTTTATTTTTTTTGTCAACAAAAACAATCTCTAACATTAAATTAACCATTATATATTCACATAAAATTTTCATACGTAATCATATCAATATTTAATAATTCTAATTTAGCAGCAGCCCTCTTATGAAAAGCTCAGAAGAATGTATCCAAATTCCTTCCATATATATCATTTTTGCAGAATTAGTCCCGAAAAGAAAAATCTCACATGGTTCTTTTCCAAGGCATAAAAACTAGTAATGCTTCAACATACATATATACAACACACCCACCTTAGTCAGGCAGACTCATGAATTTTTAACAAAACAACCTGACATTGGAGTAGCAAATGCTAAACAACATGATGGAATAACAAATTGAATCATAGAAGACAGAGCGGATGAAACAAAAACCGTTGCCTATCTCAATGACAATGCAAACTACAAGGGCAAAAGCATGACAGGACATGGAATGAACTCAGCAAGCAAATTTGCATCTATATGCTTTGTATGGATCGCTTCCATGCTAATAACTACCAAATCCAAATTAAGGTCATCAGCAACATCACCAACAATAGCTGTTGGCTTGCTCCCTTCACCAAGCCGCTCTAGCAAGTTGTAATCCTTCAATCCACCTGTATTTTTATCACAAAACAAGTAGATTGAACAACAATTGATAACAGATAAACAATCCTTAATTTTAATACAACTTCTACGGCATGATGTGTAATTAAAAATGATAAGAATTAGACCTGAAGAAGCCTAATCTTTTTAATGACTTCAGCCTACATGAAACTCTTGTACTAGCTGCTATGCATAAGACACGAAGAAACAGAATTCCACCTAGATAATAAAATACATGAAACCAATACTAGCTATCCTGTTTATCGAATATAGTTTTAAACAATCAACTATCCCTAAGAAGTGAAGAAACAGAATTCCACCTAAATAATAAGTTACATAAAAAGTGTTTTCCCACTGAGCTTGGTAGGCAACATGGATCGAAGTAAAGTCGCATACTTTGTCAAGAACCAAATTTTCAGAAAGACCATTCAGAACAACTTGTATAAAATAATCATTGCAAGAAAACATAAATCACCAATACATAATGAACTTGAACAAAAACTTTGAAATAAAATGCTCTTGCTGTGAAGAGATGCTCACAGAATGAGAAAACATTATATTGCTGTTGTGCCTTGAATGGCCACAACAGGCAAATTGCAATAAGTTAAACAAAGAACATAGCCATTACAAACCTTCAGATAGATGCCAACGGATACTGGATAGCTGGGTCTCATGCTCAGGCAGCGACTCTTTCTGCTGTTCATCAATAACTACAAAGCATATAAAGCAATAAACCCCATAGAATGTTTAGTTCAGCTAAATTAAAACAGTCTCTTAAGGTACCAAAAGAATAAATTATTTCACAAAAATAAGTTAGTCCAAAGCAAACAACAAAACATGCACACAAAATATGTAAAAGGAATTTTCCCTACAATTTAACATCACCCTTATGTTTGGTAGCGGAATTCTAGAGGAACAGAGAAGGAAGGGTATAATTCCATTTCTAACAAATATTCTCTAGAAAAAACAAATTAACATAAACAGAATATCCAGACTCCTAATTTATTGTTTGCATTTATAAACATTATACAACTCTTAAAATTCAAAAATAAAAATTTCATCCTCACTTTCCTTTCTCTCCAAATTCAATTGGAGGCATGCACACACACATACTAAGTTTCTAACATACCAACACACTAGGGTTGCTTACCAGGTTCTGATTGCAAACTTCAGTTCCAACATTGTATTAAAAAAAAGAAGTTACTAACATACCAACCCACTAGGGTTGTTTCATTAGATTCTGAGTTAAAACTTGAATGCCACCATTGTATTAAAAAATCTACTAACATACCTACAACTGTAATGTCAGCTCCATACTTTTTAGCCAAAGCAGTGGTGGTTGCTATAGCCTAATAAAAACACAACAACCACAGGTCAGTGTTCAATGAATAAATGCAAAAATCAAGCCAAGGACTTGTCACAAAACAATAAAACTGAAGTGCATCACATCAAATCACAATTCTCAGATACTCACTTGTCTTGTTCCCTCAGAGAGATAGGGATTCCTATCCGTAATAGGCAAAAGCAGATGCTTGAATTGCGTAAAAGCATCACTCGCCACACTCACTTCTGGCTCTCCCGGCTTAGCCTTAGCTGAACTCAAATCAAATCCTCAAGTTAGCCATTTTCACTTTCCTTTTCTTTTCTTTTGGCTATTGTAATTTCACTCTCCTATTTTAATTTTGCAACAAAGTGGTGTTTGGTCCGAGAATATCTTGTTTTCATTTCAAGTTAAAATAAGAAAACAGAAGTAAAAATTGTGTTTGGTTGATTTTTTCAAAAATATTATTTTTAAAATTGGGTAAAAATAAGAAAACTAGTTCCGTTTTCACTGTTCTTGTACATAAAAATTGAAAATTAAAACAGAAAATTCTCATTTCTAATCAAAGTTAACGCATTATAGATCAATAGATGGATATTTATCTGTTACAAACAAATTTCGAACTAAAATTGCGGAATTAAAAAAAAAAAAAAAAGACTACCTTTGGAAATTGGAAGTTATAGAACAGAATAAATTGAAGCAGCTGAAGTGAAGAAAATCGGAACATTGGTTAGGTACGTTATTTAAAATGAAATGAATAAAGTAAAAATTGACCTTTGTGAGCGATCCTGCGGAGAGTGGGGAAAAGAGAGTGTTTATGATGATGATGAGTTGAGGGGCGGAGATTAAAAGAGTGTGAGGAAATGGGGAAGGACGAGGAGGGTTTGGGGCAGTTGAAGGAGCCTTTAACGGGGACTGCGACCGAATAGTGAGCGAACGCCATAAAACGGTGAGAGAAGGTGGTGGTGGTGTTAACTTTTCAGTTCAGTGAAGATTCGTGGCTTCCAGAAAAATGAGACAAGAACATTATAGTAGTAAATGAATTATAAATAATAAGTAATAACTAAATAAAACAAAATGAAAGGTATATAGGATGAGAAGAGATTGATAGAATGGACATGAGGTATATGTAGGAATGTGTACTGGCGCGCTATGCTTCAGCCACCTGTGCTGTAAATGTTGTCCTCATCGATAATTTTTTCTTTTTTCTTTTTTCTTATTATAAATACGTAAAATTTAAGACTCGCCACATTTTACTCTAATTTCTATGTTTACGTCATTTTAATAATGTAGATTATGTGATTGTATTTTTATATGATAATGTACTTTTATTTTAAAAAAATAAAATTTTGTATTGTATAATATAATAATCTGATTAAATTTACCTGAATCACATCAAATTAAACATTATTTTTAATTTGATGTAAAAATTTAAATTAATAAATTTTGATTTATTTGAATTTTATTTTTATATAATTAGTTGATTTAAATATAATTTTTAATTTGATTAACCGACATTTTGATCGGAGGAATTCTTGTATTGTTTAAAATGTTACAACTTATAAAATAAAATGAAAATAAAAATTATCCTATTATTTCGCAAATATAACAAACAGTTTTCATAAAAGGGTTAGTTTGGATTTTTTTTTAAGTAGGAAAACTGGTACAAGGAAAAGATAGAATGTAAAAATTAAAATAAGATTTTTATTGGTTAATTTACAAGAAGTTTTATATTAGTTAATTTATAAAAAAAAAAATCCAATTTTAGAAGAGTTGAAAAAGAGAGCTTCTATAACTTAAATAATAAAATTTAATTTTAATTTTAAAAAATTCAATTATTTTCTCTTTAAAATTATTTTATAAAAACTCATCTAAACAGGTCAATTTTTGACATTTCTACCAATGCATCGGATTGCAAGCTTTTTCTTTTAAGTAAATAGTATTTTTTTTAATAAAAGTTAAATATTACCCTTTATAATTTTAGTAAATTTTAACCAATAATACAACATGATAGACCCAGTGTATTATAAGTTTATAACTAACCCTCCTCCAAGTGGTTAACTTTTATTTCTCATTGTATTGTATAGAATAGTTATTTATTTTATATAATTAAAATTTATAATAAATAAATATTTTCAATCATAAAAATTATATCATAATAAAAAAATTTTAAATAAAAATTATATTTTAGTTTTATGATAAATAATTCATATGAGGGTGTAAAATAATTTTTAATTATTGATAATTTATTTTAAAAATATTAATTAAAACACAATTTAAAAATAAATATCAAAATAATATAATAAAATAGATTAGTTAAGAAACTTTAGAACTGTGTGTTGGAACGGAGGATGGGTAGGGAAGGAATGGAAGGAAGTAGAAGAGAAGATAAATAAAGAAGACAAACTATGGAACTCATGTCATAATCCATTATTGATTTTCTGAAGCTACAAAGAGCATGCATAACGTGTAGAGTCACATTGCAGAATTCAGATTTGTTGTCTAAAATAAGGGTAGTAAATTAATCACAAAATTTAACCTTCTTTCCACTCAAATCTTCTCATTCTAGGATATCTAAAAACATATAGGTCTATTAACTTAGAAAACTATTTTCACTCCTCTTTTCCTGAACCAAACAACATTTCAAATTCACCTTTCATTCTCTTCTCTTCCCCTCTGATCTATTTTCCTTAAAACAAACGCAGCATAGAAACATTTTTGTAACATAATGTTTGCTAAATATCACATGAGAAGAGATATTGGATAACAATATTTGAACTCACTGAGACTTCGGCTATTTATGGGCCTACGGAACTTACTAGTAGGTAGCAATTTGTATGTTAACGCCTTCAGTTCATCTCATAACAAGATCTAGCAAAGTCAAACAGAGAACATATAAATAACACAATCAACTTAAGACTAAGTTTGTTTATCATATTCACTTCGTCTTATAAGCAGACTTCAAATGCTTCTATGATGTATTAGACTAAAGTTCATTAAGTCACAAACAATAAATAACTTCTGCTTACTTTGTTTGCCACAATCACTTATGTACAGAGTTGATTATTAAGACTCTAATTCTGACTAAAAGTTAAAATGCAGCTGGCTGCCAGACTTCTACTAAATGAATAGGAACTTACCTGCTAAGCGAATTTTATGGCTGGCATTTGTTTATAACTGCTAGTTATTACCTGCTATTATTTTCTATGTTTATGTTATGTCACACTAGTTATAATTGCCAAGATTGGATGTTCTTGATCAGTGATTGTTCTCTGGTTCAATAAGTTTGTGTTGTGTGTACTGTTTTTAATGTAGCAAACTCACAATTTAAGTTTATTCCAAAATATAATTGTGCGTATTTGCAGGAGTGTAACATATGCCAGGCAGATAGCAAAGAAGCAGCAGAAGGATAATGCAGAGTCACTGGTTGAAAGGGAGCCTAGAAAACTAAAAGGAATGAAGTTGTCTTCTGATGATGCTGGCATGATGAAGAAGGACGAGGAAGAAGGATTAGATGCTTTGAAGTCAAAGAAATATGAATTACTTCTTTGGTTAAATCAATTAAGATGAAAACAAAGAAAATTCAGTTGCGCTCTGATGGTGATACTAAGAAAGATGGAGAACCACAAATTAAAGGTATGAAGAAAAGGAGGCACTAGTTCTGAACCATGTGGTTCAATCAACACATGAATTCAGGAGGGGGGGGGGGGGGAGTTATGAAGTTATAAAACCTATCAGGGAAAAGGGGAGCTAACAAAATTATGAAAGAAGTGTAGACAGAAGGTGAGCAATGGAGGTTCAGGTAGTTTATTTTTCTGCCAAGTCATTGAGTGTCTTGTTCCTGTCCAAATCATCCATTCGAAATTTTGAATCCATATAACTAGAATGCTTTGTAATTTTTTGCAAACTACATGTAGTACTGCATAAATTACTGAGTTTGATATAGTCTGTTGAAACCTGCATCCATTTTTGGCAGTGCCATGATCACCATCCTTTTATTAGCAGTCAAAGCAGTATCTCAACCTAGATTTTGAATATATTCCTTCACAATTAACTGTTGAGTTTTTTTTTGGGGCTGTATAGTGAGGTTATTTTTGCTGTTAGTTTTTGCACATATTGAGATCAAGTCAAATGTTTTGAGGATGCTGTTGAAGCCTGTTTGGTTATATATTTGAAAAATAGGACACGAATAATTTACTCGAATACGAGAAGCTACAAATATTAGCTTTTGCTTTGACGTGGAAAATTGATGTGAAAACATAATGACACGAATGCTGTACCAAATACGCTATAAATTAACTGTATGCAAGATGTCATGCCAGCCATCTTGCCATATAACTTATGTATGATAAAGAACCGAAATTTCTGCAGTTTACAACTATGGTGGGTACATTATATACAAGCCCATTAGAGGCTATTATGACTGAAAAAAGGGGAAGCAATGATGCTTCTTGTGTAATCAACTAAAACATCAACATTAACTCATTACATATGAGGCCGTATGACAAACTAAAATGAAAAAAAAAACACTATTAATTTGAATAATACATGATGGAATGCTCAAAAAATGGCTACAAGTGGAAGAAGGACCATCATAAATGTAAAAGTAGGTTTAATCCTTAATGATAGATTAGGTGGGTTACTGGATGGATCTGATTGAGCCATGGGATTCACAGCAGTAGCAGGAGAAACAGTAGGAGTAATAGCAGGAGCAAAAGCAGGAGCTTGTGCGGGTTTAATGGGTGGTGTACTTGAGAGCACATCAGAACCTGGCAGAACCATATCACATTGTTTAACAACAATAAACCTGGACAAGTTCAAATGTTGAAAAAAAGGTGAAATATACTCACAATTAGATTCCTTCCAACCTAGACTCATGTTGTCACGATCGAAAACTATCTTGTAACCAGTCATGAAGTTCTCTACATGAAGATAAATTCAATAAATGTTGCAAGCTTGTGTCAATGGTTCAGCAATAATTCAATAGAAGTTATACATGTTCTTTTCATAACATTTATACATGATTTTCTACGTAAATAAAAGTCAATGATAATTCTGAATGCAAAAATTTTCTTCAGTTAATACTCACGTCCAATGATATTCACGCTATCACTTTTCTGGATTCCCAAACAAAAAACGTCTCCATCCTGTACATCACAAAAGGAATTTAGATTAAGAATGCTGAGAATCATTAGGTATCATAAGATAAGGAGAAAGATATTTTGCTTCCACCTCAGTAGAAACTAGTACTATAGGATCTGTGACATAGTAGTCATCTCCACCTTTCATAGTTAGATTCAGAAAGGGAACTTCAATTGTCTCATTTTCACTGCAAGTAAAGTGCAAATCAGTAACAAATTGTTTGAAATTAAAGAGAAAAATAAGTTGACGGTTTCTCAAACCAACATCACCTTATGTCATAACAATACTCAAAGGGGAAATCAGAATAAGGTGATTGAAATGAATGCCGTTTTCCTTTAACTAGTGAATTGAACTGCAAACAAAATTTTGACAACTCATCATGACATGAAGCTCCTTATCCTATCTTAAAAAACTATAATGTAGATTACTTACCTTCTCACCAAGAAGTGTATAAGCTGGATCATTTATGTATGTAAATGAGGTACCAGTGTCAAAAATTGCATTAAACTCATGATCAACAACACTATTTTCCACAATAATTTGGGTTATGGTGATGTTATAAGTTGGACTGCAAGCATTAAATAAGCATTAGTATAGTTAGACACATAAATTTTTCATATTTTTTGTTGTATTCTTTCAAGATTAAGTGGCAAATTGTTGAATAAGGAATGAAAGATAATATCCACTTACTGCAATTTTCTGATGTTGAATGGCGTTTTTCCTTGGTCAGGGCTGCCAGTATCCCCAAACGAGATTCTTCCAACACCATCATTTCCAAAACACATTGAAAAAGAATTTGAAATTAACCCTTGTTTGGCTAGGATGCTAGGAACAGATATATTAGTCATTCCAAGTCCAAATAGACCATTTGGCGCTCCCCCATTTAGAAACGCACCAGTTTGAACTTGGCCACAGCTGCAACAGATTATTATCAAGAATGTGAGTAATAGAAGGCAGTTTCAAAGAAAGAGAATCGAATAGAAGCAATGATATTGACATAATAGTTTGCGAATCAACAAATATTTTTTCATACACATACATTTAAGAATCTCTCTCAACAAATATTTTTTCATACACATACATTTAAGAATCTCTCTCAACAAATATTTTTTCATACACATACTTTTTTTTCCTCGAAATTGAAATATTCTTGGGGTAGTTGCCAAATATTAATCCTAGACTACTCATGCTATAACATTTCATAGACCTTCTAAGAAGCAAAGTGTATTGAGGCTTCAAATATATGTACATAGTCAATATAATTCTTAGTATGATGTTTGAGTATTTTACCCAAAAGTAACTCTCGTGTCAGCATCATTTGTTTGATCATCATCTGTAATTAAGTGCAACACATCCTCTACCAAGAATCCACTAGATGAAGTATTATTTGAAAGATAGTCAATTTGATATCGACAACTGCTGCTATTGTGGCATGAAACTTTTTTGCTTGTGGATGACTCATCAAGTTCATAGATATTAAATTTAATTATCTGCCATAGAAAAATTTTAAGAAAGCAAAAACAGAGAGATGATGATGATAGGACATGAATACACCGGTTTTATTCATGATTCATAAAGAAACTACTGAAAAAGAAAAGATGAATTTATTTAACTGAAAATAACTATCGTGATATCAAACAACTAATCACGATGCTAGTGAAGTTTCATCAAGGTCTTTGCTATTAGCCTGTTACCCAGGAAAAAACATACTACACCTTTAATTCCAAATTACATAACTTCAAAGATTTGCCACAAGGTGTTAAAAAATCCAATTAATATTTTAGATTTCATAAAAATATTACCAATTTCTTAATATATATTTTTTATTTTTCATATTAATTAAATTATTTATATATATATATATATATATATATTTTAATTTTCTCACTTCACAATAAATAATTAAAGATATAAAATTAATTACATGACAAATAATAATTTGAAATAAACATTTTATTTTTACTAAAGCGTCCTATAAAATGAAATAGAGGTAAAAATATGTATACCTTTCCGGTTCGTGTCTTCACACCGGTGACACAACTGGTACAGTTACAAGGTAACCAAAACAAGTCACTTCCTGTATCCAACGCTACCAAAAACCATAAACCTGGTGTCCCAACCGAAACATTCGCATAATGCAAACTGAAATCCAAACAACAACCACAAATTATTAGTGTTCAAACATCATCAAACAAAAAGCCTAACGAAACTCATCATTACACCTTTCTTTGTTATATTTAAAGAGAAAAGAGTGAGAATAAATATTCTAATACATAACAACCTCAATTTTCTTTGACAAAATCCCTTGACAATAGAACTCACTCTATTAACATACAGAGCTCGGAATTTGCCACAAATTTGTGATAAAAACTGGCATAGAAAAATAATTACTTAAAAAGTCGTTCCAAGAATGATTTTCGACCAACTAACAATTTAACTCTATAAAGAAAGTACTAATACAAGAAAACAAATAAAAGTTAAAAAATTGCCAAGAGGGGGTGAAGAATTTTCATACTATCCAAAGTTAGCAATCCGGTGAGTCTCATTGCCGGCGGCGAAAGTCAGCGGCAAGTGGTGATCGGCGACAAGTTTCCGGCCATGGAACAAGCGATCTCTATGGACCATAGTAGCATAGTATTGTGGAGTTCCCTTTTGTGGAAAATCATGAATGCCCAGAATCTCCTTAACCGGATCCGAGAATCTATGTTGTATGTCAAAACTAAATGTGCCAAAACCATAACAATTATGTGATACTAAACTCAACACCACAAACCCCAAAATCAATGATTTCAAACTCACACACTCATCACCACAAGGCCAAGCCATGAGTTGAAATTAACAAACACTATGTGGGGAGTGCTCAATTTTGATGTTTGAAGTGTTAAAGATATGGTCTATGAGTTATGTACGGTGTTTGACACCAATAGTGTTGAGAGAAAGTTTGGGCAATGATTCTAGTTGTAGGCGAAAGTTCAAATGTTTCGACTTTCAAGTAATCATCTTTCCAAGGCTGGGAACTATTTCCACACGTAAATTGTGGGTCCATTCATTAGTGCAGTCAATTTATTAGTATCTTACTGTTATTTACAAACTTTATAAATAAATAAATATTAATAAATAAGTTTATGAGTTGTTATTTTAACTACACCTACTTCTTAGTGTTATTTTCTTAGCTAAATTTGGAGTTATGTCCGTAACCAGCGTTAAACTTAATTTGATGTCACTTTTTTTTACTAGTACAATATATATGTTGAGGTTAAATTTGATGATTTTCATGATTGAGATATATGTAGGTGCATTTTTGGCATTGGTTTGACACACGTGGCCTTTAGTAAGTCCATGTTCATTTATATTATAAATAAATGTATGCCTTAAGATATACATATGCAAATAGAGGACGGAACAACCACTACAATTTAATCCTTTCCAAGGGGCAAGGACCATCCATGTTGATTTTTAATTCAGTGATGATGACCACTCACCACCGTGTTCCTTCATGGAACTGAATCTTAGTAACGTGTATAATGTTGTTAAAGGGTTTTTTGTTTTTTTTTTTTTTTTTAAAGTAAAATGGGTCATTTAAATTCCAAAATATCAATTTGGAGAAAAATACTCAAAATATAGGATAAATTTTGAATTATTATTTTTTATATAAATACTAAGAAATTAATGATCTTAACTATTTTTTAAATATAAATTGTAAAGTCCATACGATTTAAGGAAATTAAAAAAAAAATTAAATTATAGAATGGTATAATACGGACGACTTATATGTATATATTGTTAATAATTTATAATTTATAAATAAAAAAGTCATAAATAATTTTTGACTTATATTATATTGAGTAGTTTTTTTTAAAGTATTCTAATTTAAGAGTTTGAGGTTTAAATTATCCCATGCTGGTACAAAATTTTGAATAATAGTTAAATACATTTTATAAGTTTTCCAAAAAACTTATTGTTGAAAATTTTCTTCTAATAATAATTTTGTTCTCAAGAAAGTTATTTACCCGAGAATAAAATAATCGAAGTATTTTTTAATACAAAATAATTGAAGTATTAAAAGCCATCAGCTTAAACTAAATTAATGTGGCTGTTTACTTGGTCAAATCTATTGTAGATTAGATCTTTGACTTTATAATAAATAATGTTATGCTTCCGACGTGATTAACATGTCAGTGATTGAATGTCAAATTTTCTTAACGTTATTGACTCATAAACATTCTCATTAGACATTACGTTGAAGGGTGGGAAATATCAAAGTACTAGTTTAAATAGATATATAAACAGTCACTTCTCTCTCTCTCTCTATATATATATATATAGGCTCGTTTGTTTAATTTTTTTGAAAGTATTTACTGAAATTTTTGAGATGTTCAAATAAATTATTTGGAAAAAAAGTGAAAAATAGTTTTTTTTTTTTTACTTTTTTAGAAACTACTTGAAAAATTCTTTACTTACTGAAATAATTTTTAATAATCAAGTTTTAAAAAATTATTTTTTATTTATGAATAAAGTGTTTTTTTAATATTTTAAGCAAATGGGCCCATAATTTATAAAATTATAAAAACAGAATATTTCAAGATAAAAATTACAAGTATAGTTTTTTTTTTCTTAATAATTCTCATGACGTAATTAGAACTTATCAACATAATAGAATAAGTTTTTGACTTTGTAATTTTAGTAGCAATGACTAGATCAACATATTATTTCTTGAAGGCATTTCTTGTCAAAGTTCACTACCCATCTTGGATACCTATAGTGAAATTTATGGAAAATATTTAATGGTAAGAAGTACAACTAGAGTACAAGTCAATACTGTTAGGAAAAAATAAAAATATTTTCCTGTTTTTCTTTTATAAAAAAATTCCATAACTTGAATATCAGATTTATTATAACTATTACTGCATTCTATAAGAGCTACTTACAAATTTTTATGCCGACAACGAAAATCAATTTCATATCCTCAAGAACATGGCTTTCTTACTCTAACATCAAAGTTTATCGACCTAACTCAATATTTTTAAACATGCCTAACTCAGTGTTTATTTTTATTTAAATATTTATAATGTAAAGATTTTATCTTTTTTAAAAAATAAACTAGAAGGATAAAAGATCTTTGTAAAGAAGAGACAATGCAAGGAACAAAATTAAAGTGAAACGTGTAACATAAGAAATGAGCTTCATGTGAATAAAAAAAACCATCAAAGGAGATAGTAGGTAAAGAATGACGAATGGAAGGAAAAAGAACTAAGAGACAAAAAAATAGAGACTAAAGTCAATTAATAGTGTTGCAATATAATTGCAAAATAAGTTGTTCTAAAGTATAGTGTTTGGCCAAGTAATTCACATTTTCATAATCCATAATTAATGCATGTCTTGTGATTGAATATATTTTTTAATAAAACTTTAATTTCAAGCTTTTTATAATAAGTAGAGTGTGCATCCGTATAATCCACGGATAAAATATAGATGGAAATAATTTATTATATTTATATAAAATATATTGATAATTTTATCAAATTATTATATCTTCTAAAATTTTTATCAAATCAAATATCTACGATAGAAAAATTATTTATTAAGAAAAATAATAACATTAGATAATTAAATGGGTGTATTTTCTGATATAATTTTAAATTTTAGAAACTACCCATTACGATAATTTACATCTAAATTGTCTCCATTTTAATAAAAACTCCGAGTTATTCAATTACGTACCATATGTTGAAGCAGAATCATGTCACATCAAGGTAGTGTTGTGCAATTTGTAACAGTGATGATACCAAACATCTGCGGGAAAAAAAAAAAAACGAAACAGGTGCATTTTCAAAAAAATAAATAAAAAGGAAGAGCACACTGATCGATGACGCTTTCGTGAAAAGAGTCCACGGACATTACATAGTTTATGGTGCCTTCGAAAAAGATAATGGTGAAGATTATATTTTTAGGATATCTCTTAATAAAGTAAAAATAAATATTAATTTTATTTTTATTAAATTTATTTTTTCTCCTTTTATTATTAATTTTGTTTAATTCTTCCTCCTATTAAAATTTATTAGCAGTAGAATGAGGAGGAGGAGAAAAATTTTAATTGAAAGAAAAAAAAATAAAAAATAAAAATTTTGGGAGAGAGAATTCAGCAAAAATTATCGATGATAAAAAGAGAAAAAAAATTTTAATAAAAAAAAGAAAATCAATATTTATTTTTACTTTACCGGAAGACGCTCTAGAAAAGTAGTGTACCTTCCTTACACCTATACTATCTTCAAAAGCGCCATTAATCACTGTCGTGATTTATTTCAAACTGACTTTATTTTAATAATTTTTTTGAAATTAACTCTATTTTAATATTTTTTTTAAAACTGCACCGGTTTCATTTTTCTGCCAACATATGCGCAAAAGACATTTACTGAACACATGTTGCACAGTTCATTTCTAGGCAACATGCTCCAAATAAATTGTTTAGTTACACATATTTTTGTAATAAATTTATCAAACAAACCCCTTTTACTACATTTGTCATGTGACCCATTTTCACAAAGCCACTTGTCTATCAATGAAAAGCCATTCTCACCTTAGTTCATAACATGATAACACGTTGTAGATTTGTTAACGCCTAAGCAATGCCTACCTACACATGCCATAGGATGAATAAAATGAAGTATAACCCAAAACACTACCAATGGTAAACATGCAAGTGATGTCTGCCTTCAATATGTTTGCTTAAATTTTTTTAATATATTTTCATGTAAATATTTTTAAAATTAAATAAAAACAAAAAAATATTATAATTCCTTTTCGACAGTTTTCGTAGAATTATTTTTAAAAAACAAAAATAAAAACAGAAAACAGAAAACAATTTCCTATACATAACATCATCTAGATTATAAAATTATTTCAATTTTAATTTAAATATATATATATATATATATATATATATATATATTTGAGAATGTCTCTCTCTAATCATATAATGTAGACATTAATGAATTATCACTTGCGTTTGTAATTGTAATTTGTAAGTAGATTATTTGATTTCAGCTGAGGCAAGTGGCATACGTAACAGTTGGGGTGAAGTTATTTTACACCGGTGTTTGCTTGTGGCTACAACCTAAAAGCTTTTCTTTTTCATATTTCGGTTTTACCTGTGATACATGAATGAACCATGAAAACGACACTGTGGTTTGAGCCTACACTTGTCAACTGAATACATTTGATATTTTTTTTATCAGTCTACTTTTTTTACTAAAAATCCTATAATGATTTATGATTTATTTAATTAAATTAATTAGATTTATCTCTTAACATTTTGTTATAAATGGATGTTCAATTCAACCATAAAATCATTTCTAAAAACTAAACAATTTTTATAACCTTTTCAATTTACTCTTAAAAATTTATTATGTTTTATTGTTTTTAAGATAATTTTAAATATAAATAGTTATTTGTTTTAAAAAATAAGTCATAAATAAGTCATAAGTCTAATATAAGAAACTATTCTTAATTTTTGATAAATTTTGAAAATTAATAAAAAATCGTATATGACTGATTTTTTATCCATAAAATGTTTATTAGATTTAAATAATTTTTTAGTCTCGCTTATATTAGTACCCTTTTGTTTTTTATTTTTATATTTTTTTTAAAATAATCCCAATCATTTTCAAATATTTGATTTTTTTCCAATACTGTGAGTATTATTATAAAAATATTAATATTGGTCCAAGGAATGACTCAACATCTCGAGTAAGAAAACTATTCAATTGAAGTATTTCAATACGACCTAATATTCTACGAATAATTTATAAGTTCTGATATCATGTAAAAATTTATAACTTAGATCTAATTTAATACAACAAAATTGACATAATTCGCCCTATTTTTTTTATATATATATATATATATATAACCAATTTAATCTCAATGATGTAAAATTTCCCTGAACTTTTCAACAATAATATAATTATTGATGACATATCGTAATATTATCAATATAAAATTACATAATTATTGATGTAATCGTGATATTATGAATATAAAATTACATGATACAATTGTCGATGTAACGTCACGATATTATCGTCACATTTCGATGACCACGTTATGATTAACGCTTGTATAAGTAAAATGTTAACTGTGCAATGTGAAGGACCACTTTTCAAAAAAAGAAAAAGGAACTCAGGCGACAAACATCAAACTGTCAAATTTGATATTTTACTAAGAGACGGGAAGATCGTACAATGGTAATTTACGAAATTACAATATAAATATTAAATTTTATTAGATATATAAATGGATAGTTATTTATATAAATTATATATATAACATGATATAAATAAGAAAAAATTATTTAAATATAAATAAAAAATTAAATACTAAATTCTGGTTATAAAATTCATATTACAAACTAAAATTTAATAAAAAATTATATTGTAATAGTAAAATTTGTAAAATTAAGTAATAATTTAATAGAGGGTCAAATTAGATACATATTATATATATATATATATATATTAAATATATATAATATGTATGCATATATTAATAAATTTCATATTTATGTAAATATACATTTGACTCAAATTATAAATACTATTGACCCCAGAATTTTTTTCTATTAAAAGGTTATTTTATAAATAAAAACTTGGTCAAACACTTTGCAATAATTTTTTTTTTAAAAAAATCCTATTAAAAATATTTACTTATTCTTTAAATTAAATAAAATCTTATTCGGCTTAAATTTTAATTTAAACAAAATTTAATAAAAGAATTTTACTTATTCTTTTAAACTCTTATTCTTTTAAACTCTTATTCTTTTAAACTCTTATTCTTAACTTTAATTTATAAGTAACTTTTAGATAATAATTAAAAGAAGTAACTTAAATAAATAAAAAAAAAAAAAAAAAAAAAAAAAAACTGGAGTACCTGAAAAGTATGTTCAAAGTTAAAAAGAATGAATAGCTTTGTGGAAGGCTAATTAGGTAGCCTATCATCCGGTCAACAAGATGACTTGACCATTACTATGGATGACTTTGATTTTTCTTTCTTTGACTTCATCCCTAACAACAAACTTCCTTAGCAAATTAATTTTTTTTCTCTTTTGTACTCACTGTCTGATTAGAGGAAAGCCATTGTTTTTATATCTGTGTGCCTGTGGAGACAGATTCACCTCTTAACCTTAATAAACCTCACACTTAACCTACACTGATGTCCCTAAACATTGGAATGGTCGCAAATACTAGACATTTTATTCTGTTACATTCCTCGTATCTTTTGTTTTATTAGTTCCATATTTCTTCCTATATCAATATTTAATGATAAATTATCTGTTTATATATTGATTTAGGTGATTTTGGAATGGATTCTTTCCTGTGATTAGAATTTCAATGATGTATTATTTATTTATTTTATATATATTTAATAAATAGTTAAGATTTCACTTAACATGTATTTTACATGCATTAGTTTAAGATTAATTGCGTAATATGATTTACTATATTAATGTCATTAAATTGTATATCATAGTCAATTTGAGTGAAAAATGTTTGAGATCTTAGGGTTTAGTTGAGACATTATACAAACTCATGTAAAAACATTATTTGTTTATAAAAAGTATTTAGTAATGAATTGTAATACAAATCAACTAATCAATTATTCGGCCAGACTTAAAGAGGAAAAAATAAAAGAAATTAATAAAAAATATATTTATAAAATAATTAAATAATTGACGTATATTATATTTTGTGAGCAGATATTTCTTCTCGTTACATTACATGATGCTACAGTAACATTACATGGATGCCGTTGAAGGACTTGTAATTAAGAGGACCACAACGTAAACACAAACAAACATTTGTAAGTCGTATGATATTAGTAGCTGAACCACACATAATTTCACACATAACGACAAATCACTTTATCTTTCATTAGTTATTTAAATGGAAATGTAATATTCAACGATGAACAACAAACGTTGGACGAGAGTGAGTTTTCGATGGAGAGAATAGCGGCATACATGTGGATCATGACACAAAATTAGTCACCTCAGTACACCGAGTAAATTGAAAGAGACTATTGCGTAACAAAAACACCATTGCATTACATCCAACTTTAGTTCCACAAATTTCAAAGAAGGACACGTTCATCAATCCAAGTTTAGATTATTGACTCAACTTCGTCGTCGTTGGAGGTTTTTGCCACGGTAAACACGGAATGCAAAAGAATTTAATAAAAATCTCATTCACTAATTAATGTCTATCATAAATTTGTTCTATTTTGTAATAACTATTTTAAGAATTATACATAAAACGAATATTTATTAATTAATATATATTTGAATGGTCTTTTAAAACAAAAATTTAAAAATAAGGAAAAAATATGTTTTTGACTCTTGTAAAATTTAAAATTTTCAATTTTAGTCCTTCCAAAAAAAAATTTCTTATATAAAATTATTTTTCCAGAAGAGTTCATTTTTTTTTTTTAAAATATTTACTATTTATAAAGTACTAAATTTATAATAAGAAAAGAAAATATTGGTGTAAATTTTTTTATTCACTTATAGACTAAATAAATGTAATTTTCTATAAAAATTGCTCTAGAATTAATAAATAATAAGGATGTAATAATTATTATTTTTCAAAAATTTGATTTTTATTTTGAGAAATTTTAAAGATTTGATAACTACATGAAATCTTAATAAATTTAATAATAAATATTTTAATTCATACAAATCATTTTAATTTAAAGGATAAAATGATTTTTTCTTATTCTTACATAAAAAAGACATTCTCACATTATACTTTGGTCCCCAGTATATAAAGGGGTAAAGGATGAAGTTAAATAATATAAATTATAAAATATCTATTTTAACCCTGCTAAATTTTTGCTAGAAATAATTGTTGGCATCTCTGTCTCATATAGTCATATTTCCTCTCAAATAGCAAAATAACAGTAAAATCGGAAATCGACTTCTACGTAACACATGCATGCAGGCATCAAAAGTAAAGCGTAGAAACCACAAAAGGATATATACTTAATTTAAGTAACATACAATAATGATTTTTATTTTGATTTAATATAACATTATATATATATATTTTTTAAAATCGTTGATAAAATAAAGGGTAAAAAAGTAAACAAACTAAACTTTAGAGGAGCCACCTCCCTAACAAATAAAACTGAGTTCCATGTTTTTAAGATGCTCAAGAATTGAAAAACATCTTATACAAATGCAAGTATCTATGTCAAACGACAATATTTTATTTTTAGTAAAGATATGTCTAAAATTTTAGAATGATAAAGGACATAAATACTAATAGTGATTATTTTAATTGAAATGCTGAAATTCTGGGCCTTATTGGGTCTTAGGTCTGATTGGGCTGGCGCATTATTTAAGAGCAGTTCATCTTACCCTGCCAATTGCCAAGA
The DNA here is from genome assembly GCA_026586105.1 of Hylodesmum podocarpum. Lineage (NCBI taxonomy): Eukaryota > Viridiplantae > Streptophyta > Magnoliopsida > Fabales > Fabaceae > Hylodesmum > Hylodesmum podocarpum. Next base: position 144,693 of record JALJEV010000736.1, on the reverse strand, counting down.
CAATATCACATTATTTAGCAACAATCACTGTCGAAGAGAATTAAATACTGAAGAGGTGAAATACACTCACATTAGATTCCTTCCAACCAAGATTCATGTTGTCACGATCGAAGACTATTTTGTAACCAGTCATGAAGTTTTCTACATGAAGATAAATATGATTTACTGTTACATGCTAGTTGTGTCAATGGTTCAACAATATATAACTAACTCAATAGATATCATACTTGTTCCATGCAATAAATATGAGTTTTGACTTTGACATCATATAAAATTTTAGATTATCATCAATTGATATTAAGTAAAATGGCCAATAGATATATAAGTTGCACTCAAAAAATTGAGATAGATCAAGTGAGATTTCTCCACATTATCAATTTTTTTTTTTTTTTAAAGTATAAATCGTAGGAAGACATGTTTTATTGTACCACTAAGTAAGATCACTTATTTTAGCAGAAATATATATTAAAATTTACACATCATCAACTAATAAGGAAAATACAAGAACGAAACCTAAATCACAACTAATATGAGCATGAAACTCGGTCAAATGTACATATTCATATCTTGGATTTTTTTATTTTTTTTTTAAATTCTTATTGAAATAAATAACCATATAAAAATTTCAGGTCAGTTAATAACCTGGATAAGATATCATATTAATCCGTCCTATTAACACCCTTAATTGTATACGCTATGTTAATAAAAAAACACCAAGATGGATAATTCTGAATGAAAAACATTATGATGTATAAAAAAAAAAAAACAGTTAAATACTCACGTCCAATGACATTCACGCTGTTACTTTTGAGGATTCCCAAACAAAGAAGGTTTCCTTCGTCCTATACATGACAAAAGGAATTGGGGTTAAGAATGTTGATCGAGGATCATTAGATGTTATAGAATCAGAAGAAAGATTTTCTGGTCCCACCTCACTAGAAACTATTACTGTGGGATCCATCACATAATAATTATCTCCTCCTTTCATCGTTAGATTCAAATAGGGAACTCCAATTGTCTGAGTTGCACTGCACATAAAGTGACAATCAGTACATAATTGTTTAAAACTAAAATCAAAATAAGTTGATGGTTTCTCTCAAGCCAATATCACCTTGTTATGTCAAAACAATACTCAAAGGGGAGAGTAGAATTAGATGATTGAGGTGAATGTGGATTTGCTGTCACCAGTGAACTGAACTGTAGAACAAAAAAAATTGATGACTCGTATATTAAAATCAACGGTTTGTAATTAACATTTAAAAACAATAAAAAAAAAAGTCAAGTCATGACATGAAACTTCTTATCCCATCTTAAAAAGCAATAGTGTAGATTACTTACATTCGTAGCAAGTAGTGTATAAAGTGGATCATTTATGTATGTAAACGCAGTACCAGTGTCAAAAATTGCATGAAATTCAAGATCAGCAACGACACTGCCTCCCACAATAATTTGGGTTATGGTGATGTTGTAAGTTGGACTGGCAAGACATATCCAAGATTAGATAAGCACTATTCTCCAAGATTAAATAAACACTATTCTGTATAGTTAATATATTATAGTTTTACTAATCAATACCTTGAGAAATTGGCTAAAAAATTAAAATAGAAAAATACTTTGCCAAGTAGGTATACACCAGATTTTGTTTTTCTTGTCTCAGTTCTATTCTTTCAAGAGTACTAGTGAGAACTTGTTAAAAGAAAAATGAAAGATGCTATATACTTACTTCAATGTTCTAAGATTGAATGGGGTTTTTCCTTGGTCAGGGGTGCCAGTATCTCCAAACGTGATTCTTCCAGAACCATCCGATCCAAAACACAATGAAAAAGAATTTGAAATAAGCCCTTGTTTGGCTAGGATGCTAGGAACAGATATATTATCCATTCCAAGTCCAAATAGACCATTTGGAGCTGTCCCATTAAGAAACAGTCCAGTTTGAACTTGGCCACAGCTACAACAGATTAATACCAACGTAATTAGAAATAGCAAAAAACCAAATATTAATTACAAAATGCAGTTTCAAATACACAGAATCAAAACAAAGAAGCAATGATACTTATATGCTAGTTTAAGAATCATCTTAGATAATGAGTATTTTAATTACCCAAAAGTAACTCGTGTGTCAGCATCTTTTGTTTGATTATCATCTGTAATTAATTGCAACACATCCTCAACCAAGAATCCAATAGATGAAGTACCATTTGAATGATCAGCTTGATATAGACAAGTGCTGCTATTGTTGCATGAAACTTTTTTGCTTGTGGTTGACTTGTCAGGGTCATAGATATTGAGCTCAATTATCTGCCAAGGAAAAATTTAAACAAAGGAAAACAAAAGAAAGATGATGGTGGATTGGTTGTGGTTGAGAATGAATTATATCAATTTTATTCTTGGACCATTAAATGAAGTTTCATGTAAAGGTCTTCATTTTTAAAAAGGAAACATAAAAATATAAAAAATAAAAATAACGCTAAATGATTACAGTAGAATATGAATATGTATACCCTTCCACTTTGTGTCTTCAAACCGGTGACACAACTGGTACAATTACAAGGTAACCAAAACAAGTCACTTCCTGTATCCAACGCTACCAAAAACCATAAACCTGGTGTCCCAACCGAAACATTTGCATAATGCAAACTGAAATCCAAACAACAACCACAAATTATTAGTGTTCAAACATCATCAAACAAAAAGCCTAACAAAACTCATCATTACACTTCTTCTTGTCACTCTTTTCATTCTAAAACTACTAATACTTAATATTATTGTACATAAATTAAAGAATATTTAGTAACTGTAAAATAGCAATGTATTCGGTTTAAAATATCATTTTTTATATAAAAAAAATTTAGGTGAATTAGTTCTCAATGACTTATACTTCAGACTTTAAAAATACTTATAAAGATATTATTATTTCTTAAAATATGTAGATGCAATATTCTTAAAAATTAAATCTATTTATTTTAAATAAGGTACATGTAGAAAGAATTACTGGAAGAGAAAATAGATAAGGCCATAAGGGTATCCTAATGAAGAGATTTTTTAGACTTTTAGCTAAATGCTTTTTAACCTAAAAAATACCAACAAGAGAAAATGAATAGGATAAAATATTTTTATCCCTGAAAAATTTTAAAATTTTATTTTTATTCTTAGTTTTTTATTTTAATCTTTCTAATTTTAAACTATATTTTTTTTGTCATCGAAACGGTTTAAACAGTATTTCAAATCATAATAAAACGTCATTTAAATTAATTTGAGAATTAAAATAATTAAATTTTAAATTAGAGAAATTAAAATAAAACAGAAAAAAAGGACCAAAACTAAATTTATAAATTTTCAGAGAAATAAAAACATAATTTTCCCGAATAATTAAAAGTTAAAAATTGCCAAGTGGAGTTGAAGTATTTTCATACAATCCTAAGGAAGCAATGAAAAGAGTGTCATTGCCGGCGGCAAAAGTGAGAGGCGTGTGGTCGCCGGCGGCGAGTCCCCGACCCCGGAATATGGTATCACGGTGGGCCATAGCAGCATAGTATTGAGGTGTTCCCATTTGTGGGACATCACGAATTCCTAGAATCTCCTTAACAGGTTCCGACAACCTATGGTGTATGTCAACCCCAAATGTTCCATAACCATTACAACTCTTTGAGCCTAAACTCATCACTATTAGTATTAACCCCAACATCACTGATTTCAAACTCATAATTAAATGTTGTTATACTTAATTTAGATGAATGACAAACTAAATGTGCAGTGTCAATACAACACAAGTGAAAAAAGTATGGTTTATGGCTTATGGGTTATGGACTTTGAAACAGATATATATAGTGTTTCGAAAGGGGGGTGAGATGGTGATATGGTGCTAAGATTATAGTTGTAGTTGTAGGCAAAAGCAAATGTGGGTCCTGTGATTAAGTTCATTCAAGGTAACTAGTTACTTAGATTTCTTGAATAAATAATAAATTGGGATATGATCACTTTAGGGGTCGTCACCAAGGTATTTTAAATTTAATATTACTTTCTAGCTAGTATTAGAATTGTTTCAGTAATGTGGTTAAACTTTAACGTTAACATCATTCCAAATAAACAAAATAATCCTTTAATGTTAATTTATATCTTTTACATGTTATGGAGATAAAATCACTGAAGGAGTGATTGTAGTTGAATATATAATTAGAAAAAAGTATTTCAATAAGATTGAGGTTTGTTTGATTTAGTTTTTCTTTTCAAAAATTATTTATAAGTAAAAGTAGGGGTAAATATTTTACTTTACAAATCTTAAAAATAAATTATTTATTTTTGTAGAAAAAAATAATATAAAATTAACTTACATATAAAAATAATAAAAAATTAACTTACGTCTAAATCTTATATTATTAATGCATATAGTGTGTTAGTGTAACTTTTGATAATTATTTAAAATTTTATTAGAAGTAACACATTTTTGCCAAGTCTCACGTCTAAATCAAAAGAGAAAATTATTAAATGAGGAATAGGGACTCACCAAAATCGGTGATTTTCAATAAATTTTAATCTATGACCAAGAATGTTGGAGAGAGCGTTTAACAATTTTGTATATATAAAGTCTTAAGTTTGATTTTATGATGTGATTATTATAAACTAAAAAAAGAAAAAAAAATTACTTATTTAAGGGAGCCATTTTTCTATATATAAAGTCTTAAAAGTCTTAAGTTTAATTTTATGATTCGATCGTGGTAAACGAAAAAAAAAAAAGATTGCTTTTAAATTTCCACCGAATTTTATGTTCTAAAAAATAACGAATAGAGGCAAAAATAATAAGGTGTTTTTAAAGTAACGGTAATATGAAAAAATGTATAATTTTTTTTTCAAAAATACAGTTAAGGAACTAAAATAAGAAAATATTTAATCTGTAAATTATGGATGGGTGCAGAAAAAAATATTAAATAATATAATTTTATGCATTTCAATAGAAATATATATGTATTTTTAAAATTTTTAAAGCAGTATCTTTACTCAGATCTTATTATTAAGAATTTTATTAAAAATAAGGTAGTTGATAATAAAATAACTCATGTATTGAACGTCACTAAAGTTTCCCGTTTATTAGGTCAAATCTTATCTAGCTAGATTAACAATTTTAGATTATAAATCCTAAATTCATCAATAAATTAAGTTCGTCATATAGCATCTTGATCAAGTCAATCAGAGTTCTTATCAAAGTCCACTAATTAACAATCTTTTGGTACTAATCATAAAATTTATGACATTATTTTATCTATGTATCCCACATTATTTAAATGATATATAACCTATTTAATAAGAAACAACTCTTATCTTAATTTTATGAAATTGACTTAAATTTATAACCTACAATTTAAAAAAGATCGAATAACCGAAAAAATCAAATCTTTGTCATCATATATGAAAGGAATTTATCTACTAATTATATTGGAAACTTGTTCGTGATGACATAATAAGAAGTAACTAAGAAGTAGAACTAAAGAATAAGTCAACCCTTTAGGAAAAAAATAAAAATATTTTACCAGTCAACTCTATATATGTGGAACTCGATAATTAATTTTACTTAAATGTCAATGACTTAAAGCTTTTATTTATTAATAATAAATAAGATGTAGAATTAAGAGGGTATAAAAGATCATTCAAAAGAAGAAGGAAACTTCAACGTGCAACACAAGAAATAAGATTAAAATGGATTTTAAAAAAAATATCAAAAGAGGTAGTAATTTGGTTAATGTAAATGACATTTGCATAACCCATAATTGTTATGCTTATATGCATTTTGGTGAAAGTTATTTTTGAAAAATTTACAACTAATGTAGATTAAACATATTATTATTTTATGTAATTAGTTACATGATTTTTTACATATCACATGTGATGATAATTAATTTATATATTTTTAATATTATATATATTAATAGTTTACTAAGCAATAACAAGGATGCATGCACGAAGCCACTGGTTAATCAAGAGTTAATGCAAAATGCAACACTAATTCAACTTTAATTCTACATATTTAAGAATTAGTGTCTCTCTCTATTCATGTCATATAGATGAAGTAAAGGATATATGACAATATAATGAATTAGCACTAGCATTGCAACTGGTATTTGTTTTGCCCAGTCTTTGCTTGTGGCTGCAAGCTTTTCTTTCTTTCTTCTTTGTTTTTCTTCTTTTTAATTTGTTTCTGTCTTTTCTCGTGATGGTTGAATGAACCATGAAAGCAACGTGCGATTAGGGAGAAAACTCAAAAAGTTTTAATTAAAAAAAAATGTGTGTATATATATAATTATACCATAACAATGGGTCGAACTAGACTTATTTAAAACCAGTGTAACACCCCTAATAAAATAAATATAAATATTACTGACAATGTGTGTTATACAAATGGATATTAGGAATGATAAAAAAATCTATCTCTACACAAATATTTGTAGAAACAAGTTCATCATGATAAAAAACAAAAACAAATATTTATATGGAGATTATATAAATGAGTTTTTTTTATCGCGTGTTTGTAAAAGGGTAGAAAGAGATATTATGCCACATATGCTGATAAGAACTCACTACGTGCTCATGTGCATTTCATTATAGATATCAATTACAACTATATATGTTCATATAGTCATATCAGTTTCTCACATCTATTTACAACTATGTTTACATGCATCTGCAATTTTTTTTTTTTTATTTTATGATACGTGTTTTATAATTTTATTTTTATTAACATTTTTTTCTTTAATTAGTTATTATAACCAATTTTTAAAACATTGATATCGCAGGTTAGATGTACTGAGAGCAATGAGGATTAGGTGTTCCATTCCAGGTTGCAATACAAAAACATGGTCTTGTGGATTGATGTTGAAACAAAACCTACTTTTACCGTCGAAATTTTTAACTTTTTTTCTTTTTCTTTAAGTTGGTTGCGCTTGCCTGGATTGACGTTGAAATAAAACTTCAAATGTTCCCATAAATATACTTTATCAAGTGAAGTCTCAAGCTTACGGAATTCACAAAATATTTAAAGGTGCTAAACTATGCCTCCTCTCAAATTAAACTTCGGAGAAATATAACATGAAAATATATATATCATCCTCCTTGGACAAGTAACAGAATAATAATTGTGGGGAGAGAAACATACAACGCAAATGGCATTTACAGCATGTTATATCATATGAGTAAAATTCATTACATATATTCTTCACAACTATATCAAGATGCTCCAATATCAACATGTGGATCAAGAATATGAGCTAAAGTTTACATAAACTACTACTATCCCATACAAATGAGTGAATATAAACAAAACAAAATACAAGAAATCCGAGGAAAATTTGAACTGAAGTATGGCTATAATGTGACGATGGCGATGCAATTGAGCTCTGAGAGTTGAATTTGGTCTTTCTAGTTGAATCAGTGCCAGCAGGATAATTACCGAGCCCGGCTGCGACAGCAGGAGGCACATCTGCGTGTGAGTGTGGTCTTGTTGGGATGGCATTGTGATCCTCAACGTCATAACCTGTTTAAGGGCTCAAATTGTGACCATTTGTTTCTTAGACAAAAGCTGAGAGGTATTATGACTGCGAAATTTCAGCATATATACAATAAAATAAAAGGAACGGTAAACCATGAGAAGAAATATCACAGACAATCAAATTTCTTCCATCCCAGTACGAGCTTTTCTCGGTCAAATACGACACGGTAACCAGTCATGAAGTTTTCTGCAATCAACATCAGAAAATGAGGCATAAATAGTCATGATAATCATTCAAGATAAATAGCATAAATGATACAACATGCATCATTTGGATTTTTTGAGGAACAAAGGAAGCAATGCTGCTCTGATATCAAGACACCATAATGTCAACGAAATGCTCTTATTTTTGGTTTGATTTAATCTCAAGCAAAAATCCGGTTCATAAAGCACATTCAAATGTGAACTATTCAGAAAGTAGAAGTGCCTTACGCCCAATTATGTTTAGCTCGGCACTTCTGACAACTGCTAGACAATATACAAGTTCGCTCTGTGAAATGATAAGAAGGCAATGAACACCTTATTAGTCATACGTATATCCTCAAAGCTAACACAATTATTGGATACAAATATTAAGAGGAATCCAGCTTGAACTACCTGAGTAGAGATAATAATTATTGGATCATAAACAGTAAAATGGCTTCCACCTCCCATAGTTAAACTCATACTAGGAATCAGGCTAGTATTTGCATCGGGACTGTCCATCATAAGAAAAATACTTAGCTTTGAAAGAAAAAAACTAAATGAATCATAAATAATAGTAATAGTTTTATGACCTCATATCATAACAATATTCAAAAGGGATTCTTGAATCTGATGGACGCCGCTTGTCTTGTACTTGGGAATGAAACTGCAATATAAATACTTCTGTAAATTTTGTCTACAAACTAGTTCTAGCTAAATATAAGCAGATTTGGTCCCACTTTAGAACTTACACTATGAGTAAGCCTCGTATAAGTTGGATCAACCAAATATGTAAAAGAGGTCCCGGAATCAAACAGAGCTGTGAATTCCACATCAATTAGGGTTGTTCCTACACGGACTTGAGTGACTGTGATGGTGTAGGTAGGGCTGTGAGATGTATCCAAGCATTTGAAAAGTTATCTTTGCAAGTATTAATATTACTTTCAATTCAGATAATCAGTGGCAAGTAAAAGGGAATTACCACTTACTGGGATGGGTTCAGATTAAATGGAGTCTCATCTTGATCAAAACTTCCCTTGTCCCCAAAACTTATCCTTCCAATACCATCACGGCCAAAACACATGGAGAATGAATCTGCTGTAAATCCTTCCCTTGATAACATGCTAGGAACTGATATTTTCTCCATACCTAGCCCAAACAAACCATTGGGAGCAGCTACATCTAAGAATGATCCACTCTGAATTTGTCCACATCTGCAATACATGTAATGCATTACCATTGCTAGTTCTAAGATGAATAATTGAGAAAAAAGAAAGAAAGAAAAATAAAATGAGAACCAGAAAGTTAAAATCACTGAGAATAATGTAACATTGATTAGTTTTGGTAATACTAACCCAAATATGACTTTTGCCTCAACAAGATCATGGTGATTTTCTTCTTGCGTTAAGTGCAGAACATCTTCCACTAGTATTCCCGATGTAGATGTTTCAGCAGAGACATAAGAGACGATGTAGGGGCAGTTGCTGAACGTACCAGGGCACTGACTACGGTGCGAGCACAGACTGTTGTTACATGTGACCTTCTTGCTTGTTGAAGATCCATTAGGATTGTATACATTAAGTTCAAAATTCTGCCATATCAATTATTCAATTCAGAAACAAAGCAGGGGAAGAAAAATACAAGATATACACAATTGAAGTGAATTACAAGGGCACCCCACTAAACATTGTTGCCCAATTTATTGAATAATATACACACAAAATTATCTAATAATAAAAGTATGTATTCTACAGTATGTAAAAAGAAGTGTCTTTCTTGCTAGCATTCCTCAAAACTCAAAAGATTACAAAATATAGCCAAGGAGAGAAACATTTTGCAATCACAAGCAATCCACTACAGATACAACTTGATTTCAGTCAAACTCAACAACCAAGCAAAAGAGAGCATACTGAAGCCAACGCAGTAGCAAAGGGTGTGCTATCAGTGGCAGCACATCTTGTGCAATCACAGGGTACCCAGAACAGGTCACTTCCAGTATCAAGCGCCACCATGAACTTCACTCCCGGTGTCCCTATTTGAACTGTCGTATAATGCAAACTGTATGAATCTCCAGGAAAAAAAAAGGGGGGGAAAAGTTAACCCAGATCAGGAACCGATTTTCAAGAAAAAAATTACTGACAAAATTCATAAATTTACCATAACAATTATTAACAAAGAATGGTTAAATTCAAACATCAATTACATCAAAATAATTTATTCTTTTCTAAACATGACCGTCCTCCTTTAAAATACGAACCTTGACCCGCATTACCCATTTATTGAACTTCGCTAAAAATGTTTAAATATGTATATATATTGCATTACCAAGCAAGCATAAAATGTCACATCTTCAAAAATGAAATTTGACTGTGTTCTAATTACCTTGAGATCACACATACAATGATTCATGATTCGTTGAACATACAAAAAATTTCGTGCATAGCAATTAAATACATTTTATATTTCAAAGAAGTAATTAATTTTCATAAGGTGGTAGCATAAAGATTATTAACGTTATCTAATAATTAGATATCAGACAATAAATGAGTTTTAAAACATTATTATTACAAAAACCAACCATCTTAAAGACACGTGATAATTGATGGTTAGACAAGAGTATAATTCTTGAAAAAAATAAAGTTTCAATAATAATAATAATAATAATAAGAGAAAGAAAAAAAGGTACAATCCGAGGGAGGTGATGCGGAAGGTGGAGTTGCCGTCGGAGAAAGCGAGTCCGGCGTCGATTTGGGAGAGTTTACGGCCGCGGAGGAAGCGGTCGCGATCGGCGAGATCGGCGTAGTACTCGACGGAGCCCTTTTCCGGCGGGTTGGGGATTGCGGCTGTTGCGAGGGACCACTTACGGACGGGCTCGGAGTGGCGGTGGTGCATGGTGAAGGTGTAGACGTGGCAGTGGGAACATTCCCAGACGGAGAGGAACACCACTATGATTAAACTGAGACCCAGCATTCTTGGTTTTGCGTTTGAGAAAGAGAGGATCTTTCTGTGATGTGATTGAGATCTTGAATTGAATTGAATCGAATCAGGGTCACTCAGTGAGTGTGTTTGTTTTCGTGTGTGTGAGGTTTTATATATAATAATATGAAAATGAAATATGTGAGGCATGCGCGTGGGACCCACCTCCCCGCTTTCATTTTCACAGTTGGTGACGGTTGCTAACTCCAATGACCGGTTCTGTTCCGTTTTCTGCTACCCATAATACTCCCTCACTCTTCCTTTATATTCCAACAACATTGTCATCATCTTGAATCATTGTCATTATTATGTCACGTTACCAAAATTAATAATATTTATTAAATATTTAATAAAATAATGGTCACAGATTAAAAGTGTATAATTACAATATTTAATTTGCTTAATTCACGTAATTATCCAGTTAAAATTCGTAGTTAGTATGACTTGTAAAATATTTATGTAAAAGTCAATAAATATTTCGTAAATAATAGTTTGTGATTGAATAAATATGTAAAAAAAAATTATACTATTAATGAAATCATTTGAATTAAACTAATTTTCTTAATTATAAAAATTTTATATTAATTTTTCTATTATTTTATTGTTAACATTAAGGTATTCTAACGTAGATTATTTTACATCAAAATCAATTTTAGTCAAAATTAATTTTGGTATTCAAAATTGATTTTACAAACTCTAGAAAACTAGAGTTGGAAACTTCCGTTCAAATATGAAAAATCACGATTACGATGCCATGACCAAAGAGCTACAAAGTAAGAGACCCGAATTTCCAGGTTTTCAACTTGTCACTACAATAATCAAATGGTTAAATTATTACATTGGTTCTTATAATCGTATTGTTTGTTAAACATATGCATGTGACTTATAAAAAAACATAATGTTAGTTAAACTTGTTAATTAGTAAAGTTTTACATTAAATTTACGAAGACTTTAAATAACAAAATAATAACCAATTCACTATTTTCATTGGAAAAAAATCACTGTATTGCCATATTGCTATTGGCTTACACAACAAAAATTGTAATTTACATGGCAACATTTTGAGTCTACGAAGCTGATCACATCACGTATTTACATATTAAGCATTAAGATATCGTGCTCTAGACTAAGTATCCTCTTCTATAACAATCTTCTACACTACGAAAAATTTATGTAAACACTTTTTCCTTAGACAATGCTACTTTCTTTCCCAATTTTCCGGTTCACATGGGAGAAGCAGAAGTGAAACCAAATTTATCTGAGAGTTTGGTTCTTGCCAATGGTGAAAGAACTTCCATTTGATGAAGAAACTCCACATCATGAACCAAAGGATTCTCTGTTCTTCGTGGAGGAGAGCCACAATAACAACAAGGCAAGCACCCATTACATAGGAATTCTCTTCCATCTGCATTCTGCATTAACATTCATCAACCACCATCAAAATTTTATTTAACCCTAAAATTCTCCAGCTATATTTACTTTTCTTTTTATTAATTCAATAAAAGCAAAACCTTTTCTGTGATCATATTGAGTACTCCACTCCCATCATTAATATTTGGCTGACTGGTCAAAAGAATTACAAATCAGAAGCAAGTTCACCAAAGAAAATCAATTATTCTTCTATTCAAAGAATAGAAATGTCAACAAAAATATTCATAGATGTATCAATCTAGGGAAGTAAAGAAATGATTAGTGCCTAACAATAATGTAAACTAAAATGTGTGTGTATATAATATATATATATATATATATATATATATATATTATTAATTTTTTCTTTTTCTTTTCTTTCTTTACGTCACGTGAAGTAATTAATTAGTTAGTTTATTCCATTGTTTTTTTTATTATGATAAATATTAAAAAAATTTATTACAATGGTGGCAGTGCTATTATTATGTTTGGAACTGCGTCAAACACTCCTAGAACGTGTATCCTGGCTAATATTACAAACTAGGTATATGTACTATGCAAATGTTCATATGTCATTTCTCAAATGTTAATAATATAGTTAGTATCTTCAAAACAAAACTCAATTAATAGGTGAAATGTAAAAGAACTTTAATAATGCATTTCAATTATTATCTAACAAACTCGCATAAATTTCAATCAATTATAACTATAATGTGTTAAAAAGAATATGTTAAATAGTGTATTACTAACATTTTTTTTTTTATGAAAGAAAGTGAATCAAACCTGTGTTTAATACACCTGATTGGTTTGAGGAATTCAGGTATGGAAGGTGAAAGCTTTCTAGGCTTTGGGCAAAGGGGTTGTGATCCAACCCTTTTTCTCTCTGTGGTTAAATCAGCAAGATTACTTTTCACTGCTTGATGATGCATTTTTCTTCTTGTATCTCTGCCTCTCTCTATCTTCCAAGTGATAAAGAACAATGGAAGTGACAAGTGAAAGGAGCAAATGACTTGTGACTCGCTATTCAATCTATTTATCCCCACGTTGAATTGGTTAGAGTGTAGAGTATCATAGTTACATAAATAGAATAGCCACACATTTTAAGAGAGTAAGTTGCATGTGACAAATTAGAGAAGAGTGGAGCAACAATGGATTGAAATTCAGAACGTGCTCAACTGGGAAAAGATTTGCACTTGTCTGGCTCAGAGTGAATTTAGTATTGGTCTTTGACCACTTAGCATTCATTTGTTCTAAGTGAATTGCAACATAAGACTACTTGAAACCATTCATTTTGTCTTCTACTAAATTACTAAAACCAATTTCTGTTTAATTTTACTATAATCCCACGGTTTCCCATCTTGCAATACTTATGTTTTTTATATATAAAAGGTGTATTTATTGTTTTCAAATTTATAAAGTTTTAAAATTTAATTAATGTCATTTTGATTTTATTAGAATTTCATAAAACTTTAAAATCTGTTGAATGAGAAAAGAAAAACACACACACGGTAGTAAGTTGGATATTGTTTTATTTTATTTTCTAATTTCAAAGATATCTGTAAGAAACAAAGAAAATAATAAAACATTAGTTTTGGTATTTTTAAGTACAAGAATATGTTTTGGTTAGATAATTTTTAAAATCTCTCGAAGAAAGCATTTTACGTAGAAATTAAAAATTTGTTTTGAGTTTTTTTTATCATTTTAATTACAAAAGAAAATAATTTTTCTCAAATAAATAAAACTTTAGAATAGTATAATATACTTATTAGTGCCTAAAATATGCTAAATATTTATTTTACTCTTTAGAAAATATTAATTTTCTAAAAATTTAACATTTTTAAAAATTATCTTTATCAATAACTTTTGATGACGTGATATGCATGAAAACATGTTACATCATCTATCAATTCACAGTAATTACTAACGTTATAGATTTATATGTGTATCATGTCATTAATAAATGATAATAGAGATTACATTTAAAAAATGTTTATAGAGACTAAAAAAATAAAAATAAAAGACTACCCCAAATTGGGTAATGATACATAAACAATTTCATTACTGGATGTCATTTGCTATGCACTTTCTTTACACCTGCTTAAAATTGGATACATAAACAATTCATTACTGGATGTTACATTTATTATATCAAATACCAGATGTACAATAAATCGTCCTATGACGCAATTGATTGTTTTAGTCGAAAAGCTCAAAGTGCGCAGTTATAGAATACCACGTATTAGAAGGGGACAGCATGCATAGTTTTTAACTAAGAAAATATGATGTTTGACGCCACAGGATCACTGTTTTAAGACACAATAGTTTCTTGCTCAAGTTGCTAATTGATATTGGTCTAATTAGGAATAAAAATTGATAAACAAGAACATCAGAGTAAATAATAGTTCTATACCTTTTTTTTATCACTCTTCTATTCAAAATGATAAGCATTAAGCTATGCGAGAACACTTAAAAAAAAAAAAAAAAAAAAAAAAAAAAGGAATTATTTTGCTTTCGCTTTAATTTTATTTGAAACTGTGGGAATGGGGCCAGCACTAAGAGCAGGACCACTGCCCTAAGCAACATGCTCCTTTTATAGAGAAAATGAAACCAACATTCATTCCCCAAGAATTTAGCCACTGTGTAGGACATACACATAATAATGGTAGCAGAACACACGGCCTCAAATATGAAGAAACTAGAAAGCAAGGAACTTCACAGAAAAATCATATGGTACATTTCAGATATTAACATCCTGGACAAGCTTTGGAATTAGGTAAGGAATGGAAGAGAAGAATTGAATTGTCATAAATTCGTGTACAACAAATTATGAACAGCAATGACCAGAACCCTCTTCCTTTTCTTCCCTCTTGTCCCCATCCCTCACTTCAATTTTTTTTCTAGCTTACTCGTTTGTTAGGGAACAGATACATGTTTATAGGATAGCAAGCGATGCATATCAAAGCTTGAGTCATCTTTGGGAGGTATCCCAATCAAACCTGGGCTGTGAAAAGACCTCATAATCAATAGGCCTATTATCAACAACATTATCAACCGTTTGAAAACCCTCCAAAAGAGTTGGTTGAAAACTATCATTACTTGAAGTTGAAGGCAGTAATTTGTACATGACTAACAATCCAAGAGTGAATATAGCTTGCAGCTTGGAAGAGTCCCCCTGAACTGAGAAGAATAGGAGCATTGCAAGTAAGAATAGATCAACACAGAAACGCATGATGCATATCACAGTATCCATTAACCTCCCATCATTGCCTGCAGGAAAGCCACGAACACGATACACAAACAGAAAATTGTACTTGTCGACCACATATCTATACCCAAAATACACAGCACCAACAGGGACTACAAGGGGATTAAACGAACAGTACACTAGAGTCAGAGCAAAAATTGTCAAATTAAAGGCATAATACTGTGCAAAATCGAATGTCTGTTTCGGAGCAGGAGAGCTTCCAGTGACTGGATAAACAAAAAGATCTTGTCCCTCTAGATTATCCCCATTGGCAATGTCATAAGCATTGTCCTGCATCAGCGGTCTTTGAAGACTATTATCTATGCCCTGATGTTCTAAAGGGTATTCTTCACTTTGTTCTGGCACCAATTGAAGCATGTCATTCTTCCTAAACTTCTGAATGTTTCTTTTGATCCAAGGAATGGGTGCCAAAAGATCATAAGAAATCCCCAAGAAAGTGCTTGTGATCAGAAACGCAAGTGAGGAAAGGCATGACTTGGACAGGAACGATGCACTCATGTATTGCTCAATCCTCTTGCAATCTTCTCCATCCAAATAGCACCGCCCCATCTTCAAGATAGTACTCTCTAGCGACGATTCCACCATACCCCTCAAGACAATGAGATTCACAAGGAAGAAGCAAACCATCTTCATAAGCGCAGCTCTTTGCTCCCCAGACACAGTCAAATGCCGTTCAAACTTTGAGAGATACGAAAGAACCGAAGGGATCACTATATACATGCTAACAAATATGATCACATTGGGCAAAAACTGAAATATAAGGCTTGCAAGCCAGCTAGAGCTTTGTACCCAAGCCAACCACAGTTGCGCATTATCCATAGCCTCGGCATTGATAATCCTCCCAGCACTCTTAACAGCACTGATCACCGCAAGGGGCGAGCTAAAGAACAACAGCATCAACAACAAACAAGTATTCACAAACACCCTCCTCAACTTCAGCGACATCCTCGGTGTCCCCATGTTCTTCCAGTAAATATCAGTCGCCAAAGGAGCACGCTCAACCTTCCACTGGTTCCGCCTCAACCTCAACTCCATAACTGAAAAGAACTTCCCAATCCTCCTCCTCTTCTCATTCCTAAAATCCTGAACAGCCTTATTAGCAGTATACACATCCCTAAACATAACAAAAGCAACACCAGCACCGGGGGCACGCCCTTCTTTATAATCAGCCAACTCACTCTCCAATACAGCCCTCAACTCCTGCAACTTCCTCAACCTCTCCTCATCACTGTATCCAAACCTGGCCATGAAATCAAAACACACACCCTTCAACCAATTCCAACACCAAACAACCAAACCCTGGAAACCAGCACCACCACCATCGCTGTTGCCACCACCTTCATCATCATCACCCTCGGGCAAAAGCCGAGAGTCAATCCTGGCGACCAACCACGAAATCTCATCCCTAACACGCAACAATTCATTAGCTAAATCATCCAAGGCACACAAATCCATTGGGACAATAACCTTGTAAACCTTCCCAGGGTACCTATACTGAAAATACTCATGCAAAACTACCCTATCAGCGCCTATGATTTTAGGCAAACCCTGAACCATTATAGTGAATATAGCAGTGGAATTCACGGTTGGATCACTCAAATTATCATACCCATTCCTTAATCTAGTAATCCTCAAACGCTCCTCGGTGGCGGAAATGCCGAAATGAACCAAAACAGCGACAACAACGGCGAAGAGGAAATGAATCCAGAGCAAGGGAGAGCCTTTCTCGATGTGAGTGATGGTGGTTTTGGAGAACCCGTCGTCAATGACGGCGGTGCCGGCGGAGAGGTTGAGAGGGAGGAGGACGGTGAGGGCGAGGGCGGAGAGGGAGAGGAGGAGGGCGCAGCTTCCGCCCTCAATGAGGAGGAATTGGGCAGCGTCAGCGCCGCAGTGGCGGGCGATTTCACGGCCGGTGGCGTGCCATGCGGCGAGGAGCTTCGAAACAACGGCGGCGGGACCCGGCATGCGGCGGTGGTCGCTGCGGAGCTTCACGAATACGAAGATCAGGAGACAAAACGCTGATCCGATCGCCGAGATGTTGATGAGGTAATCGATGTTTCCGTACCACGTACCGCCGAACGGGCCGCCGCCGTCGTCTCCGCCGGAGGAAGACGGCGGAGGAGGGAGCGGGTCTCCCATTGGGAATTAGGGTTCCGCAATTTCGCGTTCAATTCGGAATCGGTAATCTTTCTTGCAGCGGATGATAACGAAAGAATTTGGTGGAGTGCGTTAGGGGTTAGGGTTAGGGTTTGTAGGAAAATTGACGGAAGAGATTGTGAGATTCAGAGAAGAGAGTTGATTGCGTTAGAGGAAAGGAAAACGAAGAGAGGACAAAGATGGAATTTTCAGTTTTCTTTTCAGTTTTCTGTTTTTTCTTCTTCTGTTTGCACGCCTCCTTCTGTCAACTTGTCTGGAATGCTAGATCAATCTTTCAACACAATCTTTGATTTTTGACACAAGTTATTCCTCAACTAAAATTTATATCCATCCAATGTTTGAATAATTTTAAGAAATTAGTATGAACTGAACAACTATTTTACTCTTTAATATTTAGGAATTATATTATTTTTTTAATTTTGTTTTTAAAGAATTATTTCAAACTTCAATTTTTAATGGAGTTAAATGTTATTTTATCACAGTTAGTAAGTGCTATCTAAATTATTTTAAACTTAATTAAATAATAAAAATAAAAATTAAGACAATATCACTTTTAATCAAAGATTAAAATATAATTCATTCAAACGGAAAAATGCACATTATAAACATAAATTAATTTTCACACAATTTTGTGACACAGAGGAAAAAATAATATATATATATATATATATATATATATAAAAAAAAAATGACAATAAAATTAATGTATTTGTTGTTGTCTCAATAATGATTATGCTCGCTTTTGACATTTTAAGCTTATGATATTCAATTATTTACATTGAAATTCATGTTATTTGGATAAAATTTAATCTAAGTAATTAACTAGAACCATCACATTAAATATTCAAAAACATGTTTTCTCTTATATAATTGTGTACTCTATAAATTAGGAATTATCGATGAATCTGAACAAACATTAACTCTTTGCGAATGAATATATTATGAAATGCTTACTTAATATGGTTTATTAGTAAAGAAACATTGTTGAATCGATCCTTATATTGGCTCCAATTCAACATAGCATAAATGGTTAGTGAATATAGTTTATCAGTTAGGAATCAGTAATGAATCATGAGCAATGTTGAACAAGTGAATTCAATATGAAATGTTATTAAAAATGGAGAGAAATGGTAAAAGATTCCTACGTGTATATAAAGGTTAATACTGTTTTAGGAAGTATCAAAGATAATTTAATACCTTCTCATTTTGGATCTAATGGCCATTAATTAATCATCTTTATACATTTATTATCTATGAATCATTTGTACAATACTTTATTTAATTTGGAGTATGAAAAAAATAAAACAAAATTAAAATTAAAATACTACAAATAAATATCCGTTTTATTTAAGAGTGTGAATAGTAATGTTTTTTTTATATGATGAAGCAAGAAGATAAGATGAGATTCTTTTAACTTTTGCACATGTTTTGAGTTATATTCACTTAAGATTTATACGGAGACTTAAAAGAAAGGGAAGGATAAAATGTTTAAGGTAAAAAGGGGTTTCCAATGTTTCTTATAATCCTTTTGATTTAATTTAGATTATTTGAATAACAATATTAAGAATCTCATTTAATCATTGTTGTTTTTTATAATTGTTTCGACCTAATTTAGATTATTTGAATAACAATGTTAAGAATCTAATTTAGATTATTTAAATAACAATATTAAGAATCTCATTTAATCATTGTTTAATCCATTTGTTAGTTTGACTTATGGAATTTGATATAGATTATTGTTGAATAATTTAGTGTCATATAGTGATAATATTTTTTTTAGGAGTGAAAAAAAAATAATGTAGTGATAATATGCACGAGGTCCTTTAGACATTACAAAATAGATAAATTTATCATTTTCTTACATGAATATTTTTAATATTTGTACTAGTTTTAGTATTTCCTTTATTATTATCCCTAAATCATAATGCTTTTACTGTAACATGTATTGACCGAATGCTCTTTATTTGTTTTTGTTTTGTCTATTATTTTGTTTTCTTACCTTCTCTCATATGATAAAATCTCTATAATATGTGACTACATCTTCATTATCACTAAGTATCATGCTCAAAGAGATGAAATAATGCTTAAACTACTCGATTAGATGTATGGCTTACAATAAGAGGTTGGATACAATAACATGCTTGGACTACTTTTATTGTGTATTGTGCATTTGTAAATTTACATTTTCTCAAATTTGAAAAAGTCACAAGAATGAGAATTAATAATGATACACTTGTTACTTACCTCAAAATTCTTCTTTATAACCCTTTGGATTTACCTCATGACAAATGTTACATTGATTTTGATATAGTAGGAAAACTTTGGATGCCCTTGCATGCAAATGAAATTATATATCTCATTTTACAACCATGATGGATAGTTTCCTACTTTGTGTTTTTGGCTATGTTTGTAGAGTTGAAACACTTTATGTCTTACTTCTCCTCTCCCTCATTTTTTCTTTTAATAATGATTAAAATATTTTAAAAATTAAAATAAATATGAATGATCATAGAGAATATTTTGATTTTAAGTATGCTTATATATCAAAGTAAGACAGTTTTCCACCTTCATATAAATCATTTCTCAATAAACATGGTGGAAAAGATGTAAAAGATTTAGCCAATGGCAAGCCTTTCACTGATATGGGTGTAATAGAGAAATACTATAAGACCATGAGTGTCAATGTGAAACTAAACCCTATATGGAAGTCCTATGCTTGGTGTGAAATAAAGTTTATGTGATTGTTGTTCTTTTCTTTCAATATTACTAATTGTAACTTGTAGAAAATAAATAAAGTTAAAGAAAACTTAGTGATCAAACATGTAATTTTTCATGAAACTTAGTAATTGAACATCGTATTCATCACAAGAGAGTATTTTATATTTTATTTTAAAATTTTGGATTAATAATTAAATTTGCGTGTTTAACTTTAGTATTAAAACCATAATATTTATCTTTTACACATGCTATGCATTGTTGACATATTTATTTTCTTATTTATGGTTATATATATTATATTTTATTTGACTTTTATTATATGTGTAATAATAAGTTATATTTTATTATGGTCAATTGTAATAATCTATAATTCAATATTTTATCAAGCATATTTATGAAAATTAGTAGAAATAAAAAAGTTTTTATTTTTAAAAAAGGGAAAATAACGACATATTTTTATTTGTCATCATTAGTTTTAGCAAAACAAATTTTTTTTAGTAAATTTACAATTATCATTAATTTCATGACATATAACGATAACTGTAACAGTCTAATGATTGTTGATTACAATATATCATGACAGTTATTTTTTAATTGTCATCATTTGCATTAATTAACGAAGGTTATAAAATAATCATTATCATTTAAAAAAAATAGTGACTGTTGTAATTATTGTTAAAATATTAAAAAAAACAACTACCACTAATACCACAACAATTATTTAACTGTCATTAAAAGATTAAAATAACTTTTATCAGTAACATTTATAACGAAAATGTTACATTTAAATAATCCATATATTTTTATATAACTGAAATCTATATATTATAATAATTTAAATGAATTAATTTCTTGAGTTTAACTATTCCGACATCTCTATGTAGAAAATAGAAGAAAAACGTTGTATCATATATGATTATTAAAGAATAAATTAATTTAAAATATTAGAAAATAGAAGAAAAATGTTGTCTCATTAAAAGGATTCTCAAAATAAAGTATAATGAAGCTACTTGAAGTCTCACATATAATGAAAATACAAAAAGATAAATACAAAACAAAAAAATAAAGGAAAATAAGAAATATAAGAAAAATATTGATAAGTAAATAATATATTTATTTATTGATGTATCTGAAAGTTTAAATTGTCAATTTTATAAATGTGACTTATTCACAAACATTAATATAATAAATATGTGAAAGATTTTCTTTCACACCTAAAATACATTATTAGACAAACACAATACAACTTTATAATTATAAAAATGTCTAAAGAACAAAATATTTAACACGACATATCCCAAAAGTATTTAATATCTCACATAATATTATAAATTTTCTAATTGCATTTGAGAAATATTTTGATTACAAGAACTTCCTCTTACTTGATTAACAACTTTCGTTAAATTGTACGCTGACTTCTCTTTTATATATATATATATAAAATATTGGGTGACTTTCTTTATTATTAATTATAAAGGAGGTTAAAAAATTAAGAAAAATTATTATTTTTTAAATAAATATAATTATTAAATTAATTGACCCTAATGGAACTAATTACAAACATATTAAATGTTTGATGTTGTTTTGTAAGGCCATAAAGTAAATTGCGATCATAAAACAGAAAAAAAAAATTACGAGATCAAGACAAGTGTAATATATTTATAACCAGTTTCATTTCGGAAAATTATTTTTACAAAAATTCCATTAGGATCAATTAGCCTAATTTTATTAAGATAAGAAAATGAAAAGTTTAATAATATTTTAGAAAAAAATATTCATATAAAATGAATGAGAGAGTAAAAACACATAATTTTTTCTAATTTATACATACAATAATATCAGATATTTTTCATAAATAAATATATGCTTTAGAATAACAAAATTACAGTGAAAATGGTTATTAAATGATCAATTTAATATTCCCTCAAACAAAAGAAAGCGTGACTTCAAGTATATCTTTGTTGGACCAAAAGCGAAACCAGTTCTCATTTTGTAACTCATGGATCTTAATTTCTTTTCTTTTCAAACTCTACAATTTCCTTCAAAAGTCAGCGTGCACTTAATTATCTCATTAATTATTTGGATAGACACTTTTCATCATCATTGCTACATTACTTCATTACTTCAATTATCGTTACTACTAAAACTTCCATTCCAATTATTCCAATTCAATCCCATAGTTATCACTAATTAAATTTCCTCAAAGACAAGGGATAACTAAAATAGAAAAGAAAAAAAAAAAGAAAAGAAAAAGAAAAAGAGAAGAAAAAGAGGAGAGTGTGTAATATTCACAAAATTGAGGGAGAGTTAGTTGGTGTAGATTACCCTTTTCTTCGGTGTGTGTCTCGAAAGACCAGAGTAGATAATACAGAGAAAAAAAGAGAGAAAAAAAAAGAAAAAAAAAAGGAAAGCGTTTTTTTTGTTTTCAGTTTGAGGTCACTAGTGAATTCGTCATCAGTGAGTCGCGATGAGTGAAATGAATGATGATTAACACCTTTTTCGTCTTCAATTATCTCAATCTTTCTTCTTGTTTCGTTTTCTATCGAAAAAACGCGTCAACCAAACACGGCACAAAACACAAAACACAAAACCCTACCATAACACACTTCCCTTTCTTGGATCTGTAGATCTACCGTTGTTCCATCACATAACCCTTCCACTGCTTCCTCTCCAACCTTGTACTACCCTTTTCAACTACTCTCACCTCTTCTATTTCTGTTATTATTCATTTATTATTATTATTATTATTATTTATTTTTCACTTATTTACTCTTTATTGTTTTATTTGCAGGTACTGTTTATTTGAAATTCAACCTTGAATTTCTTGGATTTTAGTATTTGGACTAGTTTGAAATTGATTGGGAGCATACTAGAAATAGCAATAGTACTTTGATTTTATAATTATTTATTTATTTATTTGTTTGTTTAATTATTATTGCAATATAGGTGAGGGAGGGTTTGTGGATTTATTAGGGGGTGGGGTTGGAGCATCCATTTGTGGATGTGAAGGAATTGGTGGTTGTTTTGGGGTGAAATGAGGGATGTTATCAAGGTTAATGGACTTTTTGACTGCCTGCTGGCGGCGAAGAGCCTCCGACAGAAAGGGTTCAGAGGTTTCGGGGAGGAAGGAAGGGCTGCTGTGGTATAAGGATGCAGGGCAGCACTTGTTTGGTGAATACTCAATGGCTGTTGTTCAGGCTAACAACTTGCTTGAGGATCAGAGCCAGATTGAGTCTGGTCCTCTTAGCTTGCTTGATACTGGCCCTTATGGTACCTTTGTTGGTGTGTATGATGGCCATGGTGGACCTGAGACTTCGCGCTACATTTGTGACCATCTCTTCCAACATTTAAAACGTAATGAGTTTTTAATTTTAGTTATGACTCTCCATGTTGTATAGAGATTCATTGGTGTTTGATAATCTGTGTGTTTGGTCTTGTGTTACAAGATTGATTTTGAGTCCATATTAATTCTAAATAACTTTTGACATGTTTGATAGCTTAAAATTTATTTTAAGTCCATAATTGATTTTGAGTTGAAGCAACTTTAGGTAGCTTTTACATTGGGTACAAAATTTTGCACTGAATTTTACTATAAGCTTGATTTTATGATAAAAACATCCAAAAACAAATCACGTCACTTGAAAATCAATTTTGTTAACAATCATTTGAACTCACAGTATTGAATGTGTACCATGTCATGTTGTTGACAGTGGTGATTAGAATGTACTTAAAGTGATGATATTGATGATCCAAAAAATTGATGTGGTACATTGTCAATAGTGTGGAGCAAGAAAATTGGCTTGCTCTAGGAGCACCTATGAATTTCAGTTGTACTTGTACGTGATGTTGCTTGTGAACAATTGCATTGATGTGTGTGTGTTTTTTTTAAGGATTTGCGTCTGAGCAGAAGTCGATGTCTGTGGAGGTTATTCGGAAGGCGTACCAAGCCACTGAGGAAGGTTTCCTGTCGGTGGTAACCAAACAGTGGCCTATGAATCCCCAAATTGCTGCTGTGGGATCTTGTTGTTTGGTCGGTGTGATTTGTGGTGGTAACCTCTATATTGCTAACCTTGGTGATTCCCGTGCTGTGCTTGGGCGGGTTGTCAGAGCAACTGGGGAGGTTTTGGCGATCCAGCTTTCCTCAGAGCATAATGTGGGCATAGAGTCTGTGAGACAAGAGATGCATTCTCTGCATCCGGATGACTCAAAAATTGTGGTTCTGAAGCACAATGTATGGCGGGTGAAGGGTCTGATACAGGTAAGTTTTGCATGTGAATCTTGGTGATTAGCTTTTCTTTAACAAGGCAATCCACATCTTCCCCTAATTCTTCTGTCCTTTTGTTTTTGAAATTGGAAAATTTAATCTATTACTTTTAGCGTATAAAAATCTTTGTGATGTGTTATTAGACTATATATTGTCAGTTTTTAATTTTATTTTTTACTTTAGGGGATATACACATCTAAATTGTGTTTTCTGTGATTATGATGACATTATGTAAGTATTTGGATTATACAATATGTAGATTGACTCTTCACAGTTGGTCCATTGTGCATAGGTTTTGCTGTCTTGTGCACGAAGGCCATGTTTTATTTATTTCTGTTTTAATAAATTTTTGAGCCATTTTTTTTTGTTGGGAAATATAATATTTTAAATGGTTTTTAATTTAGTGATGAGATTTAAAAAGTGATTTGCTTAACTGCCAAATAGAGAAAATATTGTCTCAACATTGCTAATCATATAATTGGGAAAAAGTTTTTTAATCCTTGGGTACATGCCACTCCTCTCGAGTTTTTTAGTTGAACCAATTGGGAAAATATCTATTTACGGCGTGCAAATGAATCTACTTTTATCGGATCAGTTAGGATATTAAGTTGTTTTTAAAAATCTACTAACATCATGAGAGGTACAAGTAGTTTTTCTTTTTCCAACTATCTCTGGCAGGGGGGGGGGGGGTATTTAATGGATGAAAGCATTGCTTATGTTTTTTTCATAGATGTATTGCCTGTGATCTAATAATATCATGTTACAATATTAGGGTTATTCATTTGTTAGAGTTTTGTTATGTATTGGTTTTATTGACTGGCTTGTGCTCTGTTGTTAAATCGTGACCATGGCGGAATGGCGTGACAGATTTTTTTTGCCAACCGTCATAGTCAATTTGTTATGGGAGGCCCACCATAGCAGCACTATTGCCATGTTTTTCCATTAATATCACTGCTTGTGCTACACTAATACATGACTTAGATTAATAATTAACTAGAAATTATTTTTCCTAATAAATTAATAGCTTATCTAGCATTTTCTTTATATAATATAATATATCATATCATATGAATATCACAGATATGTTCCTTTTTGTTTCTTCTCTTCCATCAAATTCCGTGTAATTGGTGTTAGAGTATTACCACCCTCCTTGACCTAATATAAATCATTGCTATTTTGCTGCCTGCTTGGGGCACATCTAAAATTTGAATCTCCTTTGACAGTGTCTTTGTTCAGTGACTTATTTCCTTTCGTTTTTGCTGTTTAACTCTGGTATGCATCACTTTAGACTTTAAGTTTATATCTGCTCCATCCTTCTTCTGTTTTATATCACATCATACAATTATCTGTCAGTTATATTCTGTCTATTTCCCATCAAAACCTTGTACTTTCTATGGGAATAATGCATTAAGAAAGGAAAGAGAACAAGATAGGAGGATAGAAAATCCTCTAGAAGCTTCAAAGAAAATAGGAAAGAGAACAGAAATCAGCTCAGAGAACAATCAGTCCCCTTTACATCACCGACCTAAGAACATGGTATTCTGAACACCCTTGTATCTGTGAACAGAAGGTCTCGAGGAGGCTTAGTGGAAGAAAATGACCTCATTGCATAATGTTCTGGAGGATGATAGTTATTGCTTTAGTTCTAGAATCATCTTGCAGTGAGAGATAGAGCAGGAAGGAGACAGGAGAGACAAGAGAGCAATGGGGAGAGATTGAGAGAGAAAACATTGAGCAGAGCAAGAGAGAGAGCATGGAGAGAGAGAGAACAGAAACCAACTTTTTTCCAAAAGTTCCTTCACCTAGCCTATCTTAAAATGCTACTTGTTTCCCTTTTCCTTTATATAATTAAGCTACTAAACATTTTAAGAACTTTAAGAAAATGTGTTTTCCCAACATTTTTTAAGGAGACAAAAAGCTTAGGAAAAGCTAGACCAAACATTGTCTTAAACTTATCATGTATAATACAACTTAGTTTTGAAATTTTTATGTGGCAGATTTCTAGATCTATTGGCGATGTATACCTAAAAAAGGCTGAATTCAACAAGGAACCATTGTATGCTAAGTTTCGTCTGCGGGAAACTTTTAAGAGGCCCATTTTGAGCTCTGACCCGTCAATTTCTGTTCATGAACTTCAACAGCATGATCAATTTCTCATATTTGCTTCTGATGGTCTTTGGGAACACCTTAGCAATCAGGATGCTGTTGATATAGTTCAAAACAATCCACACAATGTAAGATAACTGTACTATATGGTTGTTTCTATTTTGTTTTATGTTTTTTATTGCTTAGTTACTGTAATTTTGTCCAGTCATGACTGACATGCCCCTGATCATTTCATGAAGTTTCAAATGAGTTGATTCATGACTTTATTCATGTACTCTGGGAGCATTTAGCGTTTGATTTACTTACCACGCATTTCCATACACTAATATGTCATTACTGTTCGTGCTCTCCTCATGTATATGTTACTAGTTACAGTCTTGTATGTTAAAATGGAGATGCTGTATACCAAAAACAATGGAGAGGCTGGTTATTTGTTTTGTTGATTGGCAAAAGCTGTGACTTAGGGTCTGTTTTAAACTTCTGTCATTTAGGAGAAGAAAATAGCAAGAAAAAAGATATAAACTTCTCTTTAAGTTAAAATTATCTTATGCATAATCTAATCTGTAGAAGCTCTCTCATGCTAGCTTTTTTTTAAAGCTAATTTTTAACTTGTTCAGAAGTTTATTTTAGTTTATTTAAAAATAATATGTCCTTTCTAATTCTTCTTCTATAAGATTGTGTGGAGAAGCTCACCCAAAAAGGTTCTTAGATTGCTTACAATGCACAATGTAAATGGAGAATTGGTATATTAACATTGATAAACACTTAAAATAGTAGCATAAAAGAGTGAAAGATATATGCTGGCATTACTTGCTTTTTGTCTTGCAGGGAATTGCTCGGAGGCTCATCAAAGCTGCTTTGCAGGAAGCAGCAAAGAAGAGAGAGATGAGATACTCTGATCTGAAGAAAATTGACCGGGGTGTCCGTCGACATTTCCACGATGACATCACAGTTGTAGTTGTATTTCTTGACTCCAATCTTGTCAGCAGAGCCAGCTCAGTAAGGGGTCCTCCTTTATCAGTGAGAGGAGGTGGTGTTCCCCTACCTTCTAGAACTCTGGCTCCCTGTGCTGCACCTATGGAAACTTAGTTCAGGT
Organism: Hylodesmum podocarpum; assembly: GCA_026586105.1. Taxonomy (NCBI): domain Eukaryota; kingdom Viridiplantae; phylum Streptophyta; class Magnoliopsida; order Fabales; family Fabaceae; genus Hylodesmum; species Hylodesmum podocarpum. The sequence continues at coordinate 116,981 of JALJEV010000736.1, read as the reverse complement.
TGATGAAGCTGGCTGTATCATCTGTTGTTATGCTTGTATCTAGTGTTGTACCTTTAGCAGACATTGAGCTCTGGTGACCCACCAGATTGTATATCCAATTTAACAGAGATTGAGAAAACGTTCGGTCAATTAGTACAATGTAACAAGTGACTTGGGATATGTAGCTTGCGTGAGTAAAACTTCATGGAAGTAGAATACCAAAGCCAAAAGTGACCTTGAATATCTTTTTCTCGTTCAATGAGAGTGATTTCTGTAGGTAGTTCGTTCGAGCACACTCCTTTGAATACATAACTAGTTTGTGGCACTCAATAGAAAACCTACATAGATAAAGGGGTTTGCTAATATAATTTCACCTTTTATAGTTAACTTACATAAAAATTTAGGACAAAAAACTTAAGTCTTGTTTTACTTAATTTATTTGAGGGATATAATAGTAATTTACTATTTATTAAAATAAAAATCATTTTTCTTTTCTTTCTCACTCGTTTCTCTCAACTTCCATCTTTCACGTTCTATGCCGACTGGTTGAGATGATCCTACGTTGATTTGTGTTGCATTTCTTCTTCGGCTATGCCTTAAAACATCATTGCTCTGATCACTCAATCGCTTACGCTTACGTTACGATACTTCATCATAGGTTAACCTAAAATGTACTAGTTCTATCCTTCATTCCTGTCAATTGAGTTCTATGGGACCTAACCAGGTTCCCATATTTGTGTAAGGTTTAGCCCACATTTCCTCTTGGTATACCCCAGTATCAGGATCAGTCTTTGAAATTGCAATATCATGCTTTACTGCTTTAGTTATTTTTGCATTCATTAAGGAGCCTGAATTAGTGGGAAAATGTTAGCAATTTCATTAGTGGGAAAATGTTAGCAATTTAAGTAATAGTATCGCAAAATTATATTGCTTTAGTTACATTTTGTTGGTCTTTATTTTAGATCGAGTATGGTTTTGGTCTTTTATAGTCAAAGTCTTCATTTATTGGGAAACCTGTATTTAACCCTTGTCATGCATTGTAGCCACTTACTTACGCGGGGCATATAAATGTTTTAATCATATTTAATGTGACTGTTCATAAATGATTCAGAATATTAGCAAGATTCTCATCTTTAGATTGTTGGGATGTAATTATTTGTATAAATATTTTTGTTTAACTAATAACTAGTATTTTGAATAAATTCATTTGTTTGACCAAGACAGTTACGCCAACTACATAAGCCTTTGGTTAGGTGGGTTAAAGATTTCTGTGACTGGAAAAAAAAATAGTTGTAGTTTTTGTCTGTCTATCTATTTATTTATTTTCACAATCAAGTAAATGTGGTTTTTTTTATCACTTTTATTTAAAGTTTTCAACCTATTTTTAACTAAAAATGGGGACTTGCAAAAGAGAAATTATACAGAATAATTTTAACGGTTTAGAAATATAAAATCTAATGAAAATTTAATAAAATTTGAAGGATTTTATGCGATGATAAATTATAGTTTGAAGAGGGGAAATAATTAAGTTTTTTTTTTTTTTTTTTTTTTGTGAAATTTGATGTTTTGATTAGTGAAATTTGAGTTGAAAATGTCTGGAACAATTTAATCAATCCAATTTGTGGATTTTTTAGGTAAAGAAAGAATTTTAGGCAGAAAAAATTGATTAAAGGACCAAATTTGTTTGATTTTTAAAATTAAGAGATTTAATTGGCTTGAAAGATAATGGGAGACCATGATTTCAGAGAATCAAAATTAAACTAGAACAAAGTTCGAAGAGAGGAATATAATAAAAGAAAAAAAAAGATTAGAAAATACATGGAGAAATTGCTCTACTTATGTCCTTTTCTCCACTCCAGCTATGTATGTACATACACACATAACGTTAAGATTCATTGAAGCTATTTCTTTCCCTTGAATTCTGAATTCCAATAAATGAATGTGATTCACTTAAAGGTCATATCTTTATATATGATCTCATCATTCTCTTGCATTCCCCTCAGTGTTCTTGTCAATGCCAAAACTAGTACTACTATTTTCTATCCATGTCAATACTAATGCTATTATTTTCTAGGCACCTTAACTCTGTGCTCTTAAAGGAGAAACTATCCATATCAACATGGAATTTCTGAAATCCAACACCATCTATACTAACAAAGCTTTGTGAATCTTCTGATTGCTGGGATGAGCCAATTGGTCTAAGCAATCCCCTTGAAAACTTCTTGTTACTGAAGCAATCAGCTGAGAAGAGGGCTTGCTCCAATTCTTGACACACTTGAGTCATTGTAGGGCGATGTTTTGGCTCTTGAACCACACATCTTAAAGCAAGTTGCCCCATCTTTAGCATAACTTTCATATTGCATGGCTCACTTTGACATAGTAGATCTGCATCCATGATTTCTTCAACACTACCCTTCTCTAGGCTTGGCCTTGCCTGCATAATAACATACCAAGCTATTGCAATGAACTATAATGTTCATCTTAGTTTTTTATCGAGTAAACTACCAATTTACTTCCTAAATTTACAAGGCACTATAATATCAGTCTCTGACATTAAAAAAAACAAATAAATTATTCACTTTTAATTTTCTTAATCATTTTCATCTAAATAATGACCAAAATGCAGTAAATTATAAAAATTTGTACATATTAAGAATTAGAGTGACAATAACGTGTAAAATATAAGATTTATAATGAAACTAAGATAAATTATTTATTATCATTTGACAAATAGGAGAAAAACAAAAAGCAAAATCTTGCATTGGAAGATTGGGGGACATTTTGCATTGCTTACCCAATCAATAATATGTTGATTACTTTGGTTTCCAGTGGAATCAAAAACAGGTCTAGCTGAAACAAGTTGCAAGAGTATGATACCAAAGCTATAAACATCGCTGAATTTGGTCAAATGATAGCTTGAACAATAGGCAGGGTCAAGGTACCCTGGTGTCCCTTTAATCTGGCTGCTAACATGTGATTGATCACCAGTAGGCCCAGATTTTACTAGCCCAAAATCTGAAACCTTAGCCTCAAAACCTTCCCCTAACAAGATGTTACTTGGTTTGATGTCGCGATGAATTATGCTTGGCTTCACTCCTTCATGCAAATAAGCTATGCCTATAAAATGAACCATGCAATTCTATGTTAATTAGAGGATTTCTTGTTAAATCAGCTGGGGTGTATCATGTAAAAGACAAACCTCTTGCTGCTCCTATTGCTATATTTAGTCTTTGTTTCCAAGTTAAGCTCATTTTGTTTCCTACAAAAGACCAACATTCATAGCCATGCATTAGTATTTAGTAGTGTCTGAATCAAATCTAGTAGCTAATCATGAGTCTTCTATTCATGGCTTAAATCCTTTTATCAAAAGTGGTCTCTGTTTTAATTTTTTTTGTCTTCTTTCTTCATTATTCATACAGTGTTTCAGTGAGGAAATGCACTGAAAGGGGAAAAATATTCTTGAGGCTACACATATTAGCACTGACTATAGTGTGGTTTCAGAAGGATAAAGATAAACAATAAACCTACCCATGATGGACTCAAGCAACGAACCATTTGGAACATATTCATAGACTAGTATTTTGGCTCCACCTCGTTCTGATCAACACATAATTAGACCAAGTTAGCATGAAATCGTGTTAGATTAACTCCCTCACACAACACTGAAAATTGCTTATACTATCATTGATATTAAGAACATCAACTGATAACAGTTTTTTTAACTCCAATTTTACGGCACAATTAAGAGGGAAATTTTGTCTGTTATAGGAACCTGGTTCTTCACAATATCCAACTAGACCAATAAGATTCCTGTGCCTTACAGCTGAAAGGAGCCTAACTTCTGCCAAGAACATAGAAATAATTGTCAAGAATAATAAAATGAATTTTCTTTTTTGTGAGTCATGGTTTTAAAGTACAATTGTGGTTGCAATTGCATTGCAATTATCAAAATTGCAGATAAATGATGTTGCATTACGATTTGAGACCAAATTGGTGCAATATATATTTGCAACCGCGATTGCAATATTAAAACCATGATGGCATGAGTCAAACAAGTAGAATCATTTTTATTGAGGTTAACCATTTCTGAATTCTTCCACAGTTGAGAATGATTCAGAATGAGCTCTCTTGATGGCTAGTGTTCCTTCTAAGTCAAAGGTTCCTTTATAGACATTCCCACATGCACCAGAACCCAGCAAGCAATCTTGGCTAAAGTTTTTGGTAGCTCTCTTTAGTTCCCCAAAATCAAAATGCCTTAATGATGTTTTTTCATATTTAAAGCTTCTATGCTCCTTTCCTGCAGCAATGAAAAAAAAAAATACTTCAAAGATTCAATTCCATCTAAGGTGAAAAAAATAATTGGATTCTTAAGAATTTGTATTTGCTTAGTTCTTAATTACTATACAATGCCTGTCACAAAATTTGAACCTAAGATCTTGTGTATACTACTCACTAGACTAGTGGTTATTAATGACTACTAGATTAACTTGGTTATTTGCTTTAACAAATGCAGTTTACTCACCTTTCAAACTCTTGCGTTGCTTAAGAAATGGAATGACCTTTCTCCTGAAGAACCAATAGAGTAAGGCCACTACCATTGTTGTTAAAATTCCAGCAATAAATTCCAGCAACATCTTATGTGCAAATCCACTCCTACTTTCCAAAGGTGGTAGTGCTATTGCAGATGGTGAAGCCTTGACCAAACACCTGTAAACATCAAATTTTGCAACCTTATTATGATGTTCTCTCGCCATTAAATATATGATTATAGGTAAGATTTTAAAAAAATACCGTAAAAACATATAAAAATGTTACTTATTAATGTTAGCAAGATTTAGTAAATGTTTATCTGAACTGTGTCGTAAAATGTAATTAGTAATATTGTTTTTATATTTTTAATACTACTTTTGATTAAATAAATGTTGTTAGAAATAATATATAATAACAATTTGGTTTACTTGGTCATATCTTAGGGCGGCATATAAGCCATGAAATTCCCATCTTGTAATGATGAATAGCATAACATATCATAAAATCCATTTTCAGCACAAACGAACACAGAACAGAACAAATAACTTATTATTTGCTAAAAATGTTGAGATGCAACGTGGAAACAGAGACAGAGTATTTTTTTTTTCATATAGAAAAGAGATAGTATTATATACATGCCGGATAGACTTCAATATAATTAAGTATCCCATGTTTAATATTATAAAGGATAATTGTAGCAATTTATGGGACTGACCAAGTAAAGTTTGTTTTGTTTGCAATTTGCTAATGTCCTTTAGTTCTTGGTTTGGTCCCCATGTTTTGTTTAATTATTAGCTTAATTATTGTAATGGCGTAATCAATGTTATTATTTATAGTTTGTTGACTTTTCATTTCTTTCTGTATTTATTGATTTTGTTGTTGCTGTTTAAATTTTTAATACAACACCCTAAGACTATAAACAAGTATAAATGTATGTTATAAATGTAAGCAATATAGATGATAAAAGACTAATGGTTATTTATTGTTAGTATCAAATAGTCTAATCAAAATTTATAATTAGTATGACTTTTATAATATTTATGTACAAGTTAATGAATATATTATAAATGAACATACATAAAACTTCTTGATATATTAATTGAATCCATTAATATTTTTTACTGCATGTATCCCTGCAATATCAACATGATAGTTTCACCTAAAAACATACTGAATATATTATTAGTTGAAAATAGCTTTTCCTTATCTTACACTAACAAAACCATACTTTGTATTTTTGCTTGGTTCCACCTCATTTGCAATTTTCTTTTTAAAAAAACTCTTGTATCACTATATGTTTCTATATTTTCAAACATTTTTAATGCAAACGAATTAACTTCATTTTAGGTTGTCTTTTCACTGGTCCATTTAGGTTGTCCATCTGTAGATTAGTTTGTACTTATCCAATCTCTCCATAAATTGTCTTCATGCCAGTTTAACTTTACAAAGATTGTTTGATTTAGCTATAATTGTAGTGTAGCTCCATTGATCTTAGATCCCAAATGCCCCCATCACAGATCTTTTGGATTGGAGATGCTGTTTGACTCAATGTTTCCAATTTGCCCAACCCATTTTCACTGTGGCCACTTTTATGCTCAAATTTTCTATTCAAGTTCCTTTTTTCATTTATATTCAAGTAGGCCCGTGTTCAAAAAATTTGGATAAATTTGTTTTCATTATTCAATTCAAAGAAATTTTGAAATTTGGGGTATAAGAGAAAATTTATTTTATAATTAAATCTAAAGAATTTTTTTAAACATACTTAATATAATGTTATTTGTCATTTTTTATGCTAATCTTCTAATTTTATATCTCATGAAATATAAATATTTTAATAATAAATGAATTTGACTAATTTCATTTATTTTCTATATATATTTATGATCCATATACTAACCCTTTTTACTTCTTATACTTAGTAATAAACTTAACTCTTTTCTTTGGATTATTAATTTGTTATATTGATAAATAATGAGTTTGATAGGTTTTTAAATAAATTAAAAATTTGTAATAATATAAGTTGTGAAGAATAAAATATTTCTTTATGAAACTGAATTAATTTTTTTAATTTTATCAAGGGTGATGTGAAGACCAATAAACATTAATTTAAATATAGAAATGTAATAAATAAATTTATAATTTTTTTAATATAATTTTAATTTCTCAGATAAATTAAAGAATAAAAAAACTGAATTATGAAAAATAAAATAATAACTAACTATGAGTTATATTTTGATATATAAAATGTGAATTATAACCATAAAATATGCAAAATTATATTTTATGCATATACTATACCTAAAATGAATGAATACTATGAAAACAAATATTCTGACAAACTAAAATATTTGGATGAAATTTTATTAAAAAAATTTATTGAAAATTTTTTTTTGCGAGATAAAAAGTAACTGAACAATAAAATTAAAATGAAAATATAAGAAAAAACATTTTTTCTTCAAATTTAATCTAAAATGAAAAGAATATATTTATCGATAATTTAATTAATTTAATTTAATGATTAATACATCCTTATTTTAAAGTATTTTATTTTAATAACTGTATCTTAGTTTTAGTCCCAAAATAATTTGTAGAATAGTCAAGGTACCAAAAGTATTTTTTGCATTACGAGTTTGGGTCCCTCCTTTCCCTCATTTATTTGGTCTATTTTCTTGTAATGTGACTGCAGAGCTGACCAAACGGTTCCTCTGTTATCCAATACACAATGTCTTTTTTGACTTTTGAAATTTTCTTTCAAACCAACATTCAACAAATTTTGCATTTTCTTCAAATTAAATCACAATACGTCGTCCTTATCTGAGAACACTTTTTTGAAAATATGAAAAGTAATTAATTTCTCACTGGCAAAGAGAAACTTAAATACAAATAATTTTTCTTTCTAAAAAACAATTTAAATAAACCTTGACGCGTATTTCATGTCACATTTCTTTATTTCTTTTACAACTGATTGGGCAATTTCACTGCCACTTTATGGCATAATTAACCATATAAACAAAAGGCACTTAAGGCTATAGAAATAAAATAGATACCTTCATTAGTGAACAAATTTTCCCGGTACTAAAACATATTTAATCAAAACCATAATTAAATAAATTTAGGAATTAGGGTTTAGGATTAAAACAAATTTAAACAAAAATATATTTAAATAAATATAATTTTTTTAAAAAAAGAAAAAGGGTATAAAAAACAATAAAAAGGGTGTATAGTAATTATAGGGCATATCATCAGTTAACGGACTAACCCACCAGCATGGACCAAAAATCTTAGAAATGAAGACATTGGCGGCTAAATCACCTCAATAAAAAGTTTAGAGACTAAAATTCTTTATTTTTTCAAGATAAAAATATATTTAATTCTAAAATTATTTCTGAATTGGAACCTGTAAGTACTGGTATGTACCCGATATATACTATAGTTTTAAAATTATTCATGTTTGACGTTGTTTAAATATTTATTGTATTAGAAAATTTTTATTCATATTTTGTTATTAATGGTGTTTAAATTTTACTAAATTTACTAAAATTTTATACAGGAGCATTGTATAATTACATAGACAAAATTGGTTGGTAAAATATATACACGCCTAAAAATATGGTCCAACAATATATAGAAATAAAAATTAATTTTATTTTATAAATCAATTTTATAAGATTGAGTTAAACTTATAATTCATCATTTTAATATGATATTATGATATTAATATCTATTCTAAAATTATTTGTTAATGTTGAATCTATTATGTCATATTTATAGTTTATAAGATTAAGTTGGCATAATTTACATTTATAATATTTTTAAGTACTTGTGTGCTTCTTGACATGATATATTTGATCAGTTTTTACAAACATTTTTTTTTTTACCACAAATGAACATAACCTTGTAACAACCAAATTCATTGAAGTACTACTTAAACCAATGTGTTAGAGATTTATGAAAATAAAATTTATACAAATACCAGGCATCTGAAAATTAAAGATGACTGTACTTTGTTTGGGAACGGATGTGTGGCCTATATTTTATGCAACAATGCATCCAATCCAAACTAAACAACATTGCAGAAGGTTAGATCGAACTCGTGAACCCCCTTAATTCATCCGAGTTGTACATATTAACAATGGACCATGCCTTTGAAATGCTTGATACTGCCACTATTTATTAGCCCTTTTCTTTTTCTTCTTTCTTTTCTTAATGGTAACGGTGTCTTGACCATCACCATTTCACATTAATGATATTGTCTCTTACTTTTTCCTTCTTGATTCTATATAAGGACGCTTTATATGGTGCATTTAAGAGGATGTCTCTTGGCTTAATGATTATCATACCTACTTTGTAATGACAGTGTCTCACAATAAATTGCTTTGACATGTTTATCAATTTCAAAGAGCTACTAGAGCAGTCACTATACTTGTTAGATCAAGTTTACGCCACTACACAAGTCGGTTTGGACTGATTTTGAAAATAATAAATTAATAATCTTTTTTGTCTGTCTATAAATATAATAAATAAATTATTGTTGTACAAACAATATTTTTCTTGAGATGTGCTATAAATAACATTTATTATATCTAAAAAGTTATTTCTATTAAAAAGTTAATTACTCTATATAAAAAATTAACTAATAAAAATTTCGTCCAATAAAATAGATAGAAATTATTTGTTTAGTTAAAATAGAAATTTTTTCCACTAAAATGGACAGAAATTATTTGTTTAGCTTTACCTTTATAAGAAATCCTCTGTTTCTAATCTAAAACTAATAAAATAATGTGAAGAACTAATTCTCTTTTTATTTATTAATATTTAATATCTAAGAATCCTTAATTTCATGTTATAAAATAATTTTTTATTTATTTGATAATTTTAAATGAGTAATTGAAAAGATTCTGAAGGAGTCAAATTCTAATGAAGAGAAGTTCAAAAAAATATAATAATAATAAAAAATAGGTGTAGAGACTCGTGAATAGTCTAACATATTGTAAAATACAATAACATGAAAGTTTTTGATTTGTAATTCTTCTTAAAGTTATTAATTTTTGTAATTCCTTCAACAACCTTTTAAGATTGACTCGTAATATCCTCTCCTTTTTGAAAGTAATTTATCTTCAATTCAGCATCTAAAATCTTTGTTATCAAACCCTAAGTGTGGTTGCTAGTACCTACAAACAAGGAATATGGAATCCATCATGATCAAGGCAAGAACAAGAACATCGACATCAAAACCTAACATAGAGAACAAAAACAAACCTATCAGGACAAACAAAGTTCTAATATCAATAAGGTTTAAAAATTTTGGAAAATTCAAACTTTTATTATTTATCAATGCATGAAACCATCCACTTGGATCATATACAACTACAAGATCACCATCAAATATAATCATTATGAAGTTGTCATAGGTGAGCAAATTCAAGCAAATCAAATACCACTACAAGATCACCATCAAATACAATCATTATGAAGTTGTCATAGATGAGCAAATTCAAGTATGGTTCAAGAGGAAACAAGCATAAACAAAAGTTAAAATGAATGTCTTGACTTTTAGTCCATAATGTAAAAGTGTTCCTAACTAACATCACATGTGAACTATGCATTCCAATTTTGTAACATGTGGTTAGATAGGGTACATTTTCTCCAAATCATGATGTTCTACTTCTTAACACCTCACTTAAAGGATGCAAATGTATCAAATGCAACACATTTAGAAGGAATTAACACTTGACATTGTATAACATTCACATCATAAGATAAGGAAGTAGTAAGTGTTAAGGAATTCTTCTTAAATTGGTGATCAAGCTCCTTAGATAATATTTCCTTCTCAAATTTCTTGAGCCATTATTCTTTGATGTACAACTCTTCTTTAGGCTCCAAGACAAAGGCATATTTGTAAAGAAGATCACTAGCTATTTCACAGGGATCCTTGAGTTTCTCTCTAGCTCCATTTTCAAACAATGGATTGTCTAGTTAAACTTGGAATGCTCATTTGAAAGTCACATCTTCAAACCTTTTAGCAAGAGAATCATCACAATCAAATAAAGGGTTAATATGAATATTCAAGAGATCATATTTTTCCTTTCATTGTTTCTCCTTTGACTAGTTTTCTTGGTATCGTTTTGCTCTCAACTTCTTTTTAAAAACCTCTTTTTCGACCAAACTTTTTTTTATCACTTCTTTTTCTATCTTTTTCTTTTTTAAGCAATTCCTTTTTTCTCCTTTCTCTAAATTTTTGTTCTTCCTTTCCTCTCATTTTTTTTCTCCTTTTTCTCTCTTAGCATTCTCTCGATTACTCTCTCCTTTAGTACCTCATCATAGATCCAACATATCTTTTTAAAAGGTACACAATGTTGACTTAATCAAAGTTTCATCGTTGTCTAAGTATTGATTTTTGGCATTCTATCTTCCATATTTAGATTTTCAAGTTTATTTCAACAAGTAAGTACACTCCCTTTAAATTTGGTAACTCTAATCTAAATATTTTGTCGCGACTGACTCTTTGACAATTAAAAATTTTGTCTACCTCTCTTTCCTATGAAAGATGCAAGTTTGTATATGTTGGTTTTAGAAAATTAAGAATGTTCATTTTCTCCTCTTTACTAAAAGTTATACCTACACAAAAATGATTAGATAAAAAATAATAAAGAAAACAAGAGATTTTCTCACCACTCACTAAATATTTATCATTTAACATTTCGTGTTTCACTCTACGATGATTCACTCTTATGTTTATCCTCTCAATTTCTCTCTTGAGTTTCCTATAGAACCTCTCAAATCAACCCAAGACAATATATCTAAAATATAAGATTAAACAATTCTAATACAAAACTAAGAGTTCAGGTGTCGAGCATTTATTTACGAGGAATCCCACTAATATCAAATATGTGAAAATGTTATTTATACGAAAAGTTCCACTAATATTAAAGATGTACAAAGATTAATAGGAAGAATTAATTCTTTATCTTATAAGCAGAATAGGTCAAGCTAATACTTAACCCCTTGTGAACGGCTTAACAGTTTGGTTAGAACAAGCAATATGAATAAGCATTTCTCACCTATGGCAGAAAAAATTAAAAAAATTGAGAATGTTAGTGCTACGGAGGATATTCGCTTAAGCGAATTTCTTTCATTGGATGAATTTATCGTAAATTAATTTTTCAAGAAATTCGTTCGGGCAAATTTTGGAGCTATCCAGATTTTTCTCTTGGCATCAATTTCGTCTGGACAAATTTAAATTGCTACTAAATATTTTTTTAAAAAATATTATTTTAGTCTTTGAATAAAACTTTGACTAATTTTAACTTAAATATTTTCAATATTTAATTTTTAATTTTTAATTCTTGAATAAAATTTTGACAAAGTCTTAGTCTCTCACCATTTTTTATGTCAATAATTTTAATCTTTGAACATTTGTCATGTTAGTGTTGAAATAAATATTTATTATAATAAAGGCTGAAAACATTAATATAACAAATGTTTAATTAAAATTTTATTTAAGAACTAAAAACGTAATACTGAAAAATTCAGTACCTTATACCTTTCAAACTTTTGTTAATAGACTAAAAATAAACTTACGATAAAGGTTTGAACCCGAAAAGATATTTAACATTTTTTTTATTATTTTGAATAGGACAAATATTATCCAAGGAACAAATATATAATTTATATAAATTTTATTAAGTTGTATGTATAAAAATTTTACATTTGATCTTAGTCGATTGCATTTACAAAATATATCATTTGGTCCTTTATATAAAACTTAAATAAGAAGAATTTTATTAAAATCAATCTAAAATATTTAGTACATTAATTATTGTTTTACACAAAATATCCTCAGTTAAAATGATTCTTTTTTACTTCAATAAGTATTATTGCCTTTGTAGAATAATTGTCTCATCAATGTTAAGGGCAGTTTTGAAAATAAAATATAAATTGAAAATAAATTTAATATTATTAACTAAATTAGCCATTTTTTAAGAATAATCAACTTTATTAATTCTAATGAATTAGGTAAATTTAGAGGAGTATAAAATTTATTTTCATAACTAAATAATAATAATTGATCGTAGTTATATCCCATGCCTAGGAAATTAACCTTGACATAAACGAAATGCTTCATGTTCTCTGTTGGAAGGTGAGAGAAAAATAGGGTATAATATATAGGAAGGACAAGTGCTGATTGATGACAAAATTTTGTTTCTGGTAACATATTACAGTGATGCCACTCATGAATGGCATGGGGCATGGAGGATGGTTGGTCTCCACTTCCTACGTACTAATGTAACTATAGTATACATCCTATTAAAGGAAAACTACCTTATATATATATAAAATGTAAAAAAATGAAAGAACCTAGCTACTTTAATGGATTGTACAATGCATATACAAAATTAGAGATCCCTTCTGCATAATGGGCAAGAACCATGCTTTGTCAGCCACTTATCAATGCAAGGTAGGTGAAACATGTGATGACAATCAGGCAAACTTCTACCTGTCTCTCCAAGCTGAAAGTCCTGCAAATGCACATTCACAATATTAATTTTATAATACTTATCCTGTCCAAACTCTCATGTCCCACCATGACAAAAGTGGTCATTAAAATTTTCATCCCTAAGATATTTTATATTTTAATATAAATTTTTTTAGCTTTTAGCTTTTAGGTTTTGTTTTTTTTTTTTTCTCAGTGTTTTTAATTTTTGTTTTTGGGTATATTAGAAAAGTCAAACAACACTTTTTTTCTTCTTAAAACTTAAGAGTTTAATTTAGAACTATAAACTAGAAATATTGACAAAAAATAAATGAAAAATTAAAATTGATAAAAAATTTTAAAGATGACAAAAAATAAAAATTTAAAATAATGATAAAGACTAAACTTAATTAACCGAAAAGGCTTAACACACTTCAAGGTTTAATCACATGTTGAGAAGGTATATTGTCATAAGCAAATAACAGACCTGGAGGCAAACTGAACATGAAACTCTCTCCCCATAAGCATCAACATTGTGGTCACTTGTAATTATGATCTTTGGGATCTTTTCAAGTGAATCCTTTGGTAAACCTTTTGAGCCACCAATGTCAAAGATGGTTTGAACATCATCAAAGGTCATTTCAACAGCACCCATCTGAGAAGGGAAGAGCAAAGGCATAAGCAACAAGGTGCAAGTGCATAACCCAATTTCTGTCTCATTGGTACTTCATTTACAAGTACATTAAACCAAAAAAGATAAAAAAAAAAAAAAAAAGAAAAACAAGAACAATTACCTGACTTTGAACAGCACTCAACATGGCTGGACCTATTCTTTCACGCACTAATCTCCCACTCAATAAGCTAGAAATAACATCAATCTGCATTACATAACTTTAAATTATTAGATAGCACAAATTGCTGGTGAAAATGACAAAAAAAAAATCTCATGGGACCAAGTAAAAAACTCAGTAATTGCGTAGAAATTTAAATATCCCATTATTAATAAAACCAAGTCACGTACCAAGTAAAGGAGACACCCAATTCCAGATTCGTCAGATTTCCAAAGAACAAGGGAAGATTCAAAGACTTCAATAGAGAAAACAGCTCCTGATATGGCACCAATAGCAGACCCTCGAATAAAACCACTCTCTGTCTCTTGACCTATCAAGGCTCCAGTCATAGCCCCCAACAAGGTGCCCACTGCCAATAAAACAAACAACCCATTAAACCTTATTAACCCCAACTATAGTCACAGCTTGTAATTTTAAAATTATTATTTTTTAAAAATAAAAACACTAACTTGGATGATTTTGAAAATGGACACAAGACATGTAAAATGTACAGAAGCTTCAACTGATTTAGAAAATAGACAACAAGACAAGACATGTAAAATGGACACAAACTTGGATGAAACAAACAAAATTCGGCTGATTTAGAACATAGAGACAAGACAAGAAGTGTAAATATAGACAGATATATGCAAATTGCTGAATAGTCCAACAGAAATTCACATCCCAGTTCTCAATTTTTGCCTACACAAAACAGAACAAACTTAAACAAAACAAAACATGAGTGTACATGTAAAAATTGTAATTGGCAACAAACTCAAAGACAACGTTAAAGACAATTTCTCCATAGAAGATCGAGAATTTGGCGAAATGAGAACGGGCTTGTACCTAATGCAAAGCAGAATGTCAAGATCGCAGATAAGATGTTCCCAATGATGCCAAACAAGAAGAGGGTACAAACCCTTTTGACCCTCTCAACGAAATTTCCGAAGGAGTACATCAAAGGGCATTGATTTAGCACAAACGTCATCTGGGTATCTCAGAAATTTAAGTGATGTTTGTTCTATGTGATAGAATTCGGTTTAAGGAAGAGTTATATATATAATAATAAAAATGGTAATTTATAGAAGAGGACGAAGATAACAAGCTTTATCTCTTCCATTTCATGAATGCTTAGTGTGTAAGACTAGAGAAAAAGGAATGGAACCACCTTCAACCAACTCACATTTAAAGCTGGTGTCCCTTAATGCCATAGCGTGCCATTCTTGAGTGTCCATTTTGTTAAGAAACATGGATACATAAGGATTTTTCATAAGAAAAAACATAAAGGTTTAATTAGTCATGAGTAAACTTTACTTTTAACTTTTATAATTAAAAATTATATAAATTTAAATAAGTATTTTTAGTTCTGTTCAGTTTTTATATAAATCTTTTTATCCATTTTAATAGCAAGTAATAAAATAAAACGAAAAATACTTGTATGAATACTAGATGGTTTTTAGATGCAAAAGAAAAATGTAAAATTTATGCAATTATAAGAATCAAATATGTAATTAAAATAATATTAAATAATTTTTTAATAAAAAAATTTCTCTCAAAATAATTTTTTTTATTATTTAACTATTATTTTTCTATTGTTCATAAAATTATATTATTATTATTATTATTATTATTATTATTATGAGGGGGTTAGATTTTTATTATGTTTATAATACCCTCTAAAATTTTTGAAAAATATTTACAAATATTTATTATGCCTGTTTGTTTAAGCTTATATTTTTCTTAAAAAAATTATTTAACTATTATTTTTCTATTGTTCATAAAATTATATTATTATTATTATTATTATTATTATTATTATTATGAGGGGGTTAGATTTTTATTATGTTTATAATACCCTCTAAAATTTTTGAAAAATATTTACAAATATTTATTATGCCTGTTTGTTTAAGCTTATATTTTTCTTAAAAAAATTGTTTATTTTAATTAAATAAATATTTTTTATTTTTCTGATATATTTGGTTAAACTGTTTCTGTTTTTTAAAATATAATTTTCTGCCTTTTTAAAAGAAACAAATTCTATATGCTTCTTAGATAAATAATTTTTAACAAGTAATTTTTATGATTATTTCTATTTAATTTTTAATAAATTGACCCATCAAAATGTTACGAGTCATCAAACAATTATTTTTAGATTTTAATTTTAATAAGAGTAAAGAATTTTATATATGACAACTATTATAAATAATCTTAGCTACAAGTTAAAAAATAGATAATACAAAAGCAGAAAAAAAGAGGATATTATAAAAATAAATACTTAACCGTACATTACAACCTACCGCTGAATCAAAGTGTAAACAATTTATTATGCATCAAGTACAACAATAAAAAAAATCTCATGCATGAGATTATTGAACTGAGTGACAGTGTCCAATTTTTCTTCGTGAGGTTGAGACCAAAATCTGTTGGGTCGTTTAAACCATAAAGAAAACCAACGCACCACATTCGTTTTCAAAAGGACACGAGACAGTGACAAAAGGAGAAAAGAAAGCTTTCTTTTGACAATTGGGCATGGCGCAGCCTCAGGTGCATATACTCACCACATGCAAATGGTCGCAGCAAGCCACGAATTTTATTTTTTATTTAATACAAGTCCATGAAACATGGGAATGAAAATTGCCTCCTTAAATGCATGATCATCTTATAACACATACTGAGTTATTTAGCTAAGACTAGAGTGCCTTGAATAATTGTGAGGTGCCCAAATACCTATCTTTTTTGTTTCACTTTTATAATGTCATAAACTTTGTTAGAACACTCTGCTAGAGGGATTTTGCTTTGGGGTTCACTTCAGTGAAGAATATAATACAAATTCAAATGTTTACGTCTTTAGATAATGTGAGACTTCACACTCTCTCGTCGTCGTGAAGATTATTTAAATGAATGTTCTCATATTAATTTGATAACTGATAGTTTAACATTTTCATCAATCCTAAAATAGATTTAATGTAATCTAATATTTATTCTATAAATATTATAGAATAGACTTTGATATCATATGTTACAAAATGTGGGTGATAGATCTAACTCAATTCTATAAAATCGACTTAAAAGGTGAGATTTGCACCCATTTATATTCATACAATATATTTTATCTTTACGTCAATGTAATATTTTCTGTCTTTATGCTTTATATCCTTATAATTTTCAACATATATTAGTACATTACTGGTAGAAGGATTTTGTTTTGGTGTTCACTTCTACGAAGAGTATATTACAAATCCAGATGTGTATATAAGTACAGTACAGCAACATAGTGTGTTTGCAACATAGTGTGTGTTGCTCAGCAGATAAACTTGTCCTTGAACACGTTGATAGGAATTTTATCTCTAACATGTCGGTTCACCAGTAATTAAGGTCTGTATAACATTCAGTTTCGTGACCCAATAAGGTGAGTTAAGATACTCTTTCCAATAAGAAATAATTAATTTAAAATGGTTAAAATTTAGATCTTTATATCGGATCTTATGCTTTTTATAGGTAAAAGTATTTTCAAATCCATACTCTCGTACATGTCTCTAACTTCTGTGTGAGAATTATGGTATCCAAAATCCTTAATTCTTATGATTAATAGACTCCGAAAATTGAGGTATACAAAATCCGTCTTATTCTTTTATGCTTACGTTCAATATAAAATAATCAATAAAACAGAAATTTTCATGATATAAAAAATTTGGTCTGAAAGATTCATGCTCACTTCATTAATGCTCATCATCAGTAAAAAGAAACGCAATACTTTATATCCTACAAATTTATATAATAACCTTTTCATGCTAGTCAATAGTTTTACAGATAGAATTTATGATATAATAACTTTTTAAAAAATATTTTTGAGCTCTCTAAGTTAGTATTTTTTTTCTCAATTTTGTCTTCGTATTTTCATTTTTTATAAATATGTCATTACATTCTCAAATTGTTTTATTCTTAGTTCCCCGGTCAATAATCATCATCAAAATGTTAATAATGACAAAATAAAACAAACTAAACATATTTAAACTAACTTTTTTTTACAAAAGCATATAAAAATAAAAAATTAACTGATAAATTATCAATTTGATCATTCCATAGTTACAATCTGTCCCATATAATTTTGAAAAGAGATAATAAAAGTTGAAAATTCATCAATTTAATCTCGTTGATAGAATATTTTAAAATATTTTTATATTTAAATTATTATATATATGCTACATGGTCAAATTATGATTACATTGATATTAACATTATCAAACTCAACTCACTCCTTATTATTACTCATAAGGTAGCTCTTCTTAATTGTGTAATAAAGAATTTGTATATGAATAACTAATTCATTTAATGTTGGTGCGTGCATCTATGCACAATCTTAACATCAATTTTAACCTACGAATACGCAGAAGTACCTCCTATTAAAACTTTTACTCTTTTAAACTCTAACTCACGGCATTCAACTCTTACTTACTTGAACGATACACTATCGCATATACATCCCCTGCACTCTCACGTGACGATCGAAACTTGTTTGTAAAAGACCCGTAAACGAGTTATCCTTGAATAGCTCGACCTAATTAACTTCTTACAATTCCGAGGCTAATTTCAATAATTTTGACAAGAATACTGTATATTATGATTTTCAATATATAAAAAGTAAGTTGTATATTTTGTAAAGGAAAACATACAGTGGGTGAGTACGAATTTGGCATTTGGTAAAGTGACACCTGGAAATAGTTTGCTTGGAAATCATTTAATAAAAATTGTGATAGTGCAGTATGTTAGTAAGTGAGTAGTACAGTGTTAGGTGGATTACAAGGGAGTCGTTAGAAGGGGTCACGAGAGAAAGAAATGGTAATTAATAAATGCGCGGCACAGAGTTCGTGGTACATCATGCAACACTAGAATTCCTTATCAACATTGTGGCCGATCCGGGAGCCTATGGGTTCCACTTCAACAACCTACTCTCTCTTTCTTACACCAATTCCAATCTCCTACCCTTCTCTCAAATTATCATTTTTACTTTAATTTCTCTTTATTACAAACTTGAGACTTGTTTTGGAACAATTTTTGGGAATTACCATGTGACTTGTAAACTTCTGCTGGTGATTACATCGTCATTTACTGTTATATAAAGTTGTCCCCTTGCTTCAGTGGTTTTTCTGGGAAAAATATTTCACAGAAAAATGAAATACACTTACAATTAATTATAAAAATATGAATATATATATATATATATATATATATATATATATATATATTATGAAAAAATTGGATGATTGATTGCGTATTAATATTAATTATAAAGTAAAGTTATATTTTTAATCTGTATTCCCCAAAAATATCATCTTTGTATTTTATTGAATATATTTTTGTATTAATTTTTAATTAATATTTTAGACATTATTATTGAGTTTCAAATTAGTCTATCCAATTTTTTTAAAAATATTTCAAGAGTAAATTAAACTCATGTCCATATATTTATGTAAAATTTCACAAACATTTATGTTTCTTTTGCTCTTACAAGAAATTTTTTAACTATTTAAAAAATATTATATTGATAATCTTAATGTATTAAACTGACACTCTCTTAATTTTAAAAAAATATTACACAAACATCTCTTATACGAGGTGTAAAAGTAATTTTAAAAAACTGAAAAAGAATACAATTAAAGAAACACATATAAGGTGTCAATATGATATACTCATATTTAAATTAATCCATATTCTCTTACTTTTTAGATAGACAAACAATTTGGTTGTCAATATTCAATTCTAGACTTGATGTTATCGTTTCACAAAGATATCGTGCAACTCTTCTTGTACTACTATTCAAGCTTTTTATATATAACCTTAGATGGGAAATTGACGCAGTTGTTCACATTTTATTCTTTTCACATGTCTCTCCTTTATCCCTTGGTTAAAAAAAATATTATTTTGCCAATTTTGTTGTCTCAATTTTATGTTGAAGAATTCCTGTTTTATGTTGGGACCTTACCCGCTACATGTGTGTGGATAAGTCCTTTAAGATAATGTTATCACATGCACAAGAAAATTTCACTGTTATTTTTTAGCATAAAAGACTACAATCTAAAGATTTATAGTTGAAACGTCTGACAATGGCTATAACAATCTTAATAACAATTACACTAATAATGATATTGACCTTGTCTCTACTCAATTGTTCATCACCAATGTCAAGGCATTGCATACGTCCCCAAAAATTGAAGTGTTATTTAGCCAAAACTTTTGTTGATGCATTGTCTAACGACTTATTTGTAATCAATATTATGTTCCTGAAATAAAGAAGGATTAATTTGCGTAGTCTTATATGCTTATGTGATTGATTCTTTTAGTCTGTGGAATGCTAGATTAGGACATGTTAATTCCATTTCCATGTATGTTATTAAATTACAATGACTACGCTTGATTAATTTGCATGATAAAGAAATTAAAAAAAATATATATGACTTAAAAATCATCCCAATCTTGTATCGTGAATATGAAGCAATAAGCTAAAATAGAATGAATTAAACTTAACAATTTGGATTCACATTGCACAAAAAGATAAGATGTTTTAGTTAAATTTAATTCATCACATATATCAAAGTTTTTCATTTTTTTATCATGATACATAAATTAAATTCACTCCAACAAAGGGCTTATTTAGCATGTCACGTGAAGGCAAATGTCTTCCTAGATGTGAGCTTCATAACAAAATTTCTTTTCCTAAAATTGGACTATTTCTAAAATATCTGGATACACGTGTTCCTTTCCATCCCCACATTCTGCTTGCATAGGTGTGTTGGGTAACCCTAGAGTATACCATCCATTTTCTCACATCAATCAAAATATTTACATGAGAAATGATCATTTCCTTTAGTGAGGTTGATCCTAGGCTATGGAGGGTTGCAATTTCTTGTCACTCGAAAACTACATTGAGATGCATGATGACGTAACTTTCTCCAGCCATAGTAATTTCCTGACATTGGAAGCACGACTGGAATTGCCAAATTTTGATTTATTCTTATTGCGACAAGGATTAAGATTGTACCTCTTTTCTGGGTTGTTTGTCTTCCACCATATCTGATTTAGTAATCATGGCTTTGGCCTTTCTAACAAGGCACTCCTTTCTATTAATGTCTTCTATGACGATACGTGTGATTTGATTGAGACATCTATTTGTACCTATACTTTAGTTGTTCTTGTAATCAATCCATAAATATAGAACTTTCTCGATGAATTACTGTAATACGAGTTTGTCAGGGAAGAAAATACTTTCTACCTTCAATTTCCACAATCTCCTATTGATAATAATTGTTAATGATTAAAGTGATTAATGTAAGTTCAAACTGTTTGGTAATAGATTTTTTTTTGCATTTAAATTAGAGTTTAATTGATAAACACTAACAATACAAATATTCTTTACTTTGTCAACTAATTATAAAATACTAGACGTGGTTCTAAAAACATTTAACACTTCTGTAGTTATCTTTAAAATAAAAATACTATGAATTATGATTAGTGGATTGTATTAAAAAAATTTAAACTAACAGTGTATAATAACTGAGGTCTTTAAATTATATTAACATTAAAATCAATCAATAATTTGATTAGAACACAGAGATTTATGAAGGTAAGAATGGAATACCGTGTTCCACCCGATAATATATTAGAGTATTCACGGATGGGTCTATATGTTATGCATTTAAGATAATTACTCCCACTAACTTCAAATTTTTCTTAGTATAATATATATGTAATTAAACACTATCCTTATAAATTTAAATGTATCATATAAAAATTAATTAATGTACATGAGAATTTCCCTCCTTAATTAAAGTATATGAGAATTGCCCCGCTACAAAATAGGAGAGTTTTCATGTAATTATAATCGTCGTGCACTCAATGCAGTTATGAAGTTATGGTCCAACGTATATGAAAAAACAAATCATGTTTCAAGGCAGATTTGGTGCACTCTACGTTGGTTTGGTGCCTTGTTGTGTCTGAGTTTGATGATGATTTTCTTGGTTGCTAGGGATTTCCCTAAAAGGGATGGTTAGGTGTGTGTTTTTCCATTAAAGGCAAAACGCCTATAGTTTGGTTACGATTCATGACGACGTCCAAATCGAAACCCGTTTCAATCTTGGACGTATAAAATTTGTGGCATAAATTATTTGACATGATATATGTGCCGAAACTTCATTCCTAAAATCCTCTCCTTCTACACTAGAGCATTAATTTGATTGAATGTATTTGAATGAATAGATATAGTTAAATAGTCTAAACATATTATACTAACGAGGAGAGAACGAGGATGACTGAAGAATTAAGTAGGTTAAAAGTGTACGAGGGGTGTACACAGATTCAGTAAGAGTAACACGAGGAACAAAAATCGCATATATAATCTAGAAAAATATCTATTATAAAACATCAAACGCTCTACTCACAATCTAGTAGAAAAACATATTGATGATCACACACTATCACTATTTATAATCTAAATATAAATATTAAATAGGTTACTAATGAATCCAATTAAACAATATTAGGTTACTGATCAAACAAACTAACTCTAATATTGTTTGAAATTCAATTCAATAATTAATGTATTCATCTTAATTTACAAATTAAATGAAAGTTATATTTGTTAAATAATCTAATTGAATTAGAGTTATGCTTTTATTCGATTGGTTCATAATCAACTTACTATATATTACATAATATATTTACATTACTAAATTCATCTAAATAATTTTTATAAAATAAATAAAAATAAAATATATATAAAATAACCATAAACTAAAATTCAACTGAATTAACCAATTGAGCTAAACTATTTATGAGCTTGATCCAGTCAAGTTCAAACAAAAAAAAAATGTTCACATCAAAACAAGTCAAGGCAAGATGCGGTTGAATCATATTATTGAATTCTACTTAAATTCAACTCAATTTATTTACGGCTTTGGCGCTGATCATGATATGTCTAACCAAGGTTAGAACTATTCATATTGTTACTCTTCTTTTTAATATAACGAAGATATCATGGATAGAAATTAGGTACCAACAAAATGTATTTTGCTTTGACATTGAAGTGAGTAACAAGTTATTCAAAATGACAAAGTAAGCACCTGTTTGGATAAACTTTTCTAGAAGAATTTATAGAAAGCAAAAAAACATTAAATGAAATTCTCCAAAATATAAAATTAATTTATATACTAACTAATGTGCAAAACTCACTGGTTTACCCTTTTTAATAAATATGAGACTTTCTATTGTAATGCATAAACTAATTTTAATTTTTGGAGAAATATATTTAATTTTTTTCTACTAAAAATTCTTTAATTTTTTTTTACCTAAACAGTTCCTAAATTTACTTCAATTCGAGAGATACTTTTCCTCTGTTCCCAGGTTTATAGTATTTACGAACTTAAGTGATGACATTGACTTAGGTCAACACTTGGCAAATTGAGCTGATTTCCATTGGGCCAATATGGCCTATTGAGAGGATTGGGCCTCAAGCCTAATCAAGAAGAGTTTCCACCCAGCTCGACTCGTTCCTTATATTGAGTTTATACATGTCATCTATTCATATGTATTCATATAATACACAAAAAGTCATACCAAAAAAGTTACCACACTATAACAAGCAGAGAAAATTAGACTGCGAGAAAAGCCTGTGTATATACTCATTCTATCTATTGGTTTCATACATTTTCTTCAGCCTCCCTCATGCAAATCCACAATTCTATAAAAACTTATTAATCTCCACTAGTAATAGAAAGGGTAGGACAAAGAATTGAGGTATGTTGTTTAGAGTATGCCGCATGCAAATATGGCGTCTGACAATCTCTGTAGTATGATATTGACAAGTCAAACTCAATATAAACCTGAAAAAAATAATAAATCAACGATGAAGGTGAATAGCAATACTCTAAATTTATTGAACAAAAGGTCAAGATTCAGAATCATGGTTGGCAAGAAATTCAACTTTGTAAACAAAGTTTTATACTAAGTAAACAATTACCAGTCTTCCAGTTTTAGCAGTGTTAGTCCTGAATAGGTGTATATTTGTCTCCAAATTATCTCCACAAAATATATATTTGTACTAAATCTTGTGACCTTATACTTGTCCAGATGGATTTCCCAAAAACAGAACTTAATAAACATAATAGTGCAAGAGAGATATAATTGAATTACGACATCTTTTTATATTGAAATTGCATGTAAGCATTCTATCAGCTGATTCAACTTATAGACTCAGTTAACAACAATAATATAAAACACTGTTGTCTAACGTTAACTGTGAAGCTATTTTATGTTAGATTTTCAGTAAACAGTAAAGCAAGAAAGGGGAGATAAATACCTATAGTAGTACCTATTTAGGTATTGTGTATTCATCGACACGCATCCATTTGGTACATGACCACTTATTACCCTTAATCACTGGACAACTACCTGAAAATTCTCACAAAAACAGATAGGTTGTTAATTTATCTTCTCTAAAATTGAAAGCATGTGAACATAATACATAGCTTGGTAATAATAACAACAATAATAGTAACGGCCGTAAAAGAGCTATTAACCATGCAAACTCGAGGAATCTAAAGTCGCATCAGGCTTCATACTCCAGAAAAGTAAAGCATCACCCATCTTTGGCTTAATTGAAATTCCTTTTTTTCCACACTCAGAAAGCTCATTCCACCAAGGCACAGAGCTAATATTTCCCTTGGCATATGGGAAAACTGTTTCGCCCCCTTCTTCAACATCTGAACTGAATCATTAGAATACAGAGCATCTGTCTTCATATCCAAGACAAGTTGAGGTTAACAAATAAGAGGCAACTGAAATCACTTACAGGTACATCAGCATTGTTGCTATCCGCTGACCCCCATTCTTAGTGTTAAATTCATCCATAAAATAGTCAAAATGAGGCTCATACTTTTGTCCAACTTCATAATGGAGAACTTGAAGTCCTTCACCATGCTCTGCATATTGTGAGACAAAGCTTATATAGTGGTTTTTTAAGCATATGATGAAAAGTAACATACTATCTGAGAATCATCCAGAGTACAAAGACGAATGAAGACCTTAGTACCAACCACTAAAACTCAAAAAAATAGTGACTAAAGACAGAAAGTACATACCTATTGGTATAAAAGTAAAATCAGCAATTCTTTTCTCAATATTCCTCACAATTTTATCACGTCCTCTGTCCAGAAAAACACCAGAGCTTGTTCGTACTCTAAATGCAAAAGGAATAAGTAAAGATAAGGTCTTCCATCAACAAAATGGCAAGGGCAGTCTAAACAAGGTTTTATATTTTTACTACTGAACTCGAAGGACACTTGACAGAAATGTATAAGGGGAAAAATATCCAACCTGCTGTCTATAGTCTTTCCAGTTTCACTGTCAACAACTGATGATTTTTGCATGTTTGGCTTGGCTATATTAATTAGATATTCACATTCTTCCTTAGTCTGTTAAGATAAATCAGACAAATTTCAGTATTTCAAAAGTGGAGATACTAAATATTAATACAACAGTTGAGCCTGGTTAAACACAACATAACCATATCATGTGAAAGTGATATTCAAAATTGAAAATAACACCCTGTTTCAATAACTTATATAGAAGTGAGCCTGGTAGTCCATCTTTCTAATATTTCCTAAACCATGACTATAATCGTGTAAAAATCTTCACCTTAGTGATTACAGGCATGCAAGTGGAAAATTGATGAACAGAATATTTGGAATGAAAGTTACGTATTGCTCGTTTTGGTATAAGAAAAATGTTGTAGATGTGATTTGGAACACTATCCATTTGTACTCCATTATTATAGATGTGATTTGGAAAATACTTCAAATATCCCCATTAAGCAACAATGAGTAAAAACAAAAACCCTCAATTCCATCCACCATATAACTCCATTTTTTCAAACCTAACATATCCCACCTCACCATTTTCTAGCTACTCAAACAAACTACGTCCACCTCCTTGTTTAACAACTCTTAACATGCACCAATCTAGCGACAAGCACAATATCATTAACAATGAGCGAATCTTGTTGCGTGAGCAAAGTCGCTATATGCCCACAACCAACCAAAAGATAAATATATTATTAACATAACTTTAACACAGACTTCATAATCATATTTATTAGAACAAAACTTACTTACAAGTGCTCCCAGTTTTGTTCTAGTGAAAATTGAAGTTTCACTTGGGTTACTTGTACAAGACGAAACTCGAAAACAACATAAAAAATTACCTGACAAACTATGTCCATTATTTATTTATTATTATTATTTTGTTCTCTTCAAATATATTGGTTTTATTCACGTATATAATACCATTGAAAACTGACCAGAAAATTATGATAGAGAAAAGCTCTAGGCTCCCATGATATTATTTCAACCAAACGCTCTCTCTCTTCCTCGTCATCTTCACCTTCGCTTCTGCAGAAAACAGAAAAAAGATCAAAGAAACAATGCGAGTTAAATGAAGGCATCAAATAAGGTACATAAGAATATGTATATACATGTGAGTGTAGCGAGAAATGGAGTTGAGATCATTGGGTTTGGAGAGACCAAAGGAAGAGTTGGCGTTGGGAATAGAGAGAATGCGGAGAGCGAGAAGAATGAGAACAAGGAATGTACACGTCAGCAGGAGTGTCATTGTCAGCGACCACGACATCCTCGACAGTTTGCGAGGTCCAAAACGAGATTGTCTGGCCTTCATTATTTGTGTTTGCGGAAAACACCAAAGAATCCAAGATGGATAATGGAATATACAGAAAGAACAGTGAAGAAATAACAAGTGTAATTGAACGTAGGAAGGAAAGAGATAAAGATTAGAGTTTTTATTGGTTTTATGGGGTCTGTTTAGTGGTCACTCTCTGTGGGCTGTGCTTCAGTTTTTGGCTCCTGGTTTTGCTTCGTACAGTGTATTAATAGTCAAATTGGAATAAAGATACTACGTTTGGAATGGACCTGCTACCCCAAGACTTTTTTCACGTTCACACTGGGATATACGTGGCGAGTTCTCTGTGAAGTTTTATTGATATAAAATATATTATAAATGTTACTCTTAACTTATATAAACGAACTAAAAAAGATTACAACGACTAAAAGGTAAAATTTTTAAAATTATAATGACTATATAGATAATTAAATTTTATTATTATCACTAACGAAAATACAATAGATATCTATTTAAATTTTTATGTGATTAAATTCATAAATATAATGTATATAAAATCACTCTCGTATTTTTATGAGATTAAATTTCTCTTCTTTCCGGTAGCCACTAAAAAAGCTTTTTTTTTTTTTTTTTTTTTTTTTTTTTTTTTTTTTTTTTTTTTTTTTTTAATAAAAGGGCTATATTTCTCTTGTTTTCTTTTACAAATGGCATAATTAGAAGAAAAATTAGGAGAAAATATAAAAGGCAATCAAATTACTTATCGATTGAACTATAGTCGTAAACTATGTTTATAAGCTATCTCTCACATTATATTTATAACTAAATATACTATAAGCTGCACACATGAATTCCTTGAGAAAATTTTTTATATATATATAATATTGCAAGAGAAATGATAAACTCGACAAGACATTTAACTTATAATTTACAACGGCCCAATCTCTAGTACAACCGTAAAATTACATTTTCAAACTCTTTTTATTTGACTTATGTCAAATTTTGACGATGAATTAAATTACATGTAACATTGGATCAACTTAGACTTAATTATAGAAAATGTAAAATGTGAGATATGTATCGAATCTAATCATCACTAAACGTATATTTGAATTCATTGAGACGCATCCACTTAGTAGAAGACCACTTTTCACCCTTAATCACAGGACAAGCAGCTGAAAATTGTCACAAAAACACACAAGCTTGTTAATTTATCTCATCTAAAATTAAAAGCGATTATAATTATTTTTGTCCGTGTAGCTCAAGGTGCAAAAGCATTACTATAGCCATAACAATGCTAATGAGGTTTGGACCATCGCCAACTATCAATCATCTTTCTTTTTTCTGTGAAGCTCAAGGTGCAAAAGAATTATTTACTCCTAATTAAATATCATTAAATAGAGAAAAAATAAATAAAGAGCAGCATGTTGGGACTAAGCCAAGACCCATTAAGGAAGCAAACACAATTCTAACCACTCCTATTTTAAAAAATATTTTCTTTGAAAAAACTATGCAATTAATACATTCTACCTTTTTAAAATCATGATAGTGATGAACAACAAATGCAACATCCACGGAAGGATAGCTAGTGGTTTCACTATATTTATTGGCGCTAAAATGGATATGGAAGTGAAGTTCTAGTGGAGGGTGTTCATGGATCCATTTGGACTGATTTTTGGAGAAAAATAAAATCTAAACGAACCAATTATCATTGGTTAGATTTTGTTTAGATTTTTAGATTTTTCTTGACAAAACCTAAAACAAACAAACCCTGTAAAAATGGGTTGGTTCAATTCAATTGAATCTAATATGTTTCACAAATACAAACTTTATTATTTCTTTTAAGATTAATGTATATATTTTAAAATAAAATCGCTTAATTTTTATCATTAAATAGATATAAACAACATATTTCTCCATAAATTTTGGTATAGTCCCTAATATTTTGTTTTTCTTATTATTAATAATATTTGAGTGTACTATAGATGATTGATAGCTTGTTGAGGTGCCAACCTCGTTAGAATCTAATCAAACTACAGTCATGTTTTTGCACCTCAGTTTTTTTTTTTTTTTTTTTTTTTTTTTTTTTTATTATTATTATTATTATTATTATTATTATTATTGTTGTTGTTGTAACAAGACAAACTAACCATGCAAACTCAATGGATCTACAGTTGCATCAGGCTTCATGCTCCAAAAAAGTAATGCATCACCCATTTTTGGCTTAATTGAGAGTCCTTGTTTTCCACAATCAGATAGATCGTTCCACCGAGGCACGAAGCTGAAATTTTTGTTTGCTATTGGGAACACTGTCTCACCCCCTTCTTCAACATTTGAACTGCATCATTAAAATGCACTCAATACAACATCTATCTTCATCTCATAATTGTTGCTAATTGAAGACTAATTGATGTTAAAAAAGAGAAAAGAAAAGTAAAGACACTTACAGGTACATCAACATTGTGGCTATACGCTGACCACCATTCATAAGGCTATATTTGTCCATAAAATAGTCATGATGAAATTCATACTTTTGTCCTACTTCGTAATGGATAACTGAAAGTCCTTCACCATTCTCTGCATATTATGAATTTATGAGACACAACTTATTTCAAAACTAATATAGGCACGCCAATACGATTGTGTTTATATTTCTTAAACAAATGAGATCTAGACATTCACCAGGAAATAGAAGGTAGAACAATGAAGCACAAACACATCTTTAACTCCACAAAAACCATAAAAGTTAGTAACTTGCATAGTACACAAATTAAAGTGACAAAGAAATTCAATATATAACCTACAAAATATTTTGAAATTTCGACAAGCAGGTATATAAGTGAAGGATTATTGTTTTACCATGTAGAAATGCATAAATATTTGATGACATTGAATGTCATGTGAAATTACGTAGGAATCAGTTGGCAAATTTTCTTCTACCACTTTACAATTTAACTTTATTCCATATTAATGAAAGAATTATTTTGCTATCATAGAAATTTTGATGAAATATTTGAAAAAGTTAGAATACTTTTTTAATTGCGCATGAATTTTGAAAATACAAGACAGTGGTTGATTTGAGTATACATTTATTTATTATTTTGTATATCTTTTGTACTTCTGTAAAATGTCTTATAATTTCTGACTAGAGACATGGGACTTCTCCACATCCCCTCCATAGATGCACAGCACAACAAGTAAGAACAATAAAAATGAATAGGATCTAGTAACATGTTAGATTTCAACTTAAGATTAATTGACATTAAATGAAATATCCTAACAAATATATGAATTGTACTAGAGAATTAAGGCAGATGATGTGAGACATTTTCACACCTTATGTTAGATTTCAATTTAATATATCAATTAACATTAAGTGAAAATATCCAACAAATATACATGAAGCATACCCTAAACCTTAAGACAAATAATATGGGACTTCCTAGTCCATGTAACATGGCACAAACATCATCTAATTATATGTTGTGACAAAATTGAAAATTGTAGTTACTATACCTTTGACATGGCAAATATTATTAAAGTTTTGTCAACATAAAAATTTATTTTTTATACGTATATATTATTTTAATTTTGCTTCCATAAAAACCCAAAAATTGACAAAAGTATGCAATGAATCCATGATTTTATTAATAATTAAAACACATAAAAAATGGAAAAAGACAAAAAGTTCATACCTACAGGTATAAAAGTAAAATCAGCAATTCTTTTCTCAATATTCTTCACAATTTTATCAAGTCCTCTGGCTAGGAAAGTACCCGAGCTTGTTCGTTCTCTAAATGGAAAAGACATAAGTAATGTACGATGAGGTAAGGGAAGTCTAAACATTGGAAAATATATTTATTAATTTGCAATACTGAACTCAAATGATATTTGATAAAGAAGTACACGGGTGAATGTTACCTTGATAATATATTTTCTCCATCATCTGCAACAACTATTGACCTTTTCATGTTTGGCTTGGCTACATTAATTAGATGTTCACATTCCTCCGTAGTCTGTTAATTAATCAAATACATCCCGTAATTCAAAAGTGGAAAACATTCGAATATTAATACTTTAACTGAGCACTAATTAACCTTAAGTAATAATAAAAGCATAATATAACCACATCATGTCAAAGTGGTATTCAAAATTTAAAATAACATTGTTAATTTCAATAACTTAGAGAAGTGGGAAAAGGTTATCTATTGTTTTAATCTTCCGTAAATTATAACTATGATTAAGAAAAAAAAATGTTCACTATTGGTAAAGATTTCGGGCTTCTGAGTAAAAAACGGAAAAACAAAATATTTTGAATGAAAAATGTGATGCTTGACTAAATAAAAAAAGCATGAGAATGCTCAAAATGAAAATATTTTAAATACAGCGGTAGCATCTTTGTTTTTGCTCGTAATTAAATAATTCTCATGTATTTTAGTTTACTTAAATTATGTTTATTTATCGTAATATCCTAAATCCTAATTATTTAAAACTGTTTATTTAAACAATAAAACAATTATTTTTTAAAACAAAATTCGTTACATGAAATAATAGAACATTACTGAAATAAGTTATTAACATGGTTAAAAATTTTGATATTTTAAAATATTTCTAATTTTATCGTTGAATTTATTTTTTATTTAAAAATATGTAGTAGGGAAAAATTTATTAATATTGTTTGTAATACATTTATAACCTATTTTAGAACTGTTAATTTTTTCACAAATAAAATATAAACTGACGTAATGTGATTTTATGTTGTGGAATTATCTATTTTGCTATTTAGTAAAAATAAACTTCTTTTATTTTAATATAATCTTTATTACTTTAAATATTTCTTAATTTCAAATCATAATTATTTCAATTTATGCAGATTTTTTTATAATCATTTAAAAATGTTTTGTTGGTTCTAAACCCTAGTATTTTCCCATTGTGCCACTCTTTCACCCAATTGGGGCGTACTTTATCTACTTTGTTCTAATTTTATTAAGAAAATCAAAAATTTCGTTGTTTAATTTGTTCGTATGAAAAAGAGAAATCATGATCATACTTCATTGAACATGTTCACAAATTTATGGTTATTAATGGAATGATGGTAGATGTTATTTTAAAATTAAAATTAGTAACAGTTACTTTAAACATGTGAAATAGGCGTGTACGGAGTGACCAATAATAGAATAATTAAAAGAATATGTAAAACTAGAAAAAGAAATAAAAATAAGTGACAAACAAAATTGGAAGAGATTGGACCAATAAGATACCAAGACTAATGTTAAATTAGAGATTGGAGTAGAATCTGCCTCATTATCTTCTCTATTTTGATTTTACCACAAACTTATTCCATTTGTTAAATTAGATTTCCCACAAGATTGAAACTAAAAAGGAAAGGTAAAATTGAAAGAAATGAAGACTGACCAGAAAATTATGATAGAGAAAAGCTCTAGGCTCCCATGATATTATTTCAACCCACTGCTCTCTTCGATCATCTTCATCTTCGCTTCTAAACAAAAGAGAAAATATAAACATAGAGAGAAGAAGAGGAGTTGGAATATATATATTTTCTAAAGAAAAATAAAATGCTATAGTAACAAGATTATTGATCCATATAACATTTAAAATATGGAATCTACTAAACTTAATCCATATATACCCATACTTTTCTTATTCCATTTAGTTAAAAATGTAGTTAAAAAACCATCATTATCATCATTTTTTTAGTAAGCAGTGGAAGGAGTTTAATTTTAATATCTTAAGATGAATTATTTTTTTTCCCCGTAAAAGAGAGATATATTTTAAATATATAAAATGTTCATAATATGAGTGCAATATTAAAGAATTTAAAGAATAACTTAAGTATAATATATTTTACAATTAAAATGTTATGCGAACCAATAATTTTTTTCTTTCAATATTGTATCATTCATTTTTAGAAGATTTAAACTCAATTGAATGAAGCAAAGGTAA
This sequence comes from Hylodesmum podocarpum, assembly GCA_026586105.1. Lineage (NCBI taxonomy): Eukaryota > Viridiplantae > Streptophyta > Magnoliopsida > Fabales > Fabaceae > Hylodesmum > Hylodesmum podocarpum. Next base: position 84,524 of record JALJEV010000736.1, on the reverse strand, counting down.
GGTACATATACATACGTGTGAGTGTTGTGAGCAATGGAGTGGAGATCATTGGGTTTGGAGAAACCAGAAGAGGTGTTGGAATTGGGAATAGAGAGAATGCGAACAGCGAGAAGAATGAGATTGAGAATTAGGAATGTAAACATGAACAACAACATTAGCATCCACGTCAACGATGTCCATGATGATTTTGGAGGCCCAACCCTAGGTTGCCTCACCTTCACCATTTGTATTCGTAGAATGAGCCTAATATAAAGAATCGATTACACAATGAAAGAGAAACAAAACTATACAAGTATGTATGATCTGAAATTCAATGCAAGAAAGAGAGGAACAAGAGACTTTTTACTTATGTTTTTGGCCTTTGACTAGTAGGAGAAGCCTCTGTGGGTTGTGCTTTCATTTGTTCATCTTATTTTCCTTCCTAAAATATTATAATTACAATCTATGAGAAAAAAGATTCTACATTTGAAATGGACATCCTCTATAATACAGACTTTTATGTTTTACCTACTTCAATGAAACGAAACAATACTATCTTTACCACTTAAAAAAAATATATAATTGTTCTCTCTTAGACCAATGTTACTAGATTCGGTGCCGTATTTGAAGTAACATATATATATATATATATATATATATATATATATACTAGCTCTTGAAATTTAACAAAACTTGAATATAATCAAAATTATGTATATGTGCGTTAAATTTAAACAAGTTTTTAATCTCTATAAATATTAATTTCTATTTCTAACCTTGTAAAAATTAATATTGTGTCTTGTTTCTTTATAATTATTCCTTCTAATCTTTATTGTTGATAGATGAAAAATTAAACATATTTTTATTACTAAAAGAAGGTATCCATCACAAGTTCTAGTTAATCATAAAGTCATTTTGTCGGTTTTCTGTGTAAAATAAGAAAAATAAAATATTTAAGGTCTGGTTTTGTAAATATTGTTAAAATGTAGTAAAAAGAACGAAAAATAAAATTAAAAAATGTTTCCGTTAGACAATACATTAAATGATTTAAGTATTTTATACGCTGGACGACATTTATTTTTAAGTAACGCTTTGCATGCTAGAGTCTTAGTTGAATACTTATTATTTAATTGACCAGAGCGAAGAGCGAAAAGAAATATATATTATTGAATTTAAATTATATTTTTAAACATGAAAACTCAAAAATTTAATTATAATTTAACAAGTTTTAGTTATCGTCAAAACATGAAATCATTAACATATTTAAGGGACCTGAGACTCTTCTGCTACGTCTTTTATTATAACAATTTTTCATTATTTTGTAATGACAAAAATTGAGCATGCAATTACATATAAAATTGAACTCTCCTAGAATCCCATGTGCATACATAGCACAAAACAATAATACATAAAAGAAAAAAATTGATATATCCATTTTTAAGGCAAAGCATAACTCATATTATGCTTTTAATCATCACATAAAGTGAAACTCCCTTTTCGCATCTACTTTTTTTTTCCATAATCAAAAGGTGAAGTTTAGCAGACCATCACCGTCCATAATTAAACACTTGGATCTGATGGATTCTGGAGGAATTTGGGAAACTGAGTTTTTGGATATTGGTGGATATCCATCAATTTAATTAGATATATCACATTCCTGAATATAGTTTAATATAAAATAGGTGGATTAAAATTGTATTTTATATATTCAACCTTTTTCTAATTGGATTTGGATAAATTTTAGAGTTAATATATGTGGGTGTGTGGATATTTGGAACACGCTAATATTTGTAACTAAAGCGTAAAACCAATTGTGAATTCCCAAGAACAAAACTTAATCAATGTATATTAGTGCGAGAAAAATGATAAATTTGACAAGATATTTGACTTGTTACATTACTTTGAATCCTAATGCGATAATAAAATTAATTTTTATGATTTAAACAATGTATTTTTTATTTGAATATGACAACTTTTAACATGAAATTACATGTAAACATTCTAAAGTTATTTTTTATGATTTATTGTTCTTATTTCTGAATATTGAAACAATGTATTTTTTTTATTTGAACATGACAACTTTTAACATGAATTAACGTGTAAGCATTCGATGAGTTTAGATTAAATTATTAAAAATGTAAAACAGTGTAAAATAAACATTGACTATAAGCTAGATTTGTAAACAAGAAAGGCAAGAAAAATGTCAACAGTAATGTTTTTTTAAGTTGCGTGTTCGTGGAGACGCATCCATTTGGTACATGACCACTTGTTACCCTTAATCACTGGACATCCACCTGAATATAGCCAAATTAACCATAGGCTGGTTAATTTATCTTTTCTAAATTGAAAGCTTGCCGTCAACATAATTACTAACATAAAATTCTTAGAAGAAAAACTAACCATGCAAACTGGATGGATCAATTGATGCATCAGGCTTCATGCTCCAGAAAAGTAAAGCATTACCCATCTTTGGCTTAATTGAAACTCCTCCTTTTCCACATTTAGAAAGCTTGTTCCACCTGGGCATAGAGCTAAAATTTCCCTTGGCTTTTGGGAACAATGTCTCACCCCCTTCTTCAACATCTGAACTGCATCATTAAAATACAAAAAACTCATAGCATGAGCATCTCATTTGTCTTCATATCCAACACAAATTGATTGAAGTTGATAAATAAGAGACAACTTAAGTTACTTACAGGTACATCAGCATCGTTGCTATACGTTGACTCCCCCTCATAGTTTTACCATGATCACTAAAATAGTCATGATGAGTTTCAAACTGTTGTCCAACTTCATAATGGAGAACTTGAAGATTTTCACCGTTTTCTATATATTGTGAGACACAACTTATTCACTTAGTTGAAAATTAGTTTTGAATTATCTCTTAATTGCATACTATCTGAGAACATCACCGTCAATCACGGAGTCAAGATCATTCTTGAATATTAGAGATATATTTTTTTAAATTTCTTTTCTTATTCTCTTTTAATGCTCTTTGACTTTATTATTATTCTTTCTCGAATTGACTAATTTTCTTCATCAATTATAAAATTTAATTATGTATTAAATAAATTTATTAATTAAATAACATATATATTATTCTTACATTTATATTTACCTAATCATATCTTATATACTTTTAAAACTTCTAATCACGCAGTTGTATTGGCACTCCATGCGTTACTGTGATAACAACAAAAATAGTATAAAACTGTTTATATATATGAATTAAAATTAAAAGTATATTACATTATACTACTTTAATGTAAAGATAAGGGTTTTGCTATATTAAATTTGTTGACGTTACAACAAAAAATTTACGGCGTACTATATTTAAAATTTTCCAGGGGAACCTGCAGGGTGGCCTAGTTCATCCGTGAAAACTTTGGGTGCTAAGTATAACTTTTGGCACTCATTAATCATTGACATGAAACATATGTGAAGAAAAACAAAAGCAATAAATCCAACATTTTATCAACAATTAAAACTCAAAAAGGTGGCAAGGGAAGTACATACCTACGGGTATAAAAGTCAAATCAGCAATTCTTTTCTCAATATTGCTAACAATTTTATCACGTCCTCTTTTCAAAAAAGTACCAGAACTTGTTCGTGTTCTAAATGCAAAAGGAGTGAGTAAAGAAAGTGGCAAGAGCAGTCTAAATTAGGCATATATAAGATCTTTATTTGCAATATTTAACTCAAAGGACAACGAGAGTTAATGCAGAATTGTAATGGGGAAATCTAACCTGCTTTCAATAATTTCTCCAGTTTCCGTGTCAATAACTTTTGACCTTTTCATATTTGGTTTGGCTATATTAATTAGATATTCGCATTCCTCCTTGCTCTATTAAGATTAATCAAACAAATTTTAGTATTTCAAAAGTTAATACACTAAAATATTAAAACTATAGTTGAAATATAAGCACACATTGTTAAATTAGTATTTCAAAATTTAAAATAACACCTAGCTCGTTTGAATAATTTAGAAAAGAAAAAATATTTATAGTAAACAATTATAATTATAAAATATAAAGAGAATAATAAATAAACATAATTGAATTAAATAATTGACTGTATATGAAAATTAACTTTAAATAAAATTAATTAAAAAATAATTTTATTATGATAATAATTATAATAAATAATCATTAACTAATTTATTCATAAATTATATATATATATTTTTTTTTTCACAATTTATAATTGATTATTTAATTATATATATATACATTCTTGTTTACAGATATTTTTCTACAGACAATTACCTACTTTTCTAAACCATCCTATAGAAAAAACGTCAGTCTTTGATAAAAATGTCAGTCCTTGAGAATTGGAATTGGATTTTCCAAAAGATTACCGATGAAACTAAGGGGGAGGCGAAAATGAAAGAAATGAAAACTAACCAAAAAATTGTGATAGAGAAAAGCTCTTGGTTCCCATGATATTATTTCAACCCATCGTTCTTCTCGATCGTCTTCACCTTCACTTGAGCACAGAACAGAAAAAGATGAGAGAAATAAGAGAAGGAACTGAAGTTGAATGAAAGGCATGGAATCAGGTACGTACATATAATACATGTGAGTTTTACGAGGAATGGAGTTGAGATGGTTGACATTGGGAATAGAGAGAATGCCAAGGTGGAGGAGAATGAGAATAAGGAATGTACACGTCAGCAGCAGCATCATTGTCAGCGTCCACGACATCCTCAACGATATCCCAGGCCCAACACGAGATTGTCTGGTCTTCATTATTTGTGTCTGCGGAAAGCGGTTAAGATCGATAATGGAATTTATAGGAACAATTGTGAAGAAATGATCTGTTATTGAAGGTGTGAAGGAAAGAGATGAAGATGAGAGTTTTTAGTAGAGTGTTAAAACTATTAATAGTCAAATTAGAATAAAGATACTACGTTTGGAATGGACCTCCTATACTAAGACTTTTTACGTTTTGCTGTGCTTCTCTTGTTCTCTTCTTCTTTTCATCAGTGTTATTAGATCTGGTCCCCTGTTTGAATTAGAGAAAAGATACATTAACTTCATCTGTGTTCAGCATTTTTTTTAATTTTTATTTTCTTATTTTAAAATTTACCCACACTCATGATTGTAGGCAAAATTCATAAAACATAAACTAACTCATGAAATGTACGCATTTTCTTTTATAAATAGTTATTTAGTTTTGTCCTTATTAGAGCATTCTACTGTATATTTCTCTCCATAGTATTATTTTATGGCATTGAGTAAAAAAGAAAAGGTGAGATGACTTGAGAAGAAGAAATTGATGAAAAGAAATAAGAAGTGTTGATAAAATGTTTTAAAATATGAGGTGTTAAGATATTATTACTAATTTTTTTTTTTATTTCTACACGTTTTATTTTTGTTTATTTTTCTGTGGAATCTCTTTTAAAATTAATATTAAATATTTTTTTTATCTTTCTGATTAAATTTTTTAAAGAAGATGCTTTATTTTATTTTTATTATTCAATCGATTTTTTATCTCGTGAAAATATTTTATCAAGAAAAAAATATTATTTTAAAAAACATAAAATTTAATGTAATTGATTTTAACTTATTATAATATGATTTTAGAACTTTATATCTCACAGAATTTACTAGCATTCTTAGTAGAGAAGAAATTAAAATTTATAAGCGGTAACGAATGATGGTGAGATACAAAAGAGCCACTATTTTGATTTAGTTAACAAAATAAAATTTTACTGAATCACTTATAATTTAAGTAATTGTAAAATTTTTTAATGCTAAAATAGGACTGAATGTTATCATAATTTAATTTTATTGATTTGTTTAAATTTATATATAAAATAATTAAAAATAATAATATTTTTAAGATAAAATAAGAAATTCTTTTAATTTAAGACCAAAATTTTAAAATTCTATGACATATCGTATGTTGGCCGTGCCAGGTGATTGTAGGTATTTAGTTGAATTTCTCTTTCTTTCTTATCCTTTACACATTTTATAGATAATGACACTTTTTAGTGAACTGGAATGAAAGATACGCGCACAAGCACCTCTGAATGTACAGTGTGTTTTGGATAAACGTCCCAAATGTGACGTGGCTCATACATTGCCCACAACGCTTACTCAATATGACACTATGAATCCAAATGGAACAGTTCAGGTATAGAGAAATGAGTGTGTATATGATCTGGTTAAAAATGGGTGGTGAATTAGTCGAAGGCAAACACCACATGCATACAGAAAGCATTTGGCACATAATATTGTTTAGAAACTATAGTACCCATTCCCTGTCTATAGCAAATGCTCATATGCTTCAAATCGAAACTTTCGCACTTCTGTCCACTTCAACTACAGTATTCATTCCCTACCTATATTGCAAAGTCATCCCTTGTTATGGTAACCATGATAAGATAAACATCATTATCACCTAGATCGACGAGCATACTTCTTGTCTCGGCTGCCATGTGGAGAATGAGAATGCCACCAAGATCTATCCCTCTTAGGCATTGGATGCGACCTACATCTATCCCCCACAGGCTTTCCCCCATAGGGTGAACGCTGAGGTGAACGATCTTGGCCACCTCTGTTTGGTGGACGCATTGGAGACCAACCATGTTGGTCACCTCTGTTTGGTGGACGCCTTGGAGACCAACGATGTTGGTCACCTCTGTTTGGTGGACGCCTTGGAGACCAACGATGTTGGCCACCTCTCCCTAGTGAACGCCTTGGAGACCAACCACGTGAATTATCGTCATGAGAAGGACCATCACGATCCCTTGTCAGGTAACCATGGCCTAAACAACAAAATACAAGATAGAATGCAGTAAATAGATTTAGAAATTTCAAAAGAGAAACAGATTAGATTCCCGATTTAAGATAGATGTCCCTTAAGTTATAACTTACTAATATCTATAGCGTTTCTGGTTCCAAGAAACAATCCAGGGGTTGGAGATCTTGCACGGTTTCTTCGTGACTGAAACAATAATACAGTTAATCTTTAATGCTTCCTTGATAAAATACATAAATCATCCAAACACTATTAATAGCAAATAAACTTAAATCAGTGACATGAAGTATTCAAGATAAAGAACCTTTCTTCTGAGAAAAAGGTAAAAGTATTTGTATCCATACACATGATCAATGCCAGGTGTGAGAAACCATAAAAGTTTGATTAGAATGGTGTTGATAATGTCCATTGTTTAATTGAGAGTTGAAAGTCAATGTGAGGTTATTGTAATGTTGTAGGGCAATATAGTTGCTATGTTTAGTTGATCAGACTATTTTGTTTAGCTGTTTAAGATTGCCATTGATCAAGCTGTTCACTAAAATTGACATAGATGAACTGATCATCTTTGATCGCTGCCAACATAGCTGATGCAATGGATTCTGAATATAACCAGAAAACCTTCAAGTCAAGAAAAAAATGATAAGTACAAGTGTCTTAACAACTACAACCATGGAAAAATCCATTACCCTCTGAACAGTTATGCGAAGACCCCGTAAAACTGATTGATCGAGAAACTCGATACAGCGGTTCGCGTCTTCAACAGATTCCATTGTAACAAAAGCAAAACCACGAGAAACCCCTGTATGGGGATCCAGCACAACAGAACATGAAGAAACCTATGACAGAAAACAACCATTGAGAAGAATGCCAAGATTTGGAGCTCATTGGAGGGATGAACAATAAAATTGAACAAAAAATTGAATAGTAAACCAGTATGATAGTGACCTTTCCTTCCCTGGAGAAATAGTCCTTCAAATCTGAGTCAGTGACATTTAACTGTAGACCAGATACAAAAAGTGTGTGACCCGTATTAAGGTTAAGCCTACAATATATTTGAAACGATTAAAAAGTTAAGCCACTAGGATTGGATTAGTGATGGAAATTTGGGTAGTTTGTTGGGGTTCATGTTTACAAGTCTCATTGCCATCAATTACTCTAGAAAAAAGAATTGTGAAAAATATAATATCAGCACATCACTAGTCACAACAAGAATAGTAAACATAAAAACCCAGTTTACTCTTTCAGAAATACTTGCCAGATTAGATGTAAGCCTTTCAAGTAAAGTATTATGACAGAATATAAAAAAAAAAAAAAACACCAACCTTCCACGAACTATTGACCTCAACCTGAAGAAGAAAAGACCGGCCATTCCACAAAGTGATATAGACACAGAAGACATAAAATGAAGAAGTATCAGGCACTGTGAGACGGCTAAAATATATAAACCAAAAAAAAAAAATAGTATCAGGGTTTAAAACTCCGTTACTGCACTATATTTGACCACAACTTTTTGTCAAAACTTATCAAAGTTTGGTCACTTCCGATCAAGCAACACAATTCTTGCAATATCCCTAGTACCTTGGTGTAGATGTTGATCTAGACCTCGATCTTGACTCTGGGGAAGGGGACCTTGAATTCCTGAAATACCATCACGACCAGAGAAAATAGCTTCATAAGCAAGAAAATCCATAAAAAGTAAACACAAAGTGGCTTCATCAATTCAGCATGTTACATTCAGAGTGGTCAATTTCCATCAAGTAACACAATTCTCGCAATCTCCATGCAACATTTTATCAACAATGGTAAAGGAAATACTCAATTTCTAATCAAACTGCCAACAACAAAACTAGACATTCCTTCAAATCATTGCAGAAAGTCAATGATTCATAAAAAAAAAAAAAACAACAATAATTTTTATCTTCTCTTACTTCTTCACATCCTTTAATATTTATTTCTTTTTATTTTATTAACAATCTCAATATTTGTTATTTTACTGCTACAATAGTAAACATAAAATCCAGATAACTCTTTCAGAAATATTTGGCAGATTAGATGTAAGCCTTTCAAGTAAAGTATTAATACAGAATTTAAAAAGTTAAATAAAAAATGAAAAACAACAACCTTCCTTGAACTGGTGACCTTGACCTGAAGAAGAACAGACCAGCCATTCCACAAAACACAGAAGACATAAAATGAAGAAGGATCAGGCACTGTGAGACGAATAAAATATATTAATGAAAAAAAAATGGTAACAAGGTTTTAAACTTCGTTACTGCACTATATTTAACCACAACTTTTCATCAAAATTTTAAGTAATTTTAATGCACAATTTAAATCTTTGAATGGCATAGTCCCCTGCCTAAACACTTTCAAGCTAAACCCCAATGATCACTAACCTATCAGGACTTGTTGAACGAGATCTTGGCCTCTGTCTAGGGCTAGATCTGGATCTTGGACTGGATATTGACCTAGGCCTCGATCTTGACGGACCTTCCTCCGGGGAAGGGGACCTTGAATTCCTGAAATACCATCACCACCAGAGAAAATAACTTGACAAGCAAGAAAATCCATAAAAAGTAAACACAAAGTAGCTTCATCAATTCAGCATGTTATAATATTCACAGTGGTCACTTTCCATCAAGCAACCCAATTCTTGCAATTTCCCTAGTACCTTGGCCTAGATGTTGACCTAGAGCTCGATCTTGACTCTGGAGAAGGGGACCTTGAAATCCTGAAATACCATCACAACCAGAGAAAATAACTTGACAAGCAAGAAAATCCATAAAAAATAAAAACAAAGTAGCTTCACCAATTCAGCATGTTATATTCAGAGCGGTCAATTTCCATCAAGGAACACAATTCTCGCAATATCCATAACACTTTTTATCAACAATGCTAAGGAAAATACTCAATATCTAATCAAACTGTCAACAACAAAACCAGACATTCCTTCAAATTATTGCAGAAACTCAATAATTCATAAAAAAAAATATAACAATAATTTTTATCTGCTCTTATTTCTTCACATCCTTTAATATTTATTTATTTTATTTTATTAACAATCTTAATGTTTGTTATTTTACTGCTACAATAGTAAACATAAAAACCCAGTTAACTCTTTCAGAAATATTTGGCAGATTAGATGTAAGCATTTCATGTAAAGTATTATTACAGAATTTAAAATTTTTTAAGGAAAATGAAAAACACCAACCTTCCTTGAACTGGTGACCTTGACCTGAAGAAGAAAAGACCAGCCATTCCACAAAACACAGAAGACATAAAATGAAGAAGGATCAAGCACTGAGATACTTATAAAACATATAAAAGGAAAAAAAAATGGTAACAAGGTTTTAAACTGCGTTACTGCACTATATTTAACCACAACTTTTCATCAAAACTTTGAGTAATTTTAATTTACAATTTAAATCTTTTAATGCCATAATCCCCTGCCTAAACACTTTCAAGCTAAACCCAATGATCACTAACCTGGCACGACTTATTGAACGAGATCGTGGCCTCTTTCTAGGGCCATAACTGGATCTTGGACTGGATATTGACCTAGAACTCGATCTTGACGTACCTTCCCTCGGGGAAGGGGACCTTGAATTCCTGAAATAACATCATCACCAGAGAAAATAACTTGACAAGTAAGAAAATCCATAAAAAATAAACACAAAGTAGAATCATCAATTCAGCATGTTATATTCAGAGTGATCAATTTCCATCAAGTTTATCAACAATGCTAAGGAAAATACTCAATTTCTAATCAAACTGCCAACAACAAAACTAGACATTCCTTCAAATCATTATAGAAAGTCAATAATTCAAAAATAAAATATAACAATAATTTTTATCTTCTATTATTTCTTCACATCCTTTAATATTGATTTCTTTTATTTTATTAACAATCTTAATATTTGTTATTTTACTGCTACAATAGGAAACATAGAAAGTAGAAACCCAGTTAACTCTTTCAGAAATATTTGACAGATTAGATGTAAGCCTTTCAAGTAAAGTATTATTACAGAATTTTAAAAAATTTAAGAAAAATGAAATCACCAACCCTTGAACTGATGACCTTGACCTGAAGAAGAAAAGACCAGCCATTCCACAAAACACAAAAGACATAAAATGAAGAAGGATCAGGCACCGTGAGACTTATAAAATATATAAAAGAAGAAAAAAAATGGTAACAAGGTTTTAAACTGCGTTACTGCACTGTATTTAACCACAACTTTTCATCAAAATTTTAAGTAATTTTAATGCACAATTTAAATCTTTGAATGGCATAGTCCCGTGCCTAAACACTTTCTAGCTAAACGCCAATGATCACTAACCTGGCAGGACTTATCGAACGAGATCTTGGCCTCTGTCTAGGGATATAACTGGATCTTGAACTGGATATTGACCTAGAACTCGATCTTGACGGACCTTCCCTCGAGGAAGGAGACCTTGAATTCCTGAAATACCATCACGACCAGAGAAAATAGCTTCATAAGCAAGAAAATCCATAAAAAGTAAACACAAAGTGGCTTCATCAATTCAGCATGTTACATTCAGAGTGGTCAATTTCCATCAAGTAACACAATTCTCGCAATCTCCATGCAACATTTTATCAACAATGGTAAAGGAAATTCTCAATTTCTAATCAAACTGCCAACAACAAAACTGGACATTCCTTCAAATCATTGCAGAAAGTCAATGATTCATAAAAAAAAATACAACAATAATTTTTATCTTCTCTTATTTCTTCACATCCTTTAATATTTATTTCTTTTTATTTTATTAACAATCTCAATATTTGTTATTTTACTGCTACAATAGTAAACATAAAAACCCAGATAACTCTTTCAGAAATATTTGGCAGATTAGATGTAAGCCTTTCAAGTAAGGTATTAATACAGAATTTTTAAAAAAAAAATTAAAAAATTGAAAAACACCAACCTTCCTTGAACTGGTGACCTTGACCTGAAGAAGAAAAGACCGGCCATTCAACAAAACATAGAAGACATAAAATGAAGAGGATCAAGCACTGTGAGACGGATAAAATATTTAAAAGAAAAAAAAATGGTAACAAGGTTTTAAACTGCGTTACTGCACTATATTTAACCACAACTTTTCATAAAAAAAATTAAGTAATTTTAATGCACAATTTAAATCTTTTAATGGCATAGTCCCCTGCCTAAACACTTTCAAGCTAAACCCAACGATCACTAACCTGGCAGGACTTATTGAACGAGATCTTGGCCTGTGTCTAGGGTTAGAACTGGATCTTGGACTGGATATTGATCTAGAACTCGATCTTGACGAACCTTCCCTCGGGGAAGGGGACCTTGAATTCCTGAAATAACATCACGACCAGAGAAAATAACTTGACAAGCAAGAAAATCTATAAAAAATAAACACAAATTAGAATCATCAATTCAGCATGTTATATTCAGAGTGATCAATCTCCATCAAGTTTATCAACAATGCTAAGGAAAATACTCAATTTCTAATCAAACTGCCAACAATAAAACTAGACATTCCTTCAAATCATTGCAGAAAGTCAATAATTCATAAAAGAATATAACAATAATTTTTATCTGCTCTTATTTCTTCACATCCTTTTATATTTATTTATTTTATTTTATTAACAATCCTAATGTTTGTTATTTTACTGCTACAATATTAAACATAGAAACACAGTTAACTCTTTTAGAAATATTTGGCAGATTAGATGTAAGCCTTTCAAGTAAAGTATTATTACAGAATTTAAAATTTTTTAAGGAAAATGAAAAACACCAACCTTCCTTGAACTGGTGACCTTGACCTGAAGAAGAAAAGACCAGCCATTCCACAAAACACAGAAGACATAAAATGAAGAAGGATCAGGCACTGTGAGACGGATAAAATACATAAAAGAAAAAAAATGGTAACAAGATTTTAAACTGCGTTACTGCACTATATTTAACCACAACTTTTCATCAAAATTTTAAGTAATTTTAATGCACAATTTAAATCTTTGAATGGCACAGTCCCCTGCCTAAACACTTTCAAGCTAAACGCCAATGATCACTAACCTGGCAGGACTTATTGAACGAGATCTTGGCCTCTGTCTAGGGCTAGAACTGGACCCTGGACTGGATATTGACCTAGAACTCGATTTTGACGGACCTTCGCTCGGGGAAGGTGACCTTGATTTCCTGAAATTCCATCACCACCAGAGAAAATAACTTGACAAGCAAGAAAATCCATAAAAAGTAAACACAAAGTAGCTTCATCAATTCAGCATGTTATAGTATTCACAGTGGTCACTTTCCATCAAACAACACAATTCTTGCAATCCAGAGAAAGTTTTAGTTTACCATGCCTCAGGAGAATGCGACTGCAATGTGAAATGTAAAAGTGTTAGATTGCCGTGAAGGAAAAGATTGCAAAAGAGAAGGAAAAGATTACGAAAGAGATGTAAAATATTACAAAAGAGTTGGAAAAGATTGCATAAGAGATAGAGAACTTGCCATTTCCTTCTATGCCGAAATGAATTGATTGATCTTTGACACTTAGCACGGGGATTTTTTCTAGAATTTTTCTGGTATCGGGTAAATCAATTTGTAGTTGGTCAAATTTAAAGGAAAAAAATTGTGTCCAACAAAATCAATTAGAAATCAGCTAAACACAAATCACATTAAGCATGACTCCAAAGTGGTTATTAAAACATTGAACGATTTTACTATGGTAATGAATTAAGGATAATTGAATGATAATGAAATTTATTTTAGTGATAATATAAAATTTTAATTTGTACGTATTTAATGTAACATTAGTTGATGCACTTAAATGTCACGTGTGGGAAGTTATATTAACTTGTGACGGGCTTAAAAGATAGTCATATAAGATAGTTACATATGTTCTAATTACATTTTAAATACGTTTGTTTATTCTGAAACACCTTTCATTAATAACGGTACGGTACACAATTCTAGAAGTTCTCTTTAGCCTATAAACACTTCTAAGAAGTACTCATTGAAAGACCTCAATGAGTTCCAATGCGTGGCGTATCTCGAAGAGTGCATCAAATTTTGGGACCCAAAACTCAAAAAGACTCGTTCCATTACACACACACCTATTGCACCTTTGCGAAACCACTGACAGCATTAAAAAAGCGCACGCCCAGGTTGTTGTCGATGGCCACGAACAGGACTCATTCGTCGCGGCTAAACTCATTGACAAATACGCTCATTTTTCCAACCTCGACCACGCACGTAAGGTGTTCGACAATTTGTCTGAACCAGATGTTTTCTGTTGGAACGTGCTCATGAAGGGTTACGCCAATGCGCGTCCCTTTGGTGAAGCCTTGAAGGTTTATGATGCTATGCGGTTGCGTGGCACCGCTCCAAACTACTACACTTACCCGTTTGTGCTCAAGGCTTGTGGCGCTGAGGGAGCTTCTAAAAAGGGTCAAGTGATTCATGGGCACACTGTGAAGTGTGGACTGGACTTGGATTTGTTTGTTGGTAATGCCCTTGTTGCGTTTTACGCCAAGTGTCAAGATGTTGAAGTGTCCAGAAAAGTGTTCGATGAAATTCCTGAAAGAGATATTGTTAGTTGGAACTCCATGATTTCGGGTTATACCGTGAATGGTTATGTGGATGATGCTATTATGCTTTTCTATGATATGTTAAGAGATGAAGGTGTAGGGGGTCCTGTTCATGCCACCTTTGTAACTGTTCTTCCTGCGTTTGCTCAGGTAGCAGATATTCATGCAGGGTATTGGATTCATTGTTATATTGTGAAGACAGGGATTGGACTTGATTCTGCTTTGGGGAGTGGACTTATATCTTTGTACTCGAATTGTGGTTATGTAAGGATGGCTAGAGCCATTTTTGACCAGATATCTGACAGAAATATTATAGTGTGGAGTACAATAATTAGGTGTTATGGGACACATGGTCATGCACAAGAGGCACTCACTTTGTTCCAGCAATTGATTGAGGCTGGGTTGCATCCTGACGGCGTTGTGTTTTTGTGTTTATTATCTGCGTGTAGTCATGCAGGTTTGCTTGAGCAGGGTTGGCAACTTTTTCACACCATGGAAACTTATGGAGTGGCGAAGAGCGAGGCGCATTATGCTTGCATTGTGGATCTTTTGGGGAGAGCTGGGGATTTGGAGAAAGCTATGGTTTTTATTCGGTCTATGCCTGTTGAACCAGGGAAAAATGTTTATGGTGCGTTGTTGGGTGCTTGTAGAATACACAAAAATATGGAGCTTGCTGAATTGGCTGCAGAGAAGTTGTTTGTCATGGACCCTGACAATGCTGGGCGTTATGTGATTCTAGCACACATGTATGAAGAGGCAGGACGATGGAAGGACGCTGCCAGAGTGAGGAAAGTAGTCAAGGAGAAATCAATCAAGAAGCCAATTGGGTATAGCTCTGTAGAGCTGGAATCAGGTCATAAAAGATTTGGGGTGAATGATGAGACTCATTTATATGCAACACAGATCTTCCAGACCTTGCTTAGCTTAGATAGGGTTATGGGGAAAGAAACTCACAGGCAATGTGATTCCATTTTGTAGGAAATGGTGGATAAAGTAGGTATATTCAACCATGGGAAAGAGAACCACGATGCTAATAAGTTACCAACACAACTGCGCTTCTCATATTTTATGTTTCCAAGATATTAAGTGCATTAATTTTTGTTTATATATTATACGGTAACAATATATATCATGTAGATTTTGAACGTAGAAAACATCCCCAACTTTTCCATCTCTCTGTACAAACGTTAGTTAGCTTGAGCTCTTTTTTTCTGTGTTTGTTTTGGTTGTGACAATGAGCTGATAATTACATCTGTCCAGTGTCCAAGGAGATGATCAAGAACTTACGCAAGCTGCTGTAGATAGGAATCAGTCCAGGCTCTAGCTAATTAATCTTCAATGGAAGAGTCACTTCCTTGGTATATATAAATGTTAGATGATTGGATTTCTGGCTTTTTAATGACTAAATGATGGAGTTTAGTTGATTTAAAAGTGACTCTCTATACTTCTACATCTTTAAAAAGATACAAATTGCAAAAGCAAATTTTTACAAAACAAGGAAATCATGTTTGCAAAATCCCTTAAATTTTATTAAATCAACAAGCATAACAAATATTAGAATCTAAGGAAAATGCGCACATCTATTCTTCTTCTTTGGAGGGAGGAATTGAAAACCTTCGGCGGCAGAAGGAAGGAATTGTTGGACCAATATGAAGACGAAGAGGAACCCTACTTCTCTCTCCATCACCCCACAATGCGTATGCCTCTTCCCCATGGGCAGCATCATCACCAACCTCAAGGTCTTCTTCTTGCATCCTAAGATCCACAATACGGCTTATAAAAATACAAATGAGGCTTGTAATAATGACATTCCAAACAATGATAAAACCAGCTCCAAGTAATTGGTACCATATTTGCCTAAAGCCATCACTCACTTTTCCATCAAAAAAGCTATATAATAAACCAGGGCAATAATCCAAGCCAGGATACATTATTCTTAGAAGCTTGGGTTTGGCAAACACACCAGAAAGGAAACCCCCTAGAATACCAGCCACAGCATGAGTGTGAAAGACTCCTAGTGTGTCATCCACACTTTGAAAAAAAGCGGATTTTTTATGTAACACCACCATAGTGTACCATGGAATGGAACCAGACAAAGCTCCCATCAATACTGCTGCCCATGATTCCACCAAGCCTTAACACATACATAGAGTAAAAGGTTAATTAATATGGCAATTCGTAGTATGATTAGTAGTATGATATATGTATGAGTTATACTTTTACCTGCACCAGGTGTGATGCAGACGAGGCCAGTGATCATTCCCTGGACGGCACCTATGACTGAGCTCTTGGTATATACAATCATATCAAGTGTAAGCCAAACGAGTAGGCTCGTGGCAGTGCATAGATGGGTATTGAAGATGGCCAATGATGCTATTTCTCCAATTTTAAAGGTTGCTCCACCATTAAAACCTGTCCAACCCATCCACAAAAAACCCGCACCTCCAAGCATGTGAATTATGTTATTTGGTGGAAAGTTTTGTCGGTCATGTGAAATTCTTGGACCAACCTGCGCCCATATTCATCCACATTTTTTAGATCTTTCATCAATACAGATATATTACTGCATAACAAGCATTTCATAAACGTATCATGCATGTGTGCGTTGAAATGAGTTCCTAGAAGGAAATAAAAAATATCGGATAAATAATTGAAGACAATCTGTTATACTTAAAAAAGAGAAATAAATAAATATATATGTTAATTGGTCGTTACCGAGTGAAATTAAAAAGAAATATTTAAAATAAAATATTTAATAATTTACTATAATACTAATTAATTTTTATTTTTCTCTTTTTTTTTACATTTTATAGAGGAGACGACGGGTTGGCTTGTATCGTGGAGAGACAAAAAATTAATAAAAAATATATTTGTGCTTGTATTGCGGAGAGACAAAAATTTAATAAAAGATATATTAGTATATGTAACTTTATTATTTTGCAGTATATACATAATTTTTTTATTAATTTTTTTCTTTATTTATCTTTTTTCAAGTTTATAAAAATTATTATTTGTGTATTATAATTATCAACCAATTACTTTCTCTCACGTATAGAAGTTGGTTGGCTGATTGATGAGTTTGTATTGAAGTTAACTACCAATTTTTTTTATTAAAAAAGAAAAAGAATTGGTACCCAATAAGCAGCTGTGAAACCAGCAACACCGGAAGACAAATGAATGACAAAACCACCAGCATAATCGATTATTTTGGACTGAAGGAAGCCATCAATGTCCCATATACTAAAAGCACCAACGGTATAAGAAAGCGTAAGCCACAAAGGCACAAACATCATCCAAGCATAGAAGTTCATTCTCCCAAGCAAAGACCCTGCAAGCAAGACAACAGTAATTGCGGCAAAACCAAATTGATACAACACAAAGTCAGCCACTGGAAAATACCCAACACTTGACTTTACAAGCAGATACTTCTCTGCCAGAGCGTGGTTCGGCTTTCCCACGAACGGCAAAAGCTTCGACCCAAACGCCATGCAATGGGCCCACGAAACCCAACAAATCAGCACACACGCGAACGCGTATAGGCCCATGAAAGCCGAATTCACGGCCCATTTACGCTTCACCATGCTGCCGTACAGGATCACCAGCCCAGGAACGCTCTGAAGGCCCACTAATGTTGCCGCAGTTAGTTGCCATGCGTTGTCGGCTTTGTTGTTCCAATCGGGTGACGCGTCGCTTGATAAAAGCGACGTTGGAAGAGGAAAATTTTTTGAACTAGAACTCATAGATCAACTCAAACCCAATATTATTCTCTACTTCTTGCAAAATTTTCTAAATGGTTGGGTAAAGTTTGGAATATAATGTGTGACGAATTTTGGACATTTTTTTAAGGAATCTTTGGGATAATCGCGTAGTTGTGTTTTCTTGTTGCCGTGATTCTACTATAAAAGTGGCTATATTTATTCGAGAATCTTAAGCCACTTCAGACAAGTTTAGGTTTAGACGTAAGAAAGCTTAAATCAAACAGACAAATAACTGATGGAAAAACTCACGTAGTTGTTAGTTGTTACACATAACATTTATTTAAATCAGGAAAATATTTGTATAAAACTAATGAGCTAACCACTGTTTTCCACGTCCACTTAGAAGTTACAAATTATAGTTACAGGTAGAACCAGGGGCTAGCTGCAATTTGTATGGTATAGGAATCTCAAAAACTAGAATTCTTTAAATGGATTCTCTTTTATACATATAAGTTGAATGAATGTCAAGAAATTGGCTTAATAGATCTTCTTGACTTCTTTAACTAGAGGAAAATACAAAGACAAATTTTCGATATAACTCCTTATGTTTTTGGACTTTTTTCTTAAATAATTGTGTTTAAGGTTAATCATATTTATTCATTCTAAAATATTAAACACCTCGTTAACATCTATTATTTCTTTCTGTACATGTGTTGTTGTCAAATCATATCATATATTATACCTAGATGTCTTATAGTTGTGAGGTGTCAATTAATCATTTTTCTTGTTTATAACATTTTTCTTATTAAAAAGTTATGTTGTTAAGATTGAAGTTTTATTTTAGAAATTTAAGTAATTAATAAAAAAAATTGTATTAAAGATTAGTTTAAATTAAATTACTGAAATAAAAATTTATTAGAAATATCACAGCAAAAAAATAATAATAATTAAGAACTGCAGACTCAGAGATATATTGGAAGCCACATCTTTCTATAGTCCCACCATTTCAACAATTCTTAACTTAGTTTAAAGAAGGATAAAAAATGAAAAGAAAAGCAATTCTTAAGGTATGAAAAACATAATAACAATTTTCAACATGATTTGGGCTAGCAATAGTAATAAGAGACCTTTACGAGATTGACTACAAAATATCCTCGATTACATTTGCATCTTTTTCAAATTGTCTGCTCATTGATCCTTCACGTAAAATTCTTCCTTCCACGTCAAAACAAAAGAATTTATATGTTCAGTAGCACGTACAAATAATAAATTTAGAAGAAAAGTTTAGTGCACAATCCAATTTGCATTCCACTTTCTTCCATCTCTTCTATAAAGACTTCGTCACTACATAAGGGTTAAAAATTGAAATTATGTCTTTTTTACTTGGAAGTTTTTCTTAAAATCAATTGAACAAAAGAATCTTCACATACAAATAAAGGATTAATGATTAGTAATCTAAACATTCACGCACGAGTTAAACTTCGCGTGTGAGGAGAGGAGGTGTGTCATAAGTCCCACATCAGTTAAATATAATTTATATAAATAAGAAACAATCCTTATCTTACACGTCAATTTTGCAGGGTTAAGTTAAGTTTATAATCTATTTCAGTCCGGCACAAGTCATCAACATGATATAATTCTAGACCGATAAACCAAATCAATATTTAATAAAAATGAAAAAAAATATTATATTTTGTGTTCATTTTCTTTTATACTTAAGTTCAAATTTTTAATTTTTACACTTTAGTCCCTCTAGTTTCTTTTCTGAAATTGCTATTTGGCTCTTGGATATTTTTCGCTCCTTGTATTTTTTGATATTTGTAAAACCGCAGAACACTCTCCAAACAATTTTTTTATTGATCAAATTAATAAGTATTCTCACTACAAAAATAATTTTAAAACACAAGAACACTATAAATGTTCTTCCCCAAATTTAACTTCTGAATTTTTTAATTGATGAAACAAATTCAGTCAACACACTTGATTTCAAGTTTCCACCAATATAAAAAAAAGAAACTTGCAAGTTCATATATATTAAAAGAGGGTAAATAATGCTAAAACAACACTTAATAATTTCAGGTTGGCACATTCATTGCCGGTCAACCTCAGACCAAACATGTGATGATGTGATTAGTAAAACTTCATCTCATACCTTTTTAAAATTAGGAAGAGAAAATTTATCTGGTAGCTATCCTATAGCTAATAAACTAATATTTAATTAGTAGAAGTTTCGCCACGATTAGCAATAGAAATTACTCAAAGCTAATACTCACATCTGACGTATTTTCGTGGGACACGATTCGAGGACTTACTTTGGATCATAAAACCATGCATATAAGACGAATTTGATTTAATCAGTTTTCTCTTTACCGCAGATATTTCTGTGCGATCAAGTTAATATATATCAGTAAAAAATAATTAAATATTATTTTATAATTTAAATTTTTAAGATTGTGTTAGACTTATTAATCCATAATATCTAAAACATTATAAGAATTAATTTTACGTTTTCTTAAGAATTATTTGTTGTTGTTAACATGTCAATGTGAGAGAGAAATAGTGATTTAGAGATTTCACATTACCTCATAATCAAGTTGCTATATATAAATTAAGAATAATCTTTATATTTTGTATGATTAATTTAGGTGATCATCATTAACCTACCATTTCTAAGACTCTTTACCAATTGTTTTAATCAATTTTAATCTTTAAGCATTTGAATTTTACCATTGACAGACACTCCTTTGGTCATGTTCTTTTCTTTCTCCAGATCTCCTTTATTTCAATATTTATGTATTTTGCTGGATTAATTAAATTTACAATTAGACTGCCTATATATATTGAGTATCGATCTTGCATGTGGAACAAGTATTCTTTTTCTCACAGGTATCTAATAAAATATTTACTAGTTAAGTTACCTGTACAAAGCACAGTTACAAATTATTGTATATATTTTAGTCGCTGCTTTAGATGAAGTAGATCCTAGCTGATAGTTGTATCAAACCAAACTTCCCAAGGCACAAGACTTACACATACGTTTTGATCACTTCACACCTAAGTTTGTTCAGAATAACTTTTTTTACCAACCATATATAAACCGTATTCTTTTATTGTTTGGTTTTAATTGTTGGTGAGGAATATCCTTCAACTTTAAGATAACAAAGCTGAGCTTTGTGAATGTAGCATTCAATTTTCAAACTTAAAACCTACTGCAATGCTCCCAGTTTCCTTTTTTGGGATGTTACATTATCACGAGAGTACATATAACTTCTCCATCGCATAATTATCGCTTTGGTGCATGTTTCTCAAATCCCAGGAAATTACAAAATAGCAATCAAGCTTGTTATATAAAAAAATCTACTTCTAGACAAATAACAATTCGGAACTATACACATTCTCTATGATAAAATATTGGTTACAACTTTCAGATCTGAAGAAAGCTCTCCTCCACTTCATTTTCAAGTTTGTAATTACCTCATTTTGAGTTTTCCAATTAATTCCAATATTCTATGTAGTATATTCCAATCATACCATATAAACACTAACACAAAAGCCCTAATGTAAAAGACTTTGTACGTCCACTTGTTGTCATAATAATTAAAAATCTCAAAAAAAATGGAGACATGGAGTGTGATCTGCATCTGTAACCAGATTCCAACAGGGAAAAAAGGGTGAAGATATTAAGGGGTATTATTAATTGTTCCCATAAATACCATATCAACCAAACCATAAAATAAGTGGCATATAAAACAAGAGTTTCCAATGGTAACAGAGATACTGCTTTGCCATATTGAGGAAACATCAAAGAGCCATAAAGCAATGGAAATGCTTTTCCATGACTGCAAGTCAACCCCACCCTATAAACTAGTAAAGTACTCACTTTCTAAACAGAAATGAAAATGTAGAGTGGGGAGCGAAATGGTTTTTGACAGTTCTAAGACACAGTTTCATGGGTACCTTAGCTATTAATGTTGCAGACTGTCTATTCCAGAGGGAGATTCCTTGTATTTAATGTGGGATGGTCTTTATGGTTCCTATTAGGCAACCAGTATCACCATCATGTTCATGCCCAACCTCTTTGTTGCCTCTCTGCCCATCTCACCTCACAATTACACTTCTGCCCTTCATCTACTCATTTTTCTTCTAATCCAATCCTTCTAAACCCTCACTTTTCACTTTCTACCATTGTCTTGTCTCATAAATTAAATTATCAAATATTTTTTGCAATTTAAATATATTTGCCTTGTTAAATTTTAAATTTTGACAAAGATTTTTGCCGTCTCCGGTTGGAAAAGAATTGTCTCCTATAAGAGAGAAAGAGATTTGATAGATAACTACATTAGACATATAACCCGTTATAAAATATGAAAAGAGAAAAATATTATATGTGTATAAAATGTAAAGAAAAAAAATATATATATATTGATATTGTGTGAGTGACTTGACTAGTTGACTGCGCAATACAGTTATTAGTGAAGTAATGTTGTGTATTATCTCTATTAAAAATATGTTGATGATATAACTTTTTTATGTTGGAATTTAATAAAATATTTCTTATATAGGTTACAATTGTTAACTTTTTCATAATTATCATAAAAAATTAAGTTTGAATGTATTTTAATATCTATAAAATGAATAAATTTAATTTTATTCCTTATTTTTTTTTCTTTTCATCTTTCAAAGATTTGAAATTCTTAGATTCTTATAAATGCATAAATTTTGGACTTTGTTTCTATATCAAAATTTTCTTTAAATTTTATCCTTTTAAAATTCAAAATTGCCACATGGGTCTTTAATATAACATTTATTTTAGGGTTTTAGGAATATCACAGGCTAACACAGATTGCATTAATGGATGCCATTTTAGATAATCAATTGATCTTTGGTTAAAAATTAAGAACCAAAAAGTATCACGTGAAAGAAGGGAAAAAAATAACAATTTCTTAATTTTAAGAGATGAAATTGAAGTTTTTTTTTTATTAAAAAGAAACAACATCAAAACCAACTCATTTATTATAAGAACTAAAACATATTTAAATCTTAAAATAATTAATTTCCTTTGGTATATCCTTGTTTAACTCTTTATTCTTTATTTTTTATTTATTTGAGATTGCGTATAAAGTATTAAAAAATTGACAGAGATATATGGTGGAAAGATATAACTTAATTCTTCTCAAAGGAGAAGAGGAACATAATGATTTATGAGACCAAATTGTGAGTGGAAAAAAGAAGGAGATAATAAAAAGTGGGATGGAGGGAGAAGCATGGATTTAAATGCTATGTCCCAGCTTTATGGTTTGGTAGTCGGGGTTTTAAATGCTATGTTCAGATACCCTCTTGAAAAATCTTAAAACCCTTCTCAAGACATTCTCAACACACACACACACTACACTACACAACCCTTCAAAGGAAAACACACTCTCTTTTCTCTTTGCCTTCTTGGCTTCTCTCTTCTCTGCAATCAGCAGCCTCGTTCAGGCAAACAGAATGCACAGACACAAGTATATGTATGAAGTAGTTGTTGTGATATTGGCCTGGTTCACTCAGACATATATATACCACACGGTAATTATGTTGTGTTTTAAGGTTGTTGTGGTTTTGGGTTTGATTGAGCCGTGCCAATATCTCAGTGCTATTTCATGTTTCAAAAGGGTTAAGGTTTGTTAATTTGTCTTCTTCCCATGTCATCTTAATTACTTTTTTTACTCTTGTGCTTTGGAATTGAATGATATGGTCGTTATGGTTGGGTGAAAATGCCTGATGAATTTGGTGATTATTGCTTTAGTGTTTAAGAGTTTTTTGTTTATGTGTGCTAAGTAAAGCGAATCAGAAACTTGAAAACCTGGTGTTGGATTCATCACTCCTGCTATTACCATTTGATTTGTATACATGAATGGATGCTTTCTTAATAGAGAATAGAAGAAACAAGATTAAAGGAAGTTACCAGCAATTAATAACGATGCATGACCATAAAAAGACATTGACTTTTTGTATCTGATTTAGATTCATAATAAATGTTACATAGTCTATAGAATTGATTGAAAATTCATGACCAGAATAAAATAATACATAATTACTTTAATTTTGTTATGCATTTTTTTCATTTTAATAATTAAACATCACAGTTTCAAATTAAATTTGATTTTGACTCTACTTATCATAATATTTTATAATTTTACCCTAAATCAAACATACACTTTTAAGATAAAATTTATTTATTATGTAATTACAAGATCTTTTATTTAATAAATATTCGTAAATACCATTTTTATTTATGGGCTTGAATCCTTACCATTATTTTTAATAAAAAACTAAAACTAGAAAATATGAATACTTACACTATATCTTTCATCTTTTATAAAAGAAATTAAAAATAGAAAATGTGATTTTTTGGAATTAACTTTTAGAAAAAAAAATATATAAAATATTTTACAGAATCAACCAATTACTACCCTCTATTATTTATGATAAATTTATTAACTTTTATAATAAAATATTTATTTAAAAGTTTTACCAAATGTATATAATTACTCACATGTAAAACTGTTGTAATGTGATGTTTAATTTTTATCATAAAAATTTAATGGACACAATTGTTTTGGTCCCCGTTCGATAACATTAAAAAAAAAATACGTCTTTGTTATACGTGATACTGTTTTGATTTTAAATTATATTTTTAAAATTCTTTTTTACAATTAAGTGATTTTATGATAATGATAAAGAAGGATGACACCTAGAATTTACTTATGTATACAGATTCAATTTCTTTATTATAATTGTGTCATACCATTTTTAATTATTTTACCAAATTAAATGAAATTATTTGTAATTAATTAATAAGCTTGAGTTTCTAAAAATGTTTTAAACTTTTCAAAGTTGAGCTTACCTAAAATTCTACCAATTCTTTATTTTCTTTTTCCTTTTACTTTAATTATCTTTCTTACATATTCCAATAATTTTAATATACTTATAATTATTGATATAGTTCATCGTTATTGGAAAAGAGGACAAAATATTGAAAAATGTAGAATAATTAAGTTTACAGTAATTAAAAACCAAGGATATAGTTTAAAACACTAAATATTTCGTAAAAAGTGACTTATATAAAAAATTAATAAAAGCGTTTAAAGCGTAACTTGATAAAATGAAAAGGATATACGTAATTGGTGACTTTATTCATACTTTTAAGTCACAGTAAATGGTATCATAAATATTGATGAAAATATCAAAACCTTTTGACAAAGCCATAGTGGTGGAAAGTGAAATTGATCAAAGTATTAGACCAAAATATTAATTTGTCCCCCACTTGTAATTCGGACATGTAGTCTGTTGTTTTTTAAAATTTACGTAGAAATTTAATCCTTATAACAATTTAATGTTGAATTAATATCGTTAAGTAACACGTGGATTCTCTTAATTCCTTATATGCACGATATTTTTGAGTTTGCTTACATTTTAGACATATTTTTTTTTTGTGTCTTAGAAAGTTGTCGTCGTGGTGGGTTATGGTGCAATTCTGAAATTTTCGAGCATCTTAGCATTCCATTCATCATCGTAGCATCGTAGAATTTCTTGGAGATTTTCAAGAAATTTCCGTGGATTATGTTTATTCGGTACATCACCTTTGCATTTTCCTGACTTAAAGACAAAGCACGAAGATAATACCAGTTTTAATAGAGTAACTAGAAGCTAGTTACAAAAGACTTGAAGGTTAAATATTATTTAGCTTTAAGAGGAAGTAAAGACCTTGAATACTATCTTGTTGTTTGTTGTAAGGTGTGAAATATGTTCTAAAGCTTAACCTTATATCCATTAACATATTTGATGTGATGGGTGTTCTACTAAGGAGGAGGGTAGAAGGATGAAGGTGTTCAATGGAGTGTCTATAATTGTTAAGGGTAGATGCAGTAATGATAATGAACTGTACAACTTGAAATGGTCTATTGTCATTACACATGCATATGTGACATGTAAAATGATAGTAGACAAGGTTAAATTATGTCACGTTAATAATAAAGACTTGGTGGAATTAGAGAAACAACAATTATTGATAGGACTTCAAAAGTTGGATCTTTATAACAATTAAGCATTTGAGTATGTTCAAGCATATTTGGGGAAGTCTCATAGAGTACATTTCGAGACAATTAAGCATACTTCTAACAGACCATTTGAGTATGTTCAAGCATATTTGTGGGGTTTGTGTAGGACTTAGATACAATATGGAGGGTTTCACCTTTTGAGCATTATCAATAACTTCTCAAGGAGGGTATTGTTCTACATTCAAAGGAACAAAGGGAAGATGTTGCAAAGGTTCAAGGAATGACATACTCAGGCTGAGAATCAATAAGGGACCAAGTTGAAGGTACTAAGAATAAAAAATGAATTGGAGTTCGTTTCAAAGGATTTTAACAACTTTTGCGGGAAGACGGAGACCGAGAGGCATAAAACTGTAGCAAAGACACCTGAACAAAATGGACTTGTGAAAAATATGAATAAAACCATGTTGGAGAGTGTCATATACATGCTCTTGGATGCAAGGTTTCCTAAGCCCTTCTGGGGTGAAGCTACAAGAACTACTGTTTATCTCAAAAACAAATGTCCTTTGTTTGCTCTAAGGTACAAGACACCAATGAAAGCTTGGAGTGGAAAACCTGCAAACTATTCTAACTTAGGGTGTTTGGAGCCTTGGCATATGCACAAACAGGGTAAGCTGGAGGTATGGGCTGAAAGGTGAATTTTCCTCGGATACATTAAAGGAGTCAAAGGATATAAGTTATAGAGGTTAGAACCTAAACATTTTATGCTCATTATCAAAAGAGATGTAATGTTTGATGAGGTTAATGAGAAATCTAAAGGTAAGGGAATAAAACTCACATTGAGGTGGAGGAATTTACTAGCAAAATTAGTGAGGATTATCTGACGGGACTGGATGATACATCAGACGAAGCTGGGCAAACAACTTTACACTTAGGGAAGTCAGAACATGTTGTGAGTAACTATCAACTTGTACATGGTAAAAAGAGGAAAGTTCCAAAATCAACTTAAAAGTTTGGACACTGAGACCTCATTTTCTATGCTTTAAGTGTGGCTAAAGAAATAGAGGGTTCAGATGAACCGAAAAACTTCAAGGAGGCATAAGAAAGTAAGGAGAGGCAGTAATGACAATGTGTTATAGAAAAAGAACTTGAATCGCTGAAGAACAACACTTGGAAGCTTGTTGATTTGCCTAAGGCACGAAGATTAGTCAGATGCAAGTGGGTCTTTAAGAAGAAAGAAGAGATTCCTAAGCTTGAAAAGGCAGGATTCAAGGTGAGGCTTGTGGCTAAGTGCTTTACACAAGTTGAAGGTGTGGATTATAATGAGATATTTTATTAGTGGTAAAGCATTGCTTTATTAGGATTTTAATTTAAATTGTGAACAAGTTTAACTTACATGTAAAATAGTTGGATGGATGTCAAGGCAACTTTTCTACATAGAGATCTAGATGAGACCATCTATATAGAGCAACCAGTGGTATTTACCGTGGATCAGAGGATATATCTTCTTCAAAAATCATTATATAGTTTAAAATAGACATGTACATGTAACTCTCAATGTAGAGTTATCAAATCCTCAAATAAAATTGCCTACAAAGCAAGATTTTAATAGCTTCAAGGAAATGAAACCCACGTACATAGGATAAAAAAAAAAGGATGGAAGATGATTTTGGATCCTTAACTTCATTTAGCAACTCGTATCTAATAAATGCAAGACTAAATAGATGAAGCTCAAAAACCCAATATGTATCATGCTAGTGTGTTGCGAGAATGGGCTTATAGAGCATATTCACTTTTTTTTTTAGGCCGAAATATCATCTAGTTGTTGTGAATTTTGTATAGATCCTACTATTACAGGTTACAAAGTGATCATCAACATAACAAAACCAACCTTCAATCAAACCATTGACTCTTGTAAATCTTTACATATATAAATAAAATAAAAAATGACTTTACACAAAAAGGAATGAATTTAGACACAGATTTATCACACTCTTTTGCTTTGGCCGAAGAAGAAGCTATACAAAATTTTGTAAATTAGTTAGTGGTTGGTTCCTTATCAAAGCTACCAAGTAGTTGCCTTGCTCGAACTCTGACTTGTAACCGGACAAGAGCGTGCATACAATGCATGGCTATGCGCGATTGTTTCCTAACCCACACCCCACGAACCAGTGCTTGCAGCTTCACCAGGCTTTTTAAAGCCCTGTATGCACGTCTCGCCTGTCAAATAAATAATTAAGTCAACTACCATTGTGTAAACAAATTAAGATTAAATACTCACTAAATCGATCATTCTAATGACAAGGGGTTTTAATAATTTGTACCAATGTTCAAATTTTGTTGCCCTTTCTAGATTAGAGAAATTATATACATACATAGAGATATATAGATAATTAAGTAAGAGCCTAAGAGGTATTTGAAACTTCTATTTAATACCTATCTAAATTCCCTTCTACTAGGTAAAATTTGGGGTAGCTAGTTAATGACTTAATTTAATTTTATAAAGTTCATTTACAAAATAAGAGATGTTCACTTATATATATTATTTGAGTTATATTACTAATTAATATGAGATCCATAGTTGATAGTTTTATTTTCAAATTACACATCAAATCTAAATACATTTGTATCAAACAATTTGTATCTAATGTATTCTACATGAATTCTTTTTAGTAAACAACTTTTTTTTCCCGAAAATGTAAATATCAAGTGATTTAGTTCATGAACACGGAAATTTTTTTTTATAAAAAATATTGATAATTATTTTAATCCTTAAATTTAATTATTTTAATTCCTAAATTTAATTACATACTCTTGTTTTCATGTCTAAAATTAGAACTAAAATATCTATAAATGATAAATAAACAATAGTTTTAAGAATTATCATATTATTTTTTATTTTATCCTTAGTGACTAAAATTCTAAAATAGTGATTTAATACTAGAAGAGTGATTAGTGCTAGAAATAATCAATGTATGATCCGGGTTAGGGATAAGATGACATACAAGATGTCCCCTGAAACAAGCTTGGATCTTAATTGCAGCAACATCTTCCTTCGTGATTGAAGATATTAGTGTTGGAAAAGTGAAGTCTTCATTCTTAAGTACGGCTTCTTCGCACCCGTTAGTGCAAATACTTGTGCGAGGGAGAATCATGTCTTTGTTGGATGATCTGAAGAATCTCCCCCGAACAATATTTCTGAACCATTTTTGAGACACACCCATTTTGCTTGTTTTCTTTTGTTTGCACTTTGGAGAGAAATGGATTTTAATGTGCCTCGCCCTCAATGCTTTGTGAAGAAGTGGCGTAAAGGAAGGGAAGAGTTGTGGGCAACATGTTTCAACTTTGAAAAACCTTTTTTCTTCTTTGGTGCATATTATAGTGATGTCAGAATTCTGAAGCTGAGAACGTGAGGGGGTGAAATCAAAGCATTCCTTAATTAGTTACTGTCCAACAACCTCATTGGAATATAATAAATTGTCGCTATCCAAAATTCTTCTCACGGATTGAGTGATATGAATACCAAGTTTCAACTATAGTGTAAACAACATAACATCCAGCAATATCCGTAACTCCAGTGAATCAAATATTTACAAGCAAAACCAAGATTAATTACCAAGGAAAACATTGTAAGTAATATTGAACTTTATGAGTTCTGACATTCAGCCAAACAGGATGCTTGTTTTCAACTCCAATAAAAAAATGATTGCTTAAAGATAAAGTAAGGCATTGAAGAAGGAATTCATAGATCTTCTATTTACCAAGCTCATACCTCAAATCAATATTAGAACCAAATATGAACATTTACACTCAGCCACTCACAACGATAATTTCATCATCTTTCCGAAAATGGGATTAGAATTTAAGAAAAACAATATTTTGATGGTTTAACAAAATATTTTTATGACTTCACAGCGATAAATAATTAAATATAAACACAATACCGTGATTTTGGAGGTCTCTGTATAAAAAAGGCTAGTCGTTAGTACTGTAACGCAGTTACTGAATTTTCAATAGGAATTATTTATATGATTTTATTAATTTAGGAATTATTTCTATTTTTGAGTTTGTTCGGTTTTACATTTATTACATTGAGTTCTTTTATTAGATTGATTTGGTTTGTGACAATCTTTTTACGGATTGACCTCTTTAATATATATTTTTTTCTATATATACATATATAAAATCTCTCACCATAATACCTTAATGTTAAAAGGACATGATTATTTATCAATTATATCAAATTATTGTTAATTTAATAATTTTAAGGACTAAAAATATATTTAATCTTAAATAAAATTTATATCCCATTCAAAGTTATTTACTTGCTGTCATAATTTAATTCAGTTATAGTAAATTTCTATTGACATTAAGTTGTCTTATTTGATTCATTAATAAGACTTGTGGAAACTCATCTTATTTGTGGGACTTGTGCTGATTACATTATAATTTTCAAGACATCTGATATCCATGATATAGAACTAGACTACAGACAAATAATTTCCCTTAATACATTTTCATTAAACAAAGAGTTTAAAGATAAAGTCTAATGACTATTTAAAGTAAACATTTATATAAAAATCATTTAAAGATAAGAAAACAAGTCTTAACTATATAAACTAAAAACTTTTTTTGGTATATTTATAATATTCTACGAAGTTTTATGTTAAAGTTTGCGGTCCTCTGTTCTTTGCATAGAAATTGATAAAGTGTTAGTTTTACTATCTTATTTTAAAACCATGTTCTATTTTAACACCATTTTCTAATGAAATCTAACAAAATTATGCATAAAAAAATGCTTACTAAAGTATGTTAAAAAATACTTTAAAACTGTTTATAAAAATAATTGAAAATTATCTATAGGGTCAATGATAACCCAAAACAAAAATACTTGAAACTTTTGAATGACAGTGGAAACTATTAATTATTTAGAAAATCAGGTTACATTTTGGTGCATTGTTGAATGCTCTAAATCAATGGTACATATACGTGTACTTTCTCGGCTTGGATAGTGTGGATACTTTCACATCATAATTTATCAACCACAACTTAATCACAATTTATGAAGCTTCACAATTGGTCCACGAATTACACGGTACTTCGCTGGTCACTACCTTCTCATAGCAACACTCGCAGCTTCTTGCTACGGATACATAAAATCGTGCACACACTCAACACTTGGTATCTCCAATCTCTCAATCGTTGAATTCATTGCATAATAACCAGTTCCCATTTGAAATAATCGTATTGTCTTCTACTCTTACATCGTATCATGCTCTAACTTTGTTATGCTTTACTTTATTGTTATCCCACGACATGTTTGTGAAAATGCTTCAGAGAAATGGTTTTCTTGAGCTGGGGTCGCCCTTCTCCCCAAGACCAAAAGGCTTGCATAAACAAGTAAATAACACACTATTTAACTTCTTTACTGTGAAATTGGAAAACCTGTTTTCAAGTGCGCCATTTTTCTGTGTCTCATTCCTTTCTCCCATTTACCAGATCAGGTACTTTCAACTATGATGATAAATATAAAGGAGCTACTGCTAAATCTGTGTCTTCCCTTAAAGCAGACGAGGGACTCTCCAAAGATGGATTTTTACTAAATGAGGCGCGAGTTTTGGTTGGTTCCGGTATTGAGACATTTGAAAAGGGCAAGAGTGCCCTCAAAAGTTGGAGGTATGTTCATAAGGGTGTGTTTTAATTTTTAAGTGTATTATGATTTCACTCAACTAAATTTTTTAAGTGGATGCATCTCAGTTTTTTCTCACCTTAGAGAAGTTTGCCTCCTTTATTTATTTATTTTTTTTTTTTTGGGGGGGGGGGTTTACATAGATTTGAATTGGGCATTTGTTGATCCTTGCAGGCATTTTGGATTGAATTGGGCATTTGTTGATCCAAAAACACCAGTCCAACAAGGAGAGAAGTTCTGTGTTTGTGTCAAGGAGTTTTTACCTTGGCTCATGATGCCACTGCAAGTTGTGTACGTAAATGAAACTCGCACTTCCAAAAAGCGCCCGGCCTCCTTTGGTTTTGGAGGTGGAACTCTTCATGGTCACTTATTGGTAACTGATTTTTCTCCCATTTTTCCTGCCTTTCTTTTCCTCGTTCTCTGTTTTTTTTGGTCTTATTGAATATGTGAAGCTATTTTGTGATTTAAATTGGTTTATATAATACCTTGACTTATGTTGGTGCTTTTATTTATATTCTTGAAGACAATTTATGTCTGTTGTTTGGGAGGTCTATGTGCCTATATGCTTGCAGTTTCATGATATATATATATATGTGTGTGTGTATATATATATATATATATATATATATATATATATATATATATATATATAACTCACTCTACACATACAAGTAACATCCTGGGTTGTGTTCACTTCACTGAAGCCAAGTCCCTATTATATATTTTGGGTAATGATGTATAAAAGAGTTTAATATTGATGTACGATAAGGATAAAACCTTTTTGATACTGTCATTCAAACTTCTTTGTGATCCTCATGTTTAACTAAACAATTTTCAAAACTGTTACTGGCATCACATGTCATCATGGTCTTGATACCATTTTGTAAGGGTTTATGGAAATATAGTTATGGTATAATTTATAAAAATATAGTTACGGCACTCTGTAACATGGTCTTTTCTTCCGTTTTCAGTATACTTATTATGGTGGTATTTTCTGCGGCAAAGCAACACAGTGATTCCTATCCCTCAATTCTTAATAGTCGATGTTTTTGCTGTCAATATGTTTGTCTCATGCTCTCATGCTTGATTATATTATATATTTATGAGGTTTTTTATTTTTATTTTGTTTTTGTTTTTCAATTGTGCATGTTGAACTACACACATATAAGAATCTGAAATGATTTAAATATATTAATCTTTGTGGAAACAGTTTCGATGAGTTTGTCTTACCTTTATTAGTACCTTGAATATGAAGCTTTTAGCAAACAAAGCTACTAAAATGCAGAAGAGCCCTGAGCAATTTAATTGTGTTATGCTTTTGGCAACAGGCAGGGGAAGAACGCTTTTCAATAGAGATTGATGAGAACAATCAAGTTTGGTATGGAATACTTTCTATCTCAAAGCCTGCCAACATTTTAGCATTTGTTGGCTACCCGTACGTGATGCTCAGGCAGAAATACTTTGCTAATGAATCTGCCAAGGCTATGCTTGAACATATTAATTCTTCAAAATCCTAATGCAAATGTATATGTTATTTCATTTATTTGTAATTGAAGAAGATTGGAACAACTGAATCTTTATTTTTCCTTTTGATCCCCTTTTTTCAGCAAATATCGCCTCCTTTTCCCTTTTGCAACATTGTTCTCTAGAATCTTCATTAAACTGTGATGTTATGCTGTTTTGTTTGCCTTGGGTGGGGGGGGGGGGGGGATGGAAGTTTTGAGAAGACCCGTTACCATTTTGTGCCTTGACTCGAGTCAGATTGAAGATTCCTTCATTTGAAGTTTTGACCTGTTTGATTATGGTCTACACTTCTTTGTATAGGTCCCTCATATCTCACAATTACTTGAGCTTTTAATGCTTGCTCAATTTTGCCACATGACCTCTCATTCATTCGCATTCACATGACTACAAAAATGCTTGCAAATTAGTCAAGGTCATTAAGTTAAGATTTTTGAACTCTTCAATAGATACTACAAATCATCAAGTTGACTAGTGACTGTATGCATAATTTTCTCCCTGATTTTTGTTCCCATCATACTGTCACCGTTATTTTCATGCCATTGACTAGCTTGTCCATTCGTGAAATATAATTGCTAATATTTTCCATCAGCTTAAATTGTCGTTTTAATCCTTGCACTCTGGTTTGTCTGAATGGATATGCTCCTTTATATGTTTTGAACAAAATTTCCAAAGCTTTATTGTTTTGGAGTGGAAAATTTTTGACAAATGGCTTTACAGAAAGACATTAAAAACAAGGCTTTGTCATAAAGTATACGACGTCTATCTATCTATCAGTTTATTAACTGTTGATTGTTCTCCTTCTGTTGGTGTAGAATTTTTTTTCTATATATATTGGTTTGATTCAATTTAGTTTGGATTTATAATTCACAAATCTAAATTTTGAACCAATTATTCTTAAATGTAATTCGTTTAATTTGAATTAGACTCAATTAACTTAAGTGCAAACTAAATTAATTAGTTTGATATGAATATTTAGGTTGATTTGAATTATCAACACTCCGACTTAGTATCAAGCTGATAGGCTA
This sequence comes from Hylodesmum podocarpum, assembly GCA_026586105.1. NCBI lineage: Eukaryota > Viridiplantae > Streptophyta > Magnoliopsida > Fabales > Fabaceae > Hylodesmum > Hylodesmum podocarpum. Next base: position 50,229 of record JALJEV010000736.1, on the reverse strand, counting down.
CAACTACAAGTTTACTAGGGTCACGACAAGGGAAAATTAAGAGTCAATTTTACCATTTTATAATTTCAAAAAATAAATTATTTTAGGTTATTTATTTTGATTTAAGATTCTAAAAAAATGAATATTAGAATATTACATATCCATGTTTATTACAAATTGTTTTAGAAAAATATTTTCAGAAATTTTTGTTTCCTATAACTATGTTAGGATATAGATATTTTATATTTTCATAAAATTCTTTCTTCGAAATATAATTCCTATATATACTATAATCACTCCTTTAGAAACTAATAAAATATGTTTAATATAATTTTACAAGAGATGATTAAAGTGAAGAGATCAACATGAATAGTCCTGGGTGGGGCTTGCTTCATTAGTTCAATGTCCCCGTAGAAGTAATATGGTGCAGACCCCATCACAAACTTAAGTCACAACATTTCTAGAGTGTCCACCACGTTTTTCAACATAGGTTGCGTTGACTTTTCCTTATGTTTTAAGGACTTCTACTTTGCTAGGCCCACTCTGTTACTCACACTAGGGTGGGCCTTTATCTTAATTTTTTGGTCCAGTAAGCAGAACGATAAAATATTTAATTATAATGAGTAAAAAATCTTGAACAACAATATTTTTTATGTTCTAATAAATATTTTTCATTTTATAATTTCTTAAGTAGTGTTTATAAGACCGGACCTAGATAACATTTTCTTTTATGCTTTATACGCCTGTTGTTTTAAGGAAAGATTTTTATCGCAAGTGGCAACGCTTTGTGCAGAGAAAGAAAGAAAAAGAAAAGAAAATAGCATTGCCACCAAAAATGGAGTCCATTAATACTTGAATGAATCACTTGTTGGTGACTTCATTCATATATCAATTTCATTTGTTTTGATACATTCAAATCAGAAAATCCAGAAGATAGAATCAACCTAATGCAACAGGCAAGTGAAAATTCAGCAGTAAAGAATAAATTATATGAACTCAGAATCCAATTCCCATTTGATCATGAATCAAAACAGAGATATGCTTGATTGTAGCAAGAGAGCACGCAGAATCACTTTCTTACACAAGGTCCCATAACAAAAATCACTATAATGTCTTGATTCTTGTCACCGTACAAGGAGAACAAACCTGTTATTCAAGCTTCTCATCTCAACTAACTAGTGAATGGGATCATCAAGGAAATCATCCAATAATTACATAGAAGAAAAATTGATTTTTTACAAATCAAGATTAACCCTCCAATCGTTTGCCAATCAGCAGTGTGGCTGTACTCTGCACTTCTTCAGTAGAGGGGTCCATGCCGACACTTTCAACTGTTGCTGTAACAAAGCACATATCAATAAAGTAGTGATTAAAAGTCTCACTTTATATCAGTAAAATGCTCCAAACAAGTCTCACTTTATATCAGTATAGAGTGATCAAACTACCTGATCAGAATTGAGACATACAGAGAAATGATAAATGTTAATAAGGTGTCTGGAGTGTTTAAGTGGTCACTATCACGGTATCACCAATAAAACAAGTACTGATGAGTACAAAGAGCAAGTATTGGACAGCTACATATCCCAATTGCCATAAGCAAATATTTCTGTATGCTTTGATTGAATGAACATATTATCATCAACAGCATAACCAATCAGTTTTGAATGAATGAAGTCATGGAGTCACCATAAGTCATTGCAAATCAATCAGCTTTTCATGACATGAATGAAAAGTTCAGTAAACATCACCAAGTTAGAAGCCAAATATGCATGCATGATAAGATGGACACAACATTACTGAAACAAATACACACGTACTTATATATAAATAGGTAAGAGGAAACTGAAGCATACCTTTAACTGCTAGCGCGAATCTGGAATTGTGCTTAAATTCTTTTCAAAGAATCATGAGAACACATAATAGACTTGTCAATGCAGGGATCAAACCTAAGGGAAAGAATACTCTGATCGCATAAGTTGTACACACGAACTCTAGACATATCTGTGAAGTAGATGCAGTTCCCTTGATACCCGGTTAACTCTTTAGCTGAAACAGAGAAGCTGCAACCAGTCCCCAAAATAAAAGCTCTATCCCCCAAGTTCTTCACATCATCCCATTTTCCACACTCTTCATCTAACTTATACACCCTGAAACCCAGCACCGCAGCATCATGATAGGCGCGATCACTTTCTAAGAACCTATCAACAACATAAAGACTCCCACAAGACTCCACCAAATGCTTCTTATCGCCACATCCACACGCAGAAGGGTAAAACTGAACCAATTTCATGGAAGAAGTATCAACCCATGAAATAGTACCCGACTTGTCAGTGACATAAAGCTGACCCTTGAAGACAATAACATCATCATAGGAGAAGTTTGTGTCATCCAGCAGGCTCCATTTTTCATCCCCATGTTTCATGAATCCCAACGTCCCATTGGAATAGATGCAACAAGCCATAGAATTTTTAACATCAATCCAAGGGGAATTGGGAAAAAACACAACTTTGGTCATCTTGGGAAAAAAACGACCCTTGTTTTTAATGGTATATGATTTGCATAACTCAATGACCCGAAAATCCAACAAATTCCACAAAATAGGAGAAGACTTGACATGAGGCTGGAACATTTTGCGATCAGAAATTGGACTCATCAAAGTAAAGGTGTGTTTCTTTGATTTTTGAACCTTAACCAACAACCCTTTGGAAGAAGGTGCTAAAAGTTCCAACTTGGAAGTTTCATTAGTTGGTTCGATGACATAGATTGTGATTTCTTTGAGGGAAACGCCTGTGGATCGATTCACAGGGTCGGGAATTTTCATAGGGAAAGAAGGAGAATTGGGAAGAGAGGGAGGGATGGAAGATCGAAATGTCTGACACACACTACGAAACCTTACAAGATCAAAGTGATTATCAAGTGATTTTGCGATCTTGGGCCATAACTCTGTGGGAAGTCTAGACCAATCTACTTCGTTATCCATGGCTTCAAAACACGTTTTCGCCTTGTTTGTTGAATCTTCAGAATTGAGAAAACCAAGTCTTGTGTGTGTGCTTGATCTCTCTATGAAGGGTTTTTATCAAGAGATTTTTGGTTCAGAGAAGATAACAGTAAATTTACACGGTGAGAGGCAAGTGTGAAAGCAGCACAGTGGTCAAGGAAAGACAAGACAAAAGTACTTAATATATGGTCTTGGTAAAGTTTCTCATCCTAGGTTTATGATGCAAATTACGCAAGCTTGGGTGTTGACTACAAAAGTCTTTTTATTTTTATTTTAATAAATTAATAGAGAAAGAATAATATTCATGAATCAATTATTAGGGGACAGTTGGTAGAAATTTCCATGTCTTGGAGTGTAAAAATCCAGCTACTTTTATTATATAATGCACTAAATCACAATAAATATACATTTATTATTTATTAATTATAATTGTTGGATCCTAATCAAATTTAATCTGACTATTTGAATAAGATTGTTTTTTATTTATGTTATTTTTTTAGTATGATTTCCTTGTCATTGCTCTGATTAAGTCTAAGAGCATGATATTTTTTTTCATAATGTTACGTCATTTTTTCACTTTTTTTTTTCTTTAAACCATTTTGCAAGCTCCCACTATTAACCTATTAATATTTATTTTCAATTTATTTAAAATAAAAAATATATAAATTTTTAATCTTAAAATATAATATATAATTATTATCTTTGAAATCTGTCCGGATAAAAAATGTTCTTGTAGGCGAGCATATCTTCATAGTGGAAATTAAGGTAAGTTCTCCAATAATTACATTTTTATCTTCAAATCTTACGTACAGGATATTTAACTTTTATAAAAAGCAAAAGAAATATAGTTTAGAAGATAAATCACCTTCAATCATAAATTTAAAAATTAATGTGATTAGTATTATGATGAAACTAAGATTTTATTATGTATTTATTTGTTTTATTATAAATTTTAATTATTGATTTCTAAATTAACTATGCAGAGTATAGGACCTTAAAGCAAGTCTATAGTGAGTTGCGTGAGTTGCGTGAGTTGCTTCACGAGAATGCTTGTAAAACATATCTATTAAATATTGATATATGCATAGGAGTGTATTAAGATAGATAAAAAAGAGAGATAGGAGAAATTATGTTTCTATAAATATTAATTAAATTATGGTAATTTTAAAATAACATATATAAAGATAATTAATGTATTTGGTTGACTTGAAACCTATAAAATAAATATTTAGAATAATTAAAATACTTAATTTATAAAAATATATATACGTTTGTGACCCTGTTAGTATCTCTCCTTGTACTTTCCATTGTGAATCCTGAATAAAATATTAATGATGATCCAACAAAACAAGGATACGAAATTTGTTGCTTTTGAAAGACAAAAGCTATTTTTTAAAAGCACGGGCAAACAAACATGTCAGAAAATAATTAAACAAACTGAACATTTGTTATCTAAGATTGAATATTAATAGAATTTTGGATATGGAATGAATCTCGTTACAGAATATTATCTACATGTATATCCTGATGTGATGGCCAATAAAAAGAGCTAGCCCACATCAAAATGTTTTTTCTATTGCTTATTATTATGTCTATATTGTCTTTTTTTTTTTTTTTTTATCTTGATTTAGTTTAAAAAATTTCTTATTATTGTAAATTAAATTCATCTCTATTTTTATCTTTTTTCTTTTTTGTGTAGATAAGAGTTTTATTCGAAAATGATATTAAAATCCTTGAAGGGAAGCAATAATACAACTAGAATTTCCATTAATAGAGATTGAAGTAGAAATAGGAGTACAAATAAAATATGCTAAAGAGATATGAATGGTTAATGATTAAGTATTTTAAGTTTATATATTATCCATTTAATAAAAAAATGAGTATTTAATTTATGCTATATACAAAAACACATGATAAAGAGAGTCCATTTTTGGCAGAATCGGTTCAACTCTAGATGAAACCTCATCAGCTTGAATGGTAGCTTGAGATATAACGAACAACGGTTTCTTTGGCACTAATTATGCATACACTCGCCAGTCCACTTATGTTGATAAACTCACTTGCCTGCTGCGGCCACAACATTGGAGCTTGTTGCAACCAAATCATCACATGAAATTTCGTAGCGTAAATGCATCGAACCACACCACCCAACTGCATCAGCATGGTAACACTTTCTTAGTCTACTTTAAAAATAACAAAGATTTATAAACTTTCGTATCCTAATTCTAGTGTCAATAGTAGTATAAGCTTGACTATGTAGGAAGTTAGGAGAGAGTGAAAATCATGTTGGGAGAGAGCAAAAGATATCTGGTAGTAGTTAGTTAGGACATTAGAAGATCAAATATTCATTAAAAATAGAAGAGATAGAGTGAACACGTGAAAGAATAAAATTATGATATTTATAGAATTTTTTTCTATATGCGCAAACATTTTATAATTTCACATAATGTTACTTATGATTCACGTCACAATAGTCAGAATGACTACAACCATAATATAAGCAAACGCAACTACAACCACGATTTAGAAACATGGCTTAAAGCAATAATGAACATCTGTTTCTAGTTAGAAAGACAGACATGGTATTGAGTATGAATATCATAAGAGTGGAAAAGAAATCTTATGAACAATTGACCAATCTTTAGAATGTACAAAACTTCACAAGTCCACATGCAATTAGGAAGGGCTTGAATACCAAATTCAGGATAGGACTTACAAAGGGGGTAGGAGGAGGTATTCGTAATGTGACAATCATATCTCATGTCATTTGTGGGCAGAATACTAAAAGCAACCTTCTATTAGTGAGTTTTGATCCTTTCTGGTCTAGGCTATTGCCATATGAGCTTAAAAACGCTCTTCTCATGAATAGTGTCACTCAAGGTAATATGTTAATAAGCCAATGTAGTAGGACATTCCATTTGCTACACATTCTTCCAAAACAAAGAATCATTGTGGCTACTTTCAAAAGGAGGAAAACTACCATTAATGTAATCTATAATATCAACTGATATATGTCCCTAGTTAAACAGACGATCTTTATAGCAACTTACGTCAGCATCAACATAAAAGCAAACCTGCTAAAGAATCTATTTCACATAATTTGAATAAAAAAAGTACTATGTACCAAATAAATACTTTGACAACTTAGTTTAAAAAAAACTTATCAGATGACCTACATAAAATTTAATAGTTTTATTCATGGAATAACATTTTTTTTCCTTAGTTCAGAATTTTTGTCTAAAATTTGTATTTATTTTATTATCAATTTAATAATACTAGTCAAAATAAAAATGAAAATAAATATATAAAAATGGTAGAAACATAGAAAAATTGGTAACTGTTTTTCTCCCATTTTGCTGCCTTTCTTTTCCTCGTTCTGTGTTTTTTTTTTTGTCTTGTTGAATATGTGAAGCTATTTTGTGATTTAAATTGGTTTATATAATACCTTGACTTATGTTGGTGCTTTTATTTATATTCTTGAAGACAATTTATGTCTGTTGTTTGGAAGGTCTATGTGCTTATATACTTGCAGTTTCATGATATATATATATATATATATATAACTCACTCTACACATACATGTAACATCCTGGGTTGTGTTCACTTCATTGAAGCTAAGTCCCTATTATATATTTTGCGTAATGACGTACAAAAAGGATAAAACCTTTTTGATACTGTCATTCGAACTTCTTTGTGATCCTCATGTTTAACTAAACAATTTTCAAAACAATTGCTGGCTTCACATGTCAGGATGGTGTTCATACCATTTTCCCGTAAGGGTTTATGGAAATATAGTTATGGTATAAGTTATAAAAATATAGTTACGGTACTCTGTAACATGGTCTTTTCTTCAGTTTTCAGTATAATTATTTTTAATGGTGGTATTTTCTGCGGCAAAGCAAAACAGTCCATCGTATCCCTCACTTCTTAATAGCCATTGTTTTTGTTGTCTTTGCCTCATGCTTGATTATATTGGCAACAGGCAGGGGAAGAGCGCTTTTCAATAGAGATTGATGAGAACAATCAAGTTTGGTAAGAAATACTTTCTATCTCAAAGCCTGCCAACATTTTAGCATTTGTTGGCTAACCCTACGTGATGCTCAGGCAGAAATACTTTGCTAATGAATCTGCCAAGGCTATGCTTAAACATATTAATTCTTCTAATGCAAATGTATATGTTATATCATTTATTTGTAATTGAAGAAGATTGGAAAAATTGAATCTTTATTTTCCTTTTGATCCCCCTTTTTCAGCAAATATCGCCTCCTTTTCCCTTTTGCAACATTGTTCTCTAGGATCCTCATTAAACTGTGATGTTATGCTGTTTTGTTTGCCTTGGGTGGGGGTGGAAGTTTTGACAAGACCCGTTACCATTTTGTGCCTTGACTCGAGTCATATTGAAGATTCCTTCATTTGAAGTTTTGACATGTTTGACTTTGGTCTACACTTCTTTGTGTAGGTCCCTAATATCTCACAATTACTTGAGCTTTAAATGATTGCTCAATTTTGCCACATGACCTTTCATTTATTCGCATTCACATGACTCCAAAAATGCTTGCAAATTAGTCAAGGTCATTTAGTTAAGATCTTTAAACTCTTCAATAGATACTACAATTAATTTTCTCCCTGATTTTTTTTCCCCATCATACTGTCACCATTATTTTCATATCATTGACTAGGTTGTCCATTCGTGAAATATAATTGCTAATATTTTCCTTGCCCTGATCCATCACTCTAGTTTGTCTGAATGGATATGCTCATATGCTCCTTTATATATTTTGAACAAAATTTCCCAAGCTTTATTGTTTTGGAGTGGAAATTTTCTTGACAAATACAGAAAGACATTAAAAACAAGGCTTTGTCATTAAGTATACGATGTCTATCTATCTATCAGTTTATTAACTTTTGATTGTTCAACACTCCGACTTAGTATCAAGTTGATAGGCTCCAACTACAAGTTTACTAGGGTCATGACAAGGGACCAAATGTAAGTCTTTCTCCTTTGAAAACTACACTGTCGTGCATATTAAGTGTAGGGAATCTAAATCTATCATTGATTTATTAAACAAAAAGTTTTCTTGTCTCTCCACTGATAATTTTCGGTTGCGTTTCCGATTCGGTGTCCACTAATGGTGATACTTTCCAGTTGCGTCTACATTTAAACTTATTATAAGGAATATCTTCTAAGAGAAGGGAGAGAAAACTTACAGAATTACTAATTATTTTAATCTCTAAAGAAACTTTAGTCCCTAAAATATAATGTATTTTAATCTTTAATATTAAGATCTACCAATTTAATACTTGACCTTGAGAATCATAAGTCATTTAAGCCTCGCTCATAACATCCGTCAATTTCGTAATTAACACATAGGAGCAAATTAATTAATATCTGGAAGAAGTGTACCAAAGATAAAGCAACTAAATCTCAGGTTATGGGTGTATCAATAAAAAATATTTTTTTAGTTTTTATAAAGTAAAAATGTCTCACTTCCTCAAAAACAAACGCATAATATTTGTTATATAATTTTTTAGTTAAATTCATTTTTTTCATGTAATTTTAGAGATTAAATTGATAACAATTCTCAAAAATTTTGAAATAGTAATAACTACATTAATAGATGATATTAATTTTAAAGTTTTGAACGAGAAGTGTGAAAATTAAAAATTAATTTTACCATTTTATAATTTCAAATAATAAATTATTTTAGGTTATTTATTTTGAGTTAAGATTCCAAAAAATGAATGAGAATATTACATATCCATGTTTATTACTAATTGTTTTAGAAAAATATTTTCAGAAATTTTCGTTTCCTATAACTATGTAAGGATATAGACATTTTATATTTTCATGGAATTCTATTCTTCGAAATATAATTCCCATATATACAATAATCACTCCTTTAGAAACTAATAAAACATGTTTAATAAAATTTTATAAGAGATGAGTAAAGTGAAGAGATCATGATGCATAGTCCTAGGTGGGTTTGCTTCATTGGTTCAATGTCCCGGAGAAGTAATATGGTGCAGACCCCATCACAAACTTAAGTCACAACATTTCTAGAGTGTCCACCACGTCTTCCAACATAGGCTGCGTTGACTTTTCCTTATTTTTTAAGGACTTCTACTTTGCTAGCCCCACTCTGTTACTCACTCTAGGGTGGGTCTTTATCTTAATTTTTTAATCCAGTAACCTGTACCATTAGAAAGATAAAATATTTAATTATAATGAATACAAAAATCTCGAACAACAATATTTTTTATGTTCTAATAAATATTTTTCATTTTATAATTTCTTAAGTAGTGTTTTTAAGACCGGACCTAGTTAACATTTTTTGCTTCATACGCCTGTTATTTTAAGGAAAGATTTTTATCGCAAGTGTGCAGAGAAATAAAGAAAAGGAAAGGAAAATAGCATTGCCACCAAAAATGGAGTCCATTAATACTTGAATGAATCACTTGTTGGTGACTTCATTCATATATCAATTTCATTTGTTTTGATACATTCAAATCAGGAAATCCATAAGATAGAATAAACCTAATGCCACAGGCAAGTGAAAATTCAGCAGTAAAGAATAAATTATATGAACTCAGAATCCAATTCCCATTTGATCATGAATCAAAACAGAGATATGCTTGATTGTAGCAAGAGAACAAGCAGAATCACTTTTTTACACAAGGTCCCTAACAAAAATCACTATAATGTCTTGATTATTGTCACCGTACAAGGAGAACAAACCTGTTATTCAAGCTTCTAATCTCAACTAACTAGTGAATGGGATCATCAAGGAAATCATTCAATAATTACATAGAAGAAAAATTGATTTTTTACAAATCAAGATTAACCCTCCAATCGTTTGCCAATCAGCAGTGTGGCTGTACTCTGCACTTCTTCAGTAGAGGGGTCCATGCCGACACTTTCAATTGTTGCGGTGACAAAGCACATATCAATAAAGTAGTGATTAAAAGTCTCACTTTATATCAGTAAAATGCTCCAAACAAGTCTCACTTTATATCAGTAATAGAGTGATCAAACTACCTGATCAAAATTGAGACATACAGAGAAATGATAAATGTTAATAAGGTGTCTGGAGTGATTAAGTGGTCACTATCACCAATAAAAGATGAGCACAAAGAGCAAGTATTGGATAGCTACATATCCAATTGCCATAAGCAAATATTTCTGTATGGCTTTGATTGAATGAACTCATTATCATTAACAGCATAACAAATCAGCTTTGAATGAATGAAGTCTTTGCAAATCAATCAGCTTTTCATGACATGAATGAAAAGTTCAGTAAACATCACAAAGTTAGAAGCCAAATATGCATGCATGATAAGATGGACACAAAATTACTAAAACAAATACATACACACACACGCATGTACTTGTATATAAATAGGTGATAGGAAACTGAAGTATACCTTTAACTCCTAGCGCGAATCTGGAATTGTGCTTAAATTCTTTTCAAAGAATCATGAGAACACATAATATACTTGTCAATGCAGGGATCAAACTTAAGGGAAAAAATACTATGATCATATAAGTTGTACACACGAACTTTAGACATATCTGTGAAATAGATGCAGTTCCCTTGATACCCGGTTAACTCTTTAGCTGAAACAGAGAAGCTACAACCAGTCCCCAAAATAAAAGCTCTATCCCCCAAATTCTTCACATCATCCCATTTTCCCCACTCTTCATCTAACTTATAAACCCTGAAACCCAGCACGGCAGCATCATGATCGGCGCGTGTTCTTCCGGCGGGATCACTTTCTAAGAACCTATCAACAACATAAAGACTCCCACATGACTCCACCAGATGTTTCTTATCGCCATATCCATACAAAGAAGGGTAAAACTGAACCAATTTCATGGAAGAAGTATCAACCCATGAAATAGTACCCGATTTGTCAGTGACATAAAACTGACCCTTGAACACAATAACATCGTCGTAGGAGAAGTTTGTGTCATCCAGCATGCTCCATTTTTCATCCCCATGTTTCATGAATCCCAACGTCCCATTGGGATAGATGCAACAAGCCATAGAATTTTTAACATCAATCCAAGGGGAATTGGGAAAAAACACAACTTTGCTCATCATGGGAAAAAAACGACCCTTGCTTTTAATGGTATATGATTTGCATAACTCAATGACCCGAAAATCCAACAAATTCCACAAAATAGGAGAAGACTTATCATGAGGCTGCAACATTTTGCGATCAGAAATTGGACTCATCAAAGTAAAGGGGTGTTTCTTTGATTTTTGAACCTTAACCAACCACCCTTTGGAAGAAGGTGCTAAAGGTTCCAACTTGGAAGTTTCATTAGTTGGTTCGATGACATAGATTGTGATTTCTTTGAGGGAAACACCTGTGGATCGACTCATAGGGTCGGGAATTTTCATAGAGAAAGAAGGAGAATTAGGAAGAGAGGGAGGGATGGAAGATCGAAATGTCTGACACACACTACGAAACCTTACAACATCAAAGTGATTATCAAGTGATTTTGCGATCTTGGGCCATAACTCTGTGGGAAGTCTAGACCAATCTACTTCGTTATCCATGGCTTCAAAACACGTTTACGCCTTGTTTGTTGACTCTGCAGAATTGAGAATTGAGAAAACCAAGTCTTGTGTGTGTGCTTGATCTCTATATGAAGGGTTTTTATCAAGAGATTTTTGGTTCAGAGAAGATAACAGTAAATTTACACGGTGAGAGGCAAGTGTGAAAGCAGCACAGTGGTCAAGTAAAGACAAGACAAAAGTACTTAATATATGGTCTTGGTTAAAGTTTCTCATCCTAGGTTTGTGAAGCAAATTACGCAAGCTTGGGTGTTGACTACAAAAGTCTTTTTATTTTTATTTTAATAAATTAAGAGAGAAAGAATAATATTCATGAATCAATTATTAGGTGTCAGATGGTAGAAATTTCCATGTTTCGGGAGTGTCAATATCCAGCTACTTTTATTATATAATGCATTAAATCACAATAGATATACATTTACTATTTATTAATTATAATTATTGGATCCTAATCAAATTTAATGTGACTATTTGAATAATATTGTTTTTTTATTTATGTTATTTTTTTAGTATGATTTCCTTGTCATTGCTCTAATTAAGTCTAAGAGCATGATATTTCTTTTTCATAATGTTGCGTCATTTTTTCACTTTTTTTTTCTTTAAACCATTTTTCAAGCTCCCACTATTAACTGATTAATATTTACTTTTAATTTATTTAAAATAAAGTATAAATAAATTTTTAATCTTAAAAACTAATATATAATTATTATCTTTGAAATCTGTGCGGATAAAAAATATTCTTGTAGGCGAACATATCTTCATAGTGGAAATTAAGGTAAGTTCTCCAGTAATAACATTTTTATCATCAAATCTTAAGTACAGGATCGTTCAGCAAAATCATTTATGGGAGATGGATTTAACTTTTATAAAAAGCAAAAGAAATATAGTTTAGAAGATAAATTACCTTCAATCATAAATTTAAAAATTAATGTGATTAATATTATGATGAAAATTATATTTTATTATGTATTTATTTTTTTTATTACAAATTTTAATTATGGATTTCTAAATTAAGTACAGAGCATAGGACCTCAAAGTAAGTCCAGTGACTTGCCTCACAATAATGCTTGTGTCAAATATATCTATTAAATATTTATGTATGTATCTGGATAAGATCTCAGAGAGAAAGATAGGAGAAATTATATTTTTATAAATATAAATTAAATGAAAATTTTAAAATAACATATATATAAAAGATAATTAATGTATTTGGTTCACTTGAGACCTATAAAATAAATATTTAGAATAATTAAATACTTAATTTATAAAAATATATATACGTTTGTACTTTCCCCTGTAAAACCCTGAATAAAATATTAATGATGATCCAACAAATCAAGGAAAAGAAATCTGTTGCTTTTGAAAGACAAAAACTATTTTTAAAAAGTACGGACAAACAAACATGTCAGAAAATAATTAAACAAACTGAACTTATGTGATCTAAGATTGAATATAAATAGAATTTTGGATATGAAATGAATCTCCTTACAGAATATTACCTACTTGTATATCGTGATGTGATGGCCAATAAAAAGAGCTAGCCCACATCAAAATGTTTCTTCTATTGTTTATTATTGTGTCTATACTCTATATAGTCTTTTTTATCTTGATTTAGTTTAAAAGTTTTCTTATTATTATAAATTAAATTCATCTCTATTTTTATCTTTTTTTCCTTTTATTTTTTTGTGTAGATAAGAGTTTTATTCGAAAATGATATTAAAATCCTTGAAGGGAAGCAATAATACAACTAGAATTTCCATTAATAGAGATTGAAGTAGAAATAGGAGTACAAATAAAATATGCTAAAGAGATATGACTGGTTAATGATTAAGTATTTTAAGTTTATATATTATCCATTTAATAAAAAAATTTGTATTTAATTTATGCTATATACAAAAACACATGATAAAGAGAGTCCATTTTTGGCAGAATCGGTTCAACTCTAGATGAAACCTCATCAGCTTGAATGGTAGCTTGAGATATAACGAACAACGGTTTCTTTGGCACTAATTATGCATACACTCGCCAGTCCACTTATGTTGATAAACTCACTTGCCTGCTGCGGCCACAACATTGGAGCTTGTTGCAACCAAATCATCACATGAAATTTCGTAGCGTAAATGCATCGAACCACACCACCCAACTGCATCAGCATGGTAACACTTTCTTAGTCTACTTTAAAAATAACAAAGGTTTATAAACTTTCGTATCCTAATTCTAGTGTCAATAGTAGCATAAGCATGTTGGAGAGAGCAAAAGATATTTGATAGTAGTTAGTTAGGACATTAGAAGATCAAATATTCATTAAAAATAGAAGAGATAGAGTGAGCACGTGAAAGAATAAAATTATGATATTTATAGAATTTTTTTCTATATGCGCAAACATTTTATAATTTCACATAATGTTACTTATGATTCACGTCACAATAGTCAGAATGACTACAACCATAATATAAGCAAACGCAACTACAATCACGATTTAGAAACATGGCTTAAAGCAATAATGAACATTTGTTTCTAGTTAGAAAGACAGACATGATATTGAGTATGAATATCATAAGAGTGGAAAAGAAATCTTATGAACATATTGACCAATCTTTAGAATGTACAAAACTTTAGAAGTCCACATTCAATTAGGAAGGGCTTGAATACCAAATTCAGGATAGGACTTACAAAGGGGATAGGAGGAAGTATTCGTAATGTGACAATCATATCTCAAGTCATTTGTGGGTAGAATACTAAAAGCAACCTTCTATAAGTGAGTCATGATCCTTTCTTGTATAGGTCATTGCCATATGAGGTTAAAAACGCTCTTCTCATGAAGAGTGTCACTCAAGGTAATACATTAATAAGCCAATGTAGTAGGGAACATTCCATTTGCTACATTCTTCCAAAACAAAGAATCATTATGACTACTTTCCAAAGGAGGAAAATTACCATTAATGTAATTATAATATCAACTGGTATATGTCCCTAATTAAACAGACCATCTATATTCCAACTTCCGTCAGCATCAACATAAAAGCAAACCAGCTAAAAAATCTATTTCATATAATTTGAATAAAAAAGTACTATGTACCAAATAAATATTTTGACAACTTAGCTTAAAAAAACTTATCAAATGACCTACATAAAATTTAATTGTTTTATTCATGGAATAACATTTTTTTTTCTTAGTTCAGAATTTTTGTCTAAAATTTGTATTTATTTTATTATCAATTTAATAATTCTAGTTAATATAAAAATCAAAATAAATATATAAAAATGGTATAAACATAGAAAAAATGTTGCTTGAATAATAAAATTAAACTTGAAATGAGAAAAAAGCTAGCACTTTTATTTAAAAGGAAAGATAATATTATATTTACTATTAATTTTAATTACTATTTTATAATTTAATAAATTTAAGCTAACATTTTTATTTTAAATATTCTTACTTAGAAAATATTTTCATGAAAAATATTAATTATTGGTAAAACAAAAGAGATAAAATTTGAAGAAAGTTCAAAAAGACTAAAAGGATAAAAATTACACAAGATATAGAAAACTTATAAGTAAATGAGTGCAAGGAGAGAATGTTCAAATTATGAGAATGGATACGGGTGTAAGAAGAAAAAGCTTCTGATATAATTTATATAGGTGAATCTGACATACTCTGTTCCAATACCATGACTGTGTAAAAGAAAAAGTTAGGTTGAGAAAGAAAAATAAAGAAAAAGAAAAAGTTAGGTTGAGAAAGAAGAATAAAGAAAAAAATCCCCATCTTAGAAATTCGACATATAGCAATAAAGTGGGGAAAAATTTTTCTAATTGCTCTATTCTACTCATAACAAGAAGTTGTGTATCACCAAAGCACTAAAAATGCTGCTAAAGAGGAGATGAACTTGCGTTTGAAAAAATAGGTTGGGTCCTATTTTGTGCTAAGTTTTGTGATGATAATCGGTTGTAGTTAACCTTTTCTACTACTAATTTTGCTATTTAATGCAATTGCATGTATTTTTAGGAAACCTTAATTGGAACGAACTCCACAATAGGCATTTTGTGATTATGTTTTTCAATTTAATCGATGGGTTTTTTAGTTTTTCTCCTTTTCATTTTGCTACTGTTCTGCATTGGAGGCGGTTGAGGGAAACCCTAATAGGAACGAAATCAACGGTGGGTTTTGTGAGCAACATTAAATTCATATAATCCTTGGATTTTTCTTATATTTTCTCCTAGTGATTTTGCTAAATCTTTTTCGCTGTTTTAATGCATTTTTTGATAGCTCTAACTGGACCATTCTATTCTTCCATCTTTATCTCCTTACCATATATTGTTTTTTTAATAGATGTCTCTTTGACTCTGTTCTACACGTTGCTCATCTGTTTTTAGTTTTTCTTATCAAAATTTTGGAGATTTTATTGCAGTATTGCCCGTATAATCGTTTTCTTATAACCGCCACGTATCACAATGAATCGTGATTCTTACACAATTCAAGACAAAGGTTACACCTCATATAATTCAAATCGTATCGTATAATATTGACAGCCAAAAAATGTAGGATTTGTCAATCATTAATACTGAATACGATATTTTGTCTACATGCGCGGTTTACATTTGATTTATAAATTTTATTTATTCGTCGTGTGAAATCTGGTTTCCCCGTTACTGGATTTTTTTATTATTTGTTAAACATCATGTTTAGTTTAGGAGGGCTTGAGAAGGATTTTTACTAGGTAAAGGACTTGAGTTTTGTTGGTGTTAATTAGTTTTATTTTTCATTTATTCCTTCATTGATTCATAGATTGTGTAATTGTCCGCTGCTTTTAAAAAGAGTTAGGTTCAGTTCACAGAATAGAAATATGGTTCACTTCGCCAAACTTTTCTTATTACTTTAAGAATTGGATTCGATAGAAATTATAATACGCAAACAACTACAAAATATGAAAAAATGTGAAAAAAGTACTACATGAATAAGTTCACTTATTGACGTGTATTAAAAACTGATTATTTAATTGCCTTGGTTTTATTTAGTGGCACAGTAAGGTTTAACCACTCCAATTTCCCTACCTGTCTTGCTTTTTAAAGATGTACACTTTTAGATGGGATAGTTTGTCATCATTGTGTGTAGATTGGATTATTTACATTCACTATTATTATCTATATCATCATTCTGTGAAGATTTAAGATGTAATCATTACATGATTCTTGGTTTTGACAAAGAAATTTTCTTATTCAGGTTACAATTATAAATCTTCCTATTTAAATATATCATATTTTGTTTGTTTGTTCCTGAAATTTGTTCATACAAAAAAGGGTAGGTTTCTTTATTTTTAGTTTCAGGAGTTGGTAAAAGCTTGACTAATTCGACAATGTGATTGGGTTTCTTAACTGCAGTTTCGGAGCTGTGTTGTTTTCTTATAATTTAAATTCTTTTTCATTTATGATTACTATTATAAATTTCACATTTAAATGTCGTCTGCTGAACTTATCGGATTAGACTAATCAGTAAAAGTTGATGATTGTGTTTTCTTGGCAGCAGAACCTGTAATGACGATATGACATGCATTATTCAATTTTTGATCAAAATTATTGGCTGCTATGTTTCCTATTTATCTTATGGGGCATAGTTTTTAATCTAGACATGATTAAGGTTATTGATGATTCAAAAGAACTTTCAAAATTGTTGTTAGGATAATTAATATTTTGTTTAGTGAGAGCCGTGAGATAAGTCAACACACGTTGAAATGATTATTATGCATTCCAATGTATAGTTCTAATCTTATGGTAGATTTTCAGTGTAGTGTAATTTGTAACCATACACTTATTAACTATTGTTGTTGTGTTAATTCAATATATAGGGTGATAAAATTCACCGTGATTGTTAAAAAAAGATGAGTTGTTGATGACGAAGGGAAACCTGAAAGAACTAAGTACTCAATTTAAATCGTGTCCATGTCCATACAAGTTTTCATAGTTGGCACAATTCTAAAATAGCGAGAATTTCCTAATGTGCTTGTAAATGTATACCACTTCATTAATTTTGTTGAAATCGTCGGTAGAGAATATCGTCGTGATTCGTAGTTGGTAAATTCACAAATTAAGAATTTAGAATTAGAATTACAAGTGATTATTTTTCGGGTGAATTCACAAATTACAAATGAAATATTTTGAACTCAAAATGTCCCCAATGAGGTATTTAGTAACGACACTTTCTCGAATCCATGTCATTAAATTTGTTGCATCAACAAAGTAAAATAAACCCAAAACAAAATTTGTCACGGTGGAAATTTTTTTTTTTAAAAAAAAAAACCCAAATTGACGTCTTTACTTTCGTTCTTCTTAGTTCAATTTCAAACTAAGAGACTAAAGTGTAATAATTTGTTTTAGGAAACATGTAAACTACTTAAAGAATAGAAATTTGACAAAAAAAAGAAGAGAAAAATTAATACTTATTGAATGCTAATTATACATAGCAACTCTTGTTACTCCGACAAATGAGACAATTTTGCGTTACCTATCATCATATCATCATTAAATTATGCATGATAATTTTTCTAAACATGAAAAAAGAACATGACCAACAATGAATGATATGGCAACTGCTTTATTTCACTTCAACTTATAGTAAATAGATATTTATGCATGCTTAATTATAGTTCAGTAGGAAGAAGCTAACTGACTAAAATTGATTGGAATAACATATCTATTGCCTCCTCCAAATAAAGTTTTGGCTGCCAATTCGGAAGCTTTCTCAGTAGGATGAAACCAATCCCAAAACAAATATTCCTTACGATCTGAGCAGAGACTAGCATTTTGGGCTTGTATGCATCCACCTTGCCCATTCAGGTACCCAATTCCACAACATGCTGACTTTGTTTCATTAAACCCTACAACATGGGCATCCATCCAAACCAAATTTCAATAATTTATACATAGTTTAATGATGCCTCTTAGTAACACATTCTTCATTTTATACTATATAAATAATGGAAGTTATCTATGATCTATGATCTAAGATGTTACGCAATGTTATTACTCTCCCTACATTCATTCTTATTTAAATACTCACTTCTAGGGAAATATTTAACTACATTTTCTTATTTTAAAGATTACTTTTTTTTTATAATTTTTATCTTTTTTATATTTTTTTCAACCTCCTTTAATATTTATGTCTTTTGTGTTACTAAACCTCCTTTATAATTAAAATATATTTTTATCATTTTAGATTAACTTCTTTAAGAGAAAATATTTTTCAATCATATTATTCAATTAATTTTTTATCTCATAAAAATTTCAAGAAAAAATTTTGTTCTACAGATTAAAAATATTAATTTTATGTAATTTTTTTTACTTGTCCTGGTATTTTTTTAATTCATAATATTTATTTATTTTAATTATACAATATAATTATAATTCGTGCAATAAGATAAATACTAGTTTTCTTAGTAGATTAAATTCACATTATTCTTACTAGACATGGGAGATCTAAAATATTTAGTCTGAGAAAAAAATTTCTGTTTTTATTTTTAATTTTTATTTTCTGAAAACAGTTTTAGAAAACTAGGAAAACAAAGTCACGTGTTTCCTTATTTTTACTCAATTTTAAAAATATTTTTATAAAAATTAAAAAAATTTCAAAAAAAGTAAAAAATATTAACTACTTTCATCTCTATTTTTTATCTTCAACGAAAAAAACAGAAAATACTCAAATCAAACACCACACAGCCTTATTTTTCATTTGACTAGTTTTGTTCCTAAATCAATGAGTCACGAATTTTTATAAATAAAATAAAATAAAAGGATACGATATAATTAAAATAATTGATAAATAGTTTTAAAAGTATTTTGAGGTGGTTAAATGTTGTTTGCTAATTATTAGTATAACTAATGGTGCTTACCAAAGGTGGAGGGGCTCGTTAACAAGTCGGAGGTCATGACAAAGGAGTCAGCAAGTGAGTAGCGGAACCCTACCAATTCAGAACTCAACTTTTGCAGAATACCTAGAGTTGCTGAATGGAACGCAACTGCAAAATCATTCAGACCTTTCACACACTTTCCTCCATTGAAACTGCTTACAGCAGGACAACAACCTATGGGTGCAATGCTTAGGATCCCAAATTTCCGAGCCCCTAAATCATATAGTTTCTGCAATATTTCCCAATAATTAACAATTAAATTAATAATGTCTTTCATAAGTTGTACTTTATTTTCATATGGACCAGATAAAATATTTTTCCTTTGATTTAATTTCTTTAATTTTTCAGTTACCACAAGACCATTTGTGTATTTTTTTTTATTTTTTTTTTTGCTTTATGGTAACTGGCATGTACGTAATTCGAAAATTTATTAATACTATACTTTGGTGGTGCAATGAGAAAGTTGTTTGAAATTAGCGTACCCTTAAGTGAGAGTAATATGAGAATTGTAAAAGTGCTAAATATTCTCGAGAGCCCAAATGAATGGAGCCACTGTCATTACGTGCATAATCGAAGAGGTCGTTGCTTCCAACGCTAATGAGAAACAAAGCCTCGGAAACAAACTTAGCAGCTTTTACTTGACCCAATATCTCACTGATACTTCCACGAATCGCTGCAAATTGTTCCACCTGCTTCTCGAAGAAAATCACTTCTCCCTACAAAGATTAAATCCACTACTGAGTTAACTATGTATAGATATTATTTTTTAAAATCTGAATTATTGTCTGTCAATGAACAAAGATTAATTATCGAGGTACGGAAATCCATTAAGAGACTCACTTCTCCTAATTAGTAAATATTTTTTCATAGACTTTCTTATTCTTCATGAATCAAACTATAACCACTTGTTTAAAGGAAAACAATACAATATTGTGTTTTTAAATTATGCATAAATTATACTAGAAAATGTATCATCAAAAAGTTATAATAGTAAATAAAACATATAAGTCCGAACATGAAAGTTCAAATTATTATCATGCATAAATGCAATTATCACCATTTATTACATTCTCTTTATAGTTACAAATTATAATTAATCGGTTAACAAATTATATGTTACTACTAATTACCCATTGTGAGGAGCCTGTATATCTTAGAATTCCAGCTCCCCCTGATGCAAAATTGACACCCCGCAGAATGCTTTTCTTGGAACTGTATTGGTTTTTCTCCAAAGCCAAATATGGGGGTGGACTCTGCTTATAACCGAATTGCCTTGCTAGTTTAATTTCCAAGACACAAAAACAATGTAAGATATTATTCAACAAAAATATGTAACCGTACTACTCTATAAAAATTAAATGGAATAATTCTTCAAATATATATGTACTTACCAATTTGGTCAGCAGTGTTGAAGCCATTACTAAACCTTCCTGTGGGAATTGAGTGATAAAAATCAATGCCATTGTAGGGGAAATTGGCCTGTGCTTTAGACTTGCTGAGAAAATTGTTGGTTCCAACATCAAAAGTTGAGTCTCCAAATATGAATAATGTTGGTGCACCATGAGTTAGGTGCATGTTCTCAAGCATTGCCAGAGAAAAGAGAATAAAGAAATACACCAAAGCCATTGTGCCTTAGTGAAAGAATATTAGGGTAGTTAGTTTCTAATCTTGGTATCGAGTGAAAAAATCGTTGAGTTAATATAGTCGTGGTACATGTAAAAAAATAACCATAAGACATGGTTAAATTATTGGTCATTGTCTCAATAAAAAATATTATAGGATTATATAGAAACAAAGACATCGACATGGCCGACCAATGGCCCTTGTTATAATCAACCGGTCAAAACATAATGATCAATATATATTAATGCAACTTTCGTACGGCTATTTATGCCTATTAATTTGTTTGTTTAATAATGTCACGAAAATTTGTACAAAGTATAGTTAAAATAATGTTAATTCGAACCTTTTTTTTATATTTATTTGGTGCGGATAACCGTTTAAATGCAAAAGTTAATTAAGCGGCGACATGGGTCTAATGCCAAAATTTGGTAAGGCAATTTTACTTTGGGGAATTAATTTATTACGCAAATCACTTCCTAAACCTGGTTTTATTGGAGGAGAATATGATGGCTTATATGCTTTTGATATCATGATTGTTTTCTTGCCAATTCTTTATTTTGATTTAACAGCATTGATATCATCGTGTGTGTGTAATTTTCCAATGGCCCCATTGCTTTAAGACCAACTGGCCCCTTTAAACTTTTGACTAGGTCCACAAATTTTATATTTTATTGTGTGTTAATACATGAAAAATTGAATCATAACAAAAGAACTAGAAAAGATTAATGGTTGATTCACATTTAATATGAATATTGTAACTGTAATTTGATATAAGAAGTTATTTGCAAAAGAATATAATTTTAAGATGAATTACAATAAAACTAAGATTCAAAGTGCTATTTACAAAAAATTTAATGTTTAAGAGTCAATAAAATTTATGTGTCTATTTATAAAAATATGCTATAATTAAAATTTGTAAAACGTAATTAAACATTTTATATATATAAATTATATTTTAGATTTATGGCAAATATTTCGGATCACATGTAAATTATTTTTAATTATTGATGATTTCTTTAAACATACTGATCAAAGTACATATAGAGAAACAGTTTATTAAAAATCTAAAAAATTTCAGTAAATACTTCTGTAATAGAATAAAAAAAATTAGGAAACACACTTTATATATAAAACGAAGTAGCTAGGTGGTCAAGTGTCAATGCAACGTATGCATTGAAATAAAGAATTTGGATACTTAACAGAAAGGGTAAAGAGATGGAAGAGCAAAGCAACAAAAGGTAAGAGACGAGTGTAAAGAAAGTATATTCCTTGGATTCAATAATTTTAAAAGTAACTGTTCCCTTGTTTTGCAATCCCTATGCACGTGGGAGAAAACCTACTCTCGTACAGCTATATTTGAAAACATCATCTGGAGAAGACAACTCGTGTCGTATTAATCTGTATGTTAGGTTACACAACGAATGAAAATATCAATTTGAGTACACATTGTCGTCGATAGAACAAAAAAAAAAAAGAAAAGAAAAGGAGAAAAATAGACATTTACAGCGTTTTAAATCGTGTTTGCATTATGGAAGAGCCATAGAACAATTTTTGTTAAAAGAAATAATAATAAATCAAGCATGAATATCTAATTTCAAAATTGATTTATAAAGTGAAAAAAGTGAGAAATATTTCCATTTATATATAAGAAATAAAGAAAGAGAAGAAGATAGTGATGAAGACGAAAAATAAAGAATAAAAGGGTTGTTGAGAGAGAAAAGAAAGGAAATATGAATGATGGAGAAATATTTGGTTTTAGAAAATTTTGTATTCAGAAAATTGACTTGATCTTTAAAAAAAATTAATTTTATTTATATTTGATTTAATTAAATAGGTTCAGAGACAATTAATATTTATTAACAGATAAATATAAAATATTAAAATTTTTAATCTTATGTTTACAAAATGGTTAAAGGTTGAGTTATTGTAAAAAATGAAAGCAAGTACTTAGAATTATTAAGGCTTGATTATGGGAAGCTACGTACTAAAATAAATCAATCAATCAAACAAATGTCATCTTATGCATCTACGTTATTCTACAATAATTTACTTTGAAGTAAAAAAATTACATCAAGACATCAAATCAAACTGAAATTGGTCGTTGAATTTTACTACAACAGCATTGTGTACTTTGCTAAATTATTAAGCTTAATATTTTTATAGTTTATTAGCATGAGTGTGTCTATAAAATGACTAGTGTAGTGCAGCATATACGTACAAAGTTTGGTGTGTGAATATGTTTTGATAAATAAAAATTGAGTTAGTAAATCTCTTCCTCTGACTTTCTTTTGTGCAAGTGTGTATTTGTGATTTTGTGTTAAATAATTTTGACATCAATAATCGCGTTCAAAGATTATCTTGGAGAAGAACGAATGATTCAAGTTTCTTATATGTAAGACTTAATTAGCATTTTTACGCCTATTTGATTACTTTTTATTTTCATATATTAAATTTTAAAAAATTATTATGATATTTTAAGTTTTTAAAGAGTTTTATTTTAATAATTTTGAGGGGAAATATTTAAATTTTAATAAAGTTGTGTGATGTGTTCATTAAATTTTTTAAAGATTTTTATTTTATTATATTAAGTTTTTAAATTATTTTGTTTTGTTCCATTAAGTTCAAAAACTACCAATATTATTATGAATTCTTAGGATCTATAATCAGTTTACCGCCTGAGAAAAATAAACTACTGCGTTACTAGATGATATTCTTTTGAAACTACTCCATTCAAATATAAATATATGCAAATTTACATGTATGCTTTTTAAGAAAGTTAATGTACATCATTTATTTTTACTAATTTCAATTGTAAATATATTTTTTTTCTATATCATCCTTCATTAAAAACTTGTATCAATAATTAAAAAAAAAGGATAACTAAAAATAGAGCCTCAATTAAATAAAAAACATTTGAGGAATATTATCATCAAATACGATGAAGTTAGTTAACAATTTGCTTATATTTAAGCTTAAAATCATGGTTTTTGTTGCTTATAATTAGGTTGGAAGCAATATAAAATTAGTTTAAAGACTATCTAAAGACCATCATCGTTTCTAGGCATAAGAGACGAATGGTAATCCCTTCAGATCGATTAATCTGTAGTAAGCATTGGATGGAAATGATTGTCCTGAGAATATTTGTTATTTCTGTGCACTAAAACAAAGTATTTAGCAACCACATTACTTAATTAATATATTTTGTTGTTAGCATGCTCGTTGACAAAATTAGCTGCCAAAATAGATTTTTTGCAAAAACCCA
This sequence comes from Hylodesmum podocarpum, assembly GCA_026586105.1. Lineage (NCBI taxonomy): Eukaryota > Viridiplantae > Streptophyta > Magnoliopsida > Fabales > Fabaceae > Hylodesmum > Hylodesmum podocarpum. The sequence goes on along the minus strand of JALJEV010000736.1, from coordinate 25,887 downwards.
ATTAATAACTTAACCTATAGCGTGGCTAAACAACAAGTTAATAGACCAAAATAAAATTATTTAAAAACTTAAAACATCAAAAATAATTTTTTTAATTTAATGTGCATAAATAAAGAAGTTAAATGTCACCTATGATCATTTATGTTGTTTTTTTTTTAATTAATCATTTAAGTGTAAAAAGTTTCAAATTAATTTTTTATATTTTTTAATTGTCATATTTTAATCATTTTAGTCATTTTCCATTAAAAATCTCAGTTTTTTGTTAATATTAAATTTTAAAATAATTAATTTAAGATTGCTGCAACTCAAAGCAGTCACTATGTGTAAAACATGGTTGAGAATTCAAAAATCGATACCAATATAAACTTGATTACTTCATGTCAGTAATTTATAAATTTCAAACTCCAAGGCAAAATGGAGATGTTACATGAGAATCACATTGTCAAGTGAACTTTACTTATCTTGTTCAATTCACATCTCTTAGTGATATAAGGGTCAGAAAATTTAAGATCATCCACCATATCATCAGCTTCCAACTCCAATACTTTTAATATTGAATATATATTCTCCCATCCAGGATGAGACAATTTGCTATACGAAACTTGTACAATTCTCCATTAATTTAATTCAAGCCAACTACAACATGGTGTTTTCTTTAGTCCTTTATCTCTAAGAAAAACTCTTGATGTTAGCTACTTTTCTCTGACTTTTTGGCTGCAGCATATATATTGGACAGCAAAACATAGTAACCAATATTTGAGATTCCATATTTATAAGCTTATGAGCAACAACTTTTGCTAAACGGGTATCTGACTCCAAAACCACACATATAAAATCAAATTTCAAAACCTTTGAAAATTATAAATTAAGATGTGAACTAATCAACTTTATATCATCCTCGATTCACTGCACTTGTTTTACTTACAGTGGCGGCTTTTGAATTAATTATTTTAAATTTAAAACACTAGCGTAGAGTTAATTAATAATAAACTAAAGGTTATTAAAAAAATTGACTTGAAGGAATAAAATGTGATAGTAAGGAAATATAAAAATTTAATTTGAGATTTTATACACAGTGAAAATTTGTCCCCGTCATTAATTTTTTTGTTATAAGAAAAATAGATTTGGATGTAAACTTAGCAAACTAGGATGTTACATAGCAAAGCCCAAAATAGAAGAGTCCAAATTAGGACCAAAGCAGAGTCCAACTTTTAATACATTTGATATAGTCAAAGATTGATTAGAAAATGGTTCAGGTAGTTTTGGACAAATTAAAATCTTCACAAAAGTTCTAATAGGAAAGAAAAACTCTTGAATATGTGTTGGTCCCACCAAATGCTGGGTTTGTGGGTGCCACTAAATGGTGGAACTTATACATCTATATTGCCTTTGTCTCTTCTACTAAAGGTGTTCAATACTAAAGATCAAGAAATTGACATCCTCTTAAACTATTTAATAATTTCTCCACACAATAGTCTCGTATTTAATTTTTTCAATCATTTATAATTATTAATAAAAAAAATTCCTTTTTTTATTTTTATTTTTATTTTATAGGATAATTTTACCCTTCTAAACTTATAAAATTATTGATATTTTTCAATATTTGAATCATTATATTATTAGATGTTTTATATATCATAACTCACATTAATTTATTATGATTTTTTAAATTTATTTTAAAAACTAAAACCATCAAATTCATTGTCTCTATCCATTTTAATTACATAGAAATACAAACACACATAATTAGTTTTAATGAAATGTGTTAATGGAAGAGTTGAATTGATTTATTAAAAGTTTTAACATATACCCATTTATGTTTAAATTTGAATCATCAAATAAAAAAAAAAAGATTTAAATTTAAATATTATCCATACCTAAAAACAAAGCCCTTGATTCAAAATTTCGGCTATCAACACAATTTCTCCAAATTTAATATCGATAACTAGTAAACTTACGTAGATTATTAACGACCTCACACTCATGGATCATACAAAGTAGAAATTAAAGATCTGTAAAACGTAGTAATTCTACAACAACCAAGTTAAACTGTTGATAACAAAAGCTTGGTTTCTTTGTCTTGAGTGTTTATTGATTATATATATGGCAGCTTAGGACTACAAAATCCAATAAATATTGAAGAAGAAAACCATGCAAAGTAGTGGGTCAAGAGTAAACCAATTGGCTGAAATTGATGGGTGCTACACCTTGGGTGCCACCAGTATATAGAGTATGAGCAACTATCCGAGACACATGATCCGTGGGATGATACTGGTCCCAGAACAAGAATTCGTAGCGATTTTCGCATACCGTGGCATTGGGGCCACACGAGACTCCACTTATAAATGTTGCGTTTCCGCAGCAAGCTGACGCCACATCACTCAAATCTTCACAAACAAAACACCAAACCATTTTAGCAGATAATATATTACTTAGCTAGCTAAACCATAGTTTGATTATTTTCTTCTTACCAGATCTAAATATAAACAATAAATTAAGATTTCCTGTTGCAGATTTCACGTGGGTTAAGAAATGTAATTAAATGTATTTAAATTTTTTTCATGTAAAAATTGAATTGCATTTTTTTTTTAAATTACAAGTAATCAATATTTATTAAAAGTTATATCTATATTCAAAATTTGAATTAATCTAAGAATATCTTTAGAATAAGGACATTAAATCGAGCTAAGTTACTTGAGTTTTGCTTAATTTGAATAAAAATTATTTATCTTTTTTTGCTTATATACAAGTCCAAATGAAGTGATATTTTTAAACCTAAATATAAGAAAATTTTGAAACTTTCACCCTGTATAATGATATATATACTTTATTAAATACTCTTATATTTAAGAAAATTATCTTTCGAATGACTAGTTTTTTATTCTTAATTTACAATTAAAATTAACAAAATTAAATCATCTAAACTAACTTTTTTAAGAAATGTGTAACTTAGTTAAATTTTATATAATTGAGTCCCCAGAAAGGATATACAAAATCAAAAAGTATTTATAGCTATGCAGAATTATAACGTATAAAAGAAAGTCTAATATTCACTACCGTATTTATTTTCATTTATTTATTTCTCACGATAATATAATTTTAGAATTTATTTATAATGTTTTACATTACTATTCATTGCTAGATTGTCATGAAAAAAGTTAAAAATAATATTCAAGGAAATAATATTTCTAAGACTACCATGTCATGAAAATATAATTAAAATATCCATCTTCAAGGTAAATATTTAAAACTTTTATTCCCAAATATTAACCATTTCAAGAATATTTTCCCAAAATTTACGACAAACATAGATATATAATATTTTCATATACACATTTTCAAGAATTTTTTGCATTTCTTAAAACAAATGTCCCCCAAAAACTTAATCTTTTAGGTAAAAATCATAATTTTCTATTATACGAGAAATAATCATATTCAAATTAACTAGGACTAAATAATGAATTGTTCGTTCTTAATATTTAATGAAATTAAATAAAATTAATAAAATATTAAATAATTTTTTCTTTCATTGAGAACGCATTGAATTGAATATAAAATCATCATATGCTATATTCAAGATGATTATTTTAAGACGAGTTCTAGAATGGGAAAATACGGGTTAATCAAATTGGTAGGGTTGATAACTTGATATAACCATTAACAACCTCAAAATAAAATAAAACAGGATAAATATCAAGTGATGCACGAAAGCACCAATCCTTTTTTTTTTTTTCAGGAAAAAATGCTACACAACTAATGACTAATTAATCATGTATTTCTGTTAGCCGTTCATGGATAAGTAAAAAACAAAACTTACGATATGAGCTAGGATCGTTTATAATGTCATAGGTAATGTTATATGAATCTCCAAGTGAGTACTTCATGTCTGGGAACTCTGAGCTCAAATTTTTCAGTACTCCACTCAATGCTGGGTGAAACACTTGAGCCAAATTGTTAAGCACGTCCCCACACTCACCATTTCCACCAGTCAGAATTGGGACACAACCAATAGGAGGAACACTTAATATGCCAAATTTTCTGGCTCCAAGTTCCAGTAGATTCTGCCAAGTAACCATAAATGTAAAACCAAAAGAAATAAACATTGTTTCATACATATACTATCATTTACTATTAACCACTAGAGAAAATTTAAATAAAATATATAAAATATTATCTTCATATAAATAAAACAATCATAATCATAATCATTTACTATAAGTAAAAGGAACGGGAATGTGAGTGGACATACCTTGAGATGGGTTTGGTAATTAGTCATTAACGTGTTGAAGAATTTCTGCTCCTCCAGTGTGACATTGATAAGGCTGATGTTGGGATTATTACTCAAATTATAGAAAAAGAACTCAAATATGTCATTGCTTCCCACACTTATAAGGAAGATAGATTTATTAATTGTAGCCTCTGCACTTCCATTTAGACATTGTGACATATTCCCGAATACGCTCCTGAACTGTTCAATTTGATCTGCCATCGATACTACATCGGTCTGTTTTCACAAAATATTTTAGCTTTGTTTTTAAGAAAATTGCAACTATAGTCATTCAACTCTATATCTAGCGTTTTTTTTTCTGGAACACTTACTATCTATATGTTCCTTCAAGTAACTACCAGTATTAGAACAAGGAAAAATTCTACAGTGCGGTCACAATTGAAGAGATTTTAGAGTATACAGATATTATTATGTAATAATTAGTTTTATACAAATGCTTTTATACAATGGAGTCAATAAATTTAATTCGAAGACATCATATAAACTCGTCAAACTCTTCTATTAAACTAACGTTAGTTGTATGCATTTTGATTAAATATTTTATTTACAAACTCCAATATAAGTCAATTAATTAATTACACTATAAAATATAATAAAAGAAAAAAATAATAATAAGAAAAATATATATATATATATATATATATATATATATATTATTTTTCATTTCATTTCATTTTATTTTATTTTATTTTATGTAAATTTAATTCATCATCAACATTATGCGAGGGATCATTGATCTTGGAGGGTTAAGCAGGCCACCTCCCTCCCTCAATCATCTTTATATAAATGGGAAGAAAAAAATAAAGAAATAAAAATTATAAAAAGAATATTAATAAAAAATATTTTGAGACTATGTTTATTTAATTTTCTTCTAGCGATAAATTTTATATCTAGTTTTACACATCAAACTAATTTCATGTATAAAACTAAAAAAATATTTTTTAATAAAAAATATTATTTATTGAATATTTATTTATTAGAAATTCAATATTTAAATAATAAAAAATATATGTATTCGTAGGATAAAATGAATACATATAATTGGGTAATAATTGAATGATAGTGTAATTTTATAGCATTAATATATGATCATATTAAACTCTTTAAATAATAATCAACTAGGGAAGAAAACTGATCACTTTTAATCGATGTCTCAATCAAGTGTAGAATTTAGAAAGTATTTGTATGGAATAAATTATTAAGCAGCAAATCTATGAAAACGAATGTCGTTATTTCCTAGCTACAATAAATAATTTGTGTGTACTTAGTAGAAGCGGCAAATGGAGACCTGGAACTTACATAGGGTCGTTTTCCTGTTTCGTGCAGAATCCCTGATCCTCCCGAAGCAAAATTAACCCCTTTAAGGATGTCTTTGTTGAAATTTTCTGTATCATTTTTTTCAAGATACAAATATGGAGGTGGGCTCTCGTGCAATCCCAGTAACTTTACTGGTGAGAAAAATCAACATTACATAGACAATATTAGCATTTTATTTTGTGTGTGTAAAATGATAACAATATTAGCTATTATCCTAGTGATTCAATAATAGTATTAGCACTTAGTACATGGGAAATAATTTTTAGGGTATGTTCTACTCAACTTTTTGTTTATAGACACTAATAATCAGTCCTTGTTTGATGGGACTATGTTAGAAAAAATTATTTATTTTATCATTAAAACAACTATTTGCTTAGAGATAATCTACTCCCTGGTTGAACCAAATATGTGTACTTGAATAGTTAAAGTGATGATTTTAGAGTTAATGGGAGCACATAGAAAATATTCATGGCAAGGGTCAGTGTTACCAATGCGATCGGCAGTGTTATAGCCATTGCTAAACCTCCCAGTTGGCTTTTTGTTAGGAAAATCAATCCCATAAGATTCCTTATCTGCCCTGGCTGTTGAATCATTCAGAAAGTTGTTGGTACCAACATCAAAAGTTGAATCCCCAAACAAGTAAACAGCAGGTACTGATTTAGTGTCACTCAAAGTTGACCCAAACAGAGTAAGAAATATGGCTGGCAACAGAGTTAACACACCCATCAATCTTTTAGCCATAATGGGAAATGGGAATAGCAATATTTGTGTAAAAAAGAGGCTAACAATGAGTATGTAATATGTATGAAAAAGTTGAGTGTAGGTTAATGCATGGTTTGGTCACTTGCTGCCACTATATAACTAGAGCATGAATTTTTGGACAAATATGCGAGTGGTGGAGTAAAGTTACCATTGGATTTAATTTTCTTTTAAATGCCAGTTGTAAAAAGTTCTGTACATTCCTGAAACAGAATAATGTTTTGTATGTTTAGAAAATTAGGAGCATTTGGCGGTGAATTCTAATGGTGAACCTGAACCAGGCGCTACAAACTCAAGTTCCTGACAAAATCCAAACAAGTACCCAACAAAATCTTTCCTTGTTGTGCAAAAGGTCACTTTCATTTGAATATTATATGAGATTCCACATTCATGCTTTCATACACCTCCTCGATTACACGTTTTCAAATTAAAATAAGGCTAGATTTTTTTCTAATTATTGCATAGGAGATTGCGGACTTGAAAGACCATACATAATTGCCCAAATGTATATATAATTGCACAAATATACAATTTCTCCTTTAACTATAATAAGGCAGATTGACATAGAATCTGCAATATATCTCAATTTTTAAACTGAATCGTCCCTTTGGGGATTCCTTATGTTGCAAAACATTTTTTCGACAGCTATGCTATATTGCAAAACATAAACTCTCCTATTTTATAACTTCCACCCAAATCCACATCAATCCTAAATAAGCTAGAAACAGTAAAAATGCTGAATTGTACAAATTTCTAGTTATATGTGACATTTTTAACCGAATAAACGCTTAATTTAGTTTTTTTTATATTTTTTTCTTCTATATAGTCCTTTATTATTATATAAATCATATTTGAAATATTTTACTAGGATTAATAAATAATATTTTATCAATTAAATTCGTATATTGATTTTACTAGGACTAACTTAAAAGATATTTTAATACTAGAGAAATAATTTAGTATGATTTATTATTATTATTATTATTATTATTATTAGAAAGAGTTGAGTGTTAGGATTTATAATTAACTAACACTCATCAACTAAGTTAAAACCCAAGACTAAATTGGTAGTTTGATTAAATTAGTTTTTTAAATCATGTTTGCCTATAAAGCACAAAGGCAATATACAAATATACACAAAAAAAATTAATAAGCTTTTAAGCTTGACGCGACAATCATTCTGAAAATTCTGGTTACGATAATTTTCATCATACTATCAGATTTTGAAGAAAATAACGTTTACATATACAAGGATGATGGAATATTATTATTGAGAATCAAGTTGAAGAAAATAATACTATGTATACCAGAAACAAATATAACATGCTGGGTCCGTACATACCAAAAGTATAGCATCCAATACATTCTTAGTATCTCTATATAACAAAATATACCTACGATTCTTATATGTATTGTATAGAAATTTATTGCAAAGATAGATTCATAAATTGTTGCTAAAGGATTGTCACTTTCTGAATTTTAGTGCATCAAAGCGAGCAGTAAGTTCATCATAATCTGGCAATTTGGGATGAACACGAATGCGGCTATCCTGTTTAGCCAGAGATGAGGGTACTGGTGGAGGAAGTCGACTTGGGGGCAAAGTACCAACAGGAGGTTCTTCAGCTTCAACTTCTTCGTCACAATCGGATTCATCAAACTTGATATCTGAATGTGCAGAAGTTGGATGGTAGCTGTACCTCCTATAATCATTTCCACCAGTATCTGAATGTGCAGAAGTTGGATGATAGCTGTACCTCCTATAATCATTTCCACCACACTGGTTAGGCAATGTATCCTCGTTGTTCCTTTGATCAGATCTTGGTAAACTATGTGACCTGTACATTTTCTCCTCTGTTGCAGATTTAGGTGACATGTTCTGGGTACATTTTGCAGGATTGTTTGATTGGAAGGTCCTAGAGTTGACTCCTAAGTTGTACAACTTGTCATTGTGAACATATAGTTGAGGAGCTTCATTATTGTCCTTCATAGCCATATACGCAGCAACTTCAGCAGCAGCAATTGCTTTCTTAGCTGCTTCTGCTGCTGCTTCAGCAGCAGCCTTAGAATCTTCATAATGCCCAACATCAGTTTTTCCACCACCTGATAGTCTGATGAATCACCAGAAGATCATATTAGAGAAAAAGATGATGACAATATAATGCACGTATCTAATGGGTAGAACTAGAAAATATATAAAAATATGCATCACCTAGTAGCTGGCTTATTTAATTCCAATGACGACACATCTGTAGGTTTCACTGGTTGGCTGCTCGCACTGACAAAAGCCCGTGGCCCTTCCTGACAAGGAAATGAGACAAATTATTAATAGAAACTTGAGACAGAGCATAAAATACAAGGGATATCAAGACACAAAACATACTATGAGCTCTTCCGGGGGCTTGAGAAGTTCTTTCTCAGATTCTGCAGTATCCCAGTCAATTTGATGTTCCTTAGCTATTTCCTTCAACACTTTCAATTTTACTTCACCAGGAGGCGTCCGTACTGAGAGTTTGTCGATCAACTAAAATTCATTTCCATTCACAACACTAGTATGAATAATCTTCAGGAGGATTAATAGAAATTAAGTGGTTTACTGACAAACCAGCATTGAAATTTGAAATCCAAGCAAAAGGCTTACCTGGCGATTTACACCACAGCTAGGTCTAAGATCAACAGCTGCAGATACAAAATCTTTCCCATATTTCTTCTCAAAGATATTCTTCAATGACACAAGTTCAGGAATTTCGGAGCACCTAGGGGCTGCAAATATCACGCTGGCAATTCCTTCCTTCAAATCTGCAGGACATTCCCTGAAACAAGTAAGGTTAGGATCAGAATTTCAAGCCTTTCGACATTATAACGAGATAATGAGTTCCCAAATACTGCACCTTTGCTTTGCAATGATAGAGAGTCTGGCCACAATTAATTCACAGAAGAGTTCGATGAACTCATTTGCAGCCAAAACATTTTGCTCTCTCATTACATGCTCAACCTACAAAGCCATAAAGATCTTTAGGTAAAACTCACAAAATAGTCATCTCAGTTATAAAAGAAAATTAATATTCAATAAATCACCATATGCCACCACAATCAAGTTATGAAATCTCTAATTTCAAATGTCACACGTCAAAAATAGCACTTCCCATAACCACTGTCACAAAGGAACACAACCAAACAAAACCAAGGTAATCAATCCCAATTGAAGTATATAAATGGACTACTTCCTGTATTAAATGCATATGTTAATTTTTTTATTATCGAGAATTATTTCATTTTTCCTTCTTATTTTCTTCTTCTATGAATACTTCTGAAAAAGGTTATCCAAACAGACCTTAGATGCTCTTTTTATTAAAATGACAAGTCATCATTTAAGAATAACTTTTGGTAAAGATTAAAAACTTACATGTGGCCTCATCTTGATGCTGATAGATAACACCAGCAGTAAGAGTTACTGTTAGTTGGTTAGCCTTACGTAGTTAGAAAAGGACACCACATGAATAAAATCGATAGAATATAAGTGGAAGCCATCTTCTGGTTTGTGATAGAATTGGGGATTTCAAGCATTGGGAAATGCAAATTCTCAATGTTCTGCAATGTTCTATATTTGTAAATCTGCAATTGGGGTTTATATCAAATTCTTCTTAGTAAGATACTAGGTTCCTATCAACAAGTATCAAAGATTCAATTTTGAAGAATTCAGGAGCTGTTCAGGGTTCAGCGAGGATGAAGAAGAATACTCTCAACATTTACAGAGAAATGATGAAGAGATAGCAAGTATCAGGAGAGAACTCAAGGAGGAAAATTTAGGAATCCCATTAGTTCTTCAAGGAGAAGAAGCATATGGATGGCTGATTCAACTTTAGCAGCACTTCCAGTCTACGACATGAAAGCAATGATGGAAGGAAAGCTGTAGCTGGCAATGGCAGCCCCTAGGAGCTCTGGAATTCCAGAACATGTGTCACTGAAATTCCAACTTGAGTATGATCTGGAGTTGGATTTCAAGATGAGGTTCCAGGATGCAGGTAAAAAATGAAGGTTTGGCAAGCAAAGAAACCACGGCTTGGATAGCATGCCAGGAACAAATACAGTACAATGTGCAACTTTCGAAGAGTAGGAACAAGAACAGTGGGGGACACAAACCTTAGAACTAAACACAACCCAGAAGGTTCTGACTGTACCTAAGTCTTTAACTAACATCCACTGCAGGGTGTTTTTTATAAATAGGACATATATTTCAATATAAAAAAATGTATCCATTCACGGTCGAGTAAAATGAGATTTAAGCAAAAACCAGCAACACACACAACACAAATAATCAAATACAGAAAGATACTCAATCAAATACACAACTAAACCAAACGGCAAATGCTCCCTTCTCAAATTCCAACTACAGAGTCACTTCCACTTTAAAACCTAACACCTAGCTAATATGTACTATAACAAAGTATATAAGAGATACTATAAACGAGAATCCACATTCTTATATTGTCAATAAAATAATAAATATTGTTATTTTCACCAAACACATTCTATTTTCGTATTACCCTGATACGAGCCGTAGCATCTTGACCAGACTGAAGAAGAAGAGCAATGTCACGTCTCATTTGCCTGACCACCACCTCTCTCTTGTTCCTCAGCAGCTTGATCCTCGCCACCGCCATCTTCGCCGCCGTTTTGCTGCACCCATTCGTTTTGATTATTCTTCTGTCGTTTAGACAATGAAAAGAGGAAGAAGAAGGGAAGTGCATTTACCATTTGGAAGAGTTGAAGCCGAGGCTGAGGAGGGAGAGCGTGAGCTTCACGAGCCTCTTGGTGCGTGCAGAGGCTGCGCTTGCGGCCGTCATTGCGAAGTGGCAGAGCGAAGGAGAACAATGTGTTGTTGGGGTTTAAGGGAAACGAAGTGAAGAAGAGTGACTAGTAGAGTAACGGTCTACTCAAAAAAAGAGAAAATAAAAAAAATGGAATGAAAAAAGAGTTAATTTTGTCGTTTTTTTTTTTTTTGGAGTTATGGAGCGTGTGACTTTGTAGGAAAATGTAGCCGTTGTGAATGAAGCTTTTATTGGAATCCTATGCCACGAATCTGTCGAATCAGACAACTATCATAACGCCACGTCAAGACCTAGGGATTCGTGATACTTGCCGATTAAGGCGTATACTTTTTTCCTGTAATATAAATGCATAAAAATAAATAACTGATCTCATTTTATTTACTAAAACTATTCCTAAAATTTTGTTTTAATGAATATACAACTATTTGCACGAACATAAACACATTAAGTTATATTATTTATCGTTTAATAAATAAGAATGTAATTCGTCTATAGCAACTTACTAAATTTAGTTTTTATTATGTGATTTATAATTTATTTTAGGTCACTTTTTATCAATCAAAGAGATAATATCCTTTATATATATATATATATATATATATATATATATAGAGAGAGAGAATAAGGGTAGGTATATGGGTGGAAGTCTATAGGTTGACCCATGGATTCCGCGAACCCCGGGTTTGGAGTAACTTTTTCAAACAAATTTAGGGGTATAGTCTGTAAAAACCCGCCCCGCGCAATCCACGGATTTTGCAGGTCAAACTCACGGGGTCCGCGGGGCGATCCGCAAACTCGCACTATTTAAAAGGTTAAAAATTGAAACCTTAATTTCGTTTCCCGCCTCTCAATCTTCTCCCACGTTGCACCCTTCAGTTTCCTAATTCTAATAATAGAAAAATGATTCTTTGATTATAATGAAAGATTAAAAACTAAAAAACTTTATTACAGTGTGGTACGTGAGATGATATATACGATACTTATTGAATATAATCTTATTCTCTATTGTTAAATATAGGAGGTTTAAATAATTATTACGGTATTCACATCCTTACATAAAGGTACCCTCCAGGCGTGTTGTCACCATTAATGTGAACAATTTGTATGATTTTGAAAAGAAAAAACTGAAATATGATGTGTGAACATCTTGTACTTATGAGGGTTATATTTCATTAACGACACATTACGTTAATGTAAATTGGAAGTTAAATAGTCAAATGCTTAATTTTTCTCATTTTCCTTCACCACATTTGGGACGTGAGATAATCAAAGTTATATATGGTTTTGTGGAAGAATGATGAATTGAGCGGAAAACTTTTTAATTAATAATGTTTCTTCTAATGATAAATGCGAGACTATTTGATGGAAAGACTTCTGTTGCATAATAATAGTTTAGTAGGTGGTGGTGAATTTAAATTTATTGTTGGAGATAATTAAAAAATTATGTTGTTGACTTATTTTATTAAAAATTTAAGAAGTAAAATATAGCATTTCTTTTAGCGTTTTTTTAAAATTCTAAATCTAACATTTTTTTAATTTTGTAACTAGGCCCACGGACCGGCCCGAGGCTAGGGCAGACCATCAAGTTAAGTTCACTTAACATTGCGGGGCGGGGTGAAGCGGACCAAACTTTTAGCGGGCGGGGCGGGCTAGCCCGCTTACCCACCCCTAGCCATAACCCACATGGAGCAATCAAGGGAAAAAATGTGACTAAAAAAAATGTATTTTTTTAGATGTGAAATTTACGGATTATTTATAAGTTTATTTTATTTATACAAGATATATAAGTTTTAAGAAAATATTATATTTATTAATAGTGTAAATATTTTTTATCACAAGTGTAAAAAAGTTTACAATATGAAGGCAACTGAGGTAGACCCCATTGTGATAGAGACTGATTTAGATGAAGAAGTAGTTATGCCTACTTCTAGACAACCTCTTATGATTGAATCTGGAGATCCATTGTCTGAACAGTGATCACCTCAATCATCAGATGACTCTGCTGATAAGTACAATGCTTTGAAGCGGAAATATGATGCTCTTGAGGATAATTGCGAGCACTTGAAGAAGAAGAATAAGGAACTAGAAGAGTCTCAACAGGCTACCAATGCCAAAGTTGAACATCTTCAAAACCTTGTATTCGCTTTGTTGAAGCAACAACCTCCACCTCAGTTCCTTTTTGGTTGATTTCAGCCCAAGGGGGAGAAGTTTTGAAAGCATAGCATCTGCTCAGGGGGAGCATCTGAAGATGAACGTCTGAAGTGAGCTTTGGGGAGAGCTCTTGTACATTGGTTATTAGACTTAGGGGGAGAGTCTTTTGTAATTTTTTTTATCGTCTTTAGCTTTTTGTTGATCTGTTTATGTAAATCTGAAACTGATTACATCTTTGTGATGTAACAAAACTTATAAAGAAGTATTTTTTTTTTTAGAAAACATCGTCTTGATGTACATCTGGCATAACTGTTATTATTTCACTAACTTTTGATTATGCAGATGACTTCGTTTACCTATAGTAATGATATGGTCTGTAATCATTAAAAAGGAGGAGATTGTTAGATCAAGATGATTAACACTCTTAAGTTTTGATAATTACAAGACAGATGATACGTACAGACGAAGCAAGTACAGACGATTAAGGACCATAGATGAAAGGTGAATCCTCAATCTGAAATATCTTATTCTTCTCAAAGGAGTTTCATAAGAGCAGACGATGCAACAATGATGGTAGACAATACTATCTTAGCGCTTTATCTGTTAAAGTTCTTCTGCTCTGTCAAATACCCATCGTCTACAAGAAGTAAGGTGAAGACAAACGACATAGAAGATGAAAACAAACGAAGTAACTTGTGCAAAAATTCAAATCTAGTCGTTACTCGTGGAAGTTTCCAAAAGGCATTTGGGTATTGTGCAAAACCTCTGCAAACACGAAAAGCGATCACGTTTTTGTTATCCAAACTGATCAAGACATAAAAAGGTACTGAACATACGCTAATTCCACTACGAAATATTAATTATTCGATTGATCTCTTGCCACTGATGGGAAGTTTCAAGAAAAGGACAACGGTCAAGACTTTGAGTCTAACAGATCTCTCCAAGACTGCTATCTATATAAAGGACTTCTCTTCACCATTTCAAGTTGGCGAAAACGCTACAAAAAGCTGATTATTTGTATTCGCTCTTGAATATATTTTTCGTTGTAAAAACCCTCTCTGCGATATTAAGTTTTTCATAAACTTCTCTAAATATACTTGTATGGTACTTTAGCCTGAGGAGACTGTATTTGCAAAGAATATCTTTCTTTAGCCTGAAGAGATTGTGTTTCAAAGAATACTTGGTTGGTTAGCCTGCAAAGGTTGTGATTAAAGAATATCTTGTATTAGCTAGAAGTGGCTAGGTTCAAACAATACTTGTAACCTTTTCACAGTTGATAGTGAAAATTCAGTTTTTTCTGGGTAACTGGACGTAATCTTGTATAGACGAACCAATATAAAAATAGTTGTATTTCCTTGATTTTATCTTGTGACTGACGAGGATAATTAAAGAATAACTTAATCTCTTAAAATCAATCTTTCAAGATAAATTTGCATCGTGTGTATTGATTTTAAAACAACAGACGAAAGGAGAAAATTTTATTAAAATCACAATTCAACCCCTTCTTTACATAAATACCTTATTAAAATTTAAATATTTATAACATAAGTATTTATATAATAAAATCTTATTTAAGAAGATATTTACTTGTTTATTTATTGATATAAAGGACCTTAAACCAAAACAGAAATATGCATTATATATGCTTCTCAATAGGAAGTTTTTCTCCTTGAAAACCAAGTACTCTGCCTCAGTCTAATTTGATTATTTATTGGAATTTAACTTCTTTAATTTTGGTACAATTAACTGCGTCCTCCTCCTCATGGACGATTATTTCAAATAGGACTAATATTAATAATTGTTATTTTTGATAGATCGCAAGCAGAAAAATGGAGGTGCCGATATATCTAAAACATTACCAAAAAGCTTTTCTTAAAAACAAAATTGAAACAATATTGGAATTGAATAATCAGTAACCATATAAATATTAAAAAGAATCTAAATAATGAAATGAAATATATTTAGGAAAAAAAAATTGAAACTCAAAGGAATAATTCTTGATTTTGCCACATGTGTGTTTTTGCGTTAGGAAGGCTTTTTAGAGGCTTCAAGGGGTTTGTGACTTTCTTATTGGGCCTAATGAACTTTTAGAATAATTCTTGATCTTGCCACATGTGTGTTTTTGCGTTTGGAAGGCTTTTTAGAGGCTTCAAGGGGTTTGTGACTTTCTTATTGGGTCTAATGAACTTTTCTCTTAAAACCTATCTTTGTCCAACTATTTAATTAATAACTACAACTTAAAACAAAGATAATGCAGAAAAATTATAAAATACATCAAAAGATGCATTAATGATACAATATTCTATTATTGTGGTTAATATACGGAAGTGTCACACTTAGTTGTACGCCAAAATAAATAAGAACAACCATATTATTTTATATAAGCATTATCCTTTGGTTTTCACAACGGTTACAGGAAGGAATATATTGAAAAATGTATTATACATTATATCGTTAGACGTTGTTGTCCGGAATGGACGAGGCTAATGTGTCTAAGGTTTGGTTTTTGGTTTGAGAGATTTAATTGAGGTGTTTGTTTGAAGTTTTTAGAGTAGCTATTATTGTTGGAGGGTGATACATAGAAAGATATTTTGATGTTTAAATTAGTACGCGAATATAAGAATAAGAATGATAAGAAAGAGTAAAGTCACTTTCTCGTAATTAATTTCTTATTTATTTGTTGAAGAATATCTTCTTAAAGTATTTAAAAAACTATAAAATAATAATAAATTACACATAATAAATTAGTGTGTACCTCAACAATAATCGGATTGGTGATATTACAGGTTTTGAACTACATGTTAAACATAAATTGATTATTGAGACATTGATTTAATGAAAATTAATTTCACGTCTAGTCAATATTATAATTCTTAAATAATGAAGTATAACTCTTAAATAATGAAATGTCAAATATGTCATGTCAACTAGTAATACATATTAATATTTTTAATTTTTATTTAATCTTATAATCAATTTATTTAGAATGGATAACTTGTTTCAACTTTAATATATATAGTTAATGTTAAATCTTCAATACTCTCTTTTACAAATGAAGATTAAATATTTTAAGTATGAAATTTATAGAATTAAAAAAATAATATACTAACTGATAATATGACAGAATGAATAATAATATATAGACTTTTGATATTAATTTTTGAATATTATATCTCTAATACTAATTACTTATTAAACATAAATTTAATTCTCAATCATACTGAACTTTACGTACAAAGATCATTTATTCTTTAATTTTTAAAGAAAATTATGTAACTCATTGCATAAGTTTCTACATCTAATAGCTTGGGTTAAACCGATGTAGTGGACTAGTGTTTGATCAATTATAAAATAATAGAGAAGGCAACACTAAACTAACATAAAATTAACTAATAAACTAAACAGAAATAATTTAATTTATATACAATACTGAATATAAAATTAAAAATACTAATGTGTTTGGTTTAGATGAAAATACGAGTAAATGAGAATTAATAGAAGGGAAAAAGGAGAGTTTTGGGGTACAATGAAAAAAATAATAATACTTGGAAGCAATCATGTTACGATCAATATTTCAATACAAAAATTATGTTAATAATTACAAAAAATAGTGTTAATTCTACAATCATTTCTATGATTTAACTTAATTAATTATTTATTTTATTGATTTGTTTTTTATTTAGCGTCAGCAGAAGTCGATGCCAAAAGTTAGTATTGAACCTTATCCTACATTATTAGTATCCAAAAACCTATCTTTGTCGCACAGTTTAATTAGTAGCTCCAACACAGAACATAGATAATACAAAGAAATTATAAAATACATCACAAAATGCATTAATGATACAATATTTTATTATTATCATTAATATCTCTTTCTGGGAGTCTCAAACTTAGTCGTAAGCCAATATTATATATATTATCCTTTGGTTTTCACACCAGTTCCGGGAGGAAATATGATTGAAATATTTACTTTTTCAAAATTAATTTTAATTTAATTTTAAAAATCAATTTGTTTGTAAGGGGTGACCTGTTTCAACTTTTTATATATTATTTTTACTATTTTATTGTTTAATGTTTAATCTTCAATACAGTCTTTTATATTGAGGAATAAATATTTTAAACGTAAAATTTAATATGATTAGAAGGAGTAGGTAATCCGTTAATATGCTCCACAGTGACAGGCTAGTGAGGGGTCACTCAATTTTGATTTTTAAATGCGTCTTCGTTGTGGTTTGCTTAGGGTTTTGTGTTGTTTGATCATTATAGGACGATCGTGACCGTAATTATTGCAAGAAAAATAAATAGTTACTGATAGAATTTTACCCACGAATTATGATTCGTCTGAAATATTTATTTAGTCTATAAAAAAAAATATTACCAATCGTCATTTCTTCATTGATAGATTTATCAGTGTCCAAGAGTTTTAATTTTTTTTTATTAATATTATAATGGATTTTGGGTATATATCTCCTTCCTGTACTCTTATTGACAGATATTATCGATAAATTTTGACTTAAAATAAAGGATACAACATTTTCTAAGAATACTTAAAATATTATCTCATTTGGTTCTGCAATGCATATTTATGAAAAAAGAGATAGGAAGTTATGTGCAATTTTATATATAATATTAGTTTGTGTGTGTTTATATTAATAATAGAACTCCAAGAACAAAATCAGAACTTGGTCAGCGTGATTCAATGAGTTTGTATTAGTAGAAATGGACACCCACCACTTCCACATGGACATGGTGTTTACATATATAACAGTAGGGAATGTGGTCACCATGAATTGAATCCAACAACATGCAAATTATTGCTTCATTCTTAATTATTTCATTTAATTATTTCATGATGAGTGTGCGTGAAATAAGCATATTATAATAAAAGAAATGTGAATGTTTATGTTATATTTGTTTTACAATTGCTAATCATATAGCTTTATACCATAGCTAGCAAATCCACTATCTATGTAACCTTTTGATAGTTTATAGACAAGAGAGCTTTTTTCATCTGTAAATTTTATTTGATTCAGATATCTAAACAGATTATTGACATGATTAAATTTAATTATTTGATCTTATCACTTGAAAAAATAGATCTAATAATAGAAACAAAATTTGTGTATTTCAATAAAATGCAAGATCAAATAAAAAAAAATTCATTTATAAGGATCAAAACCTAAATTAACTAAACTCTTGGGAAAAATATATTTAAATAAAAAATTAAATATGTTTTTAGCCTATTTAAAATACACCATATTTAATTTAGTCCTTTAAACTTTTTTTTTATTAAAAGTGTTAACAATGTTAATCTCTTCTTAACGTGTATATCAATAGGATTTTTAGAAATGAGTTGTCTTATCATTTATTTTTTAATATGAGTATATTATTTGAATTAAGTAGTAAAAATTAAAAGCTTAGTAGTAAATAAATAAATAAAATTAGGACACGGGTAAAAAGAGGTAAATGACAAAGGACATGAAAGAATATTTTTTTTAAAGAAGCTTGAGACATTCTATCATAATCTACATTAAAGTTTAATCTAATGTATTATAGTAAAATCTTAAAAGATTAATGTTTTATTTTTATTTTAAAATTAAATCTAATCTGAATGATACGATTAATAATATTAATATTCAGATAAAATCACTTATTTTTAAAATGATATAATACAATTTAGGAATTAAAATAATAATAAATATTTTTGAAAAATTAAAATATAAATATAATATATTTTAAAAAATATTTGATTATTTTCATTTTTCATAAATTAATCCCAACTAGAACCAAACGAAAACTAATTCTTGATTGTTTTTTTTTTTGGTTAATCTTACTTTTTTACTTACATCCAAAAGATGAGTGTGAATGATTTTGGTTGAAAGTGGTGACCCTTTCTAACGGTATGAATTAAATAATAGAAGGCCGGCTGAAAAGTGAATGTTGACGGTCATGAGATAATGGGAATCAGAATAAATTCTGTTAGAGCGTTAATTCATCGTCTTCTTCTTCTTTTTTATATCAACTGATAATGATTGATCAGCTAAAGCTCTGCATTATCTGTCAGGATCCACATGGTTTAACAAGTTAAATATGGAGAAATTATTAGATAATTATACATTATTATATTATATTTGTGAATTTATCAATTTTTATATACTATGCATTTAAATTATTATTAATTTTCATAAATTAATTTTTAATGCATATTATATATATATATATATATATTAGTTGATGTTTGGTCAGAAAGATTATTTTTTGTTTTCATTTTAATTTTTTTAAGATAATTTTTATTTTTAATTTTTTATATTTTAAGAAATATGTTTATTTTGATGGTGGGTTTTTATTTTGAAAAAATAAAATTTTTATAATATGTTATAATCTTTCTTCTCTTTTAAGTTGTAGATATAATTAGAAGAATGACCCTATGTGATTACTGAATGTGTGACCGCATTTTTATAATTTTTATTTAAAAATTGTAGAAGTGGAAGCAAAATATTTTCTTATTTTATTTAATTTTAAAAATATTTCCATACAAATATTTTTTTTTTAAAAAAACACATTTTTATCTATATTTACTATTTTCAGTAAAAAGAAAAGCACTTAAACCAATCACATGCTAGTATTTTTTTATTTTCTTTCATGGTGTATCACAGTACCAATCATGTCATTTATTTATCATTCCTCTTTATTTTTTCTCTTCACGTTTATACCAAGAGAGATATCAATGGATTTTTCTTAAATTAAAAACTACATGGCACCATTCCCATAGTCACGCCTTTTATTTAAAAAGTATCTAAAAATTCTACCCTCACAAGAACTGGTCATGATAATTAAGCTATGCTTAATTAGCACCAACTTTATTCGACTATTCTGGAACTCTGCTAAACAATGCTAAATGCTAAAGATGAGAACAAAATTTTTAATTCATGTCAAATTAACCATGGAAATTTCGATTTTTTTTATTTTACCAGTATTGGTAGTAATTATGGGCATAGCATTGAAAAGATCCAATAAGCACATGCAGTGTGGCAGTGCAATAAATAGAAGAATGCTTTGTTGCTAACCTCTCCGGATGCATTGAAGAGGCAACTTGCCATGCCAGAATTGTCTCAATTAGTTATGAGCAGGCAGCATCTGAGGCTCAATTTGCAGCACATGGAAAATGACATTGGTGTTTCCTTTCCAAATTCAACAACACCATGCCTCTGTAAAACCACAGGCTTATCACAACAGTACATTGTACAAGTTGCATAACAATAAAATGCTTTTTTGTTTGCAGCATTTAACTCCTATGCCTATGTTTGGCCAAGTTTAGGACATGACATCATATGATACCAAATTTAACCCGCCACCTTTGTTTGGCACATTCATTATCAAGTTTGCATATACGGACAATTGTACAGTACACCCTTAACTAACAAATAAAATTATTATTTCAGTCCTTGAAAACATGCATGTTTTCTCGATCCAAATTTTCAATTCTAATTTTAACAATTATTTGTTTTAAATATCGTATATCTTATTCTTCACTTGTCTATATATTATGAAATTCCAGTGGAAGATTTAGAAGACATTCGATTCTCTAATTACATTGCGTAATTGTGGTGTGATTGTTCCAAAATTTTCATGTTGGTATTGTCTATTTATATAGACACTACACAAAAAAATGAAAAAATAAAACGTTTGAGATTTCAATTAATAAAACAAAAGTTTTGATAATTAAGCTAAGAATATATTTATTTTTATCACATAGCACATATTTTTTGGTTAAAATGATTAAGGTAATAAAATATAATGGATGGGGCCAAATGATTTTGAGGAAAAGGTACACTACATACAATATTTTATTGGAACATCTTAATTGCAACGTGTAAATATAATTATCACAAGTTTCTAGTCCCTATGTTGCTATCTATTGGAAAATATCTTTGCTAGGTACATTGCTCTTTACACGAAATGTTGTTTAAGGTGCAGATGCATGCAGAAAAAAACTCAGCAGACAAGAAGAATCAGCTTCCCTGCCACACAAGTAATATGTGATTCCTATACTGCTCCCCTTACTCTCTAATCAACTCCTTAAGTACCCTTTTTTTACTACTAACACAAACACCTACCCAACAAAAGTACCAGAACTTATATGCTGTAATGTTTTCATTATGCTAACAAATCAATTTCCAAGGTAGAAGAGACATCACTGTTGATTGCCCCCTTTGTCTCCTAATATCACTAAATACACTGCCGCCACAACATCTCATGGTTTCCATTATTCATTCACTTAAATCATAAACTATAGCAATTTGAACCAACCTTGCTCATATGTCCCCCAATTACATCTTAATGCTAGCCTAGATTCCAGGCTTGCGAATGAAACTTTTGGCTATAACTCACAGCATTGTTTGCGCTAGTCAGGATTATTTAAATCCACCCCTCACTTATACTTTGAAGAAAGACACAAAGAGCAAACTAATTCAAATAGAATAAAGCTTCAATTATACACATGACCATTTAGAGATAAGTTATACTATTGAATTATGGTTGAGAATGGGATTATTGAATTGATTCATCAAAGGGGAAGCAGGGGAACATATACCAGAAATGTCTAGTGTCCTTTGTTTGTGTACTATCACTAATTTCTCAAACCTCAATGCACTTCATCTTACCGCCATGGAATTAATTAAATCACCATAGTTACCGAATTGTTGGCCTAAACTATTACAATCATATCGGAAAGGTAGGGAGACCCACATTGTTGTCACATGCATGCACATATACTACTAAAAATAGTTGGCTTGCACACTTATGATCACAAATTTAGGTTCTCTTGTCCATGTTCCTATAAATAGATTGAAGTCATACTAATGGCCAATCAAGCATCCTTGTGTTTGGTGTATCACAACAAAGAAAACATGGAAGCTGTTTCTACCTCGCCAAGCACTACTCATCAACCAATAAGGTCCATTAGTTTGCCCACAAGAGTGCAGCCTTCTTCACAAAGAGTTGAAGCACTTTTGAACCATCTTAAACCTCATAATCTTCCTCACTCTGTCTCAAACACCACATGTTTGGAAGCTGAGACAGTTCAAAGCGATTTGGTTGTGCTTGCTGAGTTGTACATCTGCATGGAGGAAGTCTTTCATTCTCCACAGACTCAACAAGCACTTCTGCGCTATCAAAATGGGAAACTAGTGGAAGAAGCATTGTGTGGCTCAGTGACACTCCTAGATGCATGTGGCACAGCAAGGGATTTGTTGTTGGCTCTAAAAGAACATGTGCAAACTCTTCAGTCAGCGATGCGTAGAAGAAGAGGAGATTCAAGCATTGAAACAAGCATTTGTGAATATGATGGCTTCAGGAAGAAGGCCAAGAAGGAAATTGCCAAGCAACTAGGGGCAATGAAGAGAATGGAGAACAAAGTCAATTGTTTTTCTATAATGGGTCAAACTCAAGATCATCATTTGATATTCCTAGCCAGAGTTCTAAGAGAAGCAAGCACCATCACTATCTCTACATTTCGTTCTCTTTTGTTGTTCTTGTCAATGCCAGGACTCAGAACAAGAGGGTCTTCCATGATCTCAAAGCTAAAGTCAATGAAATTGTTTTCTTCAGAGAAAGAACAGAAGAACACGAATGTTGTGGACCTCAGTTCCCTCCTTGGAAGAGGAAAACACAGTGATGCCAAGGTTGAAGTTCAAAGTGCACTAAGAGTACTAGAGATACTTAATGATAGCATTGATGGTCTTGATGGTGGACTAGATTGCATTTTTAGACGTATAGTCCAAAATAGAGTGTCGCTTCTTAATATGCTTGCTCATTAGCACAATTATGAGTGAAGCGTAAATCAATCAATACCTTGTAAATGTGAATGAGAGTGCTCATGTAATCCGAATTTTAGAGGATTCGCTCTCCAAAAATCAATACATGTTTAATATCAACATGATTCAGAATCATATTATCTTGTCAAATTTTCCATATTCTGTGTTTTTTTACCTCTATTCTGTTTCTTCCTTATGAACACTAAATCGAAAGCCCCTCCCTTAAATTTAATTCAGTATTGCTATATTTTTATTAGTTGAAAATAAATAAATAATTTAGTTCATAAACAGTTAATAATTTTATTGTTAATTGAGTATTTTAGATATCTATTATATTGGTAAGAAGTATTTCCTGTCCAAAGCAATGACTAATCTCTGGTGAAGATAATGAAGAGAATGAGTATACACAAAAGTTGATATTTCCTTTCTAATATGATTTCTTCCGTACCCAAACCCATAATTTAATCTTAAACAACTCGATTAAGGAACACAAGTTGTTACGTCAATCATTATCTCTGTTTCAGTTCTTAAACTTTTTTTTTTCTTTTCCTTTTCCTAGTTTCGTCCGTAACCTTTTATAATATTTCATTTGTGGTCCCTACTGCCACGAATCGCGAACATGGCAAAACTGATATTCTTCCCACCATAGTAGCTAAAACCGGGTCTGTATGGCTTGTGACAGTCTTGGTCATGTGCAGTGGGGCGCGATGGCATCATGAACGTGGCAGCCACAAAGAACATTCAAGATCATTAAAAATTATATATTTATCATAAGAAAAATACTTAGACAACATACAACAGGTTATAAAACATGAAAATAGATAAATACTAACTATATTGATTAACGAATTAAAACCCTTATTAAGCTTCATAAATCTAAATTCTTAGACCTTATAAATCATAAATATAAGTTTTAATCTAAGTATACAAGTCATACAATCTCTTTACACATAAAGCTTCATCGTAAGTAAGTATACAAGTTCATATAAACTATGAATAAACAAATGTAATTCAATCGTATGTTAAGTTTACATTCGAACCACGAATAAACAACTCTAAAAATAAATGAAAGTAATTAAATTTAAGTTTAATCACTATCAGAATTAGCAATGGCATATCCCAATGTTTTATTAGGTACTTAACCGCTTTTTTTAGTTGATACATGGGATCTTCGCTACATGGATTTCGGTCAATGAAATTATGAAAGTCACGCAACAAATAAGAACATTAGACCATAAATAATAAAAACTATAACTAACGTATATAATTTGCCAAATAAAATTATCTTCGTCCAAGAATCTACAGGACCCATTTCAATTATACTCTCTATCCACTGATCACATAATATTCAAAGTAACAGCTTCTACTTTGTCAACTACTCTATAGAAATATATCACATTTATTTATTATTGTGTACGAAAATGTTATTTTGAATGTTGAGTTTGTAAACATATTACATTGAGCCGTTTTGAATTGAAGTTGTGGTGTTCTTGAAGGAGGCCTACCAAGCTGCATATAATATCCACTAATAGAACTTTATAGTAATGTAAACAGAGATTAATTATTTGAAAATAATTTTGTGCGGCAAGGTAACCTAAATCCACCTCCATCATTGCTCCATTCATTTAAGTTGGTTACTAAATTAAACCATTAACTCTAATATAATCATTGGGTTGTTCAATAAGGAGTCACAATGATGGAGTGGAAAAAGTCATCATATATGAAACTTTTACATGGGATGTGTTACATCAATAAATTTGACTCTTGAGACATTAAAGGAAGCTCGGGACAAGTTGAGTGGAAATTCCAAGTGAAAAAATGAAGAGAATAGTGGCATTAATTAACTTGAGAAGATGTTTGAAGCACTAAAGATGAACAAAAATGAAAAAGAAACAAGCTTAATCAAGGCGCAGCAATCATTACAACAGTCGTCTCCTAATTCTTTCTTTGATGGTCCCCTTTTCTTGGCTCACATTTGAAAGTTTATATCTTCAATTCTTTCCTGACAAAGTTAAAAGCAGTAAAATCAAATACATCACATATTCCATATGGAACAAAAGACATGAAACAAAAGTCATCAATGTAGAAAAGGTTCTTAGCCATGCGTGCCAACCCAAAATTAGCATTCATCTATCTACTGATAAACAAAAACTTCATTTTCAAGCACTGAACTGTATAACATATTAACTATCAAGCCATACAAGGATTAGTCCTTTCCATATTTTAGTTGTAATTGTTTGCCACGCTATCAATCAATGAATAAGAATATAACTTCTATGCATGTGCAAGGGTGGGAGGGGGGACAAGACACTGAGTGAGAATTCCATTGCCATGCACAAGATATATTTTACAATGCAAAATATGTTTTTATAATAACACTTGATTTTAAATCAATTCTAACCTGTACTTATCAACTTGACGAAGGTAGTAAATCTTGTTCTCCAAAACATCCCTGTAAAGGATGGTATATATTTGCATAAATATTAGGTGTAAATACAAGTTAATTAACTAATTAATTCACAAAATATTAAAAAAAAGAATATATATATATATATATATATATATATATATTGAGATAATTATCTGTTTATATATTGTATTTGTGGATCAAATATTTATGGTGAATTAGTCTGTAACTTGCATGTTACGTGGTTTCGAGGATCCATACAAATTGTCTTTTTCCATTTTAATAAATGCACAAAACTTTGATATAGCACTTTTCATTTTT